>CM060426.1:108972899-110172899 GCA_030545235.1 Helianthus tuberosus | reverse complement strand
ATTCTCATCAAGTCATCTTGTACGAACAAATCACTGAGCTCAGGCTGAGGGGGAGTCTAGTGCATGCATGCATAAGTTGAATTTTGTAGAAGATACAATCTTTTGACTTAATGAAATCATGTCCGCTTAAAGTTATTCTTTCTTGATTGTGTGATTAAATTTTATTTCCATTCCTCTACACTTCAATTCTCTGTTTCATCTTTCAATTCTAATTAAACAACACAATCTAAGAAACTCAGATCCTAATAATTGGTATCAGAGCTTAGGACAGTCAAATTCGATCTAACAATAAATTTGACATAAAAGTTAAGCTCAAATTTATTGATACTCAAAATTGTTCGTATCAGTTGATAAAAACAGAGTACAAGGTAATCACGTACAAAGTTGATTATTCTGAAAACGTTTGTGAAATCAACCAATATGGCATCACAATCACACGACCCTCACAACATCTGGCAACGCAGGATGGGTCATATCCTAGCACAACAAAATACCGGCAGTTGGAAGTCAGTCATCTATGGACCACATGTTCCACAGGTGCCTAGTACTGAAGATCCCAAAGGCTTTGTTCCTAAAAGCCCTGAAAACTACTCAGAACAAGATTTTCAAAAAATTGAATTAGATGCAAAGGCTTTTATCATAGTAGCCTCAGCTCTTCCAAATGACATTTATGTTGGACTGTTACACTGTAACAGTGCCAAAGAGCTGTGGGATGCTTTAAAAGAACAGTTCGGTGGAACAGAAGAGGTGATAGAAAATAACAGGGAGGTTTTGAATCAGCAGTATGAAACATTTTTCCATGTGAAAGGAGAATCACTAACACAACAGTTTGAACGTTTTATTTATCTCATTAGTGAACTGAAACTTGTTAATGTTGAATTTGCAAAATCAATTCTAAATAGTAGGTTTCTAAGGTCACTTCCTGAAAAATGGGATACAATTGCTTTTGTAACCAGAAATTTTGTTGGATTCAAAGAGTTAAGTCTGACTCAACTTCATGGTCGACTCCTCACTTATGAGAGAGAGTTGAACCAGAAAAAGAAGTTACAAGAGTCTGGGAAGGTTGCTGATGACTACACATTTGGTAGCACAGCACTTCTAGGTCAAGAGGAATCTGGTAGTAGTAAGGATCAGAGTTATGATCATTACATTGACATAACTGCTGGTGGAGCTTTTAACAACTCTGATTCTTACTTAACTAACTATGCTTTCACAGCTAGTAGTGAAAACCAGAGTTCTGACAACTTATCCTTTGAACTCAATGATCTCCAGCATTTTGATCCCACTGATCTAGAGGAAATGGACATATTGCATCAATTGGCACTACTGAGTGTAAGAACCAGCAAGTTTTATAAAAGAACAGGGAGAAAATTTCTAGGGTTACATGGGAACTTGAAAGTTGGGTTGGATAAATCAAAGTTAAAGTGCTACAAGTGTAACAGGCTAGGACACTTTGCTAGAGAATGTAGAAGCCAAAAAAGTGGACCAATCATAACACTTCCTAGCCCTAGACCTCAAAACACACAAAACACTGTGCACTATTACCAATATACCCCTGCTGCTCATGTAAACACTGCTCATTATGCACACCAAGTAACACATGTTCCAGTGCAATATGTTCAAACCACTGTTCCTCAAATACAGTATGTCCAAGCCCCAGTCTCTCAGGTCCAAGTGCAACAACCTGCACCACAACATGCTGCACAAACATCTGCCCCAACAGAGGCCAGTCAGCAAAGCTTCTTTACCCAAGGCTTTGTTGATTGGAGTAGCATGCCTGATGAATTAACTGATGAAAACTTTGCTCTATTTGCTAAGAATGATGCTCCTGTTGATGAATTTTGTTTTGTAGCATTAGAGTCAATTCCTGAAGGGCTGGAAACTGAAGAAGGAAAACCCAATGCTGAAAAAGTGGATGAGATTGCTGAAGCAGTGGTTACTGTTGTTGGTGAACAGCTGATGGAGAAGGAAACCAAACCACTGTTAGAACCTCTTGCTGACCCATGGTGTAAGGAAGAAGAGAAGGAGAAGGAGAAGGAGAACAACAGTGCTTGCGAGAATGTTTGTGATTGTGCCATGATGGCTGCAGCTAAGGTATCACCTCAGGTCTTGAAAAACCTATGTTTAGACAAATGCATCATAGCATTTGCTAATGTTAAAGAGGTGAATGAAAACCTTAGAGACAAGATTTTAAAGGATGAAATACAATTTGAAAAGTCTGTTAAAGAACTGAAAAACAAATTGTTTGAAAAAGAAAGTGAAATCTGCAGTCTTAAACATGAACACAGCATAACCAAGGACCAACTTCAAGCCATGATAGAGAAATATGATGCTTGCAAAAAGGAGTTGGAATCCACCCAAATCACTTGTGAAAAATGGGTGGAATCCTGCAAAGGTTATGAGGTAATGCTAGCGAAACAAATCAAAAGCAATGTAAAATTTGGCATAGGTTTCAGGAAAAATGACCAAGTTGAAACCACTGCTGTAAATGAGTCTGGTTTGGTTGAAATTATACCAACAAACAAGGATGGTCAAGAAATCAAAATAACTGATAAATATGGTAACAAAATCATTTTGGAAAAACCAGAGGGGTCATCCTTGAGAATTTCAAACCCATGGATTTTTCCACAGTTGAGGGTGTGAAAGCACCCAAGGCCAAAGTGATTCCTCTTAAAGACATCCCAACAGTGGTTCAAAACTCTGTTGCAAAGGAAGTTGAAAAGAGGAAGAAAAAAGAAAAAAATAAAAATCTGTTTTGTGATTTCTGTGAAAAGAAAAACCATTCCACAAAGGATTGTTTTCATCTTAAAGCATTTGATATTAACAAAACAAGCATATTTGAGCTTGCAAACAGTTGCACCATCTGTGGAAAACCAACCATCTTACTCATGAGTGTGTGTACCTCAAAACTTTTGAGGTTAAAAGAAAAGAGTACACCTCAAAAACACCCATGAGTTCATCAAAACAACCTGTCATGAAACAACAACCATTTATATTTGTCCAAACAGCTGTTACAAAATAGCTGAACAAAAACACTGCTCCAAGAGATGAGCAAGTGACAGATGCACCACCTGCCAACCAATTCCAAAGAGGAAAAGGTTAACCACCATACCAAAGGGTCCCACATGTTTACGAGGCCTACAAAAGGCCCTTTAAACCAAAAGTGAATAGACATCCTTATGGGTTTCAACATCTGACAGGAAATGGTCCACAACAATGGTTAGAGAAACAATGTTCAAAAACTGTCCAAATCCCTGAGCTAAGCACTGTCCATGTTCCTGGAATTGACACTGACACTGTTGTAACCCCATCCAAAGCCTTATTGGCTTTGGAGACCCCCCTGAACTAATTGTTTACTTGATGTGCAGGGAGCTTCTGCATGTTTAGATAGTCTTTGGTATGTAGATAGTGGAGGCTCCAGGCACATGACTGGATGTAGAGCCCTACTCAAAGAATTCAAAACTCATGGAGGGGGTGATATATCTTTTGGTAACAATTCTAAGGGTAAGGTTTTGGGGTCTGGAATAGTCAGTCTGGAAAAGTTAAATTTGAAAATGTTAATCTCATTGAAAATCTGAAATTCAACCTCCTTAGTGTCTCACAAATGAGTGACAAAGGCTATGGGTTATTCTTTACTAAGGAGAGTTGCAAGATTGTTGGACCAGAAATGGTCAAAAAGATTGAAGAAATAATAGCCAATGGAAAAACCCAACTTGTTGCTCAAAGAAGTGGCAATGTTTATATAGTTGATTTGTCAAAAGAGAGCCCTATGACTGATGCATGTCTGTTCTTAGTTGCCTCTAACAAAGAGACAGAATTATGGCACAGAAGATTGGGGCACACAAATCCCAAGACAATAACTGCTTTATCAAAACAAGGCCTAGTAAGAGGTCTTCCACAAAAATTGTTCACTTGTCCTGAGCATTGTGTTTCCTGTTTAAAAGGCAAACAACATAAAAGCTCATTTAAGTCCATTGAAGAGTCCAAAGCAACCAAATGTTTGCAAATGCTGCACATGGACTTGTTTGGCCCAGTAAAAATCATGAGCTTGAAAAAGAAAAGGTATTGTTTAGTAATTGTAGATGATTTTTCTAGGTTTACATGGACTTACTTCTTACATTCTAAAGATGAGACTGCAGGCATTTTGCAAGACTTTTTCAAATAGGTTGAAAAGCAATTTGACTTGCCAGTGAAAGTCTTTAGAAGTGACAATGGCACAGAATTCAGAAATAGGGAGTTGGATGAGTTTTGTGTGTCAAAAGGGATTGTAAGGCAGTACAGCATCCCAAGAACACTAGAGCAAAATGGGGTGGTTGAAAGGAAAAAAGAACATTAATTGAAGCTGCCAGAACTATGCTTGCAGATTCAGGTTTACCCTTAACTTTTTGGGCTGAAGCTGTAAACACTGCTTGCTATGTGCAGAAAAGAGTTTTGATCAACCCCAGGCATCAAAAGACTACCTATGAAATCCTGTATAAAATCAAACCACTGATCTCATACTTCAAAATCTTTGGCTGCCCATGTTTTATCTTAAACCTAAAAGACTCAATTTCAAAATTTGCAACCAAAGTAGATTGTGGTTATCACCTGGGATACTCAACCACTGCCAAGGCCTACAAAGTGTTTAACACAAGGACTAAGTGTGTGTAAGAGACTTTGAATGTTAAGTTCAATGAACTTTCATCTCTGAAAATCCCAGCAAACCCTACTGAATTGTTTGATCTAGATAAATTCACATTTGAAGATATGTCTGTCAAGACTAACCCTGCATGTACACCACAATCTCCACCACAAGACAATGGATATGAAGTTGTGATTCCACAACAAAAATTCACATCTACCACCAGAGCAGCAGATGTTCAAAACAACTGTCACAACTCAACCACTGCTGCTTCAACAATTGTTAACCAAAATAGCCCTTCAACCTCTGCCACCATAACTTTAACCACTGTTGATAAAAATATACCAACGGTGGATAAAAATCAACATTGTGTTACACCGATTCCTCCTATCCCTCCACTTCCATTTCAAACAGATGTTGGATCATCAAAGTCACCAATAGATGTTAGCTCAGATGATTCACATCTGCAGCCTTCACCATTTAATGCCATTGTTCCATAAAAGGGAGATTTAATCTTCCTGAAATCCCATCCACCAGATCAAATCATTGGCAACATCAATGAAGGTGTTCTCACCAGAAGTCAATCCAAAACATTTGTCTTTTTGCTGGCTTTCTATCTCTCCATCAACCAGTCAAGTACCAAGAGGCACTGAAAGACAACAGTTGGGTAGAAGCTATGCAAGAAGAGCTCCAACAGTTTAAAAGACAACAAGTATGGGAACTTGTACCACTGCCAGATGGTGTGAGTCCTATTGGCACAAAGTGGGTCTTCAAAAATAAAACTGATGAAATGGGCATTATTGTCAAGAATAAAGCTTGGCTTGTGGTTCAAGGCTTTAGACAAGAAGAGGGCATTGATTATGATGAAACTTTTACCCCTGTAGCAAGATTGGAAGCTATCAGACTGTTCTTAGCCTTTTGTTGGAACCTAGAGGTTTATTCATAGACGGTTTAAGTAGTATAGGGGTTGATTTGTAATGTTTTGCTAATAGTTTATTTGGGTCGATGTATGTTTGGTTTGGGTCATGTCTAGTTTCGAGTGGGCCTATAGGGTTTCGACCCAACATGTTATGTATTTAAGTAAACCTCAAACAAGAGTTTGAGGTTGATCAGTTGTACGTGAACAAGGGCCAGCCGAAACCTTCTTTTGAATCTTGTATCAGTCTTCGTTAACCGTTGAATGCAAGATTTCTGGTTTGTTATTAATTTATACTGTTTCGGTTTATTAGCTTATTCTTGAATCAACTTGTGTTTGGATTCCACACACTCACAAGTCTTGTTTGATATCATTGAAAGATCCTATCGGGTTTTACAATTGGTATCAGAGACAAGAAACCAAGTCTTGGTTCAGTTCGAATCATTCTGATTCAAGAAAGGCCTTATTAATTACTGATCTTGTTTTGCTAGTATTTTTACAGCGATTTCAGTTGGGTTGTATTTTCCTGATTTCGAAACTTGCAAATCTTCAAACTGTTCTTCGCATATATTGCATCAAAGTGCTGATTTTGGTTCTGTGATTTCAGAAAAAAGTGTTTGCTGAATTTTTGGAGGTTGTTGGGGATAATAATTCAATGATTTCGAGATCATTGAATTTTTGGAAGCTGTTGGAAATCAGGGATTCTGGTTATTTTATCTCACAATCTGTTTTACAGGATCTCGATTCGGAACCAGCTAGTCTCGAGTTGTCAACATCCTCACCTTGACTCGAAACCAGCTGTCTCGAGTTGTCAACATTTTAGTCTCGACTCGCAATCATTCATTTGTCTCGACTTAACACTGACTGCTACTCCTGGTCTCGACTCGCAACATCAGTGGTCTCGAGTTGTATCAATTGACTCGAAACCATCCGTCTCGACTCGAAACTAGGCTTTTGCTACTCCTAGTCTCGACTCGTAACACATGTCTCGACTCAAGGCCTGGACACTCACAATCTTGGTCTCGACTCACTATCTCGACTCGAAACGACGCTTTTTAACGTGAATTTGAACGGTGGACTGTGAACCTTGGACTTTGGACTTTTGAACTTGACCATTAATTAATCAGTTAATTGATCTGAAATTGAGAAACAATGAATATAAATAATCAAAGTGTAGACTTGGCAGCCATAAACAAACATCAGGAACTGGACTCTATTATTGGGACCACCACCCGTATTCCCAGACTGTTAAGCGGTGATGAATTTCCAGAGTGGAAATGGCGTTTTCAATAACATGTGAAAGTTAAGGATGCTAAGATCTGGAGAAGCATTCTAAGAGGTCCTAGGGAGATTGTGTTTGAACGAGAAAATGCTCCAGGAGTTAAAGTCAAGAAACCTATTGCTGATTATACTGAAGATGATTTTTCTATAGTCGAGGAAGATGACAAAGCTTTGTCATATCTTACAATGGCATTGGCACCAGATATCGCCATCGGTTTTCGAACTTGCAAGTCTGCCAAAGAGTTGTGGGCAGCACTGATAGATGTTTACGAAGGAAATGAAGATATGAAAGAAAGTCGGAGAAATCTACTCAGCCAAAATTTCAACAACTTCAATCACATTTTTGGGGATACAATAGAAAACCAAATTCAGCGGTTTGTGAAGCTTGTTACTCAGATGAATATAGAAGAAATATTAGTTTCAAACGCTACTACTAATCGACAGCTTCTTAATGCACTACCGAAGAGCTGGGATC
This sequence comes from Helianthus tuberosus, assembly GCA_030545235.1. Lineage (NCBI taxonomy): Eukaryota > Viridiplantae > Streptophyta > Magnoliopsida > Asterales > Asteraceae > Helianthus > Helianthus tuberosus. The sequence goes on along the minus strand of CM060426.1, from coordinate 110,165,606 downwards.
ATCACGTTGCCATGATCAAGAAAACTAAGGATCTTGCTCGATGCAGTTTATCTGAGATAATTTCTCATATCCAGGCATGTGAGCTGGATCACAAACAGAGGGAAAATAATTATAAGAACAGTATGCTGGCTGCAGGTTTTTCGGGTACTTCCACTGCGACAAACAACACCAATGCTGCTCTCATGTCTCAAGGTGGTTTCCAAATGTTCAGCAGCTCAGCATCTTCTAAGGCAGCTCCTACTTCTGCAAATGTTTATTACTCTGGATCTGGATCGCCTACTCCATCTGTTGCACCATCAACTGTTGCCTCTACTGCTGCAACTCCTCCTGTGAAGAACGAGATGATTGCCTTCTTCACACAACAGTCTAAAGAAAATCTGGAAATTGCTGCATCCGTTATAAACTTCTTGAATGCCTTTGTTACAGGTAAGATGGATCGTCCTAGATGGTCTTCGGATGATCTGTATCAAATTCATCCCGACGATGTAGAAGAGATGGACATTACATGGCAGATGGCTATGGCTGCCTTCAGAGCATAGACGTTTATTAAAAGAACTGGAAGAAACAAGCGGGACAATGGTTTCACAGGATCCTCCAAGGTACCGTTTGAGTTACGTTGCTATAACTATCATGAACCAGGACATGTGGCTTGAAACTGCACTAAGCCGAGGGTCAACAGAGAACAGACTCCAGCACAACCTGCTTCACCGAACCCTGAAAGAACTATTGTCACTACAACTGACACTTCAACAGCTGCTGGCGGGAGCACTCAAAGTTCAGCCCTGGTAGTTCAACCAAATGCTACCTTTGATTGGAATGCAGAAATTCATCGTTTGAACATCTCTCCTCCAGAAAATCAGACTGCCTCAGAGAATATTGCTTTCATGACTTCAGCTTCTGATGATAAGAGTTTAGCACCTGAGGATGAGGTTCCAGCTGAAAATTTGGCACTTATGACTCAGATTCTGTCTGCTCCCGTTCATGGACTCACTGCTGAAGAAGTAAGTTCTGTTTTCTGTACTCCTGAATGTCGTGGTAAAGTTGAGGCTTACTGGTTACACAACGCTGAGTTGATCTAAGATTATAACGATATGAAAAGACAAAATTTTTCTCTAAAGAAAAATGAAAAACTTTACAAAGAAAAAATTAAAGCCCAAAGAAAAGATATTGCTAACCTAAAGGAGGATCTCAGCGTTAAAAGTTGTAACTACGAGTATGATAAGGTGATCATGAATGATTTGATCAAAGAGCTAGAAGAAATCAAGGTGAAGTATCAACTAAATGAAATTAATATTAAAAAATATGATACTTCTAACAAATTGGTCAAGGACATATGTGATATTCAATTAGAATACAAGAAAAAGAAAGGGGCTGATTTGGGTTATAATAAAGTTCCTCCTCCGTACAATCATAATTATACCTATATGCCTTACTCGGTGGAGGAACTGATTAATGAGGATGTGATAACTTGGGGTCCAAAAACCGATAAGGCATCTATTAACAGCAAATCAGTTGAAAGTAAACGACCAACCCCATCGATGAACTGTCTCTAAAGGCATGTTTGATTCTAACAGCTCGTTTACATGTGCAGATAAAGTAGTTGACTCAAAATGTGGAGATATTCTTGGGGGAAAACAAGTTTTTAATTCTGATTTTTCTGAAACTTATTTTGATAAAACTGATTCTGGTTATGTGTTTGGACAAAATTTGCTTCGTTCGTTTTGTGCTTATGTGTCGTCTAGTGGGCCTGATGTTTTGGGCAAAACTCTTGATGCTTGTGTTGAACATTTGAACAATAAGTCTGATGATGAATGTTTTTCAGTTAATGCTTGTGATTGTGATATTTCTAACTCTACAGTCGATGTTAGTGTGACAGGTGAGGTCCCTCAGGATACATTCAGTGAAACCACTGAAACTTCTTTTCAAGAAAATCAAGAATGTCCTGATTCTTCTTCTGAATCGGTCTCAGTGGACGTCCCTAATGTTGAATCTTGTGGGACCCCATTGGAAACCGTAACTAAAAGTAAACCTCAAGTAGATTCACATGATACATGTGTTAATGAAACATGTGTTGATGAAATTTCAATTTGTTCTAAAATTAAAACTGAATCAGAATCTATTAAAAAGGAAAAAGGAGTTGAAATAAATGACCAGTCACCGACAAATGTTTCTGAAAATAAAGCTGAAACTAAAACACCGGTTCTTCAAAATGATCATGATAAAAGTGTGACAACTGGCACAAAACCGGTAATTTCCATACAATTTAATTAATGCTTAATGACAGAAATTATGTGCTTAAATGTCAACATTATCTGATTATATGCAATACATGTGAATTCATGCACGTTTTATACTACAAATATTGCTTTATGCATTAATGATTAACATTGCGTCAAAAATACTAGTAAACTCACCAGTAAGACACATTGTGTCAACAGTTCTGTAGAAAGCAGTCAGACAATAGAATTGGGGCCCAGGAATGTATACAAGGGTTAACATATAGACTTTCCGGAAGCTAGAATATGCACTAAAAAGAACCCGAAACGCACTTTAAATGCAGAATTCTGCACAAATCAGCTATAATCAGCTTTTTAACACATAAATATCATGCAGAATTCATGTTTTATTATCCAGAATACCCTCCTAAGTGTTGGGAATTAAAAGTGTCACAAAAGGGTACTTAAAGATCACTAAACGGAATAGTTTGACACTTTAACGAACCGGTATCTAACCGAACAACCGGACATTACCCGAAACACTAAAATATTACTAGAAGCATTGTTTTGACGTTTCTGAACTAGTTATGATCCTCGAACACCATAACACCTCTTATAACATATTAACACATTAAATCCCTAACCAAGATGCTTGAAAACTTACTTATTTATGTAATTAGTAGTTTAAACTTACACTTTACCCCCCCCCCCCCCCATGTAAAGTGGACGGTCATGGGGACCCCACCATACATCTCCTTTGATCTTGTATGATCTTGCCAAATCCCTAAAGATTGTGAAGATTTAGTAAAGATTATGCATGTACTTTCAAGAACACAAGATCCATTGGTTAAGAGCTCAAGGTTGGTTATAAGTAGGAACTTGTAGATCATAACTTCACACATATCACCCACCATCTTCCTTCCTTTTTCTCCCTTTGTTCTCGGCCTCAATCCACCACCAGACTTCCACCATATTCATCCAACTTCCTTCCATTCCAAGGTGCACACAAGGTGTTAGAAGGTAAGTTAAGAGGTGTGGAGCTTGTGGATCTTGAAGGACCTCTCCCGATTACTTTTATCCAACCCTTTTGTCATCTTCAACTTCTAGTAATTCTTCCCTAGCCTTGTTGCTAGTGGTGAGCCCTCATGATCTCTTATTACTTCATATGTTGTGCGTTAAAAGATGATATATATTGTTAATCACAAGAACACTAAAGAACATGATCATGATACTTTAACATAAGCTTAATAACATAAGAATACATGTTGATAGTGTTTATTTGCTTCTTGATGATTTGTGTTAGTGATGTTAGACATCATATGGAGCCTACTAGATTATGATTAAACACATGATCTAGTAAGTTAAGGTGGTGATCTTGTGAAAGACCAAGAGCATCATACTTTATGTCTTCATGAACTTGAATAATGAAGTTGGTTTTCCTATGTAAAGATAATTTCAACAAGATACAAATCTTGTAAATAGATGATTACAAAAATGATTTTCTCAAGAAACCAAGACTATTTATGAGATTTACAAAGTCATGGTTTCTAAGTAAACTAATCATATTTTTAGTGGTTGAACAAGACTAAGAACATGATTGTGACAAGAAAAATACAAAAGAAATATTTTTAGAAAAATCATCTTACAAGTTGTAAATGACTAAATCTTTTAATAAAGTGATTTACAAACAAATAACCATTTTTTAGGGTATCTAAACCTACTAAATAACATAGTAAGTTACTACAAGTTTTTACAAAAAACTTCAAGTTCATGATGTAGTGTAATTTACTTGATTTTGACACTCGGGAAGTGTTGCTTGTGTTGATGATTGTTTGTGTTGATTTTAAAAGAAAATAAACACATGTTTTGAAAACATGGGAAACCTCCATTTTTAGGGGAAACCATGTCAAAATCTCTATAAATTTTGACACTTAGAAAAATATAAGTTTTGGTGAAACTTATTTACCTAAAAATATATATACCAATGTTTCCCTAATTTTTATGTAAACTTCAAGTTAAGAAATGATTATTTCTTCAAGATAAAAATTGATATTAAGCATGTATATTTTTGAGGAAAATATATATATTTATTGATCACCAAATTTTGTGCTAAGTGTATGTAGTATGGATTATATGTAAATAGTGTATTAGGACTTGAAAATACACTAAATACTCCTAAGGAGTGAAAATACAAAAATACACATACAACATGCTTGGACAAATACAAGAGAATATATTTATGAAAATATATTACTTGATAGATGGTGTAACTTGGACAAGTTATGAACATGAAATGAAGTTTTGGACAAAATACATAACTCGGGTGAAAAATACAAAATACTTATATTTATTTTTGAGAAAATAATATAAGTAAGATACATAGTTAATAATATAAATTATTTTTAACACACAAAGAATACATACATGAAAGATGGTGACTTGTACTTGTGCGATACAAGTCTAGTGACTAACGTTAACAAAACACGTATAGGTCACAACGCTATATAAGCAAACCCGGTGAAGTTTACGGCGCAAGGAACGCAAAGTTGTGAGTTCATGTCCCCGCTTTTAAACTTTTATATGCCTTTTTAAACTTGGGGAAAATACAAGTGTTATGGTATGTGGAATGCAAAAACTAAGGAATGATACTTTAGATCATGTCACGAATAGGGTGTCATAAGCACCATTAATCAACAATATACCTAGACCGCAGAACAAAAGGTTAGATCTAATGGGTTTCAGGCAGCCACACTCTGGGCCACGTGCTACCTGGAGTGCTTTTGTGTCACAGTCGTTAATCGACAAGTAAAAATGCCTATGGTTTGGATGCTTCCTATGTCCTGTCAGAAGTTAATGGCCTTGCAAACCATTAGCGATCTCGATTTCCTTACATTTACAAAAATACTTGTTTCATACAAATTACATACCATGTTTTCATTCAAGTATACAAACGTTCAATACAAAAATTGCATGAATTCACACCAACATTATGTTGACGATTTTCCAAAAACTCACATGTATTTCAGGTAACTAAAGTGGATGTGCGCGGGGTCTTACTCTTGCTCTTGGATGTTGCTTATGTTGTTAACTATGTTGTGTTAAGACTCCTATGCCATTGTGTTAGGTTTAGTTGTTGTGTCCCACTCCGTGTGGTGCTATAAGGACCAAAACCTTTATGTTTGTCTTCGAATAATGATGTAAACTTTTCAGACAATGTTTTATGCTATCTTGTGATGTAAACACTTAAACTATGTTTTCAGTTATGTAATGTTTGGCATTTGGAGTTATTTTTACGAGCATGTAGTATGTTTACCAATCGTATGCAATGAAAACCTTTCAAGATCACACCTCGTGCTTCCGCCTAAGAAAAGGGGTGTGACAGATTGGTATCAGAGCTGCGATTGTAGTGAACCAGGATTCCTTCTCGAGATAGACTACAATCTTTAGGATCCTTTCACGAAAACAATTTTTCAAAAAAAATTTCATTGCATAAAACTTTCCGCGACATCCACTACCTGAAACTATTTTCAAAGAGTCAAGAAAGGACACTACGAGACTTAGGGTGCACTGGAGTAGCACTTGTCTTTGACTAGAAATTACTTGCGATTATGTGTAATAATTGATATATACATATACTAGAAATAGAATATCTCAGGTGCTCATGACTTTACCCGAAAGCAATGGCCTATCTGAAGGAAGTAATACGAGGATGAAACGAACTGTGCGGACTGTGCAAGGAGTTACGTAATTATGGATGCATACATAATTATGGAATTCAGTGCACAGAAACCACAACAAGTCTTGTCACGTATCAAACAAGAACCCTTCAAATACAGGAGAAGGTCAAACGTGAACACCCTTCCCCCAGCCTATTAAATACTCTGTTGGAGTAATAATTTAGGGTATAAAGACAACAACCGCCAATGTGAAGGAAAGATATTTTGTTCTTTACATATGATAAACTTGTACTATGGGGGTGATGTAACCCTTATGCGTTTTGTTTACTTCGCAAATAATAACGTAACAAGTTGCCTTGATATGTGTAAATACTCGGTGAATACTTATGACACATCAAGTATTTATCTATTTATGCATGCTTGTAACTGCATGAATTGATTTATACGCTTGGTGGATTGTTTGATGTCACTTATGTGGTATATGCCTGTGTATATATACTACTACTGTCTCATAGGACGATATCAAACAAATGTCTAACCCTGTGCGTTGTGTTCTGACAGAACATGGTACCTAGGAGAATTGTGAACAATCAAGGTTCTGATCAACCCCCTCCTCCTCTTCTGCCGAGGACCGCTGAGGAACTGAACGCCCTACTGGAAGAAAGGATCTCCGCAGCTATCGCTCAATACGAGGCGAACCGCACCGAACAAAGTGGAGGACCAAGCAATGCTAGACGTAATGGACAGGGAGATACATCAGGAGGAAGCACAGCTCAAGGCTGCACCTTCAAACAGTTTCTCGACTGTAAACCGCTGAACTACGACGGCACTGGAGGTGCAGTGGCGTTTGTACGCTGGACGGAGAAGACTGATGCCACTATCCGTATGAGCAAGTGTTCCGCGGATCAGCAAGTCACTTTTGCTACGGGGTTGTTTCTTGATGAAGCTTTGACTTGGTGGAATTTGCAAGTCCAGACTCTGGGTGATGATGCTGCGTACGGCATGACGTGGGATGAACTAAAGGAATGTATGAGAGAAAAGTATTGCTCGCGTGCTAAACTCCAAAGGTTGGAGACTGAGTTCTGGCACTTGACCATGGAAGGTGCTGACATTACTGGTTATACCCGAAGGTTCCACAATTTGTCTAGAGTGATCCCTTACATGGTGACTCCTGAATTTAAGCGCGTTGAACGCTACATTTGGGGATTGGCTCTAGAGTTTCGCAGCATGGTAACTTCGGCTAAACCTGCAACGATCACTCAGGCTGTAACTCTGGCTGTCTGCCTTACTAAAGATGCTATTCGTATGAAGAAGTTATCACTGAACCCTACTGAGAAGACCGAGACGCATGCTGAGTCGTCGGGTGATAAGAAAAGGAAGCATGCGAGCCTGAATCAAGCGACACGTAACAACAAGGGTTCCAACAATAAGAAGCGTGACACTAACCCACCTAAGGAGGCGAGAACCTTTGTAGCGGCAAATGATGCTGTAGCCAAAGGATACCAAGGCACCCTGCCTAAATGCCAAAAATGTAGGTATCATCATGAAGGAGCTTGTCGCATTCCAAGATGCGACAAATGTGGTCGGTTGGGTCATCAAACAGAAGACTGTTGGGGAAAAGGAAATAGGAACGGGAACGGAAACCGCAACGATGCTGGTAATAGAAACAATGGTGGAAATGGCAATGGCAATGGTAACCGGAATGGTAATGGAGCTGGGCAGAACCAAGGATGCTTTGGTTGTGGAAGCAAGGATCATTTCATGAAAGACTGCCCAAGGGGGAACAACGCTCAGGCTCGAACATTCATGATTGGAGCAAGAAACGCACGCGAGGACCCTAATGTGGTCACCGGTACGTTTCTCGTTAACAATCACTTTACATCCATACTATTTGACACTGGTGCTGATTATAGCTTCATGTCTGTGGAATTTAAACGTATGCTTGGAATAGAATCTAGTAGATTAGATATTCCTTATTCCATAGAACTAGCCAATGGTAAACTTGTTGAATCAGGTGAAGTTATTAGAGGTTGCTCATTAGAACTTGGTGAGCGAAGATTTAGCATCGATCTCTTACCTATTCAATTGGGTAGCTTCGATGTAGTGGTTGGAATGGATTGGTTGTCCAAGAACAAGGTTGAAGTTATTTGTCACAAGAAAATCATTCGCATCCCTCTGGCGAATGATGAAACTCTCATCGTACATGGAGAAAAATGAGACGCGCCCCTGCGAATCATCAGTTGTATGAAGGCGCAGAAGTGTTTGAGGAAAGGATGTGTTGCTTTCCTGGCGCACGTTGTAGATAAGAAGGCTGAGGAGCCAAAGCTCGAAGACATTCCTGTGGTAAAGGAATTCCCTGATGTTTTTCCTGAAGATCTGCCAGGACTACCTCCGCAACGACAAGTCGGATTCCATATAGACTTGGTTCCAGGAGCCGCTCCTGTAGCCAAGGCACCCTATCGGCTTGCACCATCCGAAACGCAAGAATTATCTACGCAACTCCAGGAGTTGTTGGATAAAGGGTTCATAAGGCCAAGCTTCTCGCCCTGGGGAGCTCCAGTATTGTTCGTGAAGAAGAAGGATGGAACACTGCGGATGTGTATCGACTATAGAGAGTTGAACAAGCTCACAATCAAGAATCGGTACCCACTACCGAGGATTGATGACTTATTTGATCAGTTGCAAGGATCGAGCTACTATTCCAAGATTGACCTTCGATCTGGATACCATCAGTTAAGGATTCAAGAGGAAAGCGTACCAAAGACTGCATTCCGAACACGTTATGGGCATTACGAATTCCTTGTGATACCATTCGGACTGACGAACGCGCCAGCGGTATTTATGGACCTGATGAACCGCGTATGCAAACCATATCTCGATAAATTCGTGATTGTATTTATCGATGATATCCTGATTTACTCGCAAATGAGAGAAGAGCACGAGCAACACCTCAGAACCATTTTGGAACTACTGAAGAAAGAGAAACTTTATGCAAAATTCTCCAAGTGTGAATTTTGGATTCGCGAAGTACAATTTCTTGGTCATGTTGTGAATGAGAAGGGCAATCATGTAGACCCAACTAATTTTTGAGTAGTTGAAGGTGCATGAAAGGAATTATACCACGCATTGGAAATGACTATTCGGACAAACCTCACTGCACGCATTCATGACGCACAACAAGAAGCCCTTAAGGGGGAGAATTGTAGAGCTGAATACCTCTGAGGTATGCTGAAGAATTTGGTGGCAAACAAAGAGGGAACCTTGTACTTTAAGGGGCGTATTTGGGTTCCGCTCTATGACGGTATTCGAGAAGTCATCCTTAATGAAGCTCACAAGTCGAGATACTCGATCCATCCAGGATCGGACAAAATGTATCAAGATTTGAAGGATTACTATTGGTGGCCAAGGCTTAAAAGTGATGTTGCTATATATGTTGGAAAATGCCTAACATGTGCTAAGATTAAGGCTGAATATCAGAAACCATCTGGGCTACTGCAACAACCAGAGATACCCATGTGGAAGTGGGAACAAATCTCGATGGACTTCATAACAAAATTACCCAGGACCCCTAGGGGGCACGATATGATATGGGTGATAGTCGATCAGTTAACAAAATCTACGCATTTCCTACCGATCCGAGAGAAGGATAGCACTAGAAAGCTTGCTGAGTTGTACTTGAAAGAAATCGTGGCACGTCATGGAGTGCCTATCTCAATTATTTCAGACAAAGATGGACGTTTTGTCTCAAGGATCTGGCAATCCTTTCAGGAAGCCTTTGGATCTCAACTAGATCTAAGCACAGCCTTCCATCCGCAAACAGATGGCCAGAGTGAACGAATCATACAAACGCTAGAAGATATGCTTCGTGCGTGTGTTATGGACCTAGGCGGCAGCTGGGATACTCACCTACCTTTAGTTGAGTTTTCCTACAATAACAGTTATCATACAAGCATAAAAGCCGTACCGTTCGAAGCTCTGTATGGCCGCAAGTGCCGCTCGCCATTATGTTCGGCAGACGCTGGAGACAAACGTATGGTTGGTCCTGAACTTGTGCAAGAGACAACCGACAAAATCATACAGATCCGGGAGCGCATTAAGGCGGCTCGAGATCGACAAAAGAGCTACGCTGATCGAAGACGAAAACCATTAGAATTCGAGGTGGGAGACAAAGTTTTGTTAAAGGTCTCACCTTGGAAGGGCGTAGTAAGATTCGGAAAACGTGGAAAGCTGAATCCACGATACATCGGACCATTCAAGATCTTGGAAAGAATTGGTACAGTGGCATACAAGTTGGAATTACCGGAAGAACTTAACGGAGTACATGATACGTTTCATGTATCCAACCTCAAGAAGAGTCCAACCCAAGAAACAGTGATCATCCATGCGGATGAAGTGCATATTGACGACACCCTCCGATTTACAGAACAACCCGTTGAGGTTACAGACTGGAAAGTCAACAAGACCCGAAGGAGTAGTGTCAAACTTGTCAAAGTACGTTGGAACTCTAAGCACGGACCCGAGTACACGTGGGAACGTGAAGACCAGTTTAAAGAAAAGTACCCCCACCTGTTCAAGAAAACTCCTGCGAGAGATAGATCAGCCTGAATTTCGGGACGAAATTCTTTTAACGGGGGGGAGACAGTGACAACTGGCACAAAACCGGTAATTTCCGTACAATTTAATTAATGCTTAATGACTGCAATTATGTGCTTAAATGTCAACATTATCTGATTATATGCTATACATGTGAATTCATGCACGTTTTATACTACAAATATTGCTTTATGCATTAATGATTAGCATTGCGTCAGAAATACTAGTAAACTCACCGGTAAATTGTGTCAACAGTTTTGCAGAAAGCAATCAGACAATAGAATTGGGGCCCAGGAGTGGGTCTAACATCAAAAATACATGAAAACCCAAGAATGTATACAAGGGTTAACATATAGACTTTCCGGAAGCTAGAATATGCACTAAAAAGCACCCGAAACGCACTTTAAATGAAGAATTCTGCACAAATCAGTTATAATCAGCTTTTTAACACATAAATATGATGCAGAATTCATGTTTTATTATCCAAAATACCCTCCTAAGTGTTGAGAATTAAAAGTGTCACAAAAGGGTACTTAAAGATCACTAAACGGAATAGTTTGACACTTTAACGAACCGGTATCTAACCGAACAACCGGACATTACCCGAAACACTAACATATTAATAGAAGCATTGTTTTGATGTTTCTGAACTAGTTATGATCCCCGAACACCATAACACCTCTTATAACATATTAACACATTAAATCCCTAACCAAGATGCTTGAAAACATACTTATTTATGTAATTAGTAGTTTAAACTTACACTTTACCCCCCCCCCCATGTAAAGTGGACGGTCATGGGGACCCCACCATAGATCTCCTTTGATCTTGTATGATCTTGCCAAATCCCTAAAGATTGTGAAGATTTAGTAAAGATTATGCATGTACTTTCAAGAACACAAGATCCATTGGTTAAGAGCTCAAGGTTGGTTATAAGTAGGAACTTGTAGATCATAACTTCACACATATCACCCACCATCTTCCTTCCTTCTTCTCCCCTTGTTCTCGTCCTCAGTCCACCACCACACTACCACCATTTTCATCCAACTTCCTTCCATTCCAAGGTGCACACAAGGTGTTAGAAGGTAAGTTAAGAGGTGTGGAGCTTGTGGATCTTGAAGGACCTCTCCCGATTGCTTTTATCCAACCCATTTGTCATCTTCAACTTCTAGTAATTCTTCCCTAGCCTTGTTGCTAGTGGTGAGCCCTCATGAGCTCTTATTACTTCATATGTTGTGGGTTAAAAGATGATATATATTGTTAATCAGAAGAACACTAAAGAACATGATCATGATACTTTAACATAAGCTTAATAACATAAGAATACATGTTGATAGTGTTTATTTGCTTCTTGATGATTTGTGTTAGTGATGTTAGACATCATATAGAGCCTACTAGATTATGATTAAACACATGATCTAGTAAGTTAAGGTGGTGATCTTGTGAAAGACCGAGATCATCATACTTTATGTCTTCATGAACTTGAATAATGAAGTTGGTTTTCCTATGTAAAGATAATTTCAACAAGATACAAATCTTGTAAATAGATGATTACAAAAATGATTTTCTCAAGAAACCAAGACTATTTATGAGATTTACAAAGTCATGGTTTCTAAGTAAACTAATCATATTTTTAGTGGTTGAACAAGACTAAGAACATGATTGTGACAAGAAAAATACAAAAGAAATATTTTTAGAAAAATAATCTTACAAGTTGTAAATGACTAAATCTTTTAATAAAGTGATTTACAAACAAATAACCATTTTTTAGGGTATCTAAACCTACTAAATAACATGGTAAGTTACTTGAAGTTTTTACAAAAACTTCAAGTTCATGACGTAGTGTAATTTACTTGATTTTGACACTCGGGAAGTGTTGCTTGTGTTGATGATTGTTTGTGTTGATTTTTAAAGAAAATAAACACATGTTTTGAAAACATGGGAAACCTCCATTTTTAGGGGAAACCATGTCAAAATTTTTATAAATTTTGACACTTAGAAAAATATAAGTTTTGGTGAAACTTATTTACCTAAAAATAAATATACCAAGGTTTCCCTAATTTTTATGTAAACTTCAAGTTAAGAAATGATGATTTCTTCAATATAAAAATTGATATTAAGTATGTATATTTTTGAGGAAAATTTATATATTTATTGATCACCAAATTTTGTGCTAAGTGTATGTAGTACGGATTATATGTAAATAGTGTATTAGGACTTGAAAATACACTAAATACTCCTAAGGAGTGAAAATACACATACAACATGCTTGGACAAATACAAGAGAATATATTATGAAAATATATTACTTGATAGATGGTGTAACTTGGACAAGTTATGAACATGAAATGAAGTTTTGGACAAAATACATAACTCGGGTGAAAAAAATACAAAATACTTATATTTATTTTTGAGAAAATAATATAAGTAAGATACATAGTTAAAAATATAAATTATTTTTAACACACAAAGAATACATACATGAAATATGGTGACTTGTACTTGTGCGATACAAGTCTAGTGACTAACGTTAATAAACACATATAGGTCACAACGCTATATAAGCAAACCCGGTGAAGTTTACGGCGCAAGGAACGCAAAGTTGTGAGTTCATGTTCCCACTTTTAAACTTTTATATGCCTTTTTAAACTTGGGAAAAATACAAGTGTTATGGTATGTGGAATACAAAAACTAAGGAATGATACTTTAGATCATGTCACGAATAGGGTGTCATAAGCACCATTAATCAACAATATACCTAGACCGCAGAACAAAAGGTTAGATCTAATGGGTTTCAGGCAGCCACACTCTGGGCCACGTGCTACCTGGAGTGCTTTTGTGTCTCAGTCGTGAATCGACAAGTAAAAATGCCTATGGTTTGGATGCTTCCTATGTCCTGTCACAAGTTAATGGCCTTGCAAACCATTAGCGATCTCGATTTCCTTACATTTACAGAAATACTTGTTTCATACAAATTACATACCATGTTTTCATTCAAGTATACAAACGTTCAATACAAAAACCGCATGAATTCACACCAACATTATGTTGACGATTTTCCAAAAACTCACATGTATTTCAGGTAACTAAAGTGGATGTGCACGGGGTCTTACTCTTGCTCTTGGATGTTGCTTATGTTGTTAACTATGTTGTGTTAAGACTCCTATGCCATTGTGTTGGGTTTGGTTGTTGTGTCCCACTCCGTGTGGTGATATAAGGACCAAAACCTTTATGTTTGTCTTCGAATAATGATGTAAACTTTTCAAACAATGTTTTATGCTATCTTGTGATGTAAACACTTAAACTATGTTTTCAGTTATGTAATGTTTGGCATTTGGAGTTATTTTTACGAGCATGTAGTATGTTTACCAATCGTATGCAATGAAAACCTTTCAAGATCACACCTCGTGCTTCCGCCAAAGAAAAGGGGTGTGACAAAAAGTGAGAAGGATGAATCTCATCATCCGTTTACATCTCATGTTTGTGCCAGTTTTGATCAGTAGGGATCAAAATGCTCAGAAAAGTCACAAGCTAAACAAGCAAGAAAAACCAAACAAGCTCATACTTCAAAACCAAACAGATCCACATCTGCTATAAAGAACCAAAATTTCCACACCTTGAAATGACAAACATGTTTCAATTGTGGTATTGCTGGACACATCGCAAGAAAATGTGTTCAACTCCCGAGCGTGCAATCTAAGAATAAAAATGCACAAAATCAGAAGGTCAAGCCAAACCGATCTCGTTGTTCAGAGTCAGTAACAACTGCAAAGTTTGAGACAATGAAGAATAGCTATCGTAAAGCTAAGCCTTCTGATCATGATTGGAATGCAGCTAAACAGAGAAATCGAAATTGTCAAAATGATTTTCAAAGAAATCAATATAAAGCTTTCAGCAATTACAATTATAAATGGTCACATCAATTTTGGAAACCCAAAGCTAAAGCTGCTCAATTGAACACATCTCAACAGAAATCTGCCAATAAAAACCCATCAAAGTTTTTAAACAAAGACAATCTAGTTTGGCAGAAAGCGACATACATTGATGCACAAGGAAAACCCAGATCCACTATGGGTTGGGTTCCTAAAGCTAACCGATCCCGCTAATCGTGCAGGAACAGCTGTGGAGGACTACCGTGCGACTTTGGTACATGGATAGTGGCTGTTCCAGGCACATGACAGGAGACTTGTCCCAACTTGTCAATGTGAAAGAATTTGATGGTGGATATGTCTCTTTTGCGGGAGGAGAATCAGGCAGAATCACATTGAAAGGAACAGTGAGAAACGGCGTTTTGAGCTTCGAAAATGTGAATTACGTCCCAGAACTGAAACACAATTTGCTAAGTATCTCACAAATCTGTGATACAGGAAATTCTGTTCATTTCACCAAGAAGGGATGTTATGTGCTTAACCAGGAATCGTGATACCTGAGGATTAGTTTTTGATGACTGCCGAGAGACGAGGAAACGCGTATGTTATCGATATGAATAAGAAACCATGTGAAGAAATTACTTGCCTTTTTCTCAAAGATTTCAGAACATGATGGTCTGTTGTGGCATCTCGCCTTGGGCATGTTAATATGAAGAATCTGAATCGTCTTGCTAAAGGTCAAATGGTCCGTGATCTACCAATCAAAGACTTCATGCTGGTAGAAAAGTGTGTTGCTTGCGCAAAAGGAAAAGCTCATCGAAAGCCTCATAAGTCCAAGTCTACACCTTCAACAAAAGCTGTGCTTGAATTACTACACGTGGATTTTTTGGTCCTGTGAACGTGTTGAGCATTGGCAAGAAGGCGTACTATCTTGTGATCGTAGATGACTACTCTCGATAAACATGGGTTTACTTTCTTAGTCACAAGAACGAGGCTGCGAGTTTGATCAAACAGTTTGTCACTCTAGTTGAAAATCAAGCTACTACAACGGTGAAACCAATTCGATCAGACAATGGGACGGAATTCAAGAATATCACCTTGGATACATTCTGCGCAGAAAAGGGAATCGAATGACAGTACTGTGCGCCAAGAACTCCGCAACAAAATGGAGTGGCCGAGAGACGAAATCGTACTCTTATAGAAGCGGCACGAACCATGCTGGCTGACTCAAAGCTTCCTAGTTTCTTTTGGGCCGAAGTAGTTAGCACGGCTTGTTACATCCAGAATCATGCTTTAGTAAACAAACGTCATATGAAAACCCCTTACGAGATTCTGGAAGGACGTAAACCCTCGGTCTCACACTTCTGTATCTTTGGTTGTCCGTGCATCTTGTTACTCATGGACACTAATGGGAAGTTTGAAGTCAAAGGGGACGAATGTTCTTTACTGGATACGCTAAAGGATCTTCCTATAGAGTGTACAATAAAGTAACCAAGAAAGTCATCGAGTCGTGCAACATTGTTGGTTCATGCACTCAAACCCAGAAAGAACAGATGATAAGGAAAGCCAAAACTGGTTCAGAACAGTGGATCATCATAAGCAGAGCTTGTACAAAGACTTTCCCCTTGACAATGGTTTACTAAGCATCGGATAGACTCCAAGCACTGGTCTGCACAACAACTGTTAACAAAAGGACTGATGAAGAATAAAAGACTGAAGCTCAATCTACCGATGTCTCCCAAGCATTGTTGAAGACCAAAGCACTGCCCATTCAAAGAACTGATCACCCTTTGAAGAAAGCACTGATGCTCAACATCAGTGCTTAGACTACAACAGTGGAAACTAGAATCAGTGGTTTATGTAATCAGTGTCTATGTAATCAGTGGTTGTATGTAAAAGTGTTTAGAGTTTCTTAGGAGATTAGATGTCACTATCATGGTGACGTCAGCAAAGATGCTCAGTGATTTGTCTGTACTATAAATAGAACAGTACTCTGTAATGTTCCATTCGCTCTTTCTTCACAAGTCATTCTGTACGAACAAATCACTGAGCTCGGGCTGAGGGGGAGTCTAGTGCATGCATGCATTTGTTTTGATTAGTGTAAATTGCTACAATCATTCGATTCAATGGAAAACATGTTTGCTTAAAGCTATTCTTCCTTGATTGTGTAATTAAAGTTTATTTCCATAATTCCGCTGCACTTTAAATTCTCTGTTTCATCTTCATTTCTAATTAAACTACACAATCTAAGCAACTCAGATCCTAAAAATTGGTATCAGAGCTAGGACAGTCAAAATTCGTTCTAACCATCAATTTGACGTAAAAGTTCAGCTCAGATTTATTGATACTCAAGTTGTTCGTATCAGTTGATAAAAACAGAGTAAAAAGGTAATCACGTACAAAGTTGATTATTCTAAAAACTTTTGTGAAAATCAACCAGAATGGCATCACAATCACACGACCCTCACAACACAGGGACTCTTTTCAAACCACCGATGCTTGTCAGATCCGAGTACAACATCTGACAACGTCGGATGGGTCATGTCCTTGCACAACAAAATACCGGCTGTTGGAAGTCAGTCATCTATGGACTACATGTTCCACAGGTGCCTAGTACTGAAGATCCCAAAGGCTTTGTGCCTAAAAGCCCTGAAAACTACTCAGAACAAGATTTTTTAAAAATTGAATTAGATGCAAAGGCTTTTAGCATAGTAGCCTCAGCTCTTCAAAATGACATTTATGCTGGACTGTTACACTATAATAGTGCCAAAGAGCTGTGGATGCTCTAAAAGAACAGTTTGGTGGTACAGAAGAGGTGATAGAAAATAAAAGGGAGGTTTTGAATCAACTGTAACCACCCTGGTTTTCACACTTGTATTTGTTTGACCTACATTGTAACAAATACCGTAATTGAAATAAAACTTATTTGAATATACTTGCTTTGTGCTCATACATGCTTATACAAATGCAAACACGTGAATATTTGCAAATATATTGAGTTTCATACTTATAAACAAGGCTACATTAATTATAAGGGCCTAATCTGTCATTATGTGAAAATGTAAGTTGAGGGACCTAATTGTCATTCCTTAAAACTTGTCCAAAAACTTTGATTTTAAGTCCGAGGACTAAAACCGTCATTTTTAGAAAGTACAAAATTCGGGGACTAAATTGTCATTTTTGAAATCTTATAAGTTTGGGTTAAAAATGTAAATTTTTGAAAACTATAAGTTTAGGGTCCTTTATGACATTTTTGAAACTTGTTTTATAAATATAATTAACTTTTAAATTTTTGAAATTAAAAGTCTAGGGACCTATTTGTCTTTTATGAAACTTGAACTTTAGGGACTGATGTTGCCATTCTTGAAACTGTTTTTAACCAAATAACCCTAACCAGGTTAACTTTGTTATATGGAATTCTATTCAAAAACTTATCTAGTTAACATAACTAACAGAACTGTTACAGGGACCATTATGCATATCCCAGAACCCTAGGGACTAAAGTAAAATTTTTTTTAATAAAACTCAAAAAAATGTTGAAACCCGGTCATGGGGGGGGGATCGAACTCGGGACGTTTGGTTCAACAAGCAACATTGTGACCGGTCGGCTATAAGCCTCATCCGGTAATAATCCTGAACCTTATAATATTTATACACACATTACAATATTAAATTAAAATATAATTCAAACCTGAACACCGCGTCTGACTCACCAGACTTCGATCCAAACAACGTGTTTAGTGGAATCTCTGCCCAATGTCATTGCACGTTTATTCTCTTCGTTCAGACCAACTGACCCACGCGTTTTATTCGATCAATTAAATGCCCGACATCGCATGTTTCGGAAATTTTTAAACAAATCGAAAGTGGAGTTTATACCACTAATCTGTGTCGAATTTGTATCAATTGATGTGTTATTTATATTCCCTGAGACCCTACGAACCTCACACCACCTTCATAGTTCTCAAACACTTCGAAAAAGATGGTCTGTTCGTCTCTGTCCTTCGTCGCCGGATTTCAGTCGCCGGAATCAACCGATACCTCACAATCCTTCGACATCGGTTCGTTATTTTTCGTTCAATCAGTTTGTTATTGCTTATTAAATGTGTCCTTAAAATTAATTGAATTATAAACTTGATTTGATTAAGAATTCGCTACGGTTGACTTCTGTTGACCGGGAATTGGGGAAGATGATGAATAATTTATTTATTTTATTTATTTTCTTGTATTAAAAACAGATTTCATTCAATAATTCATAGTAAATCGGTTTTAAAGGTTTAAAATCTAAACATTTTAGCATAAATACTTTAAACACTGATACTTATATTAAAAATATAATATTAGTCAAAATATTTATAAAACTATTTTATTTAATTAAAAACAGTTTTAACATTTAAAAATTTATAATAAATCTATTTTTATGAGTTAATTACTGAAATTTTTATGATAATTATTTGAGTGGTAAACTTTATAAAACTAGTTTTGTTACTGATATTTCATATGATTTTGATATTTATGTAATTAAAACAGTATTTACACTTAAAAGTATAGTTTAATTTAATATATTTAAATTATATAACTATATAATTTTTGTCCGAAATTATTTTTATGACAAAATATACATGTTACTGAGTTTATATAAATTTAGAGCCTAAATTTTATTAAAGTTAATTATTTAGATAATTAAACTTATATAAACTTATTTATTGTTATCATAAGCATTTTAATTCATTTTATTTATATAAAATGATTTCAAGGGCCAAAATAATTATCTTAAATCAGTGATATTCCAGGTTCATAATTAAAAATATTATTTTTAATTAATTATTCTGATTTAAATTAATTATTTAGATAATTGTTAGACAATTATCATGTATTTCACTTTAACATTATATATATAGTTGATTATTTTAAGAAAATATATTTCTCATAAATAATCCTTTTGAATCCTACTTATTTACCGAGTTTCCCAATTAAGTTGTTCAAACCCATAGTTACCGTTTTTCTCAAACCATACGAAACACCATGGACTTAGTTTCCATCTTACAATTAACAATATTTGTTGATACCAATTGCAATATTTTGTGCATGTTCAAACCATTAGAGTAACGTGGAAAAACCTTGTTCCCGCCAAAACTCTCACACTTTGCATACTTGTTTGGACTTACCCGAAATCAAGGTGAGTACATAGACCCCTCTTTTACTGTTTTCAAACTGTTTAGGGGTGAAACACATGTGCCTAGTTGTTACTTTCATGCTTTCCTGTTTTCACATCATATACTTGCTATGTTCATTAGTACATTTATAATACATGATTTACATTACATTGTTTTGCTATGTATGTTTACTTAGCATACTTAGTACACTGTTTTACTTTACATTTCTGCTATGTATGTTGACTGAGCATGCTAGCACATTGATTTACATGACTTTTCTGCTTTGTATGTTAACTTAGCATACTTAGTACATTGGTTTCATATAACATGTTTACACTTGGTATAACATTTGGTTTGAACAAACGGGACTTATATACGTTCATTAACATTAGCTACGCCGCTCGGTAGTAAGTAATGGTACCATAGGACTTGACAAATCCCGTTCCTAAAATCCTAGGTTTGTTTGGATGGATGGAATGACCGAATCCGAAAACATTTCTTTTGATAACCTTGACTTAGGGTTATCCGTCTGTCACAAGGCTTGAATGTATGCGTTAACTTACCACATAAATGTTTGTATCAATAAAACATGTATTTACTTTGCAAAACATAACTTTTTGATATATTCAAAATACCTTGTTCTGTACATTTTTACATTTGGTTTATGTGACTACACTTTACCTACCATACATAACATTTGTTACACATTACTTGACTACATTTGGACTTTTAACATTTGACATGGTTTATACAAGGACTTTTTGATAATTGGTTTAAACATGGACTTTATACATTGGTGGTTTGTTTAAGTGACTTAAGTAACGAGATGTGTGTAGTATGGCACAAGTATGGTGGATACGCCACTGGTACTTCCTATATATAAGTGCTTGTATTGTACTACATGTCATAGCATTATTTAGATCATTAAGTTTGAACTTATACGTTTTACACAAACTATATATTTTTCACAAGACTTTGGTTAACAAAACAATTTACAAGGTTCATGACTAACTTTTATTAAACATTTCTTTAAACTCAAGTCATGAATCCTATTGTCACAAAACCTATGTATCTCACAGGCATTTTTATGCTGACGTACCTATTTTCACATGTGTTTCAGGATATGATGCGTAGGATTTATCAAGATACACCTAGGCAGACTTGGACTTTAGCAATAATAAAAGATACAAGACTAGTTAATTATGTTATATTTCTTGTCTGTTAAGACATTGTAACTCTCGAAATCAATAAAACGAAATTTCAATTTTCCATGTGTTATGAAACAATGATTCTGTTACAACACTCCCCGACGATTCCGCCACGTTTTGTTGTTTTTACGTGGTCGTGGTGTGACATCAACAGTATGAAACATTTTGCCATGTGAAATGAGAATCACTAACACAACAGTTTGAACGTTTTAGTTGTCTTATTAGTGAATTGAAACTTGTTAATGTCTCAAAAAGTTATCGTTTTAGATTATGTTGGCATGTTAATACATATATATATATATATATATGAGTTCATATATATATGTTTTTAAGATTTTGCAACTTGAATGATTTTATTGGTGACCGTTCTCATGTAAATCCGTTAACACTCCCATTTATACGTAATATATCTACGATTTGCGCGCCGTAATATATATATATATATAAACGTACACATAAACTAAACATCGTAACACGCGAAATTTCGTTAACTTATTTATTTTATCATTTTTAAAGCATGTATCAATTTTCATGCTCGACAAACAAGTTACACATTTAACGCGATTTTTACTGTTTCTACCGCTTTAAGCGCACAAGTGTACATGCATAGTCTAAATTTCCCGCTATCATGTCAACACTTAACATATTATCATATACATATGTCTAAATCACATAACACATTTTAACACATAAGGTTCACCCATAAATAACCCATGCTAGTGTACATTGTAAAATGCATATTTTAGTGATTCGGTAACGTTTTCGGGTGTCGGAAGTCACGTATGACCAACCAAACACCAAGTAAACTTAAAATTAGTTAAAATAATTGTTTTTAAACTAAAAATATCAGTTTACTTACTGATCTAAATCAGTTTAATAAAAATCGTTCAAAAAGCCGATTTTTAACCGTATTACCGCATAGTTTTGCGTTAAACGTTACTATAACCATCCCAACTCGGAATGACTTGATATTTTAACAAAATACATGTTATTTAATGATTAAAATGATGATTATAATCAGATTACTGCAGTTTTTAGGATCGTAGGCTCTAGTGATTGTGTTTGTTTGTATAATTTGAACAAATCAAATAGGAATGAACAGAGTTTAAGTGCAGCGGAAATGAACAACAAACTTGTAAACACAATCAAAGAGAGAAACAGTTTTGATAAACACATGCTTGACATTAAGTCGAAAGATTTACAATACAAATCAAAAGATTACAAGCATGCTTACAAACTAAACTCCCCCTCAGCCTGATACTCCATGGTTGGTTGCACAAGATGAAAGGATTGAATTGAGGAGAAGAACTCACTCAAAACGATCAAATGTAACAGTACAGAGTACTGCTCCATTTATAGGCAAACCAAAACCACTGAGGCATCTCAGCTGACGTCACCATGAAAGCGACGTCTAACAGCCTAACAACCTGTAACAACTGTTCCTATACAAACACTGTTATCCTAACCACTGACTATATATAAAATAGATGACATACTAAACTACTGCTTTCTCTTTACATCAGTGCTTTCCTCAAGGTTGATCAGTCCTTGATTGGGCAGTGCTTTGTCATCAGTAGATTGAACCAGTATTGTTTACTTCTTAGCAGTCTTCAGGGCTTCATCAGTAGTTAGAAGAACAGCAGCTGTTGTATACGGACAGTGTATAAAGGAACATCAGATGTTATAATCATTTTCAAGGGAGAAGTCTAGTATAGACAGCTGCTTATTATGAATCCACTGTTGTGAACCAGTTTTGGCTTTCATTATCTGTTCCTCTGGTAGGGTTCAATCCCAACAATCTCCCCCTGGAACAGATAATGCCAAAACACTTCATTATTTTGGATCTTTATTCCTCATCAGAAATTCACTAGCTTGTCTTTTAAATTCTGCTTCAAAGTCTCTGGAACTTGAGTCATCCTCATCCCTGCACAATGAAAGTTCAAGGAGATCTTGTAGATCTTCAACACCAAGGCTTAGTGCTTGTTTCCTTGATATGTACTTCATTTCACCATTGGATTTGATCAGGGTCAATACATGGGTCTTTTGATCAGAGAGCCACTTTAGTATTTTTTAACCCAATGGGTTTCTTGGGAGAGATTTATTTACAGATGAGTTGGGAGATTTTGGCCTTGTAAAGATTTGTAGAGCAGTATCCTGAGCTTCAGACATTTGTTTAAAAGCCTTTTCTATGACTTCATTTGCTGCAGCTATGTCTTCTATAACTTCTTTGTCAATCTGTTCTTGTCTCTTTTGTTGATCTAGCTCAATGTCTGAGATATCTGCTGCTGTGTTAGGTGATGCATGTTTGGTTAATACCTTTTTGACAAGGTTTTGAAGTTTCACTGAGCTATCTTCTTTTAGATCCATTTTCTTGATGGCTTCTGTAAAGTACTCAGCTTCCTTTTCTTTTGCTTCTTCACTGGTCAACAGTTTTCCTTTTTCTTGGTTTTTCACAAGGACAGGGTTCTCTGCTGATGTGATCAGTGGTTTAAGAGCACTAATCTGTTGTTCTAGCCTTTTGTAGTCAGACTTCTTTGGAGTGTCTGAGACTGTTATCCTCCTTTTCTTAAGCCTTTCATAAGCCTCATCGGTATACTGCTTTGTCCATTTTGCTCTGGCTTCAGCAGTATCTACCTTAGCATCCACCAGCTCCTGCTTCTTTCTTTTGTACTCAGATATAAGGTCAGCAATGAGCTTTTTGTATATGTTCCAATTTGGAGCTGTCTTCTTCTTTCTTGAATCATTCTTGATCCTTTCAATTCTGTTTGCCTCATGCTTTAATGCAATGATTGGCCATTCTTCAAACTGTTTTTCTTCAGCTGGATAGAATTTTTCTTTCATGATGTATGCAAGATATTCTTTTCTCATTTCTTTTCGTAGATCTGCTTTGGGTGGTACAACTGACATTTCTTTGCTCAGATCTCTTGCATAATCTTCCATCTGTTTGACTTTAGTGAGCAAGAATTCCATTTTTCTGAAATGGCTTCGTCACCTTGGTCTTTGCACTCAAGTTTAGCTCTTATCTTAGCTTGCCTTGCTTTGAGCTCGAGATATTCATCCATATTTTATGGGACTATGAAGCCTATGAGAGAAGGAAATCTTCTTTTTGAAAGATCATCCTCAGTGTAGAATTGTCTCATCTCATTTTTTACAGCTTCAGGTTCCAGTGGATATTTTGCAGCCACATGATCATATTTGTCATCACCTGCCTGAGTTGTTTTTCTATTTCTGGTGTAAAGATTTATGGGTGATTTGTTGATTGTGGTGAAGATGGTTTGAAATGAAGTAAGGGTAGTGGTGGATGGTGACTGACTAACAGTTGTTGAAACAACTGGTGTTTCAACTGATGTTGTCATTACAACAGATGTTGTAACATCTGATGTCTTCTACTTTTTCGCAGGAGGAGATGGTGGTGATGTGACATTGATGAGAGCAGTGGTGGATGACTGGAAAACAGCTGTTGAAACAACTGGTGTTTCAACCTCTGTTGTCATTACAACTACTGATGTGTCAGTAGATGTCTTCTGCTTTTGAGCAGGTGGTAATTTGATGGGTGGTGGTGTAGTTTTAGGTTGTGATGATAGGGCAGTGGTTGTAGTGTGTGTTGTAGTGGTGTGTGTTGAAGAAATGGCAGCTGTTTGGCTAGCAGTTTTTGAAACCACTGACATATCAACTGTTTGGATGGAAGTTTGAGATTTTGTGATTTGAGGTTTGGAGCCTTTGGGAGGTGGTTTAGATGTCTGTTTTTCTTGTTCTGGTTCAACATACAGGCCATCTTCAATTCCCTTCTTCTTCAACTGCTTGATTTTCTCCCCCTTTTTGGCATTATCTGGAAGGGGGTTATCCATGAAGAGGATAGTGAGAGGAACTTTTCCAGTGGTGCTTTGGATATGAGCCTTGATAGCTTTGATGTCTGCATGAGTATCTTTAAATCTTGACTCCACCATGTTTGTCAGCATTTTTACATGTATTCCATGCTGCTGATCAGCCATTTGTTTTTGTTTTTCAAGCAGGGGTTGAAATATACTCCATAACTCATTTGCAGCTGGTGCAGGTTGTGCTGGTGCTTGAGCTGGAGCAGTAGTGGATTGTGCTTTTTGAGCTTTTAACAGCTGTTGCACCATATCCTTTATTTCAGCAACCGATGTTTCAAGTTTTTCAACTCTACCCGTCAATTCCTGATATTTTAAATCATCACCCACGTTAATGGGATCATCTGATTCCCCACCAGCAGTGGTTGTATCAATGTGTGACTTAGGACACGAAGCCCAAAAATCATCCATTGATGCCCCTTGTTCTTGGTACTGGGGACTTCTTTCTTCAGCACTTGATAACCTTTCGATGGTACCAGTGGTCAAAACAAACTCACTGGTGGTTACCAGAGGTGCTATAGAAGAAATTGCCTTCAAGGGAGTCTTACTAATGAAACAACTGTCCAAATGTAGATCTGTTGATCCATCACTTGTAGTTGCTGCTCCACTTGAACTACCACCATGAGTTACTTGTAACTCAAGGGGTGTAGCCTCCTCAGTTGTTGCTGGGATAGCAGGGGTAGTAGCATCAGACCCAGTCACTTGTGGGAGTGTACTCTCAGTGATAGGTGATAGAGAGGAACTGGTTTGTGTATGAGCTATAGCAACTGCATGCAACAAAGGTATTATGGATTGTGGTAATATGATTGGTGAGGGTATGGGTGTTGAAAGAGACATATCCTTGGGATTAGGACTGAGGAAGATGGAACCAATCGGATCCAGAGCTTCATAATGTGGGGTCCCTGTGCTTACAACCTGATCCTTTTGTGAGGATGCAGGAGGAGTTTGAGGCAATGGTTGAGATCTTTCTTCCATCTGCTGTGAGGAAGTAGCAGCAGTGGTTGTAAGTGACATTTGTGTTGTCACTGGCAGTGGCTCTGGGATCTCATCTTCCAGAGTTGCCTTTGTTTTGGGTTTGGAGGGCTTTCTGGATGTTTTCTTTTTGGTCTTTTTGGTAATGGCAGGTGTGGGTTTCAAAACAGTGGTTGTGCTGCTATGATCACCTGGAGCAGTGGGCTCAGCAGCTGATACCTAAGGAGCAGTGGTAACTGCTAAATTCTGCTCAGGCACCTCTACTTTTGTTTTTAAAGGTGTTAACATTCTAGTGAATGTTTCAGGTGTTAAACCGTTTATTTGAAAATAAACACCTTGTTCGAGCAAATTTTCATTTTCTATTCCAAATTTTTGTTTAAAATAGTAGCTTAGAAACCTTGGAAAAAGTAGAAATGCTTTGCTATCAACATTTTTCACCAAATCATCAAAGATCTCCTGGGAATAGTTATAATTTTCATTTTTCAAAATAGCATAACCCAGACATTGGATCTTCAATGGTATTTCGTTAAAAGCAGTTGTTTTATTTGAAACACACATCAAAAGTGTGTGAAATAAAAACCTAGGTGCAGAAGGAAAATAACCCTTTTGTAAGGTATCCCTTTTTGTTTGTTCTGCATACCCTCTTTTCAGAAAATCAGTTTTCAACTCGTTTTTGGGAAAAGATGTTTTACCTTTCTGATCATCGAGTTTAAAGACTTCTGAGATGGATTGAGGAGTAATTTGAATCGCTTTACCCTGTATGGAGGAGTTGATGGCTATGGCTTTATCGTCTTGTTTTTCAAGCATAGCATTTTTCCAGAACTCTCTCTGGGTTTGTTGATAAATGGGAGCATCTGCTATTAACAAAGTTTTGTACTTTGATGCAGATAAGATGTCGATGATGGAATCGAAGGTTTGGTTGTTTGTGGGCTTTGTGAGTAGACCCAAGTAGTTGTGAGGGGATTTGTATGGGATTTCAACGGGTTCAGCAGCCATTTGAGTGTCCGTTTTGGGAGATGAGGATGATTTTGATTTTGATTTCGTCATTTTGATGAAGAGGAGCGAAGAATGATTTGGAATGAAGATTTGAAAACTGCTTTGAGAAGAGAATTTTGGAATTCAAGTCGACAGTGTAAAACCCTGTTTGGGGTTTTGATCAGGGTTTTATTTAGGGAAAATGAATGCTGACGTGGCAGCGGTTATAGACGATCTGAAGGCTAAAAACTGACCACGTGTCAACCACTGATGAAGAGATGTTTTATGGAGGACAGTTGTTTTGAGAGAACCACTGATGAAGCAAATATCAGTGGTTACAACGATAACAATATGAGAACAGTGGGTGATTTTTACTATCAGTGGATAGCATATCAGTGGATAAGTCACTGATTTTGAGCATCAGTGCTTGCCAAGAAAATGAAGAAACAGGGGTTGACTTTCAGCAGTGGACAGTATTTAAGAAACAGATGTTTGACCAAAACAGTGGTTAGGAGTAAAATAATGGTAAGGATTTGAAATGCTAGTATATCAGCAACTGTTAGTGCAACAGTGGATAAGCTTTTATAGATTTCTGACAGTGGTTTAGTATCCCAGCGTTTTAAAATCTGCTAGCAATCAAACTTTGATCTGTGTTAAAATCAAACTTGATTTTGAAATGACCTTGATCTTGACACATACACCATTTCCTTTTGATCCATTTTCGAGGATGATACCACCAAAAAAATATAAAGGTTCTATATCCTGACAGGAGATTGAAACTTTTACTATCAAAAACCAGTAAAAGTATAAAATATATTATTCTAAAAAAATAGAGAATAATATATCCTGCTTTAACTGAGAAAATCCTTTTTCAGAAAAATAATTAAAGGATTTTCTGAAAACAGCACCAAAAGGATCTGGTATATTTTTCAGTAAAACTCATAATCATATCATTCTCAAGTTTATGAAAATGGTCAGTGGATTGACAATAGTGGTATGAAATTGTTGATACGTTTTGACCACTGTTTGGTACCATTTTCTTGTCAGTTGATTGCAAAAATGAGGACACATGTACACATAAGTTTTTGAAAACCCTGTTTATAGATTTTGTTACCATGTGAAGATTCTGATAGCTTGTCTAGTCCTCTCGTAAGTTTACTTACTGGAGATACTATTTTTACCTGAACTTCCCTGTACCAATGAATGCACACAGTTGCTTGATGACCATTGTTTACCCAATTTTGGACTCTTAAGTGTTTTACATTTATACTCTTTTCCTTTGACTTCAAAGGTTTTGAGATAAACACACTTTTGAGATTTTTGTGAAATTTTTCTTCTTCCCTTTTTACCCTTCACATTCATAAGTACCGAAATACTCACTGGGAGGTATTTATTGAAGGAATACTTATTCCAGAATCATTTCGCAGTAATGTTTTGAGAGATTTGGTCATTTCTGCACATGCTTATGCCAAATTTCACATTACCCATGATCTGGACATTTTTACTGCTGATTTTCTTAAGAGTAAATTGCCAT
This sequence comes from Helianthus tuberosus, assembly GCA_030545235.1. Classification (NCBI taxonomy): domain Eukaryota; kingdom Viridiplantae; phylum Streptophyta; class Magnoliopsida; order Asterales; family Asteraceae; genus Helianthus; species Helianthus tuberosus. The sequence goes on along the minus strand of CM060426.1, from coordinate 110,137,534 downwards.
TTTAGTCCCTGAGTTTTGTCCAAATTTGCCATTTTGATCCAAATAGTTTTATTTTCCCCCTTGGGTCCCTGACTTTTACATTTTGTTGCCATTTTGATCATTTTGCCTAACTCCATCCAAAAACCCAGTTTGTAACAGGGGTATTTTGGGGATTTCCTTAAAAAATGTTTTCAGTTGCCATTTTGATCCAATTCCAAAAAATCAAAAAAATTCCAAAAAATCAAAAAAATTCCAAAAAATTCAAAAAAATCTAAAAAATTCAAAAAAATCTAAAAAATTCTAAAAAATCATAAAAATTCTAAAAAATTCAAAAAAATATAAAAAATTCTAAAAAATCCAAAAATCATTAAATGTTTCGGCACGAACCGTTTCGACCCGTACCGTTTCGAACCGAACCGTTTCGACCCGTACAGTATCGAACCGAACCGTTTCGACGCGAACCGTTTCGAACCCGTACCGTATCGAACCGTACCGTTTCGACGCGAACCGTTTCGAACCGTACCGTTTCGACCCGTACCGTATCGAACCGAACCGTTTCGACGCGAACCGTTTCGAGCCGAACCGTTTCGACACGAACCGTTTCGACCCGTACCGTTTCGAACCCGAACCGTTTCGAGCCGAACCGTTTCGACGCGAAGCGTTTCGACCCGTACCGTTTCGAACCGAACCGTTTCGACGCGAACCGTTTCGAACCGAACCGTTTCGACCCGTACCGTATCGAACCGAACCGTTTCGACGCGAACCGTTTCGAACCCGAACCGTTTCGACACGAACCGTTTCGAGCCATACCGTTTCGAACCCGAACCGTTTCGAGCCGAACCGTTTCGACGCGAAGCGTTTCGACCCGTACCGTTTCGACCCGTACCGTTTCGACCCGTACCGTTTCGACGCGAACCGTTTCGAACCGAACCGTTTCGACACGAACCGTTTCGAACCCGAACCGTTTCGAACCGTACCGTTTCGAACCCGAACCGTTTCGAGCCGAACCGTTTCGAACCGTACCGTTTCGACGCGAACCGTTTCAAACCGAACCGTTTCGACCCGTACCGTATCGAACCGAACCGTTTCGACGCGAACCGTTTCGAACCCGAACCGTTTCGACCCGTACCGTTTCGAACCCGAACCGTTTCGACCCGTACCGTTTCGAACCCGAACCGTTTCGAGCCAAACCGTTTCGAACCGTACCGTTTCGACGCGAACCGTTTCGAACCGAACCGTTTCGAACCGTACCGTTTCGAACCCGAACCGTTTCGAGCCGAACCGTACCGTTTCGACGCGAACCGTTTCGAACCGAACCATTTCGACGCGAACCGTTTCGAACCGAACCGTTTCGACCCGTACCGTATCGAACCGAACCGTTTCAACGCGAACCGTTTAGAATTATTTGGATTTTTTAGAATTTTTATGGTTTTTTTAGAATTTTTTTTATTTTTATATTTTTTTGAATTTTTTAGATTTTTTATGATTTTTTAGAATTTTTATGATTTTTTAGAATTTTTTAGATTTTTTTGAATTTTTTAGATTTTTTTGAATTTTTTAGAATTTTTTGGAATTTTTTTGATTTTTTGGAATTGGATCAAAATGGCAACTGAAAAGGTTTAAATTGAAAAGAGTAACTGGGTTTTTGGATGGAGTTAGGCAAAGTGATCAAAATGGCAACAAATGTAAAAGTCAGGGACCCAGGGGGGAAAATAAAACTATTTGGATCAAAATGGCAAATTTGGACAAAACTCAGGGACTAAAATGGCAATTTACTCTTTTCTTAATGTATTCTTAACACAATTGATTTTTGGTCCTTTTGAAGGATTCTCAACCTGTTTTTCAATACATAAGATCTAAATGACTAAAGTGTTAATTTCCCTCTTTTATGTAAACAAAAACACTAATGTTTTTATGAACATAGGTTTTTGTTAGTCTGAGGTTCATACTTCAACATCAAACATGATGAAACCATCACAAATTTCATATTCAACTGTTGAAATCAATTTTGAAAAGAATTGATCATACCATAGTTTTTAGACATATGTTTTCAGATCTGAGAACTATGGGTGACTTGTGCATGACATCACTTGTTGTGTGAAATTTGTGTATCTTATGACATCTTGGTTGTTTTACAGAATTTTTGAATACCAGCTTTGAACGTGATAACTCGTTACTCTGTTTTTCAACTAAATGCAATCAACCTTAGTATCAATGAATTTTGAGCTGAACTATTATGTCAAAATGATTGTTAGATCAAATTTGACTGTCCAGGCTCTGATACCAATTGTTAGGATCGGAGGCTCTAGTGATTGTGTTTGTTTGTATAATTTGAACAAATCAAATAGAAATGAACAGAGTTTAAGTGCAGCAGAAATGAACAACAAACTTTGTAAACACAATCAAAGAGAGAAACAGTTTTGATAAACACATGCTTGACATTAAGTCGAAAGATTTACAATACAAATCAAAAGATTACAAGCATGCTTACAAACTAAACTCCCCCTCAGCCTGATACTCCATGGTTGGTTGCACAAGATGAAAGGATTGAATTGAGGAGAAGAACTCACTCAAAACGATCAAATGTAACAGTACAGAGTACTGCTCCATTTATAGGCAAACCAAAACCACTGAGGCATCTCAGCTGACGTCATCATGAAAGCGACGTCTAACAGCCTAACAACCTGTAACAACTGTTCCTATACAAACACTGTTATCCTAACCACTGACTATATATAAAACAGATGACACACTAAACTACTGCTTTCTCTTTACATCAGTGCTTTCCTCAAGGTTGATCAGTGTAACATTCTTATTTTTATCATATAAGAATTATAGGTTTAACCACTAGTAACTAGTTTATTTTTAATATAAATATTCAACCCAAATAATTTTAAACACTATTTTATATAGTTAGTTAAAATATTATATTAATTAATTAGCCTATATATATGGGTGACATTTCTAATAAAATAAAAGTATATAAAAACTCATATAATTAGACGGGTAGATTACGGGTAAGTTGATTGTTAAAATATGAAGTACCTTGACGGGCCCAGGAAATGTTTAATAATTAAACTATAAAATTACATTATATTTGAACCTATTCTATTTTTAATGAAACTTAGACCCAAATATAGACAAAAATATTCTCATTCTAATAACATATTCATTGTCTTATAACACGTTATAGTTTAGAAGTTATACGCGCCAAATAAATAAAGCAGTTGAATTAATTATAATATATAATAATAAAATAATAATAATAATAATAACTAAAATATAGATAACTTAAAAACTAGTGTACGTGTACACTACAAATGCAAAAGAAAACATACGTGTCCATGCCTATGTACAACTTTCAATTTAAAGATGGATATGTGTCCGATACCAATGCGTGAGATTGAAGCTAAGGCAACTATAGTATAAATATAGGATACCTTCACAATTTACCATTTGCTAAAACTGTTTTCTTTTATCTCTTGGTCGCCCCTCTTTCTTTCCATATATATTTATTTAATTCATTTTATAATAATAATAAGGCTCTGTCCCGTTTTAAGTATTTTAACTCCCGATCACCGCTACCCTTTCTGATTGATCTGAGCCCCATAACACATGTCATGGCTCTGCCTGACTAAGTTCATTGGGGTTCTGTCTCGTGACATAGGGACAAGGTTGAATTAGGGGTAATATACTTAACACAATTACAAATGTATATTTTTTATATAGCTCAGAAATTATAGCCAAAATTCTACCAGGAGGTTTTCTAGTTGAACCCTAAAGTTACAAAGCGAGTCCATTCTCTTTTCTCACCATTTTATTTCCTTTTTGTCCCAAACCATAACAACTCTCACCAAAACTATTATTTATTATTTTTTTGTTCACTAAGAAACCTTAGTTAAGACCCCTAAGTAATTCTACATAAACCCTAAAATTTTCAGAACAATCAGAATCAGGATCAGGGCCCCTAAAACTCAGAGGGGGGTATTCCCTATTGACGATTATCCACATATCTTGCTGTCAGAATCGAATTTCGAAAATCCGTCGACTCAGCTTAGCTAGTTGGACACGTGGCAATCATATGAGATAAGGTGGACCTTCGCGTCACGCGAAGCCCAAATGGGGACCCCTCGGGTCACGCGGGGGGGTCAAAATCTCAGTATAAATAGAGGGGTTTGGGATTTGCATTTCTGCGTTGGAACGACGATAAAACTCAATTCGTACACTGAGTTATAGTCTGATTACTACAAAACACACACAGCACGAAACGCTGCCGCAAAACAGGGTAATAACTCGATCGGTGCTACGATTCAATGTCCGATCGATTGAAACTATCCGACAGGATGTTTAAGTGCTATCCTTTGTCATTAGTCGTGATTCCGACAGGATGTTTGAGTACCACCCGAACTCGGGGAATACTCTGTCATTCGTTGTGAATCCGATGGATGTTTAAGTGATTGCACTTTGTCATTTGTCGTGAAGGTTTTAATCTCGTGAGTTATCGTAAAATGTTGTATTAGTTACTTACCTAGTTCGTGTGCACTAGGTTACAAGACTAATCAATAGGCTAAGCTCTGCCCGTATAAATCTGCATGCTTATAATGTGAGTCATTCTCTTTTTATCAAATTACTTTCAAAACCCTATTTATTTCCAAGGTTATAAATACAGGGATTAAGTCTTTGTAATCACCAAATTACAGCCGGTATGTGGGGTTTTGTATACATTACTTGATAAACTTCACCATTGGACAACGAGTTAGCCAAGGGGTGATATGACCATAGTCACAGACACCATCGGGATAAGAGGCTACCGATGGATGTTCGAGTGACAAATACTGTGGGTAGTTGGTTGATATATGGAAACATTGTAATCGCTCTTAATACTGTAGATTATAACAAATGCGTTGTTTTAAGCAAAATGAATGAACTCACCAGTATTTCCTGCTGACAAAACCTTTTTAAAACGCGTTTCAGGTAATTACAGTAGATTGGAGTAAGAGATGGATACGACACTGAAAGGCTTCAAGAAGTGGCTTATTTTATTAATTAAATCAAATTAAGAAATATTGTTTTATGTAATTGGGTTTATCCCTTATTAAAGCTACCTTTGTAAAACATGGGTTTATCCCATCTATTTAATAAATAAAATCCGGTGTTTTCTAAACTCTGATATTTTTCCTAACTGACGGTCCTGATGAAATTTCCGCTGCAATATTTTTCAAAATAATCACCGGTACCACTTGGCTGTTCGCGGCTCCCGATTCCGTCCAGGGTGGGTCGGGGGTCGTGACAGAAGGTGGTATCAGAGCCACTGATTTAAGCCAATAGGTGTTGTGATAATAATACCTAAAGAGTTAGGAGATTGCTATTAACTGGTAGTACACATGATAGTATTTAGACTTGAACTTAAGAAAAGATGCCTTAGTATAAGCTTCGAGATAAGTTAAGTACTTGTGTAAATAAAGTATGATGGAGTTTGGTATGTCGTAAGAATGACAATTAGAACATTGCAGGCAGTAGCACTTAATTGCTATTAATTCTTGCTTAATGATATTACTTGGTCTAGAATAAGATATGTTATGGGAATACAAATTTCCCTAATTCTGGATAAAAGCCTAACAAAAGAGGCACTTTTAAAAAAAATACTATTTATGGGAAATATAAAATTTTCTCCGACAAGATTGGGTATGGTGTAGCAGACTCTCCAGCTTGTCCGGATATACTGGGGTTACCTCCCCGGCGCGAACCGGATAAGACGGGGTATATAATATGTCAAGTAAGTGATATGATTTCCCTAAATAGTATCATGACCTGATATCTGATTTGTTTTTGGAAATATGAATCTGTTAAATACATTGACCTTATAGAGGGTATGTATATTACAGCATGTGAAATATATGATTATATAGATATATATATCTATAAGAAATTCCAAAAGTCAATTAAGGATAAAGCACAAGCATATGTGTCAATAACAAATCTAGATTTCTTTATCAGGAATCTCTTTTCCGATATCAAACATTATTTCGTTTGATCATCTACCTCGTAACTCGTGCGACAATATAAACAATAGAAACCCATTAAGTTGGGATACCATCAAAAGTGTAAAAATTTCCAAATGCGTTACCATAGACTATTAACGCAAGTACAAAACATGTCAAGTTGTGCTAGTATACGAGAAAACACATGAAGCTTAAATTATAAGTTCACAGACGTCGAAGTATATCACACACGACTTCCAAGGCAAGACCTTTGGAAAATATGATTAGGCGCGATGAGACCAATGCAAATCTCGTCAGTGGTAGAACTACTGATCAAAAAGCAGCACTTTGCCACGTGATCCTACAAACGACATGAATTTCGCTAGAACAAGATTTCACAACCATCGGTGCACAGTCTAATCAGAGTCATAATTATTATCACTGCAAAAGGAGTCACATACCTTTGCAAATACCCTATTTCATTCTATTCGACATTCCCTGGTAATATCATTTAACAACGGTCATAACCCACAATTTGCAGATGAAATTCTTAAATTTCTTTTGTTAAAATTCTGACCTCTGTGAATAGACTTTTGCATTACTACTCCCCCTAATGGTCATCATACCATGAGGTTTTCTTACATAATAGCGAATATTGACCTATTTCATTTCCTGGTAAATTCACACGTTACACATGCACTGTTTGTTGCGCATATGGTTCGTTTGATTTATGAAGACCACTGGAAGGCTTCATTCTAATTTGTTGTTTTATTAAAACTCAAATATCATTCCGCTATACTTGATTTTTGGCACTATAAACCACATTATTGCAAAACAATGACTCTTTGATATCGAGTCAATGAATTTCTTGAAAAACTCAATTTTCTTTGGCATACATGGTTTCCGTTGTGACCATGTTCGAACTTTCTTATTAAACTTGTTTTGTTTAAATCAAGTTCAATTGTTTAAAATTCTCGCAGTACATAATCAATTCAAAGTCCCATATGAGGAATTGAAGCCATCATATTCGAAATAATCCCAACAATCACTTCATTTCTCTTGAAACATAACATGCTTAATTGGTCTTTAACTTCATTGAATCGTTTCTTTGATCACGATCACCTTGTGGTGACGTTTTCACAAAATCTGAAGTTTGCGCTAATCTCGGATTTAATTATTTGTGTATTTATATTGAATCCGCTTTGTTGATTTATTCTATACAAGCAATCTTAAAACAAACATGTGCTCAGATAATGATACCCAAATTCATTTCATATTTCGGTATATCTCTTAATAGTTACAGTATCAATCGAGCCTTTCATGATATTTATTGCATTATCATCTTCAATCGAAAAACATTACATAAATTTAAATTGATTATATTTGGAAACTTACATAAGTAAATTACAATATAGTATTACTATATTTAAAAATTCTTGTTAAACCATTGAAGTGAAGAATTTATATTTTATATATATAAAATTATGTTTGAGGTATACTCTCATTTAAATTTATATTTAGTTATGTATTATTGGTAATTAATATTAGTTTTATTATTAATAGTAGTAGTGTTAGTATTATTTTTAAATACTAGGGTTATTGTCAGGGGCAGGTATTGGGTAACCTAGCCTTAGTTAGGCATGGACTGATCACCTATGCTTAAACAAGGCAGCACTAACCAATATCCAACCATGATAATGACTAGTTAAAATATATAAATTAAGTCATCATACTTATTTAGCAAATTTTAATTATATATAAAAATATTTATATATATATATATATATATATATATATATATACTTTGTACTGTAAGGAGAAGACATATTTTCATAAAACAATACAAGAATTAGAGGGACGAATAAAATTATATAAATAATTGTCTAAGTATTCATGGACAAGACATTTTATACTTATAAGTAATTGTTCATCTTATATTCTACAACTATTAAATACTTATAGAAGTATTAGGTATCAAGATCAACAAAAGAATTATGCAGAACGGAGACGTAAACCCTTAGAGTTTTTATTAAAAGCTTTCAGTTGATTACACGGTAAATTTGTTCGATCACCATAACTATTGAACTAATTCAATCATTACGACACCTTGCGATATCAGTATAAATTTATAGCTTGGGCTAATCACAATCATTCGAATTATTCAAAACCACATCTGTCTTTCAACTCATCATAAAAAAAATCTCAACTAGTAATTGTGGTCATATCACTGTTGATCATTCTCTCAACAAGTGACTCTGAACTAAGTAGTGTCCTATGACATCACTTTTGTCAAAAATATTTTCTATGGTACAAATCCAATTAACCCAGAAAATGAAATATATCATTTTCTGTCAACTAATAGCTATAATTTTATCAAATATAATATATTAATTAAATAATTGTGTTATTATTATTTAATATATTGACGTGACTAAGATTTAAAATATAATCTTAGTATATTAAAAATAGAATATATTATTTTTGACATATTTTATTATAATATACATGTATTAATTAAACATTATTTTATAATGTTAATAGTAAAAGTAATCTACTATAGTAATCTATACAAAACAGTTGTTATATACTGTATTCAATCACATTAATAATTTCACATTATATAAACACTATATATTATATACGAGTACACATTTGGATCTAAGTTTCCTTTTACATAGATTACTATAATTGAATTGAATAATATGAACTGGGCTCCAAATATAAGTGTTTCCTTTTACAATACCTCTAATATAATAATAAATATTATATAATTTCGACTAAGCACTGGGCATAGGTATATATAAATATATATTATTCAAGGAAAATAAAATTAATGCAATTATATATTAAGACAATAATACAATAACTCTATTGTCTTTTCATCTATCCTTGCAATTCATTCATCTCAGCACATTGATTTTATCATATCATAATTCAATATTTGACAAATCATTTTCATGCTTTTAATTCATTTTGAACCTGTCGATTCTAAGTCTTCCTCAGTTGCCAATCAAAGTAAGCTTTCTTTCGACAAAGAATTTTATTGATTCTAAAAGTTCTTCACATTTATTTTAAAATATCTATTGATCATATATCTTTTGGCTTGAACCTAGTCACTTTGGAAATTATATCATTTCATCTCATTCGTTTGTTATCGATTTCTTGAACTAATTCAGTTGAACCATTAAATCCTACTTATTGTACAACTCGTATTCACCAAATTAGATATTTTGATTCTATATCATCTACCTTAATATTGTTTTTATTAACTAAAATATGACATAAGTCTAAAAGAAATATCGTAACCCAAATCTCGAGGACGAGATTTAAAACAAGGTGGAGAGGATGTAACATTCTTATTTTTATCATATAAGAATTATAAGTTTAACCACTAGTAACTAGTTTATTTTTAATATAAATATTCAACCCAAATAGTTTTAAACACTATTTTATATAGTTAGTTAAAATATTATATTAATTAATTAGCCTATATATATAGGTGACATTTCTAATAAAATAAAGTATATAAAAATTCATATAATTAGACGGGTAGATTACGGGTAAGTTGATTGTTAAAATATGAAGTACCTGGACGGGCCCAGGAACCGTTTAATAATTAAACTATAAAAATACATTATATTTGAACCTATTCTATTTTTAATGAAACTTAGACCCAAATATAGACAAAAATATTCTCATTCTAATAACATATTCATTGTCTTATAAAACGTTATAGTTTAGAAGTTATACGCGCCAAATAAATAAAGCAGTTGAATTAATTATAATATATAATAGTAAAATAATAATAATAACTAAAATATAGATAACTTAAAAACTAGTGTACGTGTACACTACAAATGCAAAAGAAAACATACGTGTCCATGCCTATGTACAACTTTCAATTTAAAGATGGATATGTGTCCTATACCAATGCGTGAGATTGAAGCTAAGGCAACTATAGTATAAATATAGGATACCTTTACAATTTACCATTTGCTAAAACTGTTTTCTTTTATCTCTTGGTCGCCCCTCTTTCTTTCCATATTTATTTATTTAATTCATTTTATAATAATAATAATAATAATAAGGCTCTGTCCCGTTTTAAGTATTTTAACTCCCGATCACCGCTACCCTTTTCGATTGATCTGAGCCCCATAACACATGTCATGGCTCTGCCTGACTAAGTTCATTGGGGTTCTGTCTCGTGGCATAGGGACAAGGTTGAATTAGGGGTACTATACTTAACACAATTACAAATATATATTTTTTTATATAGCTCAGAAATTATAGCCAAAATTCTACCAGGAGGTTTTCTAGTTGAACCCTAAAGTTACAAAGCGAGTCCATTCTCTTTTCTCGCCATTTTATTTCCTTTTTGTCCCAAACCATAACAACTCTCACCAAAACTATTATTTATTATTTTTTTGTTCACTAGGAAACCTTAGTTAAGACCCCTAAGTAATTCTACATAAACCCTAAAATTTTCAGAACAATCAGAATCAGGATCAGGGCCCCTAAAACTCAGAGGGGGGTATTCCCTATTGATGATTATCCACATATCTTGCTGTCAGAATCGAATTTCGAAAATCCGTCGACTCAGCTAAGCTAGTTGGACACGTGGCAATCATATGAGATAAGGTGGACCTTCGCGTCACGCGAAGCCCATAAGGGGACCCATCGCGTCACGCGAGGGGGTCAAAATCTCAGTATAAATAGAGGGGTTTGGGATTTGCATTTCTACGTTGGAACGACGATAAAACTCAATTCGTACACTGAGTTATAGTCTGATTACTACAAAACACACACAGCACGAAACGCTGCTGCAAAACAGGGTAATAACTCGATCGCTGCTACGATTCAATGTCCGATCGATTGAAACTATCCGACAGGATGTTTAAGTGATATCCTTTGTCATTAGTCGTGATTCCAACAGGATGTTTGAGTACCACCCGAACTCGGGGAATACTCTGTCATTCGTTGTGAATCCGATGGATGTTTAAGTGATTGCACTTTGTCATTTGTCGTGAAGGTTTTAATCTCGTGAGTTATCGTAAAATGCTGTATTAGTTACTTACCTAGTTCGTGTGCACTAGGTTACAAGACTAATCAATAGGCTAAGCTCTGCCCGTATAAATCTGCATGCTTATAATGTGAGTCATTCTCTTTTTATCAAATTACTTTCAAAACCCTATTTATTTCCAAGGTTATAAATACAGGGATTAAGTCTTTGTAATCACCAAATTGCAGCCGGTATGTGGGGTTTTGTATACATTACTTGATAAACTTCACCATTGGACAACGAGTTAGCCAAGGGGTGATATGACCATAGTCACAGACACCATCGGGATAAGAGGCTACCGATGGATGTTCGAGTGGAAATACTGTGGGTAGTTGGTTGATATATGGAAACATTGTAATCGCTCTTAATAATGTAGATTATAACAAATGCGTTGTTTTAAGCAAAATGAATGAACTCACCAGTATTTCCTGCTGACAAAACCTTTATAAACGCGTTTCAGGTAATTACAGTAGATTGGAGTAAGAGATGGATACGACACTGAAAGGCTTCAAGAAGTGGCTTATTTTATTAATTAAATCAAATTAAGAAATATTGTTTTATGTAATTGGGTTTATCCCTTATTAAAGCTACCTTTGTAAAACATGGGTTTATCCCATCTATTTAATAAATAAAATCCGGTGTTTTCTAAACTCTGATATTTTTCCTAACTCACGGTCCTGATGAAATTTCCGCTGCAATATTTTTCAAAATAATCACCGGTACCACTTGGCTGTCTGCGGCTCCCGATTCCGTCCAGGGTGGGTCGGGGGTCGTGACAATCAGTCCTTGATTAGGCAGTGCTTTGTCATCAGTAGATTGAACCAGCAGTGTTTACTTCTTAGCAGTCTTCAGGGCTTCATCAGTAGTTAGAAGAACAGCAGCTGTTGTATACGGACAATGTATAGAGGACCATCAGATGTTATAATCATTTTCAAGGGAGAAGTCTAGTATAAACAGTTGCTTATTATGAATCCACTGTTGTGAACCAGTTTTGGCTTTCATTATATGTTCCTCTGGTAGGGTTCAATCCCAACAACAGTTTTTGTGTAAGTAACATAAATCATGCGATTTCACGAATTTTACAACTCCTAAAGCACCAAGTACAACATGCAAGACTAGTAAACTTTATGACAAAGTTTTATATCATTTAACACTTAAAAATAATCATATTTTAGTGTTTGTAATCTGATCAAAATTTATTTTTATCAAATCATCATTTCATGCTTTCATGTCTACATGCATGTCCATGTATGTGCATCTAATGCACTCATATAACATCATCATCCAATCATTCATACATAAATGCAAGTATTCTTACATTTATGAGTATGTAACAAAAATTACATGCATGCATACATATATACATACATATACATGACATATACACACACACATGAACTTCCAAAAGTTCACTTTTTAACAAGTCCTTTTCAAATCATAAAACCCTTTTTAGAACATTCTCATATGACAACTTTTGATTCTTGCATGCAATCTACCATTCAAGTTTCATGTTATTCAAGAATCATTCAATCAAAAATCAAAACACAATCATATACACACACACATATACCTACAGCCATACATATACATACACACCCATTTTCATTTTGTTTAAAATATCATCCTTTATTAGTTTCAAGATTATGTTTAATTCCAAGTTCAAGAGAAACTTTCCAACATCTCTATCATCACTAAAAATCAAGAATGTAATTTTGAAAATAAGTTTATACCTTTCAAGATTTTAGTGGGTTTTGACTAGATTTTGATGTTTGGAAGCTTGATTCACTTGGAAAACACCTTTGGATCCTCAAACCACCTTGAAACCTTCTTGGATTAGACTTGAATCTTCAAGAACAAGTTGAAAATTCAAAGTTTGGTGAGAGATGGGAGTTTTCGGCCGAGATTATGTTCAAGAGAGAGAGAATGGAGTGTTTTGATTATGATTCTTGGATATAGTGAGATGTTGGAATATTTAAAAAGCATAATCATCATGCACACTCTCTAATGCCTACACATGGAAGAGAGAGAGAGAGAGAGAGAAACCCTTTGCATGGCTGCCACACATCTTCCAACACACACACTTCTCACATATTTCGCATATACATACATACATGTATGTAAATTAGCTCAAACACTGGTATTTTACTGGATACCGGGTATTTTATCGAGTGTTTTAGTCCCGTTTTAGTGCATTTTGAATTATTTTTATCATTCTATAAAAATAATCCCACTAAAATATTACTGAAATAATTACCAGTTGTCTTGACTGGCTGCGTTGACAATATTTTGTCACATACGCGCAGTATCGCACGGTACGCGCTCAAACTCGAAAAATATAGTTTCTTAGCGTTTTAATTTATTTTTCCTTACGGACATGATTAAAATTACCATTCTAATCATAACAGACTATTTTTAGGATTTTAACACTGATCGGGTGGTTACCGACGTTCGTTTCGCATTTTATTCGTTACGCGATAAGCGTTTATTTTATCGTTGCCAACATAATTTTTATCAATGTTTGGATTCACCAACACATTAAATATCACATATAAATATCAAAATCAGTCAAATACAGCCATTTTATTTATTCATGACACGTGTTACATTTGTACGGTACGGCCTGAAAAGCCGGGTGTCACAAGAGGCTAGGTGGGGTTATGTTACTTTGATACTAGGAAGCCACTTGAGTGTTCATACATAAGTTTTACAAGTGAGGTAGTGGAACTAGATTGGAAAGCCAAAGATCCCACAGTTCACACCTTTACAATTCACAAGTTCAACATATGGAAGATGATGAATCATGCTTATCTTTCGACAGTTGGGTTATAACATGTATGAACTTTTAAAGTAAGTAGTTTTAAACTCATAACTTTATGGAAATCACCTCAACACAAACCCACAACTATAGGTTAAGTTGTGAGCTTGGTGGGTACAAGATTCCACCAAGTTTTACAAAGAAACAAAAGGTACATGAACATTGAACAAAAACAGAAAGTTTAGAGGTGTTTGCACCTCTTAAACTCATAAGAATCATCCATACACAAGTACTACACCTTGAGTTCGATTGAGGACAAGTTTGGCACAAAATTCACAAGTTAAACAATGAAAGGATATGAGTTTGTAAAAGTTTTCATAAATCATAATGTAAATCTGACTTTGGAGCCTTATGTAAGTGATGTACCACCTGATTACACCTTCGTGAATCTTGGGTAACATCTTTGAAGGTCATCCAAGTAGATTGGTACAAGAAATCATGAAGAAAAATAGAGGAAAAGTGCTCAAAACTTATTGTTTTGAGCAAAGGTATAATCTGTCAACACTTAAAAGTTTGAAGGAATTGTGGGATATTGAGAGTGAGTTTAGAGAGTGTAAAGTGTTGGGAGAGTGTGGAAGAATTGTATTTATAGTGTGGTATTAGGGTTTAGGCTTTAAAGTGTGTTAGTTGGCCATTAAAGACAATTAGGTGGGGGTTAAAGGGCGAAAATGGACCAATAATCGCGCTGAAAAGGAGCTGGTGCGGATTAGGTCCATCCGCGTGTCGTGCAAGAGAGGGGGAGTCGGGCCGTGTGTCGCCTGGACTGCCTTCTAACAACTTTCAGAGTTTGACACATTTAGCCCCTGCAGTTTGGTCCTTGGTGTGTTTTATGATATAATTTGTATTAATAACATATAATTAAGTAGTAAATATATATTAAATTATAATTTAAGTATTTTGATTATATAATTAAGTATTTAAACATATAATAAGTATTGAAATCACGTAATTAAGACGGATTGTAGGTATGCTAAGTACGAGTTTGTGCGAAAGATTAAATATATATTAAACAAGTATGTATCTTGAATATAAAACTAGTACGTATAATAAATGCATAATTTAAGCAAAATGACCAAGTTTTTATTACGATTAAAGTGTCGTTTTATACTGATAACAACAGAATACGATTATAAAGGAATACAAGTCTTCAAAAATGGAATACAATGCGAGCTTTCTAAATAAGGGAAGTTCTAAAAAGCGAGACGTTACATATAAAGGGTAATTGCACGGTACCCCTGACCGCGGAAGGGATCTCCCTTCCCAGTTCACCACCCGACAAGGATCCCTGGCGGCAAATACCCATAGCCATCAAAGAGGGGTAAGAAACATGTTTCAAACCCGAGACCTCGAGTGTCCTCGGTCCGGCTTTAAAGCGGGTGTCGGTGGCCACCAAAGTGGCACTAATGGGAATTGTAAAAGTTAGAAAGTGTGAAACTTGAGTAAACCGAAAGTATTTTTTACGTTTTTTAATTCGTTTAAGTGTTTTTGAGTTAGGTAATCAACCAATACATCCCACAACTACTTATACTTGTTTTGGGGGTTAAAAAGTGGTCCCAATGGTCATATAACGACTATAAACGGCTATGTAGCCGTTCCGAACGGCTACAATCGGTTCCTACGCATTCTAACGGTCATATCCGGGTAGGAACCATGTTTTTTCGTAATGGTTAATCCCCTCTAAGGGGCATTTTCCATCACATCAGCACCATAATGTCCTTTCAAAAATGTGTAATAGTTAACGCCCCTTAATGCCGTTTTAATCATTACTTTCCAATTTTTTTCTCCTTATTTTGCATTATACTAGAAATACCTCTCTATCTTCATGCCCCTTTAATATCTAAGGGGATGATATTAAAAACGTTATTAAGCTCTTTCACACACCTTTAATGCTCGTACATATGGAATAATAATTTAAAGCAATGAATCTTCAGCCAACTGAATCAAGTTTAATTTAAATAAATCTGTTTTGGAATTTTGGATAACTTTAATAATTGGAGATTCTATTCGCAAATCAGAGAATCTATTCTCACTTTAAGTGTTAAACATAGATCGTATAGGTGTATAAGGCTAGAGGGTATGGGGTTCGTCTCCACCCTCGTCGAGCTCCGGTGACGCCGGCACACCATCCCACCACCCCCTGTCCCGTTCTCACTGGCTTGTGCTTGACGTTGGCGACGATCCAATTAGGGGGGGGGGGGGGGGGCTTCAAATTTGACCGTTAAAATAAAAAAAAAATTCTAACATTTAATTCAAAACCAACGGTTATAATTTAAAAAAAAAAAATACTCATTTCACTCTCAGTTTTATAAATACTCACATCTTTTACACCATTTTTCACAACTTTTCACCCACTAAAATCTCATATCTCTCTCACATTTTATAACCCCTCTTCCCTTTTTATAAAAACTCATCAATTTTTATACCATTTTTTACCCACTACCACCCCATCTCTCTCTCAAAAATTACCATGACTTCACCTTCTTCCATTTCTTCAATTTCTTCATCTTATTCATCATCGTCAGAAGAGGATGCAATTATGCACAACATGATTATGAACGCGGCTCAGGTCTTCATGGCGGGTGATGAAGCGTCGTCCCAACGGCTAACTAAACGAGCCAAATTAAACCGAGACCAAGAAGATACTTTACTATTTTTTTCCTTATGTTTTATATAGATTTGAAAATATATTTTATAATTAATTTCATTTATGTTTCGTTTTAAATTTATAGCCGCCCACGATAAACTAGTAGCCGATTATTTTGTCGACGAACCCGTGTACACACCCAAGATTTTTCGATGTCGGTTCCGCATGAGTCGTGCACTTTTTTTACGTATCGGAGGCGACATGGCCCAGTCTGATCCGTTTTTTACACTGCGAAACGACGCTAGGGGGCAAAGGAGTTTCAGTAATTTACAAAAATGTACGTCGGCCATTCGCCAACTGGCATACGGTTACCCACCCGATGCATTAGACGAGTATATAAGGATGTCTGAAAGAACCGCACGTCTATGTTTGCACAAGTTTTGCGAATGGGTTGTCAAATTGTATAGCAAGAGATACCTGCGGAGACCGAACGCAAACGACGTTCAAAAATTATATTAAGCACATGAACGGAGACATGGTTTCCCTGGAATGCTCGGGAGCATTGATTGCATGCACTGGCTGTGGCAGAACTGCCCAGTTGCCTGGCAATGTCAATATATTAGGGGAGATCATAGACATCCGACTTTTATTCTAGAGGCTGTTGCGTCACAGGATCTCTGGATCTGACATGCTTTTTTTGGTCTACCTGGTTCGCTCAATGACCTCAACATCATATAACAGTCACATATATTTGATGATATAGTGGCGGGAACAGGTCCCGACACAAGTTTTACGGTTTCGAGGGTGGAATACAAGCGAGGTTACTACCTAGCCGATGGAATATACCCAACGTACTCGACAATCGTTAAAACTATTCCGCACCTGACAGACGAAAAAAGAAAAAAATTTGCGAAGTATCAAGAGGGTGCGAGAAAAGATATTGAACGGCTTTTGGTGTTCTACAAAAAAAAAATGGCAAATCATTGAACATCCAGCACGTTCGGCTAAACCAAAGAGGTTACGACACATTATGTACGCTTGTATCATCCTTCATAACATGATCATTGAAGACGAAGGTAGAGCGATATGCGAGTACGACGAAAACGCGTCTACTGGAAATTTGTTCCTGTTAGTGGGGAACAACAAGATTTGAACATGTTCGCTCTACGTAACGAGTACACACATCATAACCTACAAGCGGACTTGATGGAGTACATTTGGAAAAACGCTCAAAACGAACCAGACGACGACATGGAGGACGAAGACTAGTAGCTTTTTTTAATATATTAGGATTTTTTTAAGTTTATGTTTTTTTTAAGTTTATTTTTTTTGAAGTTTATGTTTTTTTTAGTCTATGTTTTTTTTATGTAATGTTTTTAAATATTAATGAAAATATTTTGTTATTTATTTGTTAAATGTTAAAAAAAAGTAGAAGATTAAAAAAATAAAAAAACATAAAAGTGGTGGGGTAGGATCATCTAGGACCATCCTTCATACCCTCTAGTTTTGTGGGATGGACCATCATTGGGAGGACTATGATGTGAAGCCTACGTGGCGGATCATCCTCCCTTAGAGTACCATCACCATATCCTCTAGCCTAATACACGACCCTTAATAATTCAAAGCAATCAATCCTCAGTCAACAGGCTTTAATAAAGAAGTTGTCGGTAGTACAATGTTTAAAAATATCTTGCCAAAATATCTATAGCAAAAAATCGTCGAACATGCCTTAAATAATCTATTTCAAGTAGGTGGTAATGAGACGTGTATTAATAATTTAATCATAGCGAATGGTGGTGGTGGAGCAGTTAGGGAAAAACTTGATGTTCTTTGTGATCCAGGTTCAATTCCTACTCTTCATATTATTTTCTGTAGCATCCAGGTGAAGGACGAATACAGGTGGCGCCGGTTCGTCTTGGATAGGAGGCGAGGTTTTACCGATTATTTCACTGTCGTGCCTTCAGGAGGTTGGGTTTTAGCGCATCTGGAATAGCCAAGGGGCTGGCGGCGGTCGAGTAGTCGACCTTGGCCATAGCACCTGGTGTCACGATTGTTGGAACGTCGTTACTTGTCGTTCAAAAAAATTAATCATATATTCGGTTATAAAATTGTGTTTTATATCCAACTCTATATCTGTCAGATATATGTGGGATAGTTACCCGTCGGCTATTGGGCATATCAGTAAGTATCTAGTAAACCCGTTAGTATAAAAATTGCCCTTTGAAATTTTTAAATACCTTTTGTCCTACTTTTTTAGTTTATATACAATTACTAGCAAAATTCCCCCGCGTTACGCGGTAGGGATTCAGTTAGTGATTGTTCGTTTCGTTACGATATCAGTACGGTAGCGACACTCGATAAAGCAACCAAAAGATAAAATTCAAATAGATTCTCTAATATATATCATAGATGAAAAGCTCTAAACGCCTCTACCAATAATATAAATATTTCAAAATTAAAGCGAAGAAAAAAATTAACACAACCGCGTATTTAGTCTTTATAAAAAACGAACGAACAAAAACTATAAGAAAAAAACAAAACTATATGGTTAAAAACGTTTATTATTTATAGTACAAGGCGTGTAATAGAAATTTATAAAAAAAAGTCAAAGTTACCGTTCACGCAAGTTGGTAACTGTTATAAATTATAGGGTTAAAAACGGATATATTTATACTATAAGGTCGTAGTTGAAACTAAAAATAAATTTAAAAAAGAAGTCAATATCTCTATTCACACAAGTTGATAATTGTTATATATATAGGATTCGATTCAAAGAGGAAGCACTACCAGTTGCGAGAACCATGAGAACTCCTCCCATCCAATAGAATTTTAACACATCACCTATAATCAATTTAATTCAAAATGGTATTTTACTTTTTTTTCTCTCAATGTCACATCCACTCTCTTTTATCTCTAAAACACATGACATCATACTTTAACAATATCTTTATCCTTTCATCTCTTTATACATTTTATATTTAAATTTGGAAAATATATCTTAGGTTTTAAATTCAAACACTAAAAGTATTACGTAATTTAGAAAATATAAAAATATCAAAAATGATATCTATTTCTTTTTGCAATATTTTCCCTAATTATGACATAAGGTTCTTTATAAAATGTAAGCTATATTTGTTTTATATGTTTATTAGAAAATACAAAATTATCGAGAATGATATTTATTTCTTTTTGCTTTATTTTTCCTAAATCTGACATAATGTTCCTTATAAAATGAAAGCTATATTTTTCTTATATGTTTATTGAGAATTTATATTTCATTTGTTAACGTTTGATGACTTTGCACTACAACTTTAAAAAAAACATTCGACAACGTGCATAAAAAAGTTTTGACAACGTGCGTAAAAAAAAGTTTGACAACGTGCATAAAAATTTACACGAACTGAGTATTAGAACACCACTATGTAAAAAAATAAATAAGTAATGTTTTGACAACGTGCGTAAAAAGAGTTTTTTTAAGCCCTAATCGCCGACCCGAGCTCCTCTAAACGTCATGCGTAAATCTAATTTTCAAATGCATGTAAAATTGGAAGGCGTAAGATAGTTTTTACGTACGTTTGAAAAATGTTTTTACATAAGTTGTCGAATGTAAAATATTTTTTTGTACTCGGTGTCGAATGAAAAAAAAATGTTTTGTTTATGCCCCTGATCACCAGTTCGATCTCCTCTAAACGTCACGTGTAAATCTATTTGTCAAACGTATGTAAAAACGCACGAGTAAATGCTTAGTTTTTACATACGTTTGAAAAAAAATCGTGCGGTGTCGAATGTTTTCTTACGCCCCTGATCGCCGGCCCGAGCTCATCTTAACGTTTGTGGAATGTAAACGCTTTGTTTTTTTTCTTTGATTTTCGTAGGTGTTGGGGCTTTTACGTTTAAATGACGAGGATAATGAACAAAAAATGAAGATCAAGATCAACGATTGAAGACTTTTTTTATACATGTAGTGTAATTTTCTTTTTTTTTTTGTATAAAAAATCATGTGTTATATTAATTCTTTTTTTAAATAGATAAACGTAATTAATATTGACATGAAGAGTGATGTAGTCTATGATGTTTTATTGTCAGTTTGACAAGTTGACATTAATAGTACACAAGTCAAAATTTTTAAAATATCCTTATTGTATTATTTATTACTTTTTAATCAATAAAACCACTATAAGACAAATCAAACTTAAACAATTCATTCTCAACCACTCATACATGAGAGATCTAGGGTGGATAATGATTCCTACGGTTCTCGCATCTAAAGGTGGTTCCTATTTTACCACATCCCTACATATATATATATATATGTGTGTGTGTGTGTGTGTGTGTGTGTGTGTGTGTATGTGGTGGGGGTGTATGTGTGTGGATCATTTCAGAACCCTAACTATTCATAGAACTCGCAGTACTCTTAATAAAAAAAACAAAACCTTTTTATTTATATATTTTTATATTTAGGATAATTTTATCATTTATTATATGTATACGATATCCGCTAAAATACATACATTTTATTCCCCCATTTTACCCCTATTTTACACGTTTTTGGCCGTAAAACCGAGAATCGGATACTGAATTGGGTGTATTGGTGTTTACAGGCCTAAAACAGCGTGCCAAACAAGAAGATGATGAAAACGAGGACTTTCCGTGCAAAACGACAAAGCTGCGAAGATTCTGTGTAAAATTCTGATCTGGGCATTTGGCATGGTCGTGCAATGGATGGCACGACCGTGCGGATCCGACAAACAAGACCCAGTCCAGCAAGGCACGCCAGTGCAACAGGATTCCGGGAACGCACGTCCGTGCGACGGGTGGAACGACCGTGCGGATGCGATGATCAACCAAACCCCGTACATGCACGCCAGTTCAGTCACGCGTGCCAACCCACTTCTCGGTAATGCATGGTCGTGCAACAAATGGCACGACCGTGCGGATCTGAAGACCAGTCAACATTTGCTGATGTCATGTGACATGGTGAACAGTAACTCCATGGGCACGACCGTGCACTTTATTGGCATGGTCGTGCGATCGAAAAAAGTTATAAAAAACAGCAGGCAGCATTCATTTCGTAACTCTGGACTTTTGGGAGCTCTTTAGGCGCTTTTCAGGCTCCGGAGGCTTTGCTTTTCACCCGGATTCAAGCCACATTGTGCCGATTAGCTTCGTTATCATCCGGGTCCTCAATCTAGTGCTTGTTTATGGTTTGATTCTCCAATCTTTCCATAATTTTGTTCATGTTTCAAGCATTTAGATTGATGTTTATGTATTTATGTAAGCCTAAGGGCAAAAACACTTGAATTCCTTGCTAAATAACAACCATTAGTGTGTTAATCATGTTTGTAATGACATTTAAAGCATTTTCTATGTTAATCCATGATGATTAGTTTGGAACCTTTTTACTGATGTTGATTTCCTGATTATGATTAATTATCTTGGATGATAGTATGTGGTTAGTTGAGATATTTGCAAGAAAAAACTTAATTAATCATGTATTAGTAGACTTTGAACTTGTTTAGCTTATTTAAAATGTTTGCACCATGATACTAGAAATGGTTAGTGGTTTAACAAGGGGTAATTAAGGTTAATCAAGAAAGCTTTCCCTCACGCAAGGACCTTAACGGGTTAGATGGTGTTGTTATAAATTCTTAACATGAATTGTTAATCTTGTTAGTAGTTTAGGCCAAAATTGCTTTCTTGATGAATTTATGTTTATGATTTGTAAAATGAACTCGGTTGTGATTTAATCTAGTATAAGCTTGTCTCGGTGGTTGCATTGTGTTTATCGGTGTTGCTTTCCTTGATTAAGTGAAGTTAGAAAACTCCTAACGGATGACTAACTTATCTTTAAGGTATTTTCACAGACATTTGTCATTTGAGCATTAAAGAACAATTTTAGGTAGTTAAAGTGTGTTTATCGTTTTAGCTTTCCGAATGATTGTCATGTTAGGATTCCCGAAAGGGATACTAATTGTCTTGAAAATAAAGAATTGACCAAATGTTTTAAGTGGCATAACCGACTTAGTTAACATGCGCCGGTTGTTCATAAAGCAAGGCTATTTTCTTATTTTTCTTATTTGGAGTCTATTACGTTTTACTAGTTTATGTTTATTTCTTTTCTTAGTTTAAATAAACCATCACTTATCTTTCTACCGGTGATACAATGACAAAGGTTTAGTATTATTTCTCCGCCCACGTCCTTGGATCGATACTTGGTTCTTACCGATACTTTACTACATATATGAGGGGGTACATTTGCCATTTTGTGTGTGTTTTGATGTAAAAGTATAAATCACTTTTATAAATTTAAAACCGAATCGTGTGTAAAATTCATTGCAAAAACTTGTATATATGCGCACACGTCAAGTTTTTGGCGCCGTTGCCGGGGATGTGGCGAGCTTTAGGAACGACCCGAGTCATTATTTTATCGGTGTACATACTTGTGAATATTTTCTTGATTATTTATTTGTTAATATTTCTTGTTTTTCATTTAATTTATTCGTTTTCGAGCTTATTTCATACACTTGTGAATTTTTATTCCATTTATTTGTTCGAATTCGGACTCATTATTCATTTATTCTTTGAGTTTTCGGCTCCGAAAAATCATTTTTATACTAGCCGATTCGATTATTTTACTTGTTATGATTTTTATAAAACTCCGGGCCCATTCTTGAATTTTATAAAATTTTCAGCCCATTCAAACAAAAATTCTGTTTCTTTTCAGCAAAAAAAATCAAAAAAATCAAAAATCAGTAAATTGTATATATTTTTAGTAAATAAACCGGTCAGTTGTGTTTTAGAAAGCTTCAGACATGATAAAAACCCGGCAAGCTAAATAAATTTGGAAAAAAGGTAACTAGAAAGCGTGACAAACAAAGAAAGACTTGCATGATAATTTTCACACTTTTACCCATTCCTTCCGTTATGTGAGCATATTTGAGCCTTAAAATTGTTATATGTTTGATTCATTTCGGAGTAGGAGTGAGCCGGATGTCACGTGTAGTTTAGAACTTGTCACTAGCATGCTTGTTAAGACCATAAACATGTGAGATTGTGTAGAAATGATAGAGGCACCTAGAAAACCACTTTGTTGTTAGCCTTGTTCTTTGTGTTATGTTTCCCTAAACCCTACATTACCCATTAAGATTAACCATGTTGAGCCTTTCCCGTGTTTACCTTTGTTTACCCAACAAAATCACCCACTTAGCCAAATTTAGCCTTTTTATTTTTTAAACCTTTTGTGTTAAAACTCGGTCAAAAGCATCGTTTAACTAGCGCTTCTTGTAGTTAATTGTTCATTGTACAAATCCATTAGTTTATATTAAAAAAACAGAAAATAAAACACCCTAAAATAGGGTGAAGTCGACAAAATTCGAGCAATTTTGAATGCTAAAATGATGAAATCTCGTTGATGAGCTCTGTTGGTGCATATGTCTGTTGACTTCGTCTTGTATCGAGTCATGTAATAGAATAGATAAACCAAGACTCGTAGTTCGAGAGAAACGGGAAACGGGTCTGAACTGACCAGTTCGTGCGAACTGGGCAGTTCGTGCGACCTGGCACCTGGTCGTGTGACTTGGACTGCTCCAGTCCATGCGAACTGGCTTCCCTATAAATTGTGAACTTGTGTTTCTCATTTGTAACAGTTCTGATTCCGGTAGCAAAGCGCTGCCGAGGTGTCTCCAGCTCGTGTAACTTGTTCAAATCAATACAAGAGACAGTTAATCTACTTCTAAGTGCATATCAAGCTGAATGAAGATCAAATCAATGAATTCCGCCTCTGATTTGGTCTAGAACTCTTCTGATTGACTCGTTTTGATCAACACAACGATCCTACAAGTGGTATCAGAGCTCAGGAGGAAGAGTTCTTACCATTTCGGCTTGTTTTCACCAGAAAATCTGATTTCTACTCACTTCTACTCACTTTCTAAACATTTTTCTCAAAATTAACGGAGATTTCACGGTTAAAATGGCTTGATTTTGTCATATAACAAGCGAAACACTGTTTTAAACAATTTGTGAAAAAATCAGACCTAAAATCAACCTAAAACCTGAAAAACTTGACAAAATCACCAGATCGTTTGAAAATGTATCAGATCGCACGAGTTGGTTAACTCAGTTCGCACGAGTTGAATTTTAGATTGTTGGAAAGTGTTGTTTCAGTTCGCACGAGTTGTATCAGTTCGCACGATTTTACATATCACCAGTTCGCACGAGGTGAATTATTCCAGTTCGTTTGATTTTGATCCAGTTCGCACCAAATTCAGTTCGTGTGGAAGTGATCAGATCGTTTGAAACAAACTCAACTCGTTTGAAACAAACTCAGCTCGTTTGAAACTTCAGCTCGTTTGAACATTGTATTTTTGTGAACTTTCGTACCGAAACATGGATTCTGAATTTTACAACTCCTTTGCTACTCCGATCACTATGGCTCAGAATGTGAACTTAGAAAATGAAATGGGCACCATGCAAAAACCGCCTAAGCTCATGAATATCGAGGGGTTTAGTGGATGGGCGGAACGTTTCAAAAATTGGGTTCAATCGAATTATTTAGAAGCGTGGGAATGTGTTGAAGAAAGATATGTTAGACCGGTTGATGAATACGGAGAAATTGTTCCGATTAAAGAGTTAGATGACAAAGAGAAAAAGAAATACAAAAGTGAAAAAATGATGATAAGTATTTTGCAACAAGCCATCAAGGAATACATCTTGATCTTGCTACAACACAACGGAAGTTCACACTCAATATTGAAAGCACTAAAAACGAAGTTTGTTGGAAGCTTTGACATGATCAAGAACAAAAAATCGCTTTTGAAGAAAGAATTTGATCTATTTCGCAGATTGAAAACTGAAAACACCAAAATGATTATAGAAAGATATTGCAATTTGGTGGTGAACATGAAGCGATTGGATATCAAGAAAGATAGTGAAGAATGGGTTGAAAAGTTGGCTGATGCGTTACCACAAGATGTTTGGGGAACATGATTTTGAAGAACAATGGTGAATTTTCAAATCTATCGCTAAGCAAGTTTATTGAAAAACTTGAATTTCAAGAGATGGAACAACGGAAGATGGATAAAATGTAGAATTCTAATGGTGAACAGGATATTGGTTTGTACTACAAAGGAAGCATGGTTGATAAGACCAACATTGCACCAAAGATTGAAACTGAATTTAACGCAAACAGTTCTTCTGGAGGGTCATCTTGAGGATCAAACAATAATGATGGTTTCTCTTCATATCCATCATTTGATCCAAATTTTTCAGCAACCAGTTCTAAACCGCAAAGCTCATACAGTAATAATGGCCAAGTATTGCAATGCAACATTGCTTTAAATCTTCAGAATGGTCAGAATTTCTCAGAAGAGGTTGCTAAAGGCCATATGTCTTTATTGGTAACTGTGTTAGAGTCTTATGAAAGTTTGGTAGCGGGAAGAATCGGTAATCCAATGTTGACCAAAGAGGATTACGATCAAATTGATGCTGAAGAGATGGAATTAATGGATATAAAGTGGTGTATGGCTAGTGTGTTGAGAAGAGCTGAGAAGTTTAAACAGATCACTGGAAGAGATGATTTCCGTGATGCTGGAACTTCACCTTTAGGTTTTGATAAATCTAAAGTTACTTGTTTTCATTGCAGGGAAAAGGGGCATTTTAAGCGAGAATGCACAAATCACGAAGCAAGTGGAGCTCAAAATCCATTCGGCAACAATGATTATTATCGAAAAGCGATTTATCATCAGCCGCATCAACAACAATCGCCACAATCTTCACATGCTAGGAAGGGTCTGATTGAAGAGCCATCAAAGAAAGATTATCTAGTTTATCAAGAAGATGAAAGAATCCCAGAAGGTTTTAATTGGGATAAGTATGATCCTAACGGACTTTCAGATTCTAAAGCATTTGTCGCTGAAATTTATGAAGATTCAACTGCTGAAGATGAAATGGCGTATGTTTATTACGAATCTCAGCAATTCAGTCCTAAAAATAAAGAAGAAGAACAAATTTCAACAGAAGAAGTTTCAGAAAAGGCTCCAATCTTCGATCACTCATCAGATGAAGAGAGTGACGATGACAGTGAAGAAATTCGAAAGCTTGAATATTATCAAAAAGAATTTTCACCTGACAGATATAATTTGTATTTTGCAGGTAAAATGGAAGAGATCAAAGAAAGACAAGCTGCGAAAAAGAAGAATCAGAAGGCAGCAACTGTTGAAGAAGAGATCAAAGCTGAAGATAATGTTCAAGTTGTAAAGAAGAAGGTTGAATAAATTCCAGTTATCAAAGTTGAGAAGGAAGCTGATGCTGAAAAGATGCCTACAAAGTGTGAAAACTGTGATACTGTAAAAAGGCACAACAACAAATTGATTCATAACATGAACAGAATGAAAGAGTCTTATGATGTGTTAAACAAATCTATGAATCAATACAGCAAGTCAAGCAATGAACAAGAGATAGCCATGAAGACACTCAAGGGAGCGTTCCTGACAAAGCAGAAAATCATCAATCAGTACATTGAGAAATGTGCTGAACTTGAACAAATATTGGAAACTCAGAGGATAGAAACTGAGAGGGTAAACAGGTTATTGAAAAGTTATTCATGTGCTTCTTATGTGATTGACAGGATTTATCCTACAGTAGAAGGCATGAAAGCGTTTGAAGAGGAGAAAGTTGCAGTAAAGGATATTGGTAAGAAACATAGTACTGATTATACAAAGTGTCCACCGCCGCTTGAAGAAGGATATTCTCCACGAAATCCTAATTCAGAAAGAGTAAAAAAGGCAACCAATTTATAGTGGGAATCTGAACTTTCAGATGGATTGCCAGATAACATTGACGTCACATTCACATCGTCTGACACTAATCATGAGTCTGAGTTAATAAAGAAAGTGGTTGATCAGGTGTTGGATAAGGATGAGGAGTCAGAGTCAAAGTCTGAATCTGAGAAGTCAAGTTCATCAGTTGACAGTTCGAAATCATCTGTCAAAAGGGTTTACAATAAAGATTTGCTGATATAAAAAAATAATTTGAATGACGAAACATTTAAAGTAGCATATACTTTGAATGACTCCGACAAATTGTATTCTGATGAAGAATTTCCAATAAGAAGTGTTAAAACTGAAATGATTAACAAGGTTTTCAAATTAACAGAAATTAATATTTCTGAAATAAAAGATGTAAATCTTACTGAAAAACCTAAAAAATACACTTCAAGAGTTCAACAAAGATTAAACAAGAAAAAGGGTTACAGTTCTGGTTCGGATTATCGAAAGAAACCAAACCATAACAGTAATTTTAAAAAGAAAGGTTTAGGTTTTATTCCACCCGAAAGTCATAAAAATAAGAAAATTTATAAACCAAAAACTGTTTTTGTATCAGGTACATCGGCTGAAGAAGAAAAAGAGAATTTTTTCAGAAAGCAGACGAACAAAGAATTCCTTGCTAAGAAGCAAGATGGAATAAAGAAAGATGTTGCTTAGAAGAAGGAGACGAGAACCTGTTTCGAATGTCAAAAAGTTGGTCACATCGCCTGGAATTGTCGAAAGGCAACCAACACAAAACAGGGAGTCTCTTCTAAACTGAAATAAAAAGTGGCTGATAATGAACCACCAACAGGAAAATTCAAAATGTTTAAGAATTCAAAATTTGAGGTTGGTGAGAGTTCAAAAAGGTTTTACAAGAAAAAATTGAATCCTTATAACCAAACGTGGGTTGTTAAGAAATCAGATGTAAAATCTGGTGATGAATTTGTTTCTTCAGAAGCAAAGGAGCCACTTTCTGGCCACGAATCTGATTCGTCAAAGTCAGAGGAGCCACAAGTTGAGCTAAAAAGTGATAATTCTGTTCCGCCAATGGATGATGTCAACTTTCCACCATTGCGGGCTGAAAATTTAAAATCAAAAGTTGGAAAAGTGGAGATTTCGAATCAATTCTATTCTGAAAAGAAAGAATTTGATGTCGAAAAAGCTTTCAATGGGAAAGTGAAACTTATTTTTGGAAAAATGGTCGAGGGTAAGGCCAAAGGAGTTAAAGAATTTTACGAATCCAAAAAGAATGTTCACAAACCAAATGAAAGTGAACAGGTTACACCTAAAGCTGGTCAGGCTTGGGTGTCTGTATTCTTTGAATGAAAATCCTGACTTGCTGGAACTCCCAGGTTGGTAATTGGGGAGTAGGAATCGGCATCTTTCTTGAGAAATTCAAAACTGTCATAGTTTTACTTACAAGTGGTATGGTTGATAAGAACCTACAAGTGGTTAATCAAGGTCATTAAGTTGAACTTGATTTAACTTTCATACAAGTGGTTAAAGAAAAGGAAAAGTGTTTTTACAAGTGGTTGAAAGAACAATGCGACAAACAAAACTAATTTTCCGGAAAAACCATATGATTAAAACAAACTTAAGTGTTTTGAAATCATAATGGGAAAATAGTTTGTTGTCAGGGGGAGTTCTGATTGTTTATGCCAAGTGGATGGAGATTTGATGCAATTCACAACAGTTTGTCAGTTTCAAAATTTTACTTTGTACAGTTTATTGCATTCATTTTCAAATTTTCCTGGAAACTCAAAATTGAAACATATTTTTTATTTTAGGGGGAGTAAAAAATTTAGAAATTTTGAAAATTTGAAAAATCAAAAAACATGATAAAATGTAAAATCCAAAAACATCGAATAATCAAAAATGAGTTTTGTTGTGAAAAAGAGGAAATGATAGTACATCAGTAGACAATCACATCATGCTAAAGAATTGGAAAGTTAAATATGTGATAAACGCTCTCACTGATGATATGCCAGTAGGTTTTTACACGCTTAGTAGATTGTTTTCGAGATATAAACCTAAATATCATGCTTACTTATCTCGTGGGGAACATCTCTCGGATATATGGGTAACCCCCGAAATCTTGATTGAAAGATTACCTGTTTCTGACATACTAGGTCTTTTGCTTAGTGATATCTGGGGTATTATACCAGGACTTCTGATTTTGCGGGAGCAATAGCCTAGTCCTCGTATAATACTTTACGCATGCTTGAAATAAAAGCACCGCCTCAGCATAAAAATTGATAAAATATCGAAAGATAAAAGATCAAGTGCTGTTGTAAAGAAGATCCCCAAGGGGGACACACCTAAAGTCGAGCCTTCATCTCTAACAAAAATATGAGCTCTCAAGGTTTCGCGTTTACCCCTTTACAGATATCATCTAGGTATATACACCTGTAAGACTGAATATGGGTATCTGGATTTGAGAGTATATTCTGAGGTGGGACACGCGAATAAGTTTAAGTCCTTAAAACACTAATCTCGTATCTCGAATAAGTTTAAGTCCTTAAAACACTAATCTCGTATCTCATCAAAATTACTAATTCTTATTTTATTTTGCCCAATAGGAAACCCTAATTGAGACCCCCAAGTAATATTGTATGACCCTAAAATTTTCAGAACAATCGGAATCAGGATCAGGGCCCCTAAAACTCAGGGGGGTATTTCCTAGTTGATATTATCTAAACAGTTTACGATAGAAATCGAATTTTAACGAACCGTCGACTCACCCAAGCTACTGAGAGACGAGGCTACCCTATGCTAGGGGGGTGCCCCTCGCGCCACGCGCCAGGCCCTCGCGCCACGCGCCAGGCCCTCGCGCCACGCGCCAGGCCCTCGCGCCACGCGAGGGAGCCGTTTTTCCAGTATAAATTGAGGAGTTTGGCACTTGAATTTTGGTATTGGTTCGACGTAAAAACTCGTTTCGTACATTGAGATATCGTCTGTTTACTCCAAAAACACACACAATCACGAAATTCTACCGCGATAACAGGGTAATAACTCGATCACTGCTACGATTTAATGTCCGATCGATAAAAACCAATCTGATGGATGTTTAAGTGCTGCCCAAACTCGGGCTATGCTTTGTCATTCGTCGAAAATTCGATGGATGTTTAAGTATCGCACTTTGTCATTCATTGTGAAGGTTTTGAATCTCGTGAGTTGTCGTAAAAGTTGTATTAAGTTACTGACCTAGTTTTCGTGTGCATTGTTATTTGAATTAGGTTAACCAGGCTAAAATCAGTAGGTTAAACGCTGCCGTCTAAATCTGCAATGTGAGTCATTCTCTTTTTATCAAATTGTTTTCTTAAAACTCTACTTGTTTTCAAAGTTATAATTACAGGGATTAAGTCTTTGTAATCTTCAATTACTGCCGGTATGTGGGGTTTTGTATACATTACTTGTTACCCGTCACCATTGGACAACGAGATAGCCAATGGGTGATCTGACCATAGTCACAGATACAGTCTAGTGACAAATACCGATTTGGGGTAATTGGTTGATAAAAACAATGTAATCACCCTTAATAATGTATATTATAACAAGGTGTCGTTTTGTGCAAACTGAGTGACTCGCCAGTATTTCCCCGCTAATAAAACCTTTTTAAAACATGTTTCAGGTAATCTGCTGTGATCCAGGAAAAAGTGCCGTGTAGCACTACAAGCTTGAGGAAGTGGCTCAATAAAATAAAGAAACATGTTTTTGAAAAATAGGGATTTCCCAGTGAAATTCCCTTATTGTAAATTATAGGGTTTATCCCTAATTATGAAATAAGATAATCGAGCATTTTCAAGTTTTTAACGAACCTGTTAAAATTCCGCTGCCAACACAATAATTACCACGGATTTCTGTCCCGCGGCTCCTGAAACGGGTAAAACCGGGCCGGGGGCCGTGACAGAAAAAGGTGGTATCAGAGCCACTGATTTAAGCCAATTAAGTATTTGGAAATACTTAATTTTTCTTATTGCTATTCTGTGATTATGTGAAAATTTAAGTTACAAAACTTTAACTTAGAAATTTTGTGTGTTTCTTCATATCTGCTAAACAACATGAATGAGTTGTCTGAAGCTCTTCAGAATCTCAATCTCTATTCTGTTAATGTGGAAGTTTCCAGAGACTTTACCGGTTATTGTGCCGACACTGATGAACCTATGGAATTTCAAGCCCAACATCCGGAGAAACACAAATCGAAAAAGAAAAGAAGATTTGTAGGCTGGAGGCGTGTGCGTCGAAAGAAGCCAGCAACACGGAAAGTTATAAAGACTGAGGATCCGATGGATAAAGGCAAAGGAATAGAAATCAAAGAAAGTTCCAGGCAAGACCAGGAAATGCCATCATGGGAGGAGTTGGATCATAAACTGGCACTTAGTGACCTTATCGGACCTGCCGAGGAAAACCTCTTTAATTACCCGGCGGAAGCATAACTTACAGTTGATTTAGAGCCTGAGATCCCAGATCCTATTATCCACACCCAACCGCTACCAGCAGAGCTAGAAGAATGGTGGACAATCGACTGGCAATTTCAAAATCTTTTAAATAAACCTAATACCTTTTCCCTCAATTTGACCCTGAGCCTCCACTACACCCACCAATGAGCTCCGAGAACTTGACTGAACTCCGCCAATATGGCGAGGAGCTGGTGGACGCCGGGAATAGAATCCAAGATGTGGGAGAGAGGATATCCTGGAAATACGACGAGAGGGAACGTCGTTTCTGAAGTGCCAACTGACGGGATTTTATGTGGTTGTGGGAATGTGTGTTTAATAATAATATAATAATAAAAATATAATAATGTAAAATAACTTAAAAATAAAACTCTTGTAATATAACGGGTGTGTATGGACGCATAATAATATATAAAATATGGAAGTCGCAAAATCGACAATTTTGGCTATATGTGTTGACGTGATTATGTGCGATTGTTTATTATGCTTGGTTGTTATTTATTTTGTGCTAATAAGTTATATATATATATATATATATATATTAATTACCAGATGGAACACGCTGGTAATGAACCAGTTAATGAAGTTAACCAATCCGAGCAAAACAATGAGGACCATTTTCTGAATAGACAAGATATAGAAAACATCGTTGCTCAGGGAATAGCCAATGCTATCCCAGCAATCCTTGCTGCTGCTCGGAATCCAGTTGAACCTCAACAAATTATTCCTAGCAAACGTACTCATGAAGACAACTTCAGTAATAGCGTAAATGGAGGCGGTAACATTAATAATAATGATAATGATGTACTGCAAGCCCCAATTCTTAAAAGAATGAAAGCTGTAATGCCTGGTTGCACTTACAAGGAGTTTCTTGCCTGTAAACCTGTTGAATTTGCAGGCAATGAAGGGGCGACTGCTGCACTGCATTGGTTGGAGAAAACCGAGGCAGTAATAAAAATAAGTAAATGTGCCGAGGGAGATAAAGTCATGTATGCTTCTCACCTTTTCAAGGAAGAAGCATTAGAATGGTGGAATACGGTGTTGCATGCCAAAGGAAGTGACATGGCCTATGCCATGAGTTGAGAGGAGTTTAAGCGGCTGGTGGAAAGAAAATTCTGCCCTGAATATGAAAAAGAGCAGATGGCGAATAAGTTTCTGAGCCACCGGATGGTGGATGTTGACTGCCGAGGGTATACTTCGAAGTTTTTCGAGTATGCTAGAATTGTGCCTACTCTGGCTTCGCCAGAACCGGTACTTATTTCTAGCTATATTTGGGGTTTAATTAGCAAGATCCGTGATATTGTCAAAGCCGCGAGACCCCGCACGATCGATGATGCGGTGGAATTGGCTAACACTTTGACTGACGGACTGGTGCGTACGCGAGAAGAAAATAGGAAGAAGGAATTGGCTCAAAAGATTACCCAAGGATTTCGTATGGGTAATAATAGCAATTTCAAGAAAAGAGGAACTGGGCAATCTTCCACTCCGCCGTTCTGCAGGAACTGTAAAAAGAAACATTTTGGAAAGTGTAATGAAACCTGCAACTTCTGTAAAGCTGTAGGACATCGTGAAGAAAACTGCAGAAGGAAAACAAAGATCTGCTACAACTGTGGGGAAGCTGGGCATTTTAGACCAGAATGCCCTAAATTGGTCAAACCAGCAGATAACAAGGCTAAACCTGCAGAAGGAACTACCAAGAAGAACGTAAGAGCCTTCCAATTGACCACGCAGGAAGCCGAACTGATTCCTGACGTAATATGTCACACCCCCAAATTCCCACCTAGGGTATGTCCCTATTAGGGGTGCGACGATCCAACAACGAGCCACTAATTATATCAAACACATTCAATTAAAAGATAAAGTACTTGATTGTAAATAAAGCCCTGTCTGTAAGTTTAAATGAAAACCAAAGTATCAGCGGAAGCAAAGTTAACCAGTTTTAAAACTAAAGTAATGTATCAATAAACCAATAAAATAATTACGCCCAGCAAGACCATGCCCACTCCAGCTGCTCCAGATAGCAAGTCCCAAAGTATCTCAGCTAACGACCTACAAGCATGCAAACAAGTGTGTCAGACTACGCTGGTGAGTTCAAAGTTTTGTTACCGAGTTTAGTTACCAGTCACATGTGTAAAACAGTTTAATAAGATGATTTGTTGATTTGATGTTGTTATTAACTCGATTACCGCAACTGGCTACAAGATATGAATGCCCAACCCCAATGCCTCTATCAAGGCATTGGTCAAGTGGTCGAGGTAATTAGCTCAACTAATAACCTCGAGTAGATGTAAGGGGTCTTATATATACACGATGTGAATGCCCAACCCCAATGCCTCTATCTAGGCATTGGTCAAGTGGTCAAGGTAATTAGTTCACGCCCGTCCTCCTCGGTACGGTGTGAGGGTGCCAAACCTAATAGCGCTATCAACTAAATACCTCGTTGCCTTACCGGCAACACGGTAGATGTAGGGGGTCTTACATAATAGAAACTAAGTAATAACAAACATCCCATTAACCTGCATTCCTCCCTGGAACGTTACCCGATATCCCTTCCCGGGATGCATGCTTGGAAAAGAGCAGTGAACTCACCTTAGAGTGCTCGGTAGATTACGTTACGTGTTCCGAGTTGATCAATTAGTTCCTATTGTGGTCACCACTAACAGTTAGAATCTCATTCTATCTAGCCACGTATCAAACCACGCAAGTATCAATTTGCATCAATTATCACGTAGTCACATAATGAACATTCGAGTCACATACATTTCACATATTAGACGATTTATTGTACATGTAACACACACATGTAGTTCAAGTCACAATCAGTTAACACATCAGCTTAGCACCATCAAGTATTCCCTTATCATGTATTCAGTTCATACACGGATTAACCTCATGATTTCATTTATACAAGACACATAACATTAAATTCTTCGATACCAGAATGTGTGCGACAACTAAGCTAGTGACCCACATAAGACTCGTGCGATCCAATATAACATGTTATCTAATAAGTGTGTGTGCGTGGGTGGCCCATCGGAGCCCATTACAGCCCAACGGAATGCACGATGCCCATTTAACCACCGCCCTAATTCTCGTCATGTTCACATTAGATCAATTACCATGATTTTTTTTTTCAACAGTTTCATCAAATAACTTGCTTAACAATTTAATAACATAAGAACCATCCCTTTTTAATCCCCATGAACCGTCCCACTATCACAATCCCTTCAAGCACATGATCCAATGTTTGAAATTAGAATTTTAATAATCTTTTAATGTTTCATGAGAGCCTTACTTACTTGCTGACATCTTGCACATGCCATCAATTCACATTGTTTGAATAAAACAAAACTACAAACACATGGCTGCCATTTATTCAAAGCTATCACCAGACCACTTACCTTCACATTAATTGGACCACTACAACTACTAGTATACCCAAAATTGGTTAATTGATTATTTTTTTTGTGAATTCAGTGGATAATTCCGATTGGACCAAACACAAATAGTGGGTGAACAAACACAAAGTATATCAGTTCTTGTTTATGATCATCGACCCATTCAATAATAACAACCATCATTCATGCAGTATTACTTATTAAATCAATCAATACTATCCACCCGAGTCTTCGGTTTTCAAGGATATTCACATGTAACAACTATATGTCTATCCACATAATTTATCTATTATTATAAGTCAATACTCGATCAAGTTACACAATCAT
Source organism: Helianthus tuberosus (assembly GCA_030545235.1). Taxonomy (NCBI): domain Eukaryota; kingdom Viridiplantae; phylum Streptophyta; class Magnoliopsida; order Asterales; family Asteraceae; genus Helianthus; species Helianthus tuberosus. Next base: position 110,102,129 of record CM060426.1, on the reverse strand, counting down.
CAAAATATCAATATTACATGTTTATTACCATCACTATATATCATTCAAGATTCATGATCCAGTTGCATATACATGAACACAATAAATCAAGAGTTTAATAAGCATGATTGAACTAACCAGGAGATTGATGTTTGCTAAACACAAAAGGTGATCTCTAAAAGGAAGAGGCTTCGACAACAGGGGGGAGGGGTCTGCCATCGTAATACAAGTGGGAGAAATAGGGTTTGTTATTTTGTGATTATTCCAAAACAAAGCAGATTCACGTGCCCCTAACTAGAGATATACGAAATCCTTGAATGATGGGCTCAAGTGGTGTGGGCCGGACTCAAGTGGTGTCAACAGAAATTATGGGTCCAAGTCTAATTTCCCAAGCTAGTTAATTAAAAGAGAGGTGTGCAAGGTGAATGTGTCAAGCTAAATAAAAACCTTCACTAACATCCAACTACACCAATTAATTAAAATCAAACAATTTATTCAAACGGTTCATTCCTTTAGTTCATACACGTCAAGCACACATAATACGTTTAACGGTTTCACATATAGTTAACATACACACATAACATTTAGCGAAGCACGAATGTAACCCAGTAGTGCTAACCTCAAATATTCAGGTTGTCACATCATCCCCAACTTGAAAGAAATTTCGTCCCGAAATTTGACAAGTAATCCCAAAATGGCAAGATGTTAACTCAGGATGACTGTGGATTTTCCGCGGATACCACATCATCCCCAACTTGAAAGGGAATTTCGTCCCGAAATTCGTCAATGACATCCAAGGTTGAAACATCTGTTTGACAACTGAGGATACTAGCGCTTCGTCCGATCATTGCGTTTCCACGTGAACTCCGGTCCACGTCACGAGTTCCCACGAACACTCACGATTAAAATTTGACCATGTTAACAAACCTTGACGTCCTGGTCCATGATTTTGGTAGATTCCTCAACAAATGCTACTTGTCATTATCCTCAGACTCCAATAAGGGTATCACAAGCGTTTCATCGGACAAACACTGCCTTAGATTCGAAACATAAATGACATCATGTATGTTATCCAATGCGTCGGGTAACCCGAGTTTGTAAGTCACGTTACCTACTCTTCCCAGAATGTTGTATGGTTCAAAGTGGTGTAAGTTAAGCTCGTCATGCTTCCAAAGCACACCACACCCTCCCAGGGTGAGACTTTCAACATGATACGATCACCTACAGCGATCTTCCAGTGTTTCCTAAACTTATCAGCTTTCCTGCCGATCACGCGTTGCCGCCAAACGACTCTCGATATAAATAACCTTCCCAAGAGTTTCGAGTACAAGTCCTGGACCCGTAATTAGCCCAACAAGAAGATTGGTATTATCATCTATGCAATGCCCCAAACAGAGCGGCATGCATACTAATATGGTAACGGTTACAGTAGAACTCACCCAAAGGTGAGTGTCCTTCCAAATATTTACTACAGTCAATCACGCACATGCTCGCAGCATGTCTTCATGTGCCAGGATGGTTTGTTACTCTGTCGAGTTGTCCTTCAGTGATAAGCAGTGCTCATGTCTAGATGTGAGCCAAGGGTGTTGTGTATTGACTGACATAGATCATGCATAGATCAAATTTAGAGGTGACAAGAGTTGGCACCTCGTGCCTAAAAGCCGCCTCTCTTAGAGGAACATTCACAACTGTGAAGACTCGTCAGTTTCCTTGATTGTAAGAAAGTGTGCTGGTAACGTGAGACAATCAACGATCACCCATGTGATATTGGTTCCGTTTCGAGTTGTAAGTAGACTAGTGACAGGATCCATGGCAGTCTGTTCTCATTTCCATATGTGTGTTTCTAATTGTTGATTCTTCCCCTTGATTTTCCCACAAGTCAGACATCATTCCCATACATAGTTAGGCGGGCCTTCATGCCCGATCACCAGTGTAAGATCTATAGATCCTAGTATCTCTCCTCACGAGTTTCCTCCAGTTGCCGTATAATAAGACCCACATTCGTTTCCTGAAATAGCGAGTATCGTCCGCCTTGGCAAAAGTTGCTCCTGCATGCCCCGCATGGACCCAACTTGAAAATTTTCTTCCTTCAGTGTTTTAGTTTAGACAGGCGAGTCTAATCAGATAGGGTAGAATCGCTGGTGTGCTGCGAGGCTCATACGCGTCTAGGCTTCACAGTCGAAATCACTCAAAGGTTTCATCCGGCGAGGTGATTACATGTTTAACTCCTTCGAAACAGGGGCACGCAGGAGGCCCTTGTGATCGTTCTAAGTAGTACATTTGGTACCGTCCAAGTAATGCCTCCCACTTAAATCCAAAGACTACGGCTTCCACCGCAGGTCATGACTCGTGCAGTTCTTCCTGTAAGTCCACTACGTAAGTTATCACTTCCTCGTGTTGCATTGGTGTGTAATTGGAATTCTGGTTCGAACCATCAGGGTATACCACTAGATCACCCGCATCCCCGGAGGAAGGCGATGCTCGGTGCATTGCGGAGTTAGGATTCGAAAACTGAAAAGACGTCCTCCTGTTTTGTCTTCCACGAGCACAGCACCCTGCTGTGCTAAAGAGATTGTTGTATCCTCGGAGGGATCTTTGGTATTGATCAGTTTCTAACAAAATGGATCTTAGCGAGATCCAGGCGTATTCCCACTTCGTTGTTTATATGCCCAAAAATTGTACTTCTCGAATTCTGAAGTTACCTTTAACAAGACTTCGCGTGTAGTGACTCCTCCCCCAGGAGCTCTACAATAAAATACAAATGCTGTCCCTGATGTTCCTTTCTCCTGGAAATGATTTAGTACATCATCAGTAAACACAGTCAATTTATGTGGTCCATAAAACAGCTGGTGTGTTGATCAATCCAAAGGTCATGGAGTACCGTGTTGCAATGGCCGCATTGCGTTCAATAATAGTTTGTTCGTTTATCAACCCTCGGTTGGGGGCTCGACCCTCGCAACTGGCCAACAGGTTGTCAATACATGGTTGAGGCGGATGGTTCTTGACTGTCACCTCATTGAGTTTCTCGATAATCAATACACATACGACAAGGCTTAGCTTCACTGATAAAACTAGGGCTTCCCAAGGCGAAAAGAGCTAGGTCCGACAAAAATTATGTCCAACAATTCCTGTAGTATATTAGGCAGTTCTTGCAACCCTCCTGGTGCAAGACGGTAATAGTATGAGTAATCAGGGCTGCCTCTGGTACCGATCTAGTATTCCACCTGTCGATGTGAAAGTAAACCTGATAGTTCTTCTGGTAGCACATAAGAGGAAATCACGAACAATGGGTGGATCCTCGATCCTCTTTTCCTTAGCCTTAGCATCAGTAACGAATGCTAACATAGCGGGGTAATCCTTCCGTGGATACTTCTGGCCTTCACAGCTGAAATGGCGCTAACTTTTGCACTACTTTGATGCTTTAGAACAAATAATGATTCTCCACACAAAGTTTTATCCTCACAGGGTATATCTGCGTGATTCCTGGATAACCAATTCACACTAACTACTGCGTTGTAACCATCGGGGATAGTAGAAGAAGGTCGACGTCGAACACTTGTCCCACAAGGTCGTGTTTAGACCCCGACTGTCACACCAGGTTTGGTTTCATTTGAACATATGAGATTTCATTTGACTTGCCATCAGCCGATTCTACATCAGGTTTGGTTTCAAGAAGTATCAGGGTCAAGCAGAATAGAGACGAAGCGATTAGCTACTCATACAAGCTACCATGTTGCTATTATGCCTGGCGTCGCCTAAGCCAGTCCTAAATGCTCTTCCACGAGTACCACTTCCAGTGTTGTTGCTACTGCTACTAGGATTCCCAAAACTGCCATTGTTCCATGGGTTGTTGGCGTCCTTACTTAACATCAGCCAATCCTTATTGAAGCCACCATCATTTCCATACCAAAAGTCATGATTTGCGAGTACCTTGATGTCATCGTGACTGATGCTTCTAATGTCGATGCTCGAAACGGAGTCCTGCGGCCTTTCGCTAACAGGGTCCACCTTTTCACATTTTGTGCCACGTCCTAAGGCGCTACTTATTGTGCTGGCAGTTACACATTCTACTCCATGGCCGACTGTCATCGTTTATATCCCGATTGATTCGTGAGAGTTGACTCTCATAAGTCATTCTCTAGGGTTTAAGGATTCAGTTGAAGTCAATTTGCTGGTGTTCCCTGCCGGTAATCAAGGTCGTTCTAGTACTGAGGTTGGTAAGATACTACGCTCACCCCCTTGTCCATCGTTCTTGCAAGTTGACTGAGTAATACACGATATGTTTCCAGAGTGTTGCAGAAGTGGTCGCACTCCGGGGTCTAAGACGTCGGTACATTGAGTTCCAACCAATGAAAAGGAGTGAAAAGGTGTCGTCCAATCGTTCGACGCTGCAACATCCAACTCAGAGATGTTCGTACAAGCACCTAACATTCTACACAGTTCGCTAGGCGTTCAGATGGGCGTTCAGGTATTACTCGATAGCATCGAGATTCGTAAGGATTCAGAGTGGAGTGAAAAGATCACGTTCAAGTAAGAGACAATCACTGCTATGACTCTTATAGACTGTTGTGTTTCACATCGATCAAATAACAGAATGGAACCCCTTTTTCACTTGTTAAGCCTCACTGGGACTCGCATGCACCCCACATTATTATTATGTGTGCACCCACAATAATATTATGTTTTGCATGCTCATCTCAGCTCCTCCTAACTCATGTCAAATGGTTCCCTGAACTCGAGTAGCAAACAAAAAGCAACACGAAACGTGAGTCACGAACGTTTAGGGAAATACCACCCTATCAGTCATATAACACATGAAAGTAATACGTGAATTCATACTGTTGTGCTAAACGTGCAATCACATGCAATATCATATGTAAGTGTTCACTAGTTACGCAATACAATGAGTATACGAGAGACGAACCTTGCAATCTGGAGCTGAGTGTCATGGTCGTATTCACGTTTTCAGAATTGTTAAGTTATAGTCTGGTTTTATAAAAACGTTTTAAAACCAAGTTCACTATAACCAGTGGCTCTGATACCAAACTGTCACACCCCCAAATTCCCACCTAGGGTATGTCCCTATTAGGGGTGCGACGATCCAACAACGAGCCACTAATTATATCAAACGCATTCAATTAAAAGATAAAGTACTTGATTGTAAATAAAGCCCTGTCTGTAAGTTTAAATGAAAACCAAAGTATCAGCAGAAGCAAAGTTAACCAATTTTAAAACTAAAGTAATGTATCAATAAACCAATAAAATAATTACGCCCAGCAAGACCATGCCCACTCCAGCTGCTCCAGATAGCAAGTCCCAAAGTATCTCAGCTAACGACCTACAAGCATGCAAACAAGTGTGTCAGACTACGCTGGTGAGTTCAAAGTTTTGTTACCGAGTTTAGTTACCAGTCACATGTGTAAAACAGTTTAATAAGATGATTTGTTGATTTGATGTTGTTATTAACTCGATTACCGCAACTGGCTACAAGATATGAATGCCCAACCCCAATGCCTCTATCAAGGCATTGGTCAAGTGGTCGAGGTAATTAGCTCAACTAATAACCTCGAGTAGATGTAAGGGGTCTTATATATACACGATGTGAATGCCCAACCCCAATGCCTCTATCTAGGCATTGGTCAAGTGGTCAAGGTAATTAGTTCACGCCCGTCCTCCTCGGTACGGTGTGAGGGTGCCAAACCTAATAGCGCTATCAACTAAATACCTCGTTGCCTTACCGGCAACACGGTAGATGTAGGGGGTCTTACATAATAGAAACTAAGTAATAACAAACATCCCATTAACCTGCATTCCTCCCTGGAACGTTACCCGATATCCCTTCCCGGGATGCATGCTTGGAAAAGAGCAGTGAACTCACCTTAGAGTGCTCGGTAGATTACGTTACGTGTTCCGAGTTGATCAATTAGTTCCTATTGTGGTCACCACTAACAGTTAGAATCTCATTCTATCTAGCCACGTATCAAACCACGCAAGTATCAATTTGCATCAATTATCACGTAGTCACATAATGAACATTCGAGTCACATACATTTCACATATTAGACGATTTATTGTACATGTAACACACACATGTAGTTCAAGTCACAATCAGTTAACACATCAGCTTAGCACCATCAAGTATTCCCTTATCATGTATTCAGTTCATACACGGATTAACCTCATGATTTCATTTATACAAGACACATAACATTAAATTCTTCGATACCAGAATGTGTGCGACAACTAAGCTAGTGACCCACATAAGACTCGTGCGATCCAATATAACATGTTATCTAATAAGTGTGTGTGCGTGGGTGGCCCATCGGAGCCCATTACAGCCCAACGGAATGCACGATGCCCATTTAACCACCGCCCTAATTCTCGTCATGTTCACATTAGATCAATTACCATGATTTTTTTTTCAACAGTTTCATCAAATAACTTGCTTAACAATTTAATAACATAAGAACCATCCCTTTTTAATCCCCATGAACCGTCCCACTATCACAATCCCTTTAAGCACATGATCCAATGTTTGAAATTAGAATTTTAATAATCTTTTAATGTTTCATGAGAGCCTTACTTACTTGCTGACATCTTGCACATGCCATCAATTCACATTGTTTGAATAAAACAAAACTACAAACACATGGCTGCCATTTATTCAAAGCTATCACCAGACCACTTACCTTCACATTAATTGGACCACTACAACTACTAGTATACCCAAAATTGGTTAATTGATTATTTTTTTTGTGAATTCAGTGGATAATTCCGATTGGACCAAACACAAATAGTGGGTGAACAAACACAAAGTATATCAGTTCTTGTTTATGATCATCGACCCATTCAATAATAACAACCATCATTCATGCAGTATTACTTATTAAATCAATCAATACTATCCACCCGAGTCTTCGGTTTTCAAGGATATTCACATGTAACAACTATATGTCTATCCACATAATTTATCTATTATTATAAGTCAATACTCGATCAAGTTACACAATCATCAAAATATCAATATTACATGTTTATTACCATCACTATATATCATTCAAGATTCATGATCCAGTTGCATATACATGAACACAATAAATCAAGAGTTTAATAAGCATGATTGAACTAACCAGGAGATTGATGTTTGCTAAACACAAAAGGTGATCTCTAAAAGGAAGAGGCTTCGACAACAGGGGGGAGGGGTCTGCCATCATAATACAAGTGGGAGAAATAGGGTTTGTTATTTTGTGATTATTCCAAAACAAAGCAGATTCACGTGCCCCTAACTAGAGATATACGAAATCCTTGAATGATGGGCTCAAGTGGTGATGGCCGGACTCAAGTGGTGTCAACAGAAATTATGGGTCCAAGTCTAATTTCCCAAGCTAGTTAATTAAAAGAGAGGTGTGCAAGGTGAATGTGTCAAGCTAAATAAAAACCTTCACTAACATCCAACTACACCAATTAATTAAAATCAAACAATTTATTCAAACGGTTCATTCCTTTAGTTCATACACGTCAAGCACACATAATACGTTTAACGGTTTCACATATAGTTAACATACACACATAACATTTAGCGAAGCACGAATGTAACCCAGTAGTGCTAACCTCAAATATTCAGGTTGTCACATAATAGCTAGTACGTTCTTAGTTCATGACGTTTACGAGAAAGTATTATTCGACTCTGGTGCAAACCAAAGTTTTATAAATACTTCATTCTGCCAAGCTCTTAAGCAACCTTTAACCAAACTTAGGCAGATTTATACAGTGGAAAAGGCAGATGAGAATTCTGTTAACATAGATACGGTTTTGCAAAAAGAAAATATAGAACTTTCGGGTCATAAATTTTCTGCAAACCTATTACTCATGAATTAAGCTGGATTCGATGTCGTGTTAGGAATGGATTGGTTAGTAGCCAACCATGCTCGAATCCTTTGTGATAAGAATTCCATAGAAATTCATGCACCCACAGGAGAAATAATTATGATTACAGGGGATAAGCCGCGTAAACCAATGAAGTTCATTTCGGTAATGAAAATTGCTAGTTATGAACGAAAGCAAGGAATAGTGTATATGATTTCGGTAATCATTAGCACTAAGGGTAAGGAACTTAAGGAAATTCCTGTAGTATCAGAATACTCGGATGTATTCCCAGAAGAATTACCAGGATTACCACCAGATAGGGAGGTAGAATTTAGAATTCATCTAATTCCTGGAACTACACCAGTAGCTAAAGCACCCTACCGATTAGCACCCACTGAAATGTTAGAATTGAAAATGCAATTAGATGAATTGCTTAGCAAAGGATTCATACAACCTAGTTCATCCCCTTGGGGAGCTCCAGTGTTGTTTGTGAAAAAGAAGGATGGTTCCATGCGAATGTGTATCGATTATAGAGAGTTGAATAAGATTACAATTAAGAATCGATACCCTTTGCCTAGGATTGTTGATCTTTTCGATCAACTACAAGGAGCTAGATATTTTTCTAAGATAGATTTACACTCCGGATATCATCAGTTGAAGGTACAAGAAGAAGACATACCTAAAACCGCTTTCAGAACTAGGTATGGTCACTATGAGTTTACAGTCATGCCCTTTGGATTAACAAATGCTCTTGCAGCATTTATGGACATGATGAATAGGATCTGTAAACCATATTTGGATAAATTCGTAATCGTCTTCATCGACGATATACTTATTTACTCCAAAAGTCAGGACGAGCATTGTGAACACTTGCATACACTCTTAACTTTGTTAAGAAAAGAGAAGCTTTATGCCAAATTCTCAAAGTGTGAATTTTGGCTAGAGGAGGTGCAATTTTTAGGACACATGGTGAATCACGAAGGCATTCACGTAGATCCCTCCAAAATAGAAGCGATCACCAAATGGAAGGTCCCGCAATCAGCTATGGAAATCAGAAGTTTTCTAGGGTTAGCTGGATATTATAGACGGTTTATTAATGATTTTTCCAAATTAGATGTACCATTAACTAAGCTAACTTGTAAAGCAGTAAAGTTTGAATGGGGACCTAGGCAAGATGAAGCTTTTAAAATTTTAAAGCAAAGATTAACAAACGCCCCAATTCTTGCCTTACCAGAAGGGACAGAAGATTTTGAAGTTTATTGTGATGCTTCTAAGCTAGGATTAGGATGTGTGCTAATGCAACGCAAGAAGGTAATTGCGTATGCCTCAAGGCAATTGAAGAAACACGAGGAAAATTATACGACTCATGACTTAGAGTTTGGGTCAATAATTTTTGCCCTTAAGATTTGGAGACATTATCTGTATGGAAGTAAATTTACAGTCTATACAGATCATAAGAGCTTAAGATACATATTTGGGCAAAAAGAATTGAATATGAGGCAAAGAAGATGGATGGAAATTCTAAGTGACTACGATTGTGATATTCAATATCACGAAGGAAAGGCAAACGTAGTTGCAGATGCCTTAAGTCGTAAGTATCACGAAAAGAAAAAGCGAGTTCATGCCCTTAGATTAAATCTACAGTTAGATTTAATAGAAAAATTGAAGAATGTTCAAGAAACAGCACTCAAAGATGATGTTGAAAGAATGAAAGGAAGAATAAAAGACTTGGAACAAGTGGCTGGTGGAATTTGGAGATTCCACAAGAAAAGGATTTGGGTACCTAAGCAAGGAGACTTAAGAAATAAGATTCTAGAGGAAGCCCATAAATCTAGATATACCATGCATCCTGGAAATAATAAAATGTACCAAGATTTAAGAAATAATTTCTGGTGGATAGGAATGAAGAAGGACATAGCTAGATATGTATCTAAGTGTCTAACTTGTTCACAAGTTAAGGCAGAACACCAGAAACCTTCAGGGTTACTCCAACAATTAGAAATGCCTGTTTGGAAATGGGAACTAATAACCATGGATTTTGTTACTAAGTTACCCAAAACCAGAAAGGGTAATGATGCGATTTGGGTAATTGTGGATCGATTAACCAAATCAGCTCACTTTTTACCCATGAAAGAAACCTTTAGCATGGAAAGGTTAGCAAAGTTGTATGTAGATGAAGTAGTATCCTTACATGGAGTTCCACTCTCCATTGTATCGGATAGAGATAGTGGTTTCACTTCACATTTTTGGACAAGTTTCCAAGAAGCAATGGGGACGCGATTAAATTTAACTACAGCTTATCATCCCCAAACAGACGGACAAAGTGAAAGAACGATCCAAACCCTAGAAGACATGCTTCGGGCATGTGTAATAGATTTTGGTAGAAACTGGGATGACCACCTACCCTTAATTGAGTTCTCCTATAACAATAGTTATCATGTAAGCATTGAAGCTGCCCCATTCGAAACACTGTATGGGCGAAAGTGCAGAACTCCAGTTTGCTGGGCGGAAATAGGAGAAAGCCAACTATCAGGTCCTGAAATCGTACAAGAAACCACTGACAAGATCACTCAAATCAAGGAAAGACTGAAAACGGCTCGAGATCGTCAGAAAAGTTATGCAGACAATAGACGCAAGCCGCTAGAATTTCAAGTTGGAGACAAGGTACTCTTAAAAGTTTCTCCTTAGAAAGGAGTAGTTCGATTCGGGAAGAAGGAAAAGCTAAGTCCAAGGTACGTAGGACCATTCCCAATAATCCAGCGAATAGGGCCAGTTGCCTATCGTTTACATCTACAAGAAGAGCTAGCCGGGGTACATGATGTATTTCATGTATCCAACCTCAAGAAATGTTTATCTGACGAATCCCTGGTAATAACTCTTCAAGATATAGAGGTAAATGAGAAGTTAAAATTTGTTGAGAAGCCACTACAGATAGAAGACAGAAAGTTCAAGTTTCTCAAACACAAACGACTAGTACTGGTCAAAGTCAAGTGGGATTCAAAGAGAGGACCTGAATACACTTGGGAACTGGAATCCAAAATGAAGCGAAAGTATCCCTAGTTGTTCCAGTAAATCTCGAGGTCGAGATTTTTATTAAGGTGGGGAGGATGTAACAACTCTCATCAAAATTACTAATTCTTATTTTATTTTGCCCAATAGGAAACCCTAATTGAGACCCCCAAGTAATATTGTATGACCCCTAAAATTTTCAGAACAATCGGAATCAGGATCAGGGCCCCTAAAACTCAGGGGGGGGGGGGGGTATTTCCTAGTTAATATTATCTAAACAGTTTACGATAGAAATCGAATTTTAACGAACCGTCGACTCAGCCAAGCTACTGAGAGACGAGGCTACCCTATGCTAGGGGGTGCCCCTCGCGCCACGCGAGGGAGCCGTTTTTCCAGTATAAATTGAGGAGTTTGGCACTTGAATTTTGGCGTTGGTTCGATGTAAAAACTCGTTTCATACATTGAGATATCATCTGTCTACTCCAAAAACACACACAATCATGAAATTCTACCGCGATAACAGGGTAATAACTCGATCACTGCTACGATTTAATGTCCGATCGATAAAAACCAATCCGATGGATGTTTAAGTGCTGCCCAAACTCGGGCTATGCTTTGTCATTCGTCGAAAATTCGATGGATGTTTAAGTATCACACTTTGTCATTCATTGTGAAGGTTTTGAATCTCGTGAGTTGTCGTAAAAGTTGTATTAAGTTACTGACCTAGTTTTCGTGTGCATTGTTATTTGAATTAGGTTAACCAGGCTAAAATCAGTAGGTTAAACGCTGCCGTCTAAATCTGCAATGTGAGTCATTCTCTTTTTATCAAATTGTTTTCTTAAAACTCTACTTGTTTTCAAAGTTATAATTACAGGGATTAAGTCTTTGTAATCTTCAATTACTGCCGGTATGTGGGGTTTTGTATACATTACTTGTTACCCGTTACCATTGGACAACGAGATAGCCAATGGGTGATCTGACCATAGTCACGGATACAGTCTAGTGACAAATACCGATTTGGGGTAATTGGTTGATAAAAACAATGTAATCACCCTTAATACTGTATATTATAACAAGGTGTCGTTTTGTCCAAACTGAGTGATTCGCCAGTATTTCCCCGCTGATAAAACCTTTTTAAAACATGTTTCAGGTAATCTGCTGTGATCCGGGAAAAATTGTCGTGTAGCACTACAAGCTTGAGCAAGTGGCTCAATAAAATAAAAAAAACATGTTTTTGAAAAATAGGGATTTCCTAGTGAAATTCCCTTATTGTAAATTATAGGGTTTATCCCTAATTACGAAATAAGATAATCAAGCATTTTCAAGTTTTTAACGATCCTGTTAAAATTCCACTGCCAACACAATAATTACCCCGGATTTCTGTCCCGCGGCTCCTGAAACGGGTAAAACCGGGCCAGGGGCCGTGACATGTGTGCAGGTAAAAGCTCTAAAAAAGCTAAGTTTCAATTCCTGAAGACTTTCCGCATTAGCGTATGCAAATTAATGCCAGGTTTTCGATCCAAAGTTTGAAGATAGCGAATTCCAGACTGCGATCCCAGCTGATTGAAAAGGGGAAGTGTGAAGACATAAAAGCCAGGTTCCAGATCTTGTTGCTACAGAGAGCCAGGAGAAGCTACTGAACATGTGAAGATTCCAGTGTTTAAGCCTGAGCAAAGTTTGAGCCAGGTCACGATTTTGGAATGACTGTTATGTCAGATTGCGATCCCGGAACAACTTAAGGGGGAGTCTGTTAGAAAAGGGAAGTTTGAAGATTGAAAGAGCCAGATTGAGATTATGGAAGAGAAAGAGAAAGAGAGAGATTGATGAGGATGCTTACAGAGAAAGATACTTTGCAAATGAGCGAGAAGACTGATAAAGACTGAAGACTCAGTGTACCAAAGACTCGTCAACATCCAAGGGTGAGTTTGTTGGTGCATATGTCTGTTGACTTCGTCTTGTATCGAGTCATGTAATAGAATAGATAAACCAAGACGCGTAGTTCGAGAGAAACGGGAAACGGGTCTGAACTGACCTGTTCATGCGAACAGGGCAGTTCGTGCGACCTGGCACCAGGTCGTGTGACTTGGACTGCTCCAGTCCATGCGAACTGGCTTCCCTATAAATAGTGGTCTTGTGTTTCTCATTTGTAACAGTTCTGATTCCGGTAGCGAAGCTCTGCCGAGGTGTCTCCAACTCGTGTAACTTGTTCAAATCAATACAAGAGACAGTTAATCTACTTCTAAGTGCATATCAAGCTGAATGAAGATCAAATCAATGAATTCCGCCTCTGATTTGGTCTAGAACTCTTCTGATCGACTCGTTTTGATCGACACAACGATCCTACAAGCTCGATATCACAAAAGTCGCCTTTTTAAGGCGTAAATATGTATAGTTTTAATGTTTTACGCTTGTTAAACGTAACTACCGAGTTTTAACCATTTTGTCACTTCAAAATTCCCTTTCCATACCCTTCACCCAATCCTATCGTTACAACCCGTAAAGACCTCTTGATTTGCACTTTTACGCATGTTAGTTGGTGGAGATGAGATCTTGAGACAAGCTTATGATATTACACGTTTCATTGACGAGGCATTGAGTGTTTGCACATACACATTTTATGTATGTTTCACAAATAAAACTGAGTGTGTGTGAACATTGTGAGGTGTGTGAAGATTAGCATGTTAAGTCAATCGAAAGTGAAGTCACGACTTTTTGGTCATCTATACATACATTCGCATGTGCTTGTTTGGTTTGAATCACTTGATGTTGCGTTTTGAAAAACCGGCTAACCGTATGTTTGTATATTAGTAGGTATTTTGTAATTACTTGTTCTTGTTAGGATTTATCGTTTATTACATTTTAGTTTTAGATTGCTTGAGGACAAGCAAAGGTTCAAGTGTGGGGAGGTTTGATATCTGCTAAAATACATTCATTTTATTCCCCCATTTTACCCCTACTTTACACGTTTTTGGCCGTAAAACCGAGAATCGGATACTGAATTGGGTGTATTCGTGTTTACAGGCCTAAAACAGCGTGCCAAACAAGAAGATGATGAAAATGAGGACTTTCCGTGCAAAACAACAAAGCTGCGAAGATTCTGTGTAAAATTTTGATCTGGGCATTTGGCACGACCGTGCGGATCCGACAAACAATACCCAGTCCAGCAAGGCACGCCAGTGCAATCAGGAGTGCAACAGGATTCTGGGAACGCACGTCCGTGCGACGGGTGGAACGACCGTGCGGATGCGATAATCAACCAAACCCCGGACATGCACGCCAATTCAGTCACGCGTGCCAACCCACTTCTCGGTAATGCATGGCTGTGCAACAAATGGCACGACCGTGCGGATCTGAAGACCAGTCAACATTTGCTGATGTCATGTGACATGGTGAACAGTAACTCTACGGGCACGACCGTGCACTTTATTGGCACGGCCGTGCGATCGGAAAAAGTTATAAAAAACAGCAGGCAGCATTCATTTCGTAACTCTGGACTTTTGGGAGCTCTTTAGGCGATTTTCAGGCTCCGGAGGCTTTGCTTTTCACCCGGATTCAAGCCACATTGTGCCGATTAGCTCCGTTATCATCCGGATCCTCAATCTAGTGCTTGTTTATGGTTTGATTCTCCAATCTTTCCATAATTTTGTTCATGTTTCAAGCATTTAGATTGATGTTTATGTATTTATGTAAGCCTAAGGGCAAAAACACTTGAATTCCTTGCTAAATAACAACCATTAGTGTGTTAATCATGTTTGTAATGACATTTAAAGCATTTTCTATGTTAATCCTTGATGATTAGTTTGCAACCTTGTTTATTGATGTTGATTTCCTGATTATGATTAATTATCTTGGATGATTAGTATGTGGTTAGTTGAGATATTTGCAAGAAAAAGCTTAATTAATCATGTATTAGTAGACTTTGAACTTGTTTAACTTGTTTAGCTTGTTTAAAATGTTTGCACCATGATACTAGAAATGGTTAGTGGTTTAACAAGGGGTAATTAAGGTTAATCAAGAAAGCTTTCCCTCACGGAAGGACCTTAACGGGTTAGATGGTTTTATTATAAATTCTTAACATGAATTGCTAATCTTGTTAGTAGTTTAGGCCAAAATTGCTTTCTTGATGAATTTATGTTTAAGATTTGTAAAATGAACTCGGTTGTGATTTAATCTAGTATATGCTTGTCTCGGTGGTTGCATTGTGTTTATCGGTGTTGCTTTCCTTGATTAAGTGAAGTTAGAAAACTCCTAACGGATGACTAACTTATCTTTAAGGGATTTTCATAGACATTTGTCATTTGAGCATTAAAGAACAATTTTAGGTGGTTAAAGTGTGTTTATCATTTTAGCTTTCCGAATGATTGTCATGTTAGGATTCCCGAAAGGGATACTAACTGTCTTGAAAATAAAGAATTGACCAAATGTTTTAAGTGGCATAACCGACTTAGTTAACATGCGCCAGTTGTTCATAAAGCAAGGCTATTTTCTTATTTTTCTTATTTGGAGTCTATTATGTTTTACTAGTTTATGTTTATTTCTTTTCTTAGTTTAATCAAACCATCACTTATGTTTCTACCGGTGATACAATGACAAAGGTTTAGTATTATTTCTCCCCCCACGTCCTTGGATCGATACTTGGTTCTTACCGATACTTTACTACATCTATGAGGGGGTACACTTGCCCTTTCGTGTGTGTTTTGATGTAAAAGTATAAATCACTTTTATAAATTTAAAACCGAATCGTGTGTAAAAATCATTGCTAAAACATGTATATACGCGCACACGTCAAGTTTTTTGCGCCGTTGCCGGGGATGTGGCGAGCTTTAGGAACGACCCGAGTCATTATTTTATCGGTGTACATACTTGTGAATATTTTCTTGATTATTTTTTTGTTTATTTATTTGTTAATATTTCTTGCTTTTCATTTAATTTATTCGTTTTCGAGCTTATTTCATACACTTGTGAATTTTTATTCCATTTATTTGTTCGAATTCAGACTCGTTATTCGTTTATTCTTTGAGTTTTCGGCTCCGAAAAATCATTTTTATACTAGCCAATTCGATTATTTTACTTGTTGTGATTTTTATAAAACTCCGGGCCCATTCTTGAATTTTTATAAAATTTTCAGCCCATTCAAACAAAAATTTTGTTTCTTTTCAGCAAAAAATAAAAAATCAGTAAATTGTATATATTTTTAGTAAATAAACCGGTCAGTTGTGTTTCAGAAAGCTTCAGATATGATAAAAACCCGGCAAGCCAAATAAATTTTGAAAAAAAGGTAACTAGAAAGTGTGACAAACAAAGACTTGCATGATAATTTTCACACTTTTACCCATTCCTTCCATTATGTAAGCATATTTGAGCCTTAAAATTGTTATATGTTTGATTCATTTCGGAGTAGGAGTGAGCCGGATGTCACGTGTAGTTTAGAACTTGTCACTAGCATGCTTGTTAAGACCATAAACATGTGAGATTGTGTTGAAATGATAGAGGCACCTAGAAAAACACTTTGTTGTTAGCCTTGTTCTTTGTGTTATGTTTCCCTAAACCCTACATTACCCATTAGGATTAACCATGTTGAGCCTTTCTCGTGTTTACCTTTGTTTACCCAACAAAATCACCCACTTAGCCAAATTTAGCCTTTTTATTTTTTAAACCTTTTTGTGTTAAAACTCGGTCAAAAGCATCGTTTAACTAGCGCTTCTTGTAGTTAATTGTTCATTGTAGAAATCCATTAGTTTATATTAAAAAAACAGAAAATAAAACACCCTAAAATAGGGTGAAGTCGACAAAATTCGAGCAATTTTGAATGCTAAAATGATGCAATCTCGTTGACGAGCTCAATATCACAAAAGTCGCCTTTTAAAGGCGTAAGGATGTATAGTTTTAATGTTTTACGCTTGTTAAACGTAACTACCGAGTTTTAACCATTTTGTCACTTCAAAATTCCCTTTCCATACCCTTCACCCAAGCCTATCGTTACAACCCGTAAAGACCTCTTGATTTGCACTTTTTCGCATGTTAGTTGGTGGAGATGAGATCTTGTGACAAGCTTATGATATTACACGTTTCATTGACGAGGCATTGAGTGTTTGCACATACACATTTTATGTATGTTTCACAAATAAAACCGAGTGTGTGTGAACATTGTGAGGTGTGTGAAGATTAGCGTGTTAAGTCAATCGAAAGTGAAGTCACGGCTTTTTGGTCATCTATACATACATTCGCATGTACTTGTTTGGTTTGAATCACTTGATGTTGCTTTTTGAAAAACCGGCTAACCGTATGTTTGTATATTAGTAGGTATTTTGTAATTACTTGTTCTCGTTAGGATTTATCGTTTATTACATTTTAGTTTTAGCTTGCTTGAGGACAAGCAAGGTTCAAGTGTGGGGAGGTTTGATATCCGCTAAAATACATACATTTTATTCCCCCATTTTACCCCTATTTTACACGTTTTTGGCCGTAAAACCAAGAATCGGATACTGAATTGGGTGTATTTGTGTTTACAGGCCTAAAACAGCGTGCCAAACAAGAAGATGATGAAAACGAGGACTTTCCGTGCAAAACAACAAAGCTGTGAAGATTCTGTGTAAAGTTATGATCTGGGCATTTGGCACGGACGTGCAATGGATGGCACGACCGTGCGGATCCGACAAACAAGACCCAGTCCAGCAAGGCACGCCGGTGCAATCAGGAGTGCAACAGGATTCCGGGAACGCACGTCCGTGCGACGGGTTGAACGACCGTGCAGATGCGATGATCAACCAAACCCCGGACATGCACGCCAGTTCAGTCACGCGTGCCAACCCACTTCTCGGTAATGCATGGTCGTGCAACAAATGGCAGGACCGTGCGGATCTGAAGACCAGTCAACATTTGCTGGTGTCATGTGACATGGTGAACAGTAACTCCACGGGCACGACCATGCACTTTATTGGCACGGTCGTGCGATCGGAAAAAGTTATAAAAAACAGCAGGCAGCATTCATTTCGTAACTCTGGACTTTTGGGAGCTCTTTAGGCGATTTTCAGGCTCCGGAGGCTTTGCTTTTCACCCGGATTCAAGCCACATTGTGCCGATTAGCTCCGTTATCATCCGGGTCCTCAATCTAGTGCTTGTTTATGGTTTGATTCTCCAATCTTTCCATAATTTTGTTCATGTTTCAAGCATTTAGATTGATGTTTATGTATTTATGTAAGCCTAAGGGCAAAAACCCTTGAATTCCTTGCTAAATAACAACCATTAGTGTGTTAATCATGTTTGTAATGACATTTAAAGCATTTTCTATGTTAATCCTTGATGATTAGTTTGCAACCTTGTTTATTGATGTTGATTTCCTGATTATGATTAATTATCTTGGATGATTAGTATGTGGTTAGTTGAGATATTTTCAAGAAAAAGCTTAATTAATCATGTATTAGTAGACTTTGAACTTGTTTAACTTGTTTAGCTTGTTTAAAATGTTTGCACCATGATACTAGAAATGGTTAGTGGTTTAACAAGGGGTAATTAAGGTTAATCAAGAAAGCTTTCCCTCACGGAAGGACCTTAACGGGTTAGATGGTTTTATTATAAATTCTTAACATGAATTGCTAATCTTGTTAGTAGTTTAGGCCAAAATTGCTTTCTTGATGAATTTATGTTTAAGATTTGTAAAATGAACTCGGTTGTGATTTAATCTAGTATATGCTTGTCTCGGTGGTTGCATTGTGTTTATCGGTGTTGCTTTCCTTGATTAAGTGAAGTTAGAAAACTCCTAACGGATGACTAACTTATCTTTAAGGGATTTTCATAGACATTTGTCATTTGAGCATTAAAGAACAATTTTAGGTGGTTAAAGTGTGTTTATCATTTTAGCTTTCCGAATGATTGTCATGTTAGGATTCCCGAAAGGGATACTAACTGTCTTGAAAATAAAGAATTGACCAAATGTTTTAAGTGGCATAACCGACTTAGTTAACATGCGCCAGTTGTTCATAAAGCAAGGCTATTTTCTTATTTTTCTTATTTGGAGTCTATTATGTTTTACTAGTTTATGTTTATTTCTTTTCTTAGTTTAATCAAACCATCACTTATGTTTCTACCGGTGATACAATGACAAAGGTTTAGTATTATTTCTC
Source organism: Helianthus tuberosus (assembly GCA_030545235.1). Taxonomy (NCBI): domain Eukaryota; kingdom Viridiplantae; phylum Streptophyta; class Magnoliopsida; order Asterales; family Asteraceae; genus Helianthus; species Helianthus tuberosus. Next base: position 110,083,152 of record CM060426.1, on the reverse strand, counting down.
CCCCCACGTCCTTGGATCGATACTTGGTTCTTACCGATACTTTACTACATCTATGAGGGGGTACACTTGCCCTTTCGTGTGTGTTTTGATGTAAAAGTATAAATCACTTTTATAAATTTAAAACCGAATCGTGTGTAAAAATCATTGCTAAAACATGTATATACGCGCACACGTCAAGTTTTTTGCGCCGTTGCCGGGGATGTGGCGAGCTTTAGGAACGACCCGAGTCATTATTTTATCGGTGTACATACTTGTGAATATTTTCTTGATTATTTTTTTGTTTATTTATTTGTTAATATTTCTTGCTTTTCATTTAATTTATTCGTTTTCGAGCTTATTTCATACACTTGTGAATTTTTATTCCATTTATTTGTTCGAATTCAGACTCGTTATTCGTTTATTCTTTGAGTTTTCGGCTCCGAAAAATCATTTTTATACTAGCCAATTCGATTATTTTACTTGTTGTGATTTTTATAAAACTCCGGGCCCATTCTTGAATTTTTATAAAATTTTCAGCCCATTCAAACAAAAATTTTGTTTCTTTTCAGCAAAAAATAAAAAATCAGTAAATTGTATATATTTTTAGTAAATAAACCGGTCAGTTGTGTTTCAGAAAGCTTCAGATATGATAAAAACCCGGCAAGCCAAATAAATTTTGAAAAAAAGGTAACTAGAAAGTGTGACAAACAAAGAAAGACTTGCATGATAATTTTCACACTTTTACCCATTCCTTCCATTATGTGAGCATATTTGAGCCTTAAAATTGTTATATGTTTGATTCATTTCGGAGTAGGAGTGAGCCGGATGTCACGTGTAGTTTAGAACTTGTCACTAGCATGCTTGTTAAGACCATAAACATGTGAGATTGTGTTGAAATGATAGAGGCACCTAGAAAAACACTTTGTTGTTAGCCTTGTTCTTTGTGTTATGTTTCCCTAAACCCTACATTACCCATTAGGATTAACCATGTTGAGCCTTTCTCGTGTTTACCTTTGTTTACCCAACAAAATCACCCACTTAGCCAAATTTAGCCTTTTTATTTTTTAAACCTTTTGTGTTAAAACTCGGTCAAAAGCATCGTTTAACTAGCGCTTCTTGTAGTTAATTGTTCATTGTAGAAATCCATTAGTTTATATTAAAAAAACAGAAAATAAAACACCCTAAAATAGGGTGAAGTCGACAAAATTCGAGCAATTTTGAATGCTAAAATGATGAAATCTCGTTGATGGGCTCAATATCACAAAAGTCGCCTTTTAAAGGCGTAAGTATGTATAGTTTTAATGTTTTACGCTTGTTAAACGTAACTACCGAGTTTTAACCATTTTGTCACTTCAAAATTCCCTTTCCATACCCTTCACCCAAGCCTATCGTTACAACCCGTAAAGACCTCTTGATTTGCACTTTTTCGCATGTTAGTTGGTGGAGATGAGATCTTGTGACAAGCTTATGATATTACACGTTTCATTGACGAGGCATTGAGTGTTTGCACATACACATTTTATGTATGTTTCACAAATAAAACCGAGTGTGTGTGAACATTGTGAGGTGTGTGAAGATTAGCGTGTTAAGTCAATCGAAAGTGAAGTCACGGCTTTTTGGTCATCTATACATACATTCGCATGTACTTGTTTGGTTTGAATCACTTGATGTTGCTTTTTGAAAAACCGGCTAACCGTATGTTTGTATATTAGTAGGTATTTTGTAATTACTTGTTCTCGTTAGGATTTATCGTTTATTACATTTTAGTTTTAGCTTGCTTGAGGACAAGCAAGGTTCAAGTGTGGGGAGGTTTGATATCCGCTAAAATACATACATTTTATTCCCCCATTTTACCCCTATTTTACACGTTTTTGGCCGTAAAACCAAGAATCGGATACTGAATTGGGTGTATTTGTGTTTACAGGCCTAAAACAGCGTGCCAAACAAGAAGATGATGAAAACGAGGACTTTCCGTGCAAAACAACAAAGCTGTGAAGATTCTGTGTAAAGTTATGATCTGGGCATTTGGCACGGACGTGCAATGGATGGCACGACCGTGCGGATCCGACAAACAAGACCCAGTCCAGCAAGGCACGCCGGTGCAATCAGGAGTGCAACAGGATTCCGGGAACGCACGTCCGTGCGACGGGTTGAACGACCGTGCAGATGCGATGATCAACCAAACCCCGGACATGCACGCCAGTTCAGTCACGCGTGCCAACCCACTTCTCGGTAATGCATGGTCGTGCAACAAATGGCAGGACCGTGCGGATCTGAAGACCAGTCAACATTTGCTGGTGTCATGTGACATGGTGAACAGTAACTCCACGGGCACGACCGTGCACTTTATTGGCACGGTCGTGCGATCGGAAAAAGTTATAAAAAACAGCAGGCAGCATTCATTTCGTAACTCTGGACTTTTGGGAGCTCTTTAGGCGATTTTCAGGCTCCGGAGGCTTTGCTTTTCACCCGGATTCAAGCCACATTGTGCCGATTAGCTCCGTTATCATCCGGGTCCTCAATCTAGTGCTTGTTTATGGTTTGATTCTCCAATCTTTCCATAATTTTGTTCATGTTTCAAGCATTTAGATTGATGTTTATGTATTTATGTAAGCCTAAGGGCAAAAACCCTTGAATTCCTTGCTAAATAACAACCATTAGTGTGTTAATCATGTTTGTAATGACATTTAAAGCATTTTCTATGTTAATCCTTGATGATTAGTTTGCAACCTTGTTTATTGATGTTGATTTCCTGATTATGATTAATTATCTTGGATGATTAGTATGTGGTTAGTTGAGATATTTGCAAGAAAAAGCTTAATTAATCATGTATTAGTAGACTTTGAACTTGTTTAACTTGTTTAGCTTGTTTAAAATGTTTGCACCATGATACTAGAAATGGTTAGTGGTTTAACAAGGGGTAATTAAGGTTAATCAAGAAAGCTTTCCCTCACGGAAGGACCTTAACGGGTTAGATGGTTTTATTATAAATTCTTAACATGAATTGCTAATCTTGTTAGTAGTTTAGGCCAAAATTGCTTTCTTGATGAATTTATGTTTAAGATTTGTAAAATGAACTCGGTTGTGATTTAATCTAGTATATGCTTGTCTCGGTGGTTGCATTGTGTTTATCGGTGTTGCTTTCCTTGATTAAGTGAAGTTAGAAAACTCCTAACAGATGACTAACTTATCTTTAAGGGATTTTCATAGACATTTGTCATTTGAGCATTAAAGAACAATTTTAGGTGGTTAAAGTGTGTTTATCATTTTAGCTTTCCGAATGATTGTCATGTTAGGATTCCCGAAAGGGATACTAACTGTCTTGAAAATAAAGAATTGACCAAATGTTTTAAGTGGCATAACCGACTTAGTTAACATGCGCCAGTTGTTCATAAAGCAAGGCTATTTTCTTATTTTTCTTATTTGGAGTCTATTATGTTTTACTAGTTTATGTTTATTTCTTTTCTTAGTTTAATCAAACCATCACTTATGTTTCTACCGGTGATACAATGACAAAGGTTTAGTATTATTTCTCCCCCCACGTCCTTGGATCGATACTTGGTTCTTACCGATACTTTACTACATCTATGAGGGGGTACACTTGCCCTTTCGTGTGTGTTTTGATGTAAAAGTATAAATCACTTTTATAAATTTAAAACCGAATCGTGTGTAAAAATCATTGCTAAAACATGTATATACGCGCACACGTCAAGTTTTTTGCGCCGTTGCCGGGGATGTGGCGAGCTTTAGGAACGACCCGAGTCATTATTTTATCGGTGTACATACTTGTGAATATTTTCTTGATTATTTTTTTGTTTATTTATTTGTTAATATTTCTTGCTTTTCATTTAATTTATTCGTTTTCGAGCTTATTTCATACACTTGTGAATTTTTATTCCATTTATTTGTTCGAATTCAGACTCGTTATTCGTTTATTCTTTGAGTTTTCGGCTCCGAAAAATCATTTTTATACTAGCCAATTCGATTATTTTACTTGTTGTGATTTTTATAAAACTCCGGGCCCATTCTTGAATTTTTATAAAATTTTCAGCCCATTCAAACAAAAATTTTGTTTCTTTTCAGCAAAAAATAAAAAATCAGTAAATTGTATATATTTTTAGTAAATAAACCGGTCAGTTGTGTTTCAGAAAGCTTCAGATATGATAAAAACCCGGCAAGCCAAATAAATTTTGAAAAAAAGGTAACTAGAAAGTGTGACAAACAAAGAAAGACTTGCATGATAATTTTCACACTTTTACCCATTCCTTCCATTATGTGAGCATATTTGAGCCTTAAAATTGTTATATGTTTGATTCATTTCGGAGTAGGAGTGAGCCGGATGACACGTGTAGTTTAGAACTTGTCACTAGCATGCTTGTTAAGACCATAAACATGTGAGATTGTGTTGAAATGATAGAGGCACCTAGAAAAACACTTTGTTGTTAGCCTTGTTCTTTGTGTTATGTTTCCCTAAACCCTACATTACCCATTAGGATTAACCATGTTGAGCCTTTCTCGTGTTTACCTTTGTTTACCCAACAAAATCACCCACTTAGCCAAATTTAGCCTTTTTATTTTTTAAACCTTTTGTGTTAAAACTCGGTCAAAAGCATCGTTTAACTAGCGCTTCTTGTAGTTAATTGTTCATTGTACAAATCCATTAGTTTATATTAAAAAAACAGAAAATAAAACACCCTAAAATAGGGTGAAGTCGACAAAATTCGAGCAATTTTGAATGCTAAAATGATGAAATCTCGTTGATGGGCTCAATATCACAAAAGTCGCCTTTTAAAGGCGTAAGTATGTATAGTTTTAATGTTTTACGCTTGTTAAACGTAACTACCGAGTTTTAACCATTTTGTCACTTCAAAATTCCCTTTCCATACCCTTCACCCAAGCCTATCGTTACAACCCGTAAAGACCTCTTGATTTGCACTTTTTCGCATGTTAGTTGGTGGAGATGAGATCTTGTGACAAGCTTATGATATTACACGTTTCATTGACGAGGCATTGAGTGTTTGCACATACACATTTTATGTATGTTTCAAAAATAAAACCGAGTGTGTGTGAACATTGTGAGGTGTGTGAAGATTAGCGTGTTAAGTCAATCGAAAGTGAAGTCACGGCTTTTTGGTCATCTATACATACATTCGCATGTACTTGTTTGGTTTGAATCACTTGATGTTGCTTTTTGAAAAACCGGCTAACCGTATGTTTGTATATTAGTAGGTATTTTGTAATTACTTGTTCTCGTTAGGATTTATCGTTTATTACATTTTAGTTTTAGCTTGCTTGAGGACAAGCAAGGTTCAAGTGTGGGGAGGTTTGATATCCGCTAAAATACATACATTTTATTCCCCCATTTTACCCCTATTTTACACGTTTTTGGCCGTAAAACCAAGAATCGGATACTGAATTGGGTGTATTTGTGTTTACAGGCCTAAAACAGCGTGCCAAACAAGAAGATGATGAAAACGAGGACTTTCTGTGCAAAACAACAAAGCTGCGAAGATTCTGTGTAAAATTATGATCTGGGCATTTGGCACGGCCGTGCAATGGATGGCACGACCGTGCGGATCCGACAAACAAGACCCAGTCCAGCAAGACACGCCGGTGCAATCAGGAGTGCAACAGGATTCCGGGAACGCACGTCCGTGCGACGGGTGGAACGACCGTGCAGATGCGATGATCAACCAAACCCCGGACATGCACGCCAGTTCAGTCACGCGTGCCAACCCACTTCTCGGTAATGCATGGTCGTGCAACAAATGGCACGACCGTGCGGATCTGAAGACCAGTCAACATTTGCTGGTGTCATGTGACATGGTGAACAGTAACTCCACGGGCACGACCGTGCACTTTATTGGCACGGTCGTGCGATCGGAAAAAGTTATAAAAAACAGCAGGCAGCATTCATTTCGTAACTCTGGACTTTTGGGAGCTCTTTAGGCGATTTTCAGGCTCCGGAGGCTTTGCTTTTCACCCGGATTCAAGCCACATTGTGCCGATTAGCTCCGTTATCATCCGGGTCCTCAATCTAGTGCTTGTTTATGGTTTGATTCTCCAATCTTTCCATAATTTTGTTCATGTTTCAAGCATTTAGATTGATGTTTATGTATTTATGTAAGCCTAAGGGCAAAAACACTTGAATTCCTTGCTAAATAACAACCATTAGTGTGTTAATCATGTTTGTAATGACATTTAAAGCATTTTCTATGTTAATCCTTGATGATTAGTTTGCAACCTTGTTTATTGATGTTGATTTCCTGATTATGATTAATTATCTTGGATGATTAGTATGTGGTTAGTTGAGATATTTGCAAGAAAAAGCTTAATTAATCATGTATTAGTAGACTTTGAACTTGTTTAACTTGTTTAGCTTGTTTAAAATGTTTGCACCATGATACTAGAAATGGTTAGTGGTTTAACAAGGGGTAATTAAGATTAATCAAGAAAGCTTTCCCTCACGGAAGGACCTTAACGGGTTAGATGGTTTTATTATAAATTCTTAACATGAATTGCTAATCTTGTTAGTAGTTTAGGCCAAAATTGCTTTCTTGATGAATTTATGTTTAAGATTTTTAAAATGAACTCGGTTGTGATTTAATCTACTATATGCTTGTCTCGGTGGTTGCATTGTGTTTATCGGTGTTGCTTTCCTTGATTAAGTGAAGTTAGAAAACTCCTAACGGATGACTAACTTATCTTTAAGGGATTTTCATAGACATTTGTCATTTGAGCATTAAAGAACAATTTTAGGTGGTTAAAGTGTGTTTATCATTTTAGCTTTCCGAATGATTGTCATGTTAGGATTCCCGAAAGGGATACTAACTGTCTTGAAAATAAAGAATTGACCAAATGTTTTAAGTGGCATAACCGACTTAGTTAACATGCGCCAGTTGTTCATAAAGCAAGGCTATTTTCTTATTTTTCTTATTTGGAGTCTATTATGTTTTACTAGTTTATGTTTATTTCTTTTCTTAGTTTAATCAAACCATCACTTATGTTTCTACCGGTGATACAATGACAAAGGTTTAGTATTATTTCTCCCCCCCACGTCCTTGGATCGATACTTGGTTCTTACCGATACTTTACTACATCTATGAGGGGGTACACTTGCCCTTTCGTGTGTGTTTTGATGTAAAAGTATAAATCACTTTTATAAATTTAAAACCGAATCGTGTGTAAAAATCATTGCTAAAACATGTATATACGCGCACACGTCAAGTTTTTTGCGTCGTTGCCGGGGATGTGGCGAGCTTTAGGAACGACCCGAGTCATTATTTTATCGGTGTACATACTTGTGAATATTTTCTTGATTATTTTTTTGTTTATTTATTTGTTAATATTTCTTGCTTTTCATTTAATTTATTCGTTTTCGAGCTTATTTCATACACTTGTGAATTTTTATTCCATTTATTTGTTCGAATTCAGACTCGTTATTCGTTTATTCTTTGAGTTTTCGGCTCCGAAAAATCATTTTTATACTAGCCAATTCGATTATTTTACTTGTTGTGATTTTTATAAAACTCCGGGCCCATTCTTGAATTTTTATAAAATTTTCAGCCCATTCAAACAAAAATTTTGTTTCTTTTCAGCAAAAAATAAAAAATCAGTAAATTGTATATATTTTTAGTAAATAAACCGGTCAGTTGTGTTTCAGAAAGCTTCAGATATGATAAAAACCCGGCAAGCCAAATAAATTTTGAAAAAAAGGTAACTAGAAAGTGTGACAAACAAAGAAAGACTTGCATGATAATTTTCACACTTTTACCCATTCCTTCCATTATGTGAGCATATTTGAGCCTTAAAATTGTTATATGTTTGATTCATTTCGGAGTAGGAGTGAGCCGGATGTCACGTGTAGTTTAGAACTTGTCACTAGCATGCTTGTTAAGACCATAAACATGTGAGATTGTGTTGAAATGATAGAGGCACCTAGAAAAACACTTTGTTGTTAGCCTTGTTCTTTGTGTTATGTTTCCCTAAACCCTACATTACCCATTAGGATTAACCATGTTGAGCCTTTCTCGTGTTTACCTTTGTTTACCCAACAAAATCACCCACTTAGCCAAATTTAGCCTTTTTATTTTTTAAACCTTTTGTGTTAAAACTCGGTCAAAAGCATCGTTTAACTAGCGCTTCTTGTAGTTAATTGTTCATTGTACAAATCCATTAGTTTATATTAAAAAAACAGAAAATAAAACACCCTAAAATAGGGTGAAGTCGATAAAATTCGAGCAATTTTGAATGCTAAAATGATGAAATCTCGTTGATGAGCTCAATATCACAAAAGTCGCCTTTTAAAGGCGTAAGTATGTATAGTTTTAATGTTTTACGCTTGTTAAACGTAACTACCTAGTTTTAACCATTTGTCACTTCAAAATTCCCTTTCCATACCCTTCACCCAAGCCTATCGTTACAACCCGTAAAGACCTCTTGATTTGCACTTTTTCGCATGTTAGTTGGTGGAGATGAGATCTTGTGACAAGCTTATGATATTACACGTTTCATTGACGAGGCATTGAGTGTTTGCACATGAACATTTTATGTATGTTTCACAAATAAAACCGAGTGTGTGTGAACATTGCGAGGTGTGTGAAGATTAGCGTGTTAAGTCAATCGAAAGTGAAGTCACGGCTTTTTGGTCATCTATACATACATTCGCATGTACTTGTTTGGTTTGAATCACTTGATGTTGCTTTTTGAAAAACCGGCTAACCGTATGTTTGTATATTAGTAGGTATTTTGTAATTACTTGTTCTCGTTAGGATTTATCGTTTATTACATTTTAGTTTTAGCTTGCTTGAGGACAAGCAAGGTTCAAGTGTGGGGAGGTTTGATATCCGCTAAAATACATACATTTTATTCCCCCATTTTACCCCTATTTTACACGTTTTTGGCCGTAAAACCAAGAATCGGATACTGAATTGGGTGTATTTGTGTTTACAGGCCTAAAACAGCGTGCCAAACAACAAGATGATGAAAACGAGGACTTTCCGTGCAAAACAACAAAGCTGCGAAGATTCTGTGTAAAATTATGATCTGGGCATTTGGCACGGCCGTGCAATGGATGGCACGACCGTGCGGATCCGACAAACAAGACCCAGTCCAGCAAGGCACGCCGGTGCAATCAGGAGTGCAACAGGATTCCGGGAACGCACGTCCGTGCGACGGGTAGAAATACCGTGCGGATGCGATGATCAACCAAACCCCGGACATGCATGCCAGTTCAGTCACGCGTGCCAACCCACTTCTCGGTAATGCATGGTCGTGCAACAAATGGCACGACCGTGCGGATCTGAAGACCAGTCAACATTTGCTGGTGTCATGTGACATGGTGAACAGTAACTCCACGGGCACGACCGTGCACTTTATTGGCACGGTCGTGCGATCGGAAAAAGTTATAAAAACAGCAGGCATCATTCATTTCGTAACTCTGGACTTTTTGGAGCTCTTTAGGCGATTTTCAGGCTCCGGAGGCTTTGCTTTTCACCCGGATTCAAGCCACATTGTGCCGATTAGCTCCGTTATCATCTGGGTCCTCAATCTAGTGCTTGTTTATGGCTTGATTCTCCAATCTTTCCATAATTTTGTTCATGTTTCAAGCATTTAGATTGATGTTTATGTATTTATGTAAGTCTAAGGGCAAAAACACTTGAATTCCTTGCTAAATAACAACCATTAGTGTGTTAATCATGTTTGTAATGACATTTAAAGCATTTTCTATGTTAATCCTTGATGATTAGTTTGCAACCTTGTTTATTGATGTTGATTTCCTGATTATGATTAATTATCTTGGATGATTAGTATGTAGTTAGTTGAGATATTTGCAAGAAAAAGCATAATTAATCATGTATTAGTAGACTTTGAACTTGTTTAGCTTGTTTAAAATGTTTGCACCATGATACTAGAAATGGTTAGTGGTTTAACAAGGGGTAATTAAGGTTAATCAAGAAAGCTTTCCCTCACGGAAGGACCTTAACGGGTTAGATGGTGTTATTATAAATTCTTAACATGAATTGCTAATCTTGTTAGTAGTTTAGGCCAAAATTGCTTTCTTGATGAATTTATGTTTAAGATTTGTAAAATGAACTCGGTTGTGATTTAATCTAGTATATGCTTGTCTCGGTGGTTGCATTGTGTTTATCGAAGTTGCTTTCCTTGATTAAGTGAAGTTAGAAAACTCCTAACGGATGACTAACTTATCTTTAAGGGATTTTCATAGACATTTGTCATTTGAGCATTAAAGAACAATTTTAGGTGGTTAAAGTGTGTTTATCGTTTTAGCTTTCCGAATGATTGTCATGTTAGGATTCCCGAAAGGGATACTAATTGTCTTGAAAATAAAGAATTGACCAAATGTTTTAAGTGGCATAACCGACTTAGTTAACATGCGCCGATTGTTCATAAAGCAAGGCTATTTTCTTATTTTTCTTATTTGGAGTCTATTATGTTTTACTAGTTTATGTTTATTTTTTTCTTAGTTTAAACAAACCATCACTTATCTTTCTACCGGTGATACAATGACAAAGGTTTAGTATTATTTCTCCGCCCACGTCCTTGGATCGATACTTGGTTCTTACCGATACTTTACTACATATATGAGGGGGTACACTTCCCCTTTCGTGTGTGTTTTAATGTAAAAGTGTAACACCCATGCTATATATATATATTTTTTTTTTTTTGTAATTGATACCATTTAAGATAAAAGAAATCTAGTAATAACATAGATTTCATAAGTAGGGTTCAAAAGTAGGAAAACTTAGCCAACTAACAACTAAGTCAAAACATTCAAAAGATGTTTAACAATTTGTTTACATCACAATAACATAGTCTATTAAACGTCAAAGTATTTTCGGAAGCTTCAAAAGTCGTGTTCGGTTCTTCAACAATTGCTTGATCAACCTTCGGATAGATTCCAACATCACCTAATTGTCAAACCACTTGAAATGTTAGTATTGACATTGTTTAAATGGATATAATCAAGTTCCATGAGTCAACAACCAAGAAAAATTAAAGTTTCCGGAAGGGGAGGGCGCCGCGTGACGCCAGGGTCCCTCGCGTCACGCCTAGCCCTGATTTCCATAGAATGTTCAGTTGTTTGATGCTGCAGATTCCCAGCTCAAAGTTTAATCAAGTTCCAACTTAAAATGGCCATAACTTTTGACTCGTAAGTCCGTTTTAGGTGATTCTTTTTCCTATACATCTGTAAATTCATTACCGACATGTCTATCAACATAATTCGCATAAATTTTCCGTTTAAAAACAGTTGGCCTTTATTTTGGCACTTTATTTATTCGACCCGTTTGTCTACAAGTTCAACAACTTGTTTTATTGTCATCTTATGTCTACGACCGATTTACCCAATCCCGGTTTACCCACTATAGCGTTTTTGCTCCCTTCAAGAGGGACACTTAGGCAGTAATCTTCGTGCTTGTTTTCAAGGATTTAAACATGCTTTTCTAAACCATTTGACAAATAGAAACTTCTGAGCTTTAATCCCTCTACAAGGGTTTATGTTTTTGCAACTAGTTAGTGTGTCCGCTTCACGGCTTACGCTTTGTTTATGACCAATCAACAAGTGATGGTCATTGACTTCAACGTTTACTACTCAACCTGTTTTGACCCGTTTGGTTGTCGAATGGAAATCACCATTTCGAGACATTCCAAACTCTATTTCTATCACATGTTCAGACCCGTTTTATTTGTCTAAGGCACTTCGTCACTTCCACGACTTAACGGGTTTTCCTCTTTGGCTAATTCCAATACAACTAACTAGAAATGAATAAATAAACATAAGGTACGTAACCATAGGTCGCGTACTTACATAACTTGTCAATGTTGGTTTCTCACCATAATTACCCATTCCCGGGCTTGTCAACCTTAGCGTATCACTTCCATTCCATGGTTTACGCTTTATAACCCAGATTTAACGAATGATGTTTAAGTTGTTTCAAACACTTAACAATTCAACCATTATTTAAACCGTTGGGTTTGTCGAGTGAGTTGCATCACTTCATTGACATTCCAACACGGCTATTTTAAACAATGATATTAACAACATACTTATTTAACTAGTTTGACCCGTTTGGTTGTCGAGTGAATTACACCACTTCATTGACATACCAAACGCCATCATTTTCGCCATATCAATATTAAACATATCTACAACTAGGTTTATCTATATAAATGTAACGAGACAACAAGTCACGTACCTTTGAAGCACCCTCTTCAAACGCGTATCTCCACCGGCTTGTCCACTTGACGATCCGGATTCCTTACCTAAAGAGTTCAATTCAACATGTTTAGAACTCTTTTCTTAGCATATATCGCATAGTTTTCCGAAACTTACAATTATGCGTTTTAGCTCAAATTTCAGTTTCTAAGCCTTCTTTGAGGAATTTTTACAAACACCTTAAGGGCATAATTTCTCAAAGCTTATGATCATGTTCATGGCTTGTTATTTAGCCAATATTAGCATCTACTAAGCATGCTCATATCAATTTTCACATTATCAATATCTGAATTTACTTCCTAGAATTCAAATTATGCTAGAAAAAAATCAAATTCTAGTGTTTTACATGCTCCTACAAAACCCACTTATCACCTTCAATGGTGATTATGGAATTCACTAGAATTAAGCAAAATTTCAACAAGTAATTAACTAGGGTTTGTCCCTAGTCACTATGTCTTTCAAAACAACTAACATGCAACATCAATTCTTGAATTCCATGAATTCACTCAGAAATTTAGGTGAAGATTTTGCATTGAAATTACATACCTTATGATCCATTTTTAGAGGAGATCACAATTTCGTGCTTGGAAATCGATTTGGAACTGATTTGAAGCCCCAATTTGATCAATTTGCACATGTTAGGGTTTGGTGGGGAAGCTCCTGTTCGCCCCTGATGTTTTGATCGACCAGACACACTTCTTTTAGTGTGTTTAGTGTTTAAACCTTGTTTTTAATATTATTAGTTTTAGTTTTAACACCTTTAGTCCCTCCATTATCATTGAGTTATTTATTTAAGGTGTTTTAACCTTCTAGCAAGTAATTTACAAGTCTCATGACTAACTGGGTTATTTATTCCCAGTTAGCTTGTTCTTGTTTATTTTATACTTTATAATTTTTTTATACAAAGTTTTATATTTTCGGGGTGTTACAAAAAGTATAAATCACTTTTATAAATTTAAAACCGAATCGTGTGTAAAATTCATTGCAAAAACATGTATATACGCGCACACGTCAGTATATTTATAATTACATACATGTAAAAGAGTAATTTTATAATTTTATATGTAATTTTATGATTACACATATGTAAACTAATTTTTTTACATATATGTAACTAATTATTACACATATATATAATTTGGTTATTACACATATTAAACTACTCTTAACATGTATGTAATCATAAAAATACATTTAATAAATGATTAAAGTACCCTAAATATAAAAATATTTATAAAAAAGTTTGTTTATCAGGAGTTCTGCAATTATTTAGAGTTTTGAAATGCACCCAACCCTAGATATATACACACACACACACACACACATATATATAGGTGTCGGTTCAATTAAGAATCATCATGAGTTGTGAACACCATTAGAACCCTTACTTCCTGCGCGAGTTGGGTCACAATTTTTTGCACAAACGTAGATGAAAATATTATTAACACATCTCTAAAAAAACAAAAAAAAAAAATTGTCTAGTTGTAGTTACGCCTAATGTAAGTTTTGTTTACGTCTAATGTAAATTTTGTTACGGAGATGAATTTTTTTTTTACACTTGATGTAATTTTTTACATACAACATTTTTATTATTATTATTTTTTTTTTCTAGAAATACGTGATTTTTTTAAGAAAAACTCTTTGGAAGACTTAGTTCTTACAACTTAAGGTGGTTCTCATTTTACCCTTTCCATATATATATATATATATCCTTAACAACTACAATAACTAAAATATGATTATACCATACATATTATGATCACAATAAAAAGTGAAATATTTACATATGTAAAATTCATGATGGTAAAGGTAAAAATATCAAAAGATAGTTAATACTTCATGTTATACAAAAATATTAATAATATTATCAAATACACGTTATAAAAGAAAGAAATCATTTTTCACATAATTAATGAATCATCATTAGACTAAGGTAAAAAAATAAATTAAAAAGCTCCGGGTATATGGTTCCATGATTTTCATAATCAGGTTAGGTATCAAGTAATCACATGTCCGACCCATCTCAATAGTTGTCCCATCACCCATCTCAAATGTTTCGGATTTTAAGCTTGCTTGGTGGGGTTTCGGATTTACTTACAACCCCTACAGTAAAAAAACGTGTGGCTAAAAATTGGTGCCCATTCCTCAGATTATTGAAATTCCTTTATAAGCTGAATTCTTCCGGCAATTGTTAAAAGCCACACACACACCTATCCAAAAAGCAAGCATGAGTGTGAGTCTATATTTTGTTTTCATTCTCATCATTCAACCATGCCTGATGACCAAATCACATTCCAAATCCACTATCACAACACTTCCTGGATATCCAGGTCTTCTTCCTTTCAAACTAGAAACCAGGTATACATCATACTGTATATTATTCATTTTAAACTAGTTTTGTATCTCTTTCAGATTATTTTGGATTTTTTACTCTATGGTTATACTAGTTTAATTAACTTCCCCTTTTAATTAACGAAAACAAGTGTCTATATATGCTCTTCTAACTAAACGTTCAAGTATATTTTATGGAAGTTATGTGGGAATTGGGGAGAAAGAAGACATACAGTTGTTTTACTACTTTGTTGAATCAACAAGAAATCCAGAAGAAGACCCACTTATATTTCATATTAGCGGCGGTCCTGGATGTTCGGGCTTACGTCCCTTGCTGGGTGAAACAGGTATGTCGATCTCGTCCTAGAGTTGCTTTTAGTCACTAATCATGTATTATGAAACTCAATAATCAATACTTAATTGTATCTAAAGTAACTTTTAAGCTATATAGTCAATAATCTTGATATATCAAAAATATCAGTCCTCTGCCATGATGTGGGTGCAAAACATCGGTCAGAATATCGGTACGAATAATATCGGCGATTTTGACTGATATTGGACCTATATATCATTAATTTTCCCGATATCAGTACATTTCTTCTTAGTTCTACCATTCGTCTTTCTTTTTATTGCTGCTATTAATGTTTTAAGTCTTAAGTGTTTGTTGTTAGTGTTAAATGTTAGTGTTTTAAGCCCTAGTCCGTTCCTACTTGCTACAATTGTTAGCGGTTTGCAAGTTACAAAAGGTTAGTTTGTTAACGGTAAGAGAGTATACTGAATTGTTAATGTTACATTGTTATATATATAAAATTAGCATAATATTAAAATTACTATTCGCTATTGTTTACATCATTGGAGGACCAAATTGATGCCTCAGTTGTATAAAATAACAAAAACGTTCCCAATATTTCTCATATTAAAGCAAAATATATAGAAACTAAAATGTGAAATTCCAATTGTACCATCCAAGGGCCAAGGTGGCCAGGGCAGCGTGGGTAGGTGGTGACAAGTGACAACAAATATGGTTGGTGTGGGCCGGTGTCCCGGTGGCAGTGGTGGCGATTGCCTGTGTCGTGGGGTCGAGGACACAAACAAGGGCGAGTGTGGCAGTCTCTTGCCTGTGTGGTGGGGTTGAGAACACAAACAAGGGTGAGCGTGGCGGTCGCTGGATGCGACGAGGGGTGTGTGGTCGAAAATTCTATTTAGTTAGGTTGAATTCCTTCTAATTATAGAAGAATTGTTTATTTCCTTTACATGAATGAACTTGGAATTATTTCCAATTCATCTCCCACACCAAAAACCTATATGATAGAATAAAGTTAAAATTCTAGTAAATTATGCGAGAAACATTAAGAAATCGAATTCAAATTCCAATTTCATTAAATTTGGAGAATCAAACACACACAAAAACCACAGGTCAGAGTGAAGATTATTAAAACCCTATATATGTGAGATTTTTTTTTGGAAGATAAGGTTCTAATTATCAAATGGTTGACATTATGATGTTTTATGTTAAGTATCATGTGACTTGTTGTATTCATAGTTGTATAGTTGTATGATGTTGTGTTTGAAGTTTTATGTATTGTTAGGGTTCTAATATAGTGTTTAAGTAATATTCACTCTTTATTTATGTGTTTGGGGTGTGTTTTATGGCTTACATTATGGTGTTTTATAAATTTTTACACTTTTTATGAGTTTTGAATTTGTAGCCGAACCTCGCCTTGAGTTTACCCTAATTTGTTAAAGGTATGACCAGTATTGTCGTTTTATAACTTCTTTTCTAAGTTGGACTTGAACCTTTCTAATAAGTCTTTTTTAGTGAACTTTACAGTGTCGAGAAAGGCGAGGCCTTGACTTTATTATTCAGTTATATTAACCATTTAGTGGTGTCGGTTCAAATCCCACAAAATGTATATCCCATTAAAGTTAGGGGTGTTCAGAATTGGATTCGGATTCGAAAAATTTGAAACCCAACTCGATTTGATTCGATTATCAAGAATTCGACTCAACTATCAAGAATTCGAATTAATTCGAATTCGAGTCCAGTAAATCGAATACAAATTTATAATTTTAAATTCAATTAGATTCGAAATTCAAATTCAAATTATACATATTTATTTATTAAATTTATTTATAATACACACATGTAAATTAATTTGGGTTATGATATAAATTAATCTATAACTTTATTCTAAATCCTAAAATAGCCCATTACCAAGCCCATAACAAATTTACATGTTTTAAATAAATTTGAATCAGAACGAGTTTATTCAAATTTATCTAAATTCGATTCGAATTCGAATTTTTAATCTAATTTGAATCGAATCGAATCGAATTGACCAGATTTTTATCGAATACGAATCAAATTAGAATTCAAGCAAAAATAATTATTTGAAAAATTCGATTCGATTAATTTGAAAATTCATTATTCGATAAACACTCCTAATTAAAGAGGTGTGGCTTCAAATCCCACAGAGTGGATAACATATGGAGTTTAGGAGTATGTTAACAATTTGTCATTAAAAGAAGTTGGTTTAAATCCTAAGTACGAAGTTCACACAAAATGGGGTGTATGAGGTTGATATATTAACCACACAGTTAAAAAAAATAGGGTGTATGAAGTCAATACGTAACTCATGATATGAAATACCATACTATTTGTTAGAACTAAAGGTTTATGGATTAGTAATTAATGTTGGACCATGCTTATAGAATGTTTTATATTAGAGTGGGCTTAGGAGGATAATGGGCCTAGGGTTTAGGGGAAGTGCTTCCTAAATTTTACTATAAATAGTAAATGATATATTAGGGGCTAATGTTGGTTCCTTGTTTTGGCAACTTGTATTAGACAAATCTTTGTATGCAAGTTGAATCATTTGAATCAACAATCTTTCTTCTTCATCTTATTTCTTTTGAATCTTAATTTGTTTGTGTGATTCCGCCACCAAACAAACTTGTGTGATATCATTGTGATCTTGTTTCGGGACTTACACTATTTAAATTTCCATACCTTCATGACATGACCTTCTTGTGATTCATTCAGGGACGGAGCTTAGTGGAAACCCGGGGGTGCACCCCCCCCCCCCCCCCCCCCCCCCGAATGTTTTGGTTAGAAGTGTAAAATTTCCGATTTTAGGTCCGAAAATTTTAAAATTATAAAGGATCGCCCCCCCCCCCCCCCCCCAATTATTTTGCCTAAATATTTATACAATATATAAATTGGGTCCCATGACTCCCCCCCCCCCCCCCCCCCCCTCTCACGGAACTTTTAGTCAAACTCCGCCACTGGATTCATTGAGGTCACAAATACAAATCACACTCACATTATAGATTTAATGTTATACAAGTGCACACGTTCATATACCTAAAACATTATTTCAAGTTTATGTTGGATGCAAATTTAAGCTATCACCCTATTTTTTGGGTCATACTATAAACATGGGAAACCCTAAGTCCAAATTTTTTTTTATCACAACACACTAAAACCCTTTGAATAATGTCATGCCTTACATTCGACCAACTCCTAAGTCTCAACTTATACGTTAGAGTTTTAATGTGATATAATTACACACATTAATATACCTAAAACATAATTTTCAAGTTTATGTTGGAGTAAAGTCCTTTTTGAGTTCCTGTAGTTTGTGTATTTTAACTATTTGAATCCAAAAACCAAACTTGTCTTGATTTGAGTCCCTGTGGTTTGTATTTTTAACCATTTGAATCCAAAACGCAAACCTCATCCAAATCATGGACTAAAAGGGTTGGATTCAAAGGGTTAAAAATACAAACCACAGGGACTCAAAGGGTTGGATGAGGTTTCATTTTGGATCCAAAGGGTTAAAAATACAAACCACAGGGACTCAAATCAAGACAAGTTTGATTTTTGAATTCAAATAGTTAAAATGCACAAACCACAAGGACTCAAAAAGAACTTTATTCTTTATGTTGAATGCAGATTCGAGCTATCACCCTTTTTTGGTCTTAGTATACACATGGGAAACCCAAAGTCTAAAATTTCTTTATCACAAAACATAGCACTTAGAGTCCTACCATATAAATCGACAACTCCCAAGTCCCAACTTACACATATGGTCCATGAGACACGATATGACGCTTCCAATACTAAAGTTTGTGTGATTAAAACAAGAAAACATATAACTAATGTAAATAAGATCGAACTAAAAGGAGAGATAAGTGTATAATCCATGTATAGAATTTGATTGACCTAACGAATGGAATTAATGACTAATTGTTGGATTATGATGGTTGTTACCTATTTAGCTAGGATCTTGTTAGAGTAACCAAGACGAGTGGTTACGTGCTTCAAGTGTGTACGGATTTTCAATATATTTTTAGTTCTTTTTACTCTTTTATCAAGCTTTAAATTTATATAACACGACATAAAACTATCACTCTCTACAACACGTTAGGGCAAGTGCACCCAGCGTTGGTGTAGTATAGTGATGGTAAAATACCGAGGTCGACCAAGGACACAAGAGCTTTTAATACTAAAATATCGTCGACGTCTAATCTAACCAAATTTTTGAAAGAAGATTTTTAAATAAATAAAATATAAAAAAACTAAATAAATAAATAAAAGAACAGATAGACAAGATAGAATCACTTGGATTAGACTCATCATTTATGTATCCTTTGATGATTTACGCGCTTTGGGTTTTTTAGGAGATTATCTTAGTTATAGTGGCATGTCCCTTTTTTGGAGGCAACGCTACCCTCGACCATATTGATCTGAGTTAGTAGGGATACAGTCCGCAAGGCCGGTTTAAAGTTTTAATAGTAGTTTATTTATAAGGGATTCAAGCCGTTCTTACTTCCCCTGATTTGATGATATCTGCCTCAAAGGAAGTCCTAATAAGCTTGAATCAAGTCCTTGCATGATCTATACACGAACGAGGCAAGAACTTTACCCAAACCACCCTTCTAACCCCCTTCCAGGCAGTTAACGCGCTTTATATAGATCGAAAGGACACGAATGAGTGAATTAACAAAACATGAAGGAATGATAGGATAAAGTTCACTTTCAATATAAAAAAAACTAGTTATTAAAGTCATTAATAAATACTCAAATAAAAAGTTACCAAAGCTTTGGAAATCAAAAGTAATACATAAATGATTTTGTCTTAACCAAGTGATGTAAGAGATTAGCCAAGCATGGCCTTTGTTTGACAAAAACTCTTACTATCGATCTTGGATCCCGAGACTACTACACACACTCTAAGGATGGATGATGGATGAATGTGGTGCATGATGGTAGTAGTGGTGGTGGAGTGGTGGTAGGTGTGAGAGAAGTCGTTTGCCAATGGATGATTTCTAAGTGAGCCAAGCACCTCCTTTTGTAGCTGAAAACAGTGAATTTACACGGCCTCGTGCCTGGTGGGCACCACCCCGTGTCCTTCTCCTTCTATGTCTTCATTTAATGTTGTTGTCAGCCCATCTGCACACACAGCCTCTTGTTTCAACTGCACGGCCCCGTGGCCCTTATACTTGTTGTACGTACACAGATTTGCAAATCTGAGAGTTGACCACGGCCTGTGTCTAGGAGACACGGCCCCGTGTCCCTTGTCGTCTTCTGTTTGTCTTTATCTTCAGGGAATCTTGAGTGGGGCACGACCCCGTGCTTGGGTTCTAGTTTGTTGTTCTTGTTCTTGGGGTGAAGCTTGGAGGGTCGGTATAGTGTATCAACTCCCCTTCTTCTGTATTTATGTTGGTTTTTGCCGTTAGTTTGTTCCTTTTGCTCGTTTAAGCTCTTTTAATCCTGAAAATCAAAAGTAAACAAAGAAACACACTTTTTCCAACATTAGTACTAAAAGGGGTTGTTTTTATACCTTATTTCATACAATTTATATGTTGCATTTTGCGCATATCAAGTGGTACACAAGCGCTAAGGCCCAATGCATGGCTACCTCCCGCCCGACTACAATTAATAAACGACAACCCTTTAATCAAAGTACTAACAATAAAATAAAATCAATTCTTTAGACACACCGGCTCATAAAACCAAAACCAAACACTTAAATCACTTTTGTTTTCCTATAACCCAGAACCTCCCTCCGACACATACAAATGATGCGTCACTTACTAAAGAATTTTTTGCAACACCAATAATGCGTGGTATATTTTAATGAGTGCCTTAGAACCCGACCCGACCCAGACCAATGTAACACACTTGTCTTGTTTTTTCCACTGCAACGTAAAACACCAAACAATCTAATATTCATAGACATCAGATTGAAAGAAAACATTCTTGAAAACCGATTCACTGAGATCAAAGATGGGTACCTGCAGTTTGGGTTGAAATCAGAACGAGGAAGGTGATTAGGGGCAAATCTTGACACGAATCCAAACTAAATAAGAACCATTAAACATATGACTCGATCTGAAGAAACAAAAAAATCTACGACTTACCTCAAATCAAGAAGGAAACAAAGCAGATGATAAAACTGACCAAAATATCCATATCTCTAACTCTCGATCTCTTCTATGAAATCAGGCTTAACCTACGGTTGCGTATGACTGTATGAGAGTTTCTCCAATACGGTTAGAACGAACAAAACAACCATAATCAAATGAAATCGCTAATATAAAATGAAAGATTCATAACCTTGAAGTCTTCAATCTATTAATCGGTATGGATCGTGAAGGAGAGGAATGTGAAGGAGAAGAGCTTAGAGAGTGTGAAGAAGGGAATTGGGGAAGCTTGAAAAAAAAAAGGTTTTGATTTAGGGTTTTTTGTATCTCGGATCCGGCAAAATCAAGAAAGCGTGAAGGAGAAGAAACCTGGTTGAGATGAATCGCAAAAGAAAACTGGTTGAGATGAATACATAACTTAGTGTGAAGGAGAAGATGGGTTAAGGTTTGAGAGCAGAATTGAAAAAGGTGAAGCATGATTTTTAGGTTTAAATATGGATCCGTGTTAGATGGTTGGATCGGGTTAGTCAAAACGAGGCTTCATTGATGAAAATAATGATCCATAATTTTCCCGCCAAAAACACACTCAGGAAGCTCTAATCAAGTGGCACGTGGCCCTAACTTATTTTCATTTATTAAAAATATAATAGATGAAATGTAATTTGTTTCTCACAAACTAAACAATATATTGGTGGTTTCTTAAATAATCTATATGGCTAATACGTTGCTTTCGTGTAGGTCCACTTAACATAAATGTGGACGGTTTAACATTAGCATTGAATCCAAGCTCATGGACACAGGTTCACATGTTCAATTTGTTTTACATCAAACCAATTCTTAGGCTAACGTGTTTATGTATTTAATTCATTTTGTGAATGGTTTCTTGAAATTTATAGATGGCTAATATGATATACATGGATATGCCTGTTGGTTCTGGCTTTTCCTACGCAGTAACCGAAGAAGGGTGGATTAGCAGCGATACCATTTTTGCCACCCAAGCTCATGACTTTATTAAAAAGGTTAACGTGGTGTTACAATTATTCGTTATATATATATATATATATATACACACACACACACACAGAAAGGATGATAAGAAAACCCTTATAAGTTCAAAAAAACTCAATCTCCACCATCCATATAGAAATCCTATGGTTGAACCACATGTTTCAACCTTTTTCAACATGTAACATCTTTTTTCAAGAGAGAGAAAGGGTACATGTTTCACCTTTTTCATTCGTTACGTACATGTAACATCACATGTTACACTTTTTTTTTTCAACGATAGATTTTTGCAAGGTTTACGAAGTGTAACATTGTCGAACTTTGTTTTTATGAGTTTTCATTGTGTAGTGCATGTAAAAAATATGTTACATATTTTATAGAAAAAAATTAGTGTAACAGACAAAACCTCAAAACATGTTACACTTTTTGTGTCAGACAGAAAAGTGAAAACACAAAAGCTGTTACGTGTACTTTTTGTCAGTCTGTTACATAGTCAGAAAAATTGCTTTATGTCACATCCAATCTCAACCATAGATTTTTTTTTGATGAATAGTGAAGATTGAGTTTTCAAAGTTTTCTTAACTCAATAGAGTTTTCCAGATATGCTTTCTCTGTGTGTGTATGTGTGTGTGTGTGTGTATGTGTGTGTGTGTGTGTATATATATAAGGTTAGGGTAAAATGAAAATTCCTACGAGTTGTGAGAATTTAGAGAAGTCGGCCTTACAAATGGTTTTTTCACCAAAAATCCTTAAAAAACAACTTTAAAAAAAAAAGAATTCGTTTTTGTTGTTGATTTATACCACCCGTAAAAAACGCTTGCAGGTGGTGTAAATACGGATTCCTGCTATTGTCAGCAGGTTTTAACAACGGGGTAAAAAGACTGAAAACGTCACTTTGAATTTTTATTGAAGTTGTTTTTGTAACATTTTAATCTACATGTGCGCAAAAAATGGGGGCAAAATCGCACGGGAAGTCGGAGTTCTCTATGTTCTCACAACTCAAAGAAGTTTTCTCTTGATTTTGATCGTGTGTGTGTGTATATATATATATATGTGAGGGGGGGGGGGGTGAGTTATAGTACAAAGTGTGTAAAATAAGAAGGGTAAGAAGCCACCATAGAGTGACAAGTATCCAACGATGAATCAAGTGTGAAGGGTAATTTTGTCCAAGAGAATAAAAGAATATGTATATGCAGGTCACATGCTATTTCCACCCATTATACGTCATTTGTTTTTAAAAAAAATTATATCATAAAATCGAGCACCTTTTTATATTTTATATATAAGTACCCTATTGTCATAGTTTTCAAAAAAAAAAAAGTAAAAACCTAGTTGCATATTACACAATGGACATAACGTAAAACACAATGAATATCAAACTAAAAACACAAAGGAAAGTAAACTAAAAACACAATCGATGACAACAAACAAAAGAAACAATGAACAACAGAGTAAAACACAATGAGTATAAAACTAAAAACACAATAAAAAGTAGACTAAAAACACAATTAATAACAACAGCTAAAAGTCACATTGGACAACAGCCAAAACACACAATAAAAAGCAGACTAAAACACAATAGACAACATACTAAAAATACAATGAACAATAGATTAAAGCACAATGGACACGGAAACAAAAATACAATGGACAACATATTAAAACACAATGGATAGCAGACTATACACAATGAATAGAACCTAGAACACCTGTACAGAAAACTCACCCAATTGAAAAACACAATAATTAGAACCAATAACACAACGTATAGAAAACCCAAATATAACACAATCTTCATTGTGTCATAAATTGTGTTATAGGTTCTAATAAAAATGCAGTGACCAGAACCCAAATTAGCATTGTGTTATAAGTTTTGATAATAATACAATGTATAGAAACACTAGTAAAACGTAATGACCAAAACCCAGTTGAAAGACACAATGACCTAAAACTTTAACACAATGCAAAGAAAATCCAGTAAAAATGAAAACTTTTATTTTATTTTTTATATAGCAATATCATACTCATATTAAAGATAAAAACACTTGTTATTATGGTATTTTTTTAAATGTCGTATGAAAAAGTTAATGACGTTTTAAATTTGATTGAGGAAATTGACATGTGTCTTGCATGTGACCAAAGAAAATTAATAAATGTAGGTTTCCTTTTATACCCTTCCACTATTTTCTTTTCTCTAAAACTAGTCTCAACCATCCAAATATAAGATCAATTGACTAAAATACTTCTTACCCTTCTTATTTATTTTGCCCTTTGTATTTTATCCTAATATAAAGGGGGGAGAGGAAACTATGCAAATTTTAGTATGGCTTTTTAAAGTAATAGACTAGACAAGGATGTTCTGATACGATGGTGTTCCGAATTCTAAGTAAGCATATGATAGTCGTTTGGTAAAATTATTAGTGTTTGTACGTACACCAATTGATACAAGTAGTATAATCTTGGTTTTGACTTTATTTGACTTATTTTTACCAATTAACATGTATTATACACAGGCTTTGGATAAATATATATTACTAAATGCCCCCTATATACTTTGGTGTATAATAAATGTATACGAGCGTAGAGAGGAGTGATAATTGCAGTAAAAAATGAGGGGCTTAGCAGCCATTCGACAATGTTTAACTTGTATAACGTTTTTTTATTTGATGTTTACATAAGTATCCTATTGGATCGAAGAAAACACTTTTATCAAGTATGGTTTTTAGTGAGCTTATATTTGCCTTTTTAACATCTAATCAACAGTTTTTGAGCGAACATCCCAAGTTTTCGCACAATCCATTGTACATTTCAGGAACTTCTTACGCTGGCATTATTGTTCCCAAAGTCACTCTAGAATTATATGAGGGTAATTCTGATAATATATATATATATTATTTTCTTTTATTTAATGCATGGTGGATGGCGTGCTTATCTTTGAAACATGATCACATTTATAGGTAATGAACATGGAGATCAATCATTCAACATTCAAGTAACTCACTAAACTTTCTAAACTTCAATATAATATTTCCTAAACTTCAATATTTGTATACACAGTGAACAAATTTTTATGATTAATTTAATATATTGCAACCCTTAGACTTTTTATTAAATATAATGACACTTATTTAAGTTATACATTAGATGATGGAAAATTGTAATTCTTGTCTTTGTTCTTAAACATGCAGGGTTACATTCTTTGCAATCCTCTAACCAATAAGTTCATGGATTTCAATTCTAGACTTGAGTATGCTTATCGTATGGCTCTCATATCAGATGATATCCACAAGGTGATCTTACTACTGAATTGGTAATATTAAAAAGGCTAAATCTAGATAGTTGACGCCTCTCTATGCTAACTAATTTGTAGTCCGCCATAGACAATTGTCATGGTAACTATGTAGACATCAATTCAGCCAACTCAGCATGCGCAAATAGTCTTCAACGTTATGAAGAGGTAAGAATTATGAACACAAGTATCACAACATATGAACTTGGTGAACTTGATATAATTCATGCTCGAAATTTCAACTTGCAGTGTACAAGCCATATTCAAACCAATAACATTCTAGAACCATTTTGTGATGAAAGTGATCCAACATTAGATTGTTATGTAATCTCTCTCTCTCTCTCTCTCTCTCTCTCTCTCTCTCATTTTCTTCATTTTCCTTTCTTATTTATGTGTCTGATTAGAAAAACCTTGACAATCTTATCAACTTCTCCTTGACGAGTTTATAAATATATGCAATATAACTAGTAGGAAGAAAAGTGTGTAGCATCTATCATCTTACACCAACCAATATTGATAGCTTTGCCCACTAGGAGCTCAAGGATTTGTTTAATTTGGTTGTCACACGAGGTCACCTATTCATGGATTGCTTCCACTTAAGCACGCGTAATTGTATACTTCTCCTCTCATCCCCAAGAGATGCATCCAAAATGCATTGGTCGGGTCACAAATTCACCCATGATATCACATTTATCTAATAGTTAAAAAGGATAAAAGCTAGTTATCCTTGAAGGATATAATCTTAATATTTATATGTTCAAAGGGTTATATAGGGGAACTAAAAAGTGGAAGGGTGGTGAATTATAAATATAACCGAATTATCAGGAATTAATTTAGAGACTTTATAATTTGAATTAATTGTTTTGTTTAATTGGGTTTGAGTTAGATTAGAAGTTTTAGAGTACTTGGATTGTGTTTCCATGTTATTGTGTAGTATAAATATGGTTATATGCTTAGGGTTTAATTTGTGGTTTTGATAATGAAATCGCATATAACATGAAGTGTGAGTGCAGTATTTATGTATTGTGAATTTATGTAGCTATGTGGATTTTTGTAGATGAAAAATGTTGTTGCTCATAAAGTTCATTTTTTATGATCACGGGGCCTATGTTTGAATTTTGGTACATGACACTCACATATACTGGATTGCTTACTTTTATAAATAATTATTAGTTTCCAAAGTTTTTGATTAAGCTTATCCAAACTTCTTACAAGTGTGGAAGTCTTATGAAACTAAAGCATTAAATTTGATCCATATAGAAAGATGATGAAAAGGCCATGAACAAATGGGCAAACATAGAAGTTGTACAACAAGCTCTAAAAGTTCGTGAAGTAAGTAATCAGGTTAAACTATTGTTGATATACCTGAACTAGAACTGTCAATGCATCTCAATCCACAATTTTTTTTTAGGGAATGATTGGAAGATGGGAAATGATCAACAAAACCTTGCATTACATTCAAGGAAAGAATGACACATATTGTTATTCTTATGATATATTTAGCAGTTTTTCCTATCATAAGAAACTTTCTAGTAAAAAATGTAGAGCTTTGATCTTCAGGTAATGTTACAATATCTTCCTTCTCAAACTCTAATAGAATGTGCATGCACATGAAGTGTTTTTATTTATTTATAGCGGCGATCATGATATGACATTTCCATACGTTGGCGTTGAGCAATGGATAGCTTCTCTCAATCTCCAAGTAGAAGCACCGTGGAAACCTTTCTATGTTGATGATCAAGTCGGGGGGTAAGTACAAGTCTTAAACTAGAACTTGTTTATGTGTTAACATTCTAAGCCATTATTCTTCCTACAGTTTAATAGTTAATATTATATTTTTATTATGTTGTGCAGATATGAAACGAAATATGCACAAAACAATTATTCATTGACATTTGCTACGGTTAAGGTGATAAATAATTATCTTCATGTTTAAACTAGTAAATTCAATTATATTAGCTTAATTCAGGATTATACAACAATATACCCTATGAGAGAGTGGAATCACATTATCTATCAATACTTCAAAAATTGTACATGTTTCTCGGAGCACCAATTTTAACACCTAAATACCACTTAACCTTGCACTTACAAGGATTTTAACAAACGCCACTTTTATTGGACAAACACCATACCACTAGACCACTATAATATACTAATATTGTCCACAAAGCATGCGTTAATGAAATTCATGTTATAGGGAGGAGGACATTCACTTCTGTTAGGCAATCCAAGAGAATCTTTAGTGGTGGCACAACGGTGGTTTTCTTCACAAACTTATTTAAGCAATTCGTAGATGAGATAGTGTGGAGTATCATGTGACGCATCACCAAGCTGTTGTTTCTCTATGGTAGATGTTTAGATCTGCATTATTTGGGTGGTTGACAATTTTATATATGAGTAAATTACAAAAAAAATTGTCCTTTGTATTTGTAGCAAATTTCAAACAGTGTCATCTGCCTTTAAAATTTAAAATTGATGCCTTGTGTACTTAATGTTTCCAATCTTGCATCTTACAACCTTTGACCCTAATCTAGTTAACTTTTCTCGCTAAATCAGATTACATAAAGGTAGTTTAGTCTTTTTACCCATTTATTTAAAAATATAATAATAAATAAACAAATAGAAATTAAAAAACTTAATATGTATATATAGATATTACATTAATAAAAAATCAATTATTTTCTCTCTCTCAATATGGGAATGCCTCAAATCAAATGAACCCCATCTTTCAAGCAAACAATCAAAGGGGCCAACAATATCAAGGTGGTTACAAAAGAAATTCTTACAATCAAGGTGGTAACCAAAATTAAAATAATCAGGAAGGTAATTTCTTAAGATACTACAATCAACGAAATGGGTCATCGGTTGGACAAGGTGGTGAAGATGACTTGGTAAATGCAAAGCTTGATGCGTTGATGAATGTTCTGAATATTAACTACATATTGTACGGTTTAGAATGTATACCAAGGTTTTTATCGAATACGTATATTATTTTTAAATAATATATAAAGATTAAATTAGCTTGAAAATATATAAAATTCTAAAAACTATCACAAGTATGTCTAAGGCTACAACAAGAATAAAACACCAAAAAGCATGAATTATAGTGTCAACAAGTTGGTTAATTTGTTTAAAATTAAGAATCCAAAAAATCCCCAAATTAGTGTGAACCCTAAAGTATGATTCTTCAAATTGAAAATCAGTTACCCTTTATCAACAACATTGATAGGGTCTTTTGCAGATGACGGTAAAATAATAAGATTAGTCTCAAGAATTACCCAAATCGGATTAGAATCGAGGTTGAATCGGTTGAAGGAAGTTCCAAGCCCTTGAATGAGAAATATTGAATTGCATAGTGTTTTAGTGAAATTGATGGTGTGTATGACTGCAAAGAAGTTCGAAATGGGTTATGAAAGGTTGTTTAAGTTTCAATTTCAAGTGTAACATCCTCAATTGATTATGTCTTGATTGACTTTTATTACTTTCAAGAAGGTATTGAATTGAAAGTGCGTGTTAGGATCAATTCTGATTCACTTGAATGCTCCGTTGATTGTGTAGATCTCGTATCTTGTGCGGAATCCAAGCACGAGAGTGGATTGAAGAAGAACAAGCTAAATTTAAAGTGATTTCTATTAATGATTTGTAAGTACACAACCACGAAATCACACGGACAGAGTTTCCCCACTCAGGTCCTCAAAGTTACCAATGAACAAGACTCAACACACACATATATAGGCCATGAGAGTCCACACCAAACAAGTATTCACGGATGGACATGTTCTGCGCGAATGGACATTGTTGCGGATCAAGCTGCTTGTGAGGATGGACTTGCGCCGGTCTGTGCGGATGCGCATATAATAAAGTCAAAACCCTAAAAGCTCGCTGGTTCGTGCGGATCAATAGTCCTCCATCCGTGCGAACCTACAACTTCACTTTCTAACATTGTCAATTCATTTTAACACCTTGTCTTGTATCAACTTTTCAGCTATTGTTATGGGTGAAATTCTGAGCCCATATCCTGGATAGTATCTTGAATTATATCTTGATTATATAATATGTGTTCATAACAAGGATGCTGAATCAGGATATTGGTAACATCCTGATACTGTATCCTGATGATTACTAATGGATTGTGTGCAGGAGTACGAGTACAAGTTTGCAACGTTCATGAAGACCTCTTCCTCTGAAGACTCGGTCCAAGTTGTTCAAAGGAGAACGTTGAAGCCGCATTACTTAGTCTTCAACGTTCACATGGGAATATTCGCTGGCATCCCCCTATTTTAGGAGATTTTGTTTTCATTTTGTAGCTATAAATATACGGATAAACCAGATCAAATAGGACATCACACTCACTACTCTCGAGCTCTCATACTCTCTCTCGCAATTCACACTTTCTGAAAAACATTGTAACACTTAGCAACGATCTGGTCAATATCCTGCACTGTATCCTGACATTTGAAGTAATAAGAAGAACAAGGCAGCTATGATTGTCAGCTCCCGAGGCTTTGTGCCGGTGATCTAAATTGATCAAGGGCTTTCCTCGTACATCTCATGTCACCCTTTACTTTTTCGCTCATTGTTTGATTATAGATATAGCTCGATATCCTGAGCTATATCCTGAAAACTGTTTTTTGCAAACAACTAAACCAGGATATTTTTAATACACATTCTTAGCACACTACCTCACAATACTAATTTGATCACTTAATTGTTTAGGTAATTTTTGACCAAAACAATTTGGTGCTGATGTGTGCAAAATGCAACATATAAATTACATCAAACGTGGCATAAAACTAACCCTTTTTTAGTACTAATGTTGGAAAAAGTGTGTTTTTGTCTTCCTTTTGTATTTTCGGGATTAAATGAGCTCAAATGAACAAAAGAAGCAAAAAGGCAGCTAACTCTAACATAAATACAAGAAAAGGAATAAACATGGCATGCCCGACCCCCTACAGCATCTTCCCAAGCAAAAACAAGAGAACAGAAGGCTGAAGACGCCCCGTGCTCAATGAGCACGGGGGCGTGCCCAAGTGTCTGTAGAAAAGACAAAGTTGTAGAACCTTCTATCACCCACCACGGGGGCATGCCCAGCGGACACGGGGCCGTGGTCAACTCTAAGATTCGCAGAATCTGGGGAAATCTTGATAGTACAGATACGCTTCTGCACACGGGGTCGTGCCCAGCGGACACGGGGGCGTGGTCAACTAATGCAGACAAACTGCAATTAATGAAGACAAAGAAAAAGGATGGACACGGGGCCGTGCCCGAGCTGCTGTTCAGGCTATAAATAGGGGTGCTTGGCTCATTTGCAAACCATCCCTTGGCACACCACCTCTCTCACACTTCACCCACCCTCCACCACAATCACAACACCATCATCCACCACCATCATCCATCATCCATCATAGAGTGTGTGAGTCGTCTCGGGATCCAAGATTGATCGTCAGAGTTCTTGACAATCAAAGGCCATGTTTGCCTAAGTCTCTTACATCACTTGGTGAAGACAAGTGTCTAGTGTAATACTTTTTATTTTTAATTTTTTCGCACTTTTTATTTGGTTATGTATTAATGACTTTAATAACTACTTTCTTATGTTGAAGGTGATTCTTCCTTATCGTTTGTCCGTGGTGTCTTGGCATTATTTTACTGTCTATATAAAATAAAAGATTTTCATCATTAATATCTCCACGGTCTATATGGAGGTATGTTGGCTACCTGGTCGGGGGTTAAGGGAACGGTTTGGTAAGAGTCTTGCCTTGTTCAGTGTATAGATCCTGCAAGGACCTGGGTCAAATTTAGTAGGACCTCCTTCAATACCCACCGGTATTGGATGGCGGGGGTCCAAACTCTTTGATCCCCTCATATGTAAGCTACTATTAAAACTTTAACCCGACTACTTAGGACTGTATCCCTGCTGACTCAGACTACTTAGCCGAGGGTAACGTCACCTTCAAAAGAGGGGCCTACCACATTATGCATTAATAACTTAATTAATTATCTTTCAATAATCCGACCCTTTAGGGTTGTATCCTTACTGACTCAAACTACTGGGTTGAGGGTAACGTCACCTTCAAAAGAGGGGCCTACTACAATAACTAAGATAATCTCTTAAAAAGTGCAAAAGTGCTGAAATAATCAAAGGTTACACTACACACGAGTCGGATCCAAGTGATTCATCTTGTCTATCTGTTTTTATTTTTATTTTTATTTTTATTTTATTTTTCAGCATTTTAGTTAGTTTTATTTTTCTTGTTTAAAACCTTTTTCTAAATTTTTGATTTTATTAGACGTTGAGGATAAACCGGTACTAAAAGCTCTTGTGTCCTTGGACGACCTCGGTATCTTACCAACACTATACTACGCTCACGATGGGTGGACTTGCCCATATGTGTGTTTAGTGTTAGTAAATATCGTATTTTATAAATTTAAAACTTGACTAAAAAGTGTAAAAGGGCTTAAAATATACATTAAAAACCTACGACACTTCACACGCATCAGTGCCCACCGTGGGGCAAGTGGTGCTATTTCTACTAAAAGCTTTCTTAAAATCCCTACTTGGTTTTCTGTTTTCAAAACTTTTTGCTACATTATTTTCAATGGCCTCAAGATCAAACATGAGCTCTTCTACCATATCTGCTACAACATCTGCAACAATTGGTTCGGTGCTTCCACCACCTCCGAGGACGTAAGCCTCTTCACAGCCTCAGGATCTTCCGATCAGGACTGAAACTCATGTGGCTCGGGATGTTATCCCCACTCAGAATGTTCAAGGATCTGCTGTCTCAGGGGGAACTCCTATTTTGGCTTCTAATGATGAAATTCTAACTTTGTTTGGTAGTATACAGGACCAGATGAAGCAACAGCATGAGACCAACCAAATGCTGATGAGAGAGATACAACTCTTGAAATCCAGCTCAAGCAGGCCTGCTGAGGATGCTGTCACTCCCTTGCAGCCCAGAGCTTTGAACTTCAGTTCGGCAGTATATACCGAGGATAACAGGGGCAATATTGTGCCTAGCCATTCCCATAGTCATATTCCTGAGATACCCTCATCGGTTAGGGTGTCAACTATGAGAAGTTCAGGATATGCTTCAGGATATGGCCAGAATCCTCAGACTGGTAACGTGTCTAATAATACTAATACTCTTGCTACTAATGGTATTGGATCTTTGCAGGATGCAGGTATGACATCAACACTTTCCAAGGAGCTTCAGAAGTTAAAGGACATGATATCCAGTGTACCTGGGGTGGTCCAACCGATCCCAGAAGTATCCCAGGATAGCCACAAGATATCTCGATTTGCATATCCTATATGTGATGCTGAAATCCCAAAGAGATTTCAAACCCCCAGCATGAAGCTCTATGACAGAACCACGATCCTGAAGAGCATATTGCTCAGTATAGGAAAGGATGGAAATTAACCCCATCCCTCCGGATCTCAAGGAAGCATGCCTCTGCAAGGGTTTTGGTTCTACTTTAACAGGATCAGGCTTTAAATGGCTCTTAAACGTTCCGCCTCATTCAATTACATCATTTGCTCACTTAGTCAATTTATTTAATAGTCAATTTTCTTGCAGTCGAAGTTTTGAAAAACTAACCAGTGATCTCTACAGGATAACTCAAGGACCTCAGGAATCCTTAAGGGAATATGTAAATAAGTTTAGCAGGGAATCCTTAGATATCCCACATCTTGATGTTGCAATAGCTGTGCAGGCTTTCAAGATGGGGTTGCAAAAAGATTCTCAATTTTACCAGGATCTTGTAATGAATCCTTGCAGGAACCTGGATGAAGCTCGAAACAGGGCTTTAAGATATATTCAACTGGAGGATGACAAAAAGATGCAAGAGAGGATGAATTCATCTTCACCATACGAATCAACCAACAGGAAGTTAGAATCCTCGTACAAGCCATATCGTTCTAAGCCATATGGCAGGAATGACAGCAAGAAAGTGAATGTTGTTGAAGACGAGGATCCTGAGGAGTATCCTGAATTGTCAGAATATTGTTTTTCCGTTAATATACCTGAACTAATGTATGCTATGTAGGGTTTAGGAGACAAAGCAAGGTGGCTTAGGAAGAACCAACAAAAAACCGATTGGAAGGATAAATCCAAGTGGTGTGCCTTCCATGAGGATTTTGGACATGTTACGAAAGATTGCATTGCCCTGAGGAAGGAAATAAGCTATCTGCTGAGCAAAGGATATCTGAAGGATCTTCTGGGAAGAAAGAAGAATAAGGGTCAGGATACTGAGAAGGATCCTAAACGAGCAGCATCACCTCATGCAGATGCCAAGATAATTAACTTTATTTCTGGAGGATCCGACATTTGTGGAACTTCATACTCCGCAACAAAAAGACATACAAAGGAGGCTAAGGCAGAAAGGGGAGATAAGCCAACCAGGATGACAACCCTCACAACTGATAAAATGATCACGTTCGACAGTGATGACAGGGATACTGTCCAGGATCCTCATCATGATGGTTTGGTAATAACTTTATATGTTACTAATCATTTTGTGCGCAGGATACTGGTGGATAATGGCAGCTCCGTCAACATTATTCAACTAGAAACATTGAAGAGGATGAATGTATCCCCGATGGATATCACTTCAAAATCCACTGTACTTGTTGGGTTCAGTGGAGAGGCCAAGAATATTGTGGGAGAAATAAAGCTGCCAGTATATGTTGAAGGAGTCAACTCAATGCAACGCTTCTGTGTCATGGACTCCTTATCCTGCTACAATATTATATTGGGTAGGCCATGGATCCATGATATGAAAGCTGTGCCATCAACCTATCATCAGTGTATCAAGATCCCTACCCCTTGGGGGGTTGTCAAGGTGGAAAGTGATCAACAAGAGGCAAAGGAATGTTATTCTTCCTCGATGAAATCCTCAACCAAGCCCAAAGCAGGATAGCAATTAAAGATACGAACCCAGGATATCACGGAGGCTTCAGAGCAGGATGTTAAGAAAATTATCCTGGACCAGGATAATCCGGATATCTCGGTGCTCGTAGGAAACAATATCCCTCAGGATATTAAGGATCAGTTAACTAACTTTTTGAAATGCAGGATGTCAACATTTGCATGGAAGCATGAGGATATGACATATATTTCTAAAGATATTATCACTCATAAGCTTGAAATTGACAGGTCATTCAAGCCTGTTCAGCAAAAGAGAAGGAAGTTTGCTCCTGAACGAAATGCAATTATCCAAGAGGAAGTTGAAAGATTATTGAAGTCCAAGATTGTTTTGGTCAAAAATCAGGCTAGGATAATGCAACCAAATTTTTGTTGTGAGGAATGATGCTTGAACAAATGTATGAATAACTTGCAAATGAAATGAACAAATGACACAAGGATTTATACGAGGAAAAAGCCCTTGATCAAGAGTTAATCTCCGGCATAAAAAACCTCGGGTGATGGAAACTACCGATCACCAACTACAATTAAACAAATGATTGTTACAACTCGGGATGATAACAAGCTTGTTACAAGGATCACTATAGTGCAATGTATATGAAATCGCCAAATGAACTGTTGAGAGCTAATGAGAGCTGTTTCGAGTGTGTGTGTTTGCTAAATTAGCCAAGTGTTCTAATTCAAGCTTGTTATCCCCTTTTAAAATTAGAAATAACTAAAACAAATAACTATCCGCTAAATGTGCAAGCTCCCCACTGTTTTGGTCAAAAATCAAGCAAGGATAATGCCACCAAATCTTTGTTGTGAGGAATCATGCTTGAACAAATGAACAATTGTATGAACAACTTGCAAATCAAATAAACGAGTGACACAAGGATTTATACGAGGAAAAAGCCCTTGATCAAGAGTTGATCTCCGGCATAAAAAACCTCGGGTGATGGAAACTACCGATCACCAATTAAGATTAAACAGAAAAAATGTTACAACTCGGGATGATAATAAGCTTGTTACAAGGATCACTAGTGTGCAATGTGCATAAAATGTATGAAATCGCCAGGTAAACTGTCGAGAGCTTTTTTGAGAGTGTGTGTTTGCTAAAATTAGCCAAGTGTTCTAACTCAAGCTTGTTATCCCCTTTTTAATTTAGAAATAACTAAAATAACTAACTATCCGCTAAATGTGCAAGTCTCCCACGATCTCCATAACATTCACAAGGGCCAAGCACGTGCGGAATGTTGAGGGAATATGCTCCACGAATATCGGCAAGAC
The DNA here is from genome assembly GCA_030545235.1 of Helianthus tuberosus. Taxonomy (NCBI): domain Eukaryota; kingdom Viridiplantae; phylum Streptophyta; class Magnoliopsida; order Asterales; family Asteraceae; genus Helianthus; species Helianthus tuberosus. Next base: position 110,047,685 of record CM060426.1, on the reverse strand, counting down.
CAAGTCCATGCACATACTCCTGCAAAACGAGCTCACATACAAGGTAGACAACCGTTAGTGTAAGGATAACAATGAGGATCCTGAATCCTGGTCCTGTAACACATTCTGAGGATCCTAAATTCAAACAGAATTAAGGATCCGTGATCCTGGCAGTACTTGAGGATCCTTGATCCTTAGGATTGGAAAATCCTCCCCTAACAATTGCCCCCAAAATATAAGGAGTAAAATGTAAATTAACGAGTTATATTTAAAATCTTATCTGCAACTAACTAACAGATATATAGCCGTTAGGATCGAACTAGCCGTTGCTGATCTTACGTCATTGAAGTGACAATCCTGCAAAATCATCATTATAAATTCAAGTTAGAGATAAGGGTCAGGAAGCATTTAAATTCGTGCGTTACACCCTTTAAATCCTCATTCGAAGATTGATCAGGTACTTCTCTCTCCCTTCTCTATTCATCTTCTTCCGCTGTTCCTACTTTCTTTAACATCACCCATGGCCAAGATGGTTTTAAGATCCTCACCGGCTAAGGATCACCAAAAAGATAGTCCCCTAAAGAGCCAAGGAATCATCAAAGATTCTCCGAAGGAACGTTGCTGCTTTACTGATCCGGAGATAGACCGGATTCGTCATTGCTTTCCGGAAGACTCTGTCTTTAAACCTTTTGACCCTACCGCCTTGAGTGACTTCATTTCTGCAACTTGGGTTGCTTTTCCGGCCACCCCATTTCTGATAGGATACTCCTATCCTTTCCCTGCTTTTACCCAGTCTTTCTTCTCCCTTACCGGCATATCCTATGTCCAGGCCATGCCAATGATGTGGAGGGTTTTATATACCCTCGAGAGAATCATTGAGCAGGCAGATATAGAGTTGGGAATGTCGGAATTGGCTAAACTATACAACCTTGTGAGCCACGGTTCACATCGATTCTTATTCAAACATAAACCCGGTGAGGCACACCCAATCCTCAAGACCACCAAGAATGACACCAACTGGAAGAAGCGTTTCTTCTTCGTTAGGAGGGATTCTATCCCGGATGGGAAGGATCTCCCAAGGGAGTGGGCCACCCATGGTAGGATAGAGGATCCTTATAGAAGGATCATAGGATAACCATGTTTCTGTTGAGGATCACTAACATCTTTTTGTTTCTTTTGTGTAGCTATCTCTGTTTCTCATATTATTCCATCACCTGCAACAAAGGAGAGGATCACTGCTTTCTGGAATCTTGATCCTGCAATAAGATCATTTCAAGCAAATACCAAGGATTCTCAAGAAGTATCCTTCGGCTCAGTTACAATGTCAAGTAAGTATCCAAGTTTATATATGGTTAAATGTTTAAATGAAAATAAAACAAGAATACTTATCTGTTGTTTTGGATTTATAGGCGCTGGAAAATCCTCGAAGTCAGCCTCCCGCTTTAGTGTCAGTGATCTCAGCACTGTGGCTCCTCGGTCTGGAAAGAAGAAAATTGCTGCTAGCCCAAGCGCTACAGTCCCTAAGCCTGTCATCTCCAAGGGCAAAGGAGGAAAGAAGAGGAAGTCCTCTGAAGCTGACAACCTTGAAGGCCTGCCCCTTCTCCGTCACCAATTTGAGGAATACTTCAATGAGGTAAGGATCCCTGATCCTTAATCCTATCCTGCACATACGAGGATAAGTGATCCTGAAATGAATCCTTCTTTCTTTGCAGAAATTTGCTGAGATCCAGATGCTTTTTTATGCCTATGTTGAAGAGGCTGAGGCGAAAGAGTTGGACTTCCAAAAAATATTCTTGGCTAAGGATGAGACTATCTCTCGCCTTGAGAAGAATCTAAACTTGGCAAAGAAGCAGCTGGTGATGGCTCAGATCAATGCTGACCATGAGAAGAACGAGGTGATGGAGGATGCCAAACTCTCTGCTGCCATTGCTATGTACAAGACCAAGCTGCAGATGGCTCAAGAGGCTGAGGATCCTGACTTTGACAGGACCAACTAGGATCAGGAGGGCTGGAAGGCTAGGCTGGCTGAGCTTGATGATGAGGAAGAAGCTACAGAGGTCTTGATGCTGGAGGCAAGCGGCAGTGGAGCTAAGGATCAGGATGGTGATGCTGGAGCAGGGGGTGATGGTGATGCAGCGAAGGTGTGAGCTGCTGAAATGGGCGATGATGGATTTATCTAGACGCGGCTGGAGCCCATTTTTTATGATTTGGTAGTGGTTTTTGTTTGATGCTGTTTTGAACAATGGTTTGTACTTTGAACAATAGCTTTAGGTTTAAGGATCACTGATGCTTTGGACAATAGGTAGGATAATGGGTGGTGGATGGATCCTCTGTTTGGGGGATGAAACCACTTGTTATCCTGCCATCCTTTATTTACTGCACTTTTAAGACCTGTTAACAATGGACACCCTTTGCCAACCCAAGTGGACGGGCCACGTTTTGCAGGTAGAAAATTGGGTTGGCAATTTTGACAACTTTTCTGTTAGGGGAGGATTTTCCAATCCTAAGGATCAAGGATCCTCAAGTACTACCAGGATCACGGATCCTTAATTCTGTTTGAATTTAGGATCCTCAGAATGTGTTGCAGGACCAGGATTCAGGATCCTCATTGTTATCCTTACACTAACGGTTGTCTACCTTGTAAGTAAGCTCGTTTTGCAGGAGTATGTTCATGGACTTGGTCTTGCCGATATTCGTGGAGCATATTCCCTCAATATTCCGCACGTGCTTGGCCCTTGTGAACGTTATGGAGATCGTGGGAGAGTTGCACAATTATCGGACAGTTAGTTAGTTTAGTTATTTCTAAATTTAAAAAGGGGATAACAAGCTTGAGTTAGAACACTTGGCTAATTTTAGCAAACACACACTCTCGAAACAGCTCTCGACAGTTTACTTGGTGATTTCATACACTTTAACACTTTTGCACACTAGTGATCCTTGTAACAAGCTTGTTATCATCCCGAGTTGTAACATTTTCCTGTTTAATCTTAGTTGGTGATCGGAGTTTCCGTCACCCGAGGTTTTTTGTGCCGGAGATCAACTTTTGATCAAGGGCTTTTTCCTCGTATAAATCCTTGTGTCACCTCTTTGTTTGATTTGCATGATTGTTCAAATAATTGTTCATAGATTCAAGCATCACACCTCACGACAAAATATTTGGTTGCATTATCCTTGCTTGATTTTTGACCAAAACAGTTTGGCGCCCACCGTGGGGCAATTGGTGCTTCATTCCTAAGAAGTTTTTGTTTTTGTGATCATTTCGGTTCGTTACAACCAAGCAGATGGCTTCTTCAGCAAAGAACACTTCAAGTTCAATGCCGGCAATCACTTCTTCACAGGGCGTTCCACCTTTGCCTCCACCACCTATTGGATCCCAGAAGAATGCTGAAAATGCTGCAAAGAGACAAAGCCCCATTTTTTCAAAACCACCAACTTCTGCTGTTTCTTCTAACCCTACTACTAGTGATCTTGTTTCTTTGATTTTGCAGATGAGGGATCACATACAAGAGCAGGACAAAACCAACAAAAGGATCCTCCGGGAAATTGGTGATATCAAGAAACAGAAGAAATCAGGGGAGGATCACTCTCCTCTTATACCAAGGTCACTGGATTTCGACACTCCAGCTACGACTGTCTTGTGTTTAGATTTTAAAACATGTACATCACTTATCCTTAGGTGATTATCAAAACAAGAAACCAAATTTTTCGAAACGATTTTTGAAAAATAATCATCTGTTTTTGGATGATTTATTACAAGGTTTTGAACCCTCTTTTGTAAGGTTTTGAACCCTTCCAGTTTGACTAAATTTTTGGCCTTGTGCCTTCAAAATTTTCAAAATCTCGTCAACGTTTTGGGTTTTAAATAATGTGAACACGTGCAAACTGGAAGAGTGAATGCCTGTATTCTGGGTTTTCTGTCTAGGCAAGCACTTCGTATACATCTCATCAGACGCGAGACCAGTTGTGCTTACCTGGGAATTCTTGGGATGAGTGTTCACTTATAGGCGAGCATGTCTTCGCAATACATTATTTTTGATCCATTTACTTTGATTAGTCACTGTGTGTCGTTTGTTTACTTTGTGATACGGACGAATGACCACCATCTTTGCTTTTGTTGATTTTGTTTCATCTCATTCTTTTCATCCAATCATCTCACTCGTTTCTTTTCATGTTTCCTCTTTTAGAATGCCTCCTCGACGCGACAATCTGATTGCGACTGCCGAACTGGCAGAAATCATTGCGCAGCAGATGGCTGCTCAATTCCCAAATCTCTTTGCTCAATGGCAACAAGCCAACAACAACAACAATGCTCCATGCAAATACAAGGATTTTAACTCAGCTAAACCACTCAAGTTTAGTGGTTCTGAAGGAGCGACTGGGCTTCTTCAATGGTTTGAGAGCATTGAGAATACTTTCCGCCACGTGCAGTGTCCGGATAATCGCAAGGTCGAGTTTTCTTCGAGCGTGTTTCAGAAGAGGGCTCTCACATGGTGGAATGGGGTTATGAGAGATCGGGGTGCAGAAGTTGCTCTAGCGCAAACTTGGGCTGAACTTAGGGCCCTTATGATGAGGGAATTCTGTCCTCGTCATGAACAGCGAGCGTTGGAGAAAGAGTTTGAGGACTTGAAACAAGACAGTGGCGAGCACAGGGCTTATACTGATAGGTTTGAAGAGTTGAGTCTGCTTTGCCCAACTATGGTTACCCCACTCGACAAGGCTATCGAAAGATACATCGATGGCCTACCTGACTCGGTACAAGACATCATTACTGGTAGTAACCCTGCCACACTACGTCAGGCGATCGAGTTATCAGCGACATTGACTGAGTCGCAGATTCGAAAGGGGAAGCTGCACAAAAAGGGTGACAAGGGTAAGAAGCAGGTGTCTGATAAGGAAGATAGCAAGAAAGGTCAAAACAAGAAGGGAAAGAATTCTGGAGGGTCTAGGAAGCGGAAGGCTTCCCAAAACTATGCTGTTACTGCACAGGCTCAAGCTGCACAAAATTAGCCTGCGCAACCACTAGCCAAGAAGCCTTATCTTGGCAATGCACCTTTGTGCAACAGGTGTAACGGCCATCATCAACCACACCTCCAGTGTCGTCAGTGCACCAACTGCGGAAGATCTGGCCATCTTACTGCCGCCTGCCGCATTCCTGTTAACCAGAACCAGGCAGTTCAGAACCCGGCTCAACAAGTTGCTCAGCCTCTTGCTCAGAAACAAGGTCAAGCTGCACGACCTCATTTTCCTCCTGGTTCGTGCTACAATTGTGGGGATCTGACCCACTACAGGAACCGGTGCCCAAGGCTAGCCAACCAGAATCAGAATCAGAACCAAAATCAGGCTCAGGCTCGAGGGCGAGCTTTTAACTTGAATGCCCAAGAGGCGCAGGCGGACGATAATGTGGTGAACGGTACGTTCTTTATTAATAATCAGCCTGCATCTGTTCTTTTTGATTCGGGTGCCGACAAGAGTTTTGTGTCATTGTCTTTTGAGCCATTACTTCGCGTGTCTAGAACAAAACTAGGTAAACCTTTGACAGTAGAAGTTGCTAGTGGTGAACCCATTGTTCTTGACTCTGTTCTTCACAACTGCCAGTTGAACCTTAACGATCATCTTTTTCCTATTAACCTCATGCCTATGCAACTTGGAAGCTTCGACGTCATTGTGGGTATGGATTGGTTATCCAAGCATCACGCTGAGATAGTTTGTTCTGAGAAGATTGTTCGTGTGCCGCTTTCGACAGGCGAGATCCTACAGGTTCAAGGTGAATTCTGGCTTAAAGAAGTTCAATTTTTGGGGCATATCATCGACGAACAAGGTATCCATGTAGATCCCTCCAAGATCAGTGCGATTAAGGATTGGGTTACGCCTACTACTCCCACTGAGGTTCGTTCTTTTCTTGGTCTAGCGGGTTATTACCGCCGCTTCATTGAGAATTTCTCAAAGATTGCAGTTCCTCTAACTGCTTTAACTCAGAAGAACAAGCCCTTTGATTGGGGATACAAGCAAGAGGAAGCTTTTCAACACTTGAAGCAGAAAATTTGCGACGCGCCTGTTCTGACTTTGCCTGAGGGCAATGATGATTTCGTTGTTTATTGCGATGCATCTAAACTGGGTCTTGGCTGTGTTCTTATGCAAAGGAACAAAGTTATAGCATATGCATCGAGGCAGTTGAAGATACATGAGAAGAACTACACCACTCATGATCTTGAGTTGGGTGCAGTTGTTTTCGCTCTAAAGATCTGGAGACACTATTTGTACGGTACAAAATGTGTGGTGTTCACGGACCACAAAAGTCTTCAGCATATCTTCAACCAGAAAGAACTCAACATGAGGCAACGACGTTGGGTTGAGCTTTTAAACGACTATGACTGCGAAATTCGCTACCATCCTGGTAAGGCGAATGTCGTAGCCGATGCATTGAGTCGTAAGGAACGTACTAAGCTTCATTGTGTACGTGTTCAATCTATTATTCAAGCTCGATCCGATATTCAAACACGCATTTCTCAGGCTCAACAATCTTGTGTTTCACAAGGTTTAATGGATAAGGAATTTCCCTATCACATAACGCCTGCTTTGGAACTGAAGGACAATGGATCGCATTACTTCATGGACCGTTTGTGGGTCCCAAGCCAGGATGATCTTCGTACCTTGCTTATGGATGAAGCCCATAAGTCGCGCTATTCTATTCATCCGGGCTCAGATAAAATGTATAAGGATCTTCGTATTCACTATTGGTGGCCTGGTATGAAGAAAGACATTGCCTTATATGTATCAAAATGCCTTACTTGTCTAAAGGTTAAGGCTGAACATCAGCGTCCTTCTGGTTTATTGGAGCAACCAGAGATCCCGGTTTGGAAATGGGAAAACATCACTATGGATCTTGTTACCAAACTTCCGCGCACAAAGAAAGGTCATGATGCCATCTGGGTAGTTGTTGATCGTCTTACTAAATCAGCGCATTTCTTGCCAATCCGTGAGGATTTCCCTGCCGACAGACTTGCTCAAATCTATGTGGATGAAATTGTGGCTCGACATGGTGTTCCTTTGAACATCATTTCTGACAGAGATGCTCATTTCACTTCTCATTTTTGGAGAACCATGCAATCTGCTATGGGGACCCAACTTAATCTGAGCACGGCTTATCATCCGCAAACGGATGGTCAATCTGAAAGAACAATCCAGACTCTGGAGGATATGCTAAGAGCTTGTGTGATCGATTTTGGTGGTAGTTGGGATTCACATCTTAAGTTGATTGAATTCCCCTACAACAACAGTTATCACACCAGCATCAAAATGGCTCCTTTCGAGGCTCTCTATGGTCGAAAATGTCGTTCACCAGTCTGCTGGAATGAGATCGGCGAGGCTCAACTTACTGGACCTGCTCTCATTTTAGAGACAACTGACAAGATAAAGAAAGTTCGTGATAACCTTCAGACAGCTAGAAGCCGTCAAAAGAGTTACGCGGATCCAAAACGCAAGGCCTTGGAATTTCAAGTCGGTGATCGAGTATTACTTAAGGTCTCACCTTGGAAAGGTGTGATCAGATTTGGAAAGAAAGGAAAACTTGCACCTAGATACGTTGGACCATTCAAGATCGTCGAAAGAATCGGGAAGGTAGCCTACAGACTTGAGTTACCTCCTGAACTTGGAAATGTTCATCCAACTTTTCACGTGTCCAATCTCAAGAGGTGTTTAGCTGATGAGAACCTCCACATACTGCTTGACGAAATTCGTGTTGGCAAAACACTGAAATTTGTTGAGAAGCCAGTGGAAATCATGGAACGTGAAGTCAAGTGGCTCAAACGTAAGCGCATTCCTTTGGTCAAAGTTCGTTGGGAAGCTAAACGTGGACCCGAGTTTACTTGGGAATGCGAAGATCAAATGAAGGCGAAATATCCGCATCTTTTTCCACGAGTTTCCTCTAAATAAATTTCGGGACGAAATTTCCACAAGTAGGGGAGACTGTAACATCTGTGCTTGTAATCATTATGAACAGTTCTATTATCAATAAAACAATGTTATTTGATCCCAATGTTTGTTTGGTTGTGTTTTACATTTTTCATGTTTTGACTTTTATTCAATTTCAAACTCTATATCGCTTTCTAGAGAGTTATATGCAAACTGGTGCGTAAACGTAACCAGTTTAACGCGACAAATACTCCGGAACATCATCATATACTTAACATACCTTAAATAACCTTTACATAACTTAGAAATAAGTTTTGAAGGCTTTGGTATGGCAAAAACAAGTTAATTCGCTTACAGGGACTAAACTTGACAAACTACGAAAGTATGCCAATTTGAACTGTAACAGACATTCCGGAACATGACCATAAGTTAAACACACCTTAAATATCCTTTACATAGCTTAGAAATAGGTTTTGAGGTGTTCGGTGTGCTAAAATAAACTTTTGGGTCATTCAGGGACTAAAAGTGTCAAAAAAAATGCACAAGTTTGCATTTTCGCGCATAACTTACGGTCTGAATACATCCGGACATCCAAAAATTTATGTAAGCACTAAAATATTTTAGTTTAGTGTTTGGCATGAGAAAAATTCATTCGTCACGCAATTTGGATCGTTTTTCACGCTTATGCGCATTCCGTCGTAATTAACCGAACAACGCGATTGTACGGCTAAACAAACCGACATCCGGCATATTTTTGAGCATGTTTCATGTTCCCTATACTTTAACATCCTTGTGAAGCTTAAAAATGGGCTTGACGGGTGTTAGAAGTGCCAAACACGACGATACGCGCTCAGGAACCAAAACTGCAAAACTGCAAAAAAAAATATAAAAAAAAAATAAATAAATAAAAAAATGCAGCAAAAAGCCATTTTAAACATAAGTTAGCAGCCCCTAACACTTCCCAAAGGTCAAGTGCCACATGTTAATCTCCTATGGTGGCCAAAATTAGTTACCACAACATTTTGACAAGTGTACGGCCTAGATCGTGCCCCCTTTTCCAAGAAACGATCCTAACGGTTGTGGGTTTACTATAAATACCCAACCCATTTTCACTCATTCCTCACTAGAATCTGATCTAAAAGACTCTAAGTTGAAACCATTGTTTCATACCTGAGTTATTTGGATCTAGATTAGCATTCGGGGACCTTTCGTAAGTATTCTTTCGTTCTTTTATCGCTTTCGAGTCCGAAAGTCAAACTTTGTTTGACTTTCTGCATTGACCAGTTTATGGTCGATGCGAAGTTCGTTTGAACTTCATAACGTGAGCGTGATCACGATGGTTATAGTCCCTAGTGACTATACCTACTGATTACCACGTTATCTAGGCTCAGTGACGAGTCGTAGTTTCGGTCAGAATACGTATTCTTGCGTATTTTGTAACCAAACTACTTATGGGTATCAAAACCGTTTGTTTTGATACCAAACCTGTTTCTAAACTTAGTTAAGCATGTTTTAACATGCTTAGCTCGTCACTTTTAGTTGTGCTTGTATAGGGTCGTAAGGTAAGCGATCTAAACAATCGCTTATACTTTCGAACCCGACCCATTTGGTCGATCATTAGGATCCGACCAAATACATTAGGTGACCATAGTATATAGGGAATAACCCTCTGAGGTTATACCTTATGGTCGCTACGTTTAAGTAGTTGTATGATAGGTAATTTATATGCCTTAGGTAAATTACCAAAATACCCCTTTATGCCAAAATTCATTTTTAAGCATATGTAACATAAATTTTGACATCTAAACTGATTTGACAACCATATTAGACATGTTAAGGCATATATTACTTGTCATAGGACTAGTTAGGCGTTCCGAACGCGTTTTACGCGAACGACGCGTTAAAGTAGCATAAGCTACCTAAACGGGTCGTAATGGGGCATAAGCACTTAGGTTAGGTTTCATTTAGTATGTAGGCTTTGTTAAACCATACTACATGAGTTTCCATACTCGTTTGGTTTACGAACCCTCATTCTATCCGATCTTCCGACTTAGGTCCGGTTTATTAATGCAGCTACCTATATTAGGTGCCGTTTGATATTCCGCGATCTCTAGCATTGCTTGGTGGTTATCTTAGGACTTCTGAGCAATCTCAAGTGAGTACATAGACACCTCTTTTACTGTTTTCCAAACTGTTTTGGGGTGAAACACATGTGCCTACTTGTTACTTTCGTGCTTTCTTGTTTTCACATCATATACCTGCTATGTTTGTTAGTACATTATAGTACATGATTTCATTACATTTCATGCTATGTATGTCCATTGTGTGCATACTTAGTACATTGTTTTACATTACATTTCTGCTATGTATGTTAACTGATAGCATGCTAGCACATTGATTTACATGACTTTTCTGCTTCGTATGTTAACTTAGCATACTTAGTTCATTGTTTTCATATAACATGTTCACTTTTGCTATGACATTTGGTTCGCACAAACGAGACTATTATACGTTCATTAACATTAGCTACGCCGCTCGGTAGTAAGTACTGGTACCATAGGACTTGACAAATCCCATTCCTGACATCCCGGGTTTGTTCGGATGTAAGGAATGACTGAATCCGAAAACATTACTTTTGATAACCTTGACTGAAAGGGTTGTCCGACTGTCTCAAGGTTTGAATGTATGCGTTAACTTACCACATAAATGTTTGTATCAATGTAACATGTATTACTTTGCGAAACATAACTTTTTGATACATTCAAAATACTTTGTTTTGTACATTTCTACATTTGGACTATTTGACAATACTTTACTTACAAGACATAACATTTGTTACACATTACTTGACTACTTTTGGACTATCAACATTTGACATGGTTTATACAAGGACTTTTGACAATTGGTTTAAACATAGACATTATACATTGTTGGTTGGTTAAGTGACTTAAGTAACGAAATGTGAGTAATATGATACAAGCATGGTGGATACGCCGCTGGTACTTCCTATATATAAGTGTTTGTATTATATTACATATCATAGCGTTATTTAAATCATTGATTTTGGACTTATACATTTTATACAAGTAACATGTTTTCACAAGACTTTGTTTTACAATACGGTTTATTTTATACAACTCATTTTACATGGTTATTCATTTAACCATACCTTATTCTTTTACTTATACATATCATCTAAACTTATTGTTTTTCAAGCGATTTACAAAACAAAATCAAATTACAAGGTTCATGACTAAACATTTCTTAAACTTAAGTCATGAATCCTATTTTCCCAAAACCTATGTATCTCACAGGCATTTTTATGCTGACGTACCTATTTTTACATGTGTTTTCAGGAGCTTTTCCATAGGATGTTGATCAGGACACTAGGGCGGACCTGTGCCTTAGAGACTAAAAACGATGATAGACTTTGTTTAATTATGTTATAAACTCTGTATTTCCTGTGTTAAGACAATGTAACTCTTGTTTTATAAATTAAATACAACTTTGTTTGCCATGGATTTGAAACAATTAATTCTATTACAACACTCCCCGACGTTTTCCGCCACGTCTTGTATGCTATACGTGGTCGGGGTGTGACAGTTAAAGGATATGATATCCAGTGTTCCAGGAGTGGTTAAGCCCATTCCTGAGATCGCAGATGGTAGCCATATGATATCTCGTTTTGCACCACCTATTTGTGATGCTGAGATACCCAAAAGGTTCCAGATACCAACTATGAAGCTGTATGATGGTTTAACGGATCTAGAGGAACATGTAGCTCAATACAGAGAAAGGATGGAGATCAATCCAATTCCGGAGAGGTTAAAGGAAGCATATCTATGCAAGGGTTTTGGATCCACACTCACAGGATCAGCTCTTAAATGGCTGCTAAGTCTTCCCCCTTATTCTATTACTTCATTTGCCAATCTAGTTAATCTGTTTAATAGTCAATTCTCATGTAGCAGAAAATTTGAACGTTTAACTAGTGATCTATATAGGGTAACACAAGGTCAAAATGAATCACTTAGAGATTACATCACTAAGATTAGTAAAGAATCCTTAGATATCCCTAATCTAGATATAGCTACGGCTGTGGAAGCCTTTAAAATGGGCTTGCTTAGGGATTCATTATTCTATGACGATCTTGTTATGACCCCATGCAGGAATCTTGATGAAGTGAGAACCAGGGCCCTTAGATTCATCCGATTAGAGGATGATAAAAGGATCCAGGAAAGATTAGAAGGATCCTCGAAACAGGAAAAACAAGGATCCTACTTCAAGAACAACAAGTTCAAGTCCTACTACAAGTCTGACAACCAGAACGTGTATGCAGTAGAACAGGAAGAGGATGATGAGGATTATCCTCCCATTTCTGAATACTATTTTTCTGTTGATAACAATGAACTAATTCTTGCAATGCAGAATTTAGGTGAGAAAGCTAGGTGGCCAAGGAAAAGTGATAAACCAGCTGCATCAAAAGATAAATCCAAATGGTGTGCATATCATGAGGATTTCGGACAACTCTTGATCAAGGGCTTTTTCATGAAAAGACAAATCCAAATGGTGTGCATATCATGAGGATTTTGGGAAGAAAGAAGTCAAGGACCCAGGATCCTGAGAGGATCCCAGAAAGAGCTCCTGCTCCTCCAGCAGATGCATAAGTTATAAACTTCATATCCGGCGGATCAGACATTTGTGGTACTTCCTTTTCAGCAGCCAAAAGACATGCTAAGGAGACCAAGATGGATAATGGAGATAGACCCATCCGGACCTCTACTATTACACAGGAGAAAGTTAGAACTTTTGATGAGGATGACCGTGTTGATGTTCAGGATCCTCATCATGATGGTCTTGTTATTACTCTGTTTATTTCTAACCATTTTGTTCACAGGATCCTACTCGATGGAGGAAGCTCGGTGAACATCATTCAGCTTGATGTCCCTAAGAAAATGAACATTCCTGAATCAGATATTGTCCCAAGATCCTCAGTTCTTGTGGGATTCAGCAGAGAAATCAAGAATACATTGGGGGACATCAAACTCCCCATCTATATTGAAGGACTCCATTCTTATAAAAAATTTTGTGTTATAGATTGCTTATCCTGTTGTAATGTTATCCTTGGCAGGCCATGGATACATGACATGAAGGCAGTCCCATCTACCTATCATCAATGTGTAAAGCTTCCTAGTCCATGGGGAGTGGTGAAAATTGAGAGTGATTAACAAGAAGCTAAGAATTGCTACACGTCATCAAGGAAGCCAGCCTCAAGACCAAGGGAGCAATAGCAATTAAAGCATCCTCCAAGAGATGTCTTGGAGGCAAGAGAACAGGATGTGAAAGAAATCCTTATGGATCCTCATGATCCTGAATCCATAATCTTCATAGGATCAGGGATCCTCAGCAACATCGAACAGGATCTAGTATCCTTCCTTAAAAGGAGAAAAACTACATTTGCCTGGAAGCATGAGGACATGACATGTATATCTAAAGATATAATTACTCATAAACTTGACATTGACATGTCATTCAAGCCAATTCATCAAAAAGGAGGAAGTTTGCACCTGAAAGGAATGCTATTATCCAGGAAGAAGTAGATAAACTACTCCAGGCAGGTATGATAAGAGAGGTTAAGTATCCAAGGTGGTTAGCCAATGTGGTTGTTGTTCAAAAGAAAAATGGAAAGTGGAGGGTATGTGTCGATTTTACTAATTTAAACAAGGCATGTCCCAAGGATCCTTTCCTATTACCCCACATTGACTCCATGGTGGATGCTACCGCGGGTCATGAGTTGTTGACTTTTATGGATGCTTCATCTGGATTTCAACAGATTCAGATGGAACCATCTGATCAAGAGGAAACAGCCTTTATGACCCCAACTAGTATCTATTGTTATATAGCTATGCCATTTGGACTAAGGAATGCAGGTGCTACTTATCAAAGGCTAGTCAATATGATGTTTAAGGAACAAATAGGACACACTATGGAAGTCTACATAGACGACATGGTGGTTAAGTCCAAGAGAACTGAGGATCACCTTAGAGACCTGGAAGAAGCATTCAATATCCTTGACAAATTCAATATGAAATTGAATCCTTCAAAGTGTCACTTTGGTGTTAAAGCAGGCAAGTTCCTAGGATACATGGTAACAAAAAGAGGCATTGAAGCAAGTCCAGAGCAAATTAAGGCTATTGTGAATATCAAATCTCCTGCCAATGCCAAGGATGTGCAAAGGTTAACATGGAGGATCGCGGCCTTGAACAGGTTCATATCCAAGTCATCAGAAAAGTGCAAGGAATTCTATGACATTTTGAGAAAGAACAAGAAATTTGAGTGGACTGAAAAGCATGAAAATGCTCTCAAAGCCTTTAAGGATTACCTATCCTCAGCTCCTGCCTTGATGAAACCAGAAAAAAGGGATATATTATCCTTATATCTAGCGGTATCCTCTAAAGCAGTAAGTGCGGTCCTTGTTAAGGATCACGAAGGTACACAACATCCTGTTTATTATGTAAGTAAGAGTTTGCTTGATGCTGAATCCAGGTACTCGCATCTAGAAAAACTTATTCTTGCTTTGATTATGGCATCTACTAAACTAAGACATTATTTTGAAACTCATACCATTATTGTTAAGACTAATTTTCCAATTAAGAATGTTCTCAGGAAACCTGAAATGTCAGGAAGGATGGCTAAATGGGCAGTGAAGCTTAGTGCTTATGATATAAGATATGAACCAAGGACTGCCATCAAATCCCAAGCCTTAGCCAACTTTGTGGCAGATTTTAGTAGTGATTTACAAAAAGAAGCTGAGTTAGAAGTTCAGCAGCTTGAAGAAACTAAGGATCCTTGGATACTCTTCACTGATAGAGCATCTAATGTCAAAGGAATAGGACTTGGAATACTACTAAAATCGCCACAGGGGGACATAATACCCCACTCCATAGCTTGTGAGTTTCAAACTACTAATAATGAGGCTGAATATGAGGCCTTAATAGCTGGTTTGCAAATTGCCAAGCATATGAGGATCAGGTATCTAGAGGTACATGTAGATTCATTGTTAATTACTAATCACTTTAATGGATCCTATGCTGTTAAAGGTGAAAAGCTAATCAAATACCTAGAGATAGTCAAGGAATTGGCACTCTCTTTTGTTTCTTTTAGTTTGACATAGGTACCTAGGGAGGAAAATGCAGAAGCTGATGCACTAGCCAACCTAGGATCATCCTTGAAAATTCCAGAGGATATCAAGATCCCTATCATCCATGTTTTGGCTCCTGCTATTGAGGATCACATAACTATGGAGATAGAACATGATTCTGCAATGGTTCCTAGTGATGGTGCACAATCTCGTTCAGGATCATGGATCCTTCCAATCATGAGATACATACAACATGGAGAGATTCCTATAGGAGAAAACCCCAGGGCTTTCAAAATCAAGGTATCTCAATTCACAATATTGAATAACATATTATATAAACGATCTCTTGCAGGTCCGTATCTAAGGTGCATAGAGGATCCTGAAATTCAAGAAGTCCTAAAGGATTTTCATGAAGGAGATTGCGGAAACCACACTGGGGGCAGGGCATTATTCTCAAGGATCCTAAGGACAGGATACTATTGGCCTACAATGAAGAAGGATGTTGTGGATTATGCCAAGAAGTGTGATCCTTTTCAGAGACAGCAATATCCTTCACCAACCAGCAGAGCTCTTGCATCCTATATCCTCTTCTTGGCCATTCATGAGATGGGGAATGGATATAGTTGGTAAACTTCCTAAGGAACCTGGTGGAAAAGTATTCATGCTTGCTATGACTGATTACTTCTCCAAGTGGATAGAGGCTGAAGCCTTTGCTCAAGTCAGAGAAAAGGAAGTGATATCCTTTATTAAAAGAAATATTATTACTAGATTTGGTATTCCTTCTGAAATTGTTTGTGATAATGGATCCCAATTTATTGGGAGTAGAACTATTAACTTTTGTGACAGCTGGGGGATTAAGATGATAACATCAACACCAGTCCACCCACAAGCTAATGGTCAAGCAGAATCATCCAACAAGATCATCATCAACAATTTGAAGAAGAAGCTTGGATCCAAGAAAGGAAAGTGGGCAGAAGAACTACCTTATATATTATGGGTTGATAGGACAACTCCCAAGAATGCCACTGGTCAAACTCCATTTTCTCTAGTATTTGGAGCAGAATTAGTGATCCCTACAGAAATGGTGGTTCCTACTGCAAGAACAAGCATCCGTGATCCTGAAGAGAATGCTAAAAACTTGGTTCAAGACGTGGATACTATAGAAGAGCTCAGGGATTTGGCAAGGATAAGGATGGCTAGTTATCAACAAAGGATGGCTGGAGCCTACAATAAGAATGTCAGGATCAGGAAATTCCAAGTTGGTGATATGGTGCTGAGGAAAGCATTTCAGAATACCACCAATCCTGCTGATGGAAAGTTGGCACCAAAGTGGGAAGACCCCTATTTAATTGAAGCTGAGGCAGGAAAGGGGGCATATCGATTGCTAACAATGGAAGGTGATTTGCTACCAAGAGCTTGGAATGCTGTCCACCTGAAGAAATATTTCATGTAGTAAGGATCCAGGATCCTCAACCATTTTCATGATCTATATTCTGGAAGGATCCTTACAGGACAGAGGATCCTCATTTTGGTAATGATCTAATCTCAAACTATTTCATTCTTTAATTATCCTATATATAAGGAGAAGGATCCTGGATCCTTTATCCTCCTTTCATTTGATTCTGAGTTTTGCAGAAGGTCCATATATCCTTAATGAAGGATTGAGTATCCACAGAAGTCTCCAGTTATTTGGGCTTGACCCCATTTGTTTGGGCTTGACCCCAGTTTTTTGGGCTTGACCCCAGTTATTTGGGCCTGTCCCCAGTATCGCCAGTAGCGCACGATGATCCTGGTACAGTTCATGGCAATGGGACCAGTACTCGCTTTCGGGGCTGACAATTTCATTGCGCTGGCTGTATCCGGGATCCTACGTATAATGGTAGACGTACCCTACATCCGTTCCTAAGGTTTCTAACGTTTTCACGTTAGCTAAGGTTTTGGCATCTTCATGTCACTAAGTTTGGATAGTCGCCAGTGAGGGCCATACTCCAGTTTACACAAGATCCTTTGGGCTTGTCCCCAGTTTTTTTTGGGCTTGTCCCCAGTATATTGGGCTTGTCCCGAGAATTGTTGGGCTTGTCCCCAGTTGCTAACTCTTCTCTTATATTGGCTTAGTCCCAAGTCATGTTCCATTTTAGGTTTTGAAGTTAAAAAGCTAAGGATCCTTGATCCTTACCTTCTACTAAGGTTTGTCTTTTGGTTATCCTGATTGTAAATGTTAAAGGTTTAGGATCCTAACTTGGATTCTCAGGTATGATCCTTAATTACTTTAATTTTATTCATTATTTATATAAGTGACCCTTATCCTTCGACAACAGGATCTATAATCCTTAAGCTATACTACTTTTTGAATTTATCGATTATAGGATATTTGATCCTTGATCATATCCTAAAACTTGTTGACATGATCTATTAAACTTTTCTTATTTACTTAATAAATTCAAACAAAGTGTATAATAGCAACTGAAAGGTAAAGTGTATACAAATGTGACAACACATGATAAGCCAAAAGATTAAAACCCTCCACATCATTGGCATGGCCTGGATATAGGATATGCTGGTAAGGGAGAAGAAAGACTGGGTAAAAGCAGAGAAAGGATAGGAGTATCCTATCAGAAATGGGGTGGCTGGAAAAGCGACCCAAGTTGCAGAAACGAAGTCACTCAAGGCAGTAGGGTCAAAAGGTTTAAAGACAGAGTCTGCCGGAAAGCAATGACGAATCCAGTCTATCTCCGGATCAGTAAAGCAGCAACGTTCCTTCGGAGAATCTTTGATGATTCCTTGGCTCTTTAGGGGACTATCTTTTTGGTGATCCTTAGCCGGTGAGGATCTTAAAACCATCTTGGCCATGGGTGATGTTAAAGAAAGCAGGAACAGCGAAAGAAGATGAAGAGAGAAGGGAGTGAGAAGTCCCTGATCAATCTTCGAATGAGGATTTAAAGGGTGTAACGCACGAATTTAAATGCTTCCTGACCCTTATCTCTAACTTGAATTTATAATGATGATTTCGCAAGATTGTCACTTCAGTGACATAAGATCAGCAACGGCTAGTTCGATCCTAACGGCTATATATCCGTTAGTTAGTTGCAGATAAGATCGAAAATATAACTCGTTAATTTACACTCTACTCCTTATATTTTAGGGGCAATTGTTAGGGGAGGATTTTCTAATCCTAAGGATCAAGGATCCTCAAGTACTGCCAGGATCACGGATCCTTAATTCTGTTTGAATTTAGGATCCTCAGAATGTGTTACAGGGCCAGGATTCAGGATCCTCATTGTTATCCTTACACTAACGGTTGTCTACCTTGTATGTGAGCTCGTTTTGCAGGAGTATGTGCATGGACTTGGTCTTGCCGATATTCGTGGAGCATATTCCCTCAATATTCTGCACGTGCTTGGCCCTTGTGAACGTTATGGAGATCGTGGGAGACTTGCACAATTAGCGGACAGTTAGTTAGTTTAGTTATTTCTAAATTTAAAAAGGGGATAACAAGCTTGAGTTAGAACACTTGGCTAATTTTAGCAAACACACACTCTCGAAACAGCTAGACAGTTTACTTGGCGATTTCATACACTTTAACACTTTTGCACACTAGTGATCCTTGTAACAAGCTTGTTATCATCCCGAGTTGTAACATTTTCCTGTTTAATCTTAGTTGGTGATCGGTAGTTTCCATCACCCGAGGTTTTTTGTGCCGGAGATCAACTCTTGATCAAGGGCTTTTTCCTCGTATAAATCCTTGTGTCACCTCTTTGTTTGATTTGCAAGATTGTTCAAATAATTGTTCATAGATTCAAGCATCACACCTCACAACAAAAGATTTGGTTGCATTATCCTTGCTTGATTTTTTACCAAAACACTTTCAAAGGTTTAACTTTTGGTGAATAAATAAAACTTTAATCTTTTGGCTATTTCTTGTGTTGTTATTCTGTATATATCTTATCCTTCAATAGTTGTGATATACTTTGTTTAAATTCATAAGTAAAGAATAAAGGTTTAATAAATCATGTCAAAAAGATTTAGGATATGATCAAGGATCAAATATCCTATAATCGATCAATTCAAAAAAGTAGTGTAACTTAAGGATCATAAGCCCTGTTGTCAAAGAATAAGGGTCACTTAGATACATAAAGAATAAAGTAAAAATGATCAAGGATCATACCTGAGAATCCAAGTTAGGATCCTAAACCTTTAACATTTACAATCAGGATAACCAAAAGACAAACCGTAGTAGAAGGTAAGGATCAAGGATCCTTAGCTGTTTAGCTTCAAAAACCTAAAATGGAACATAACTTGGGACTAAGCCAATATAAGAGAAGAGTTAGCAACTGAGGACAAGCCCAACAATTCTGGGGACAAGCCCAATATACTGGGGACAACCCCAAAAAACTGGGGACAAGCCCGAAAAACTGGCGACAAGCCCAAAAAACTGGGGACAAGCCCAAAGGATCTTGTGTAAACTGGAGTATGGCCCTCACTGGCGACTATCCAAACTTAGTGACATGAACATGCCAAAACCTTAGCTAACGTGAAAACGTTAGAAACCTTAGGAATGGATGTATGGTACGTCTACCATTATACGTAGGATCCCGGATACAGCCAGTACAATGAAATTGTCAGCCCCTAAAGCGAGTACTGGTCATATTGCCATGAACTGTACCAGGATCATCGTTCGCTGCTGGCGATACTGGGGACAGGCCCAAAAAACTGGGGACTAGCCCAAATAACTGGGGTTAAGCCCAAATAACTGGATACTTCTGTAGATACTCAATCCTTCGTTAAGGATATATGAACCTTCTGCAAAACTCAGAATCAAGGGAAAGGAGGATAAAGGATCCAGGATCCTTTTCCTTATATATAGGATAATTAAAGAATGAAATAGTTTGAGATTAGATCATTACCAAAATGAGGATCATCTATCCTCTAAGGATCCTTCAAGGATGTGGATCATGAATATTGCTAAGGATCACAAATCCTTATCACATGAAGTATTTCTTCTGGTGGACAGCATTCCAAGCTCTTGGTAGCAAATCACCTTCCATTGTTAGCAATCGATATGCCCCATTTCCTGCCTCAGCTTCAATCAGGTAGGGGCCTTCCCACTTTGGTGCCAACTTTCCATCAGAAGGATTTGTGGTATTCTTAAATGCTTTCCTCAATACCATATCACCAACTTGGAATTTCCTGATCCTGACATTTTTGTTGTAGGCTCCAGCCATCCTTTGTTGATAACTAGCCATCCTTATCCTTGCCAAATCCCTGAGTTCTTCTATAGTATCCAAGTCTTGAACCAAGTTTTCAGCATTTCCTTCAGGATCACGGATGCTTGTTCTTGCAGTAGGAACCACCATCTCTGTAGGGATCACTGATTCTACCACAAATACCAAAGAAAATGGAGTTTGGTCAGTGACATTCTTGGGAGTTGTCCTATCAGCCCATAGTACATAAGGTAGTTCTTCTGCCCACTTTCCTTTCTTGGATCCAAGCTTCTTCTTCAAGTTGTTGATGATGATCTTGTTGGATGATTCTGCTTGACCATTAGCTTGTGGGTGGGCTGGTGTTGATGTTATCATCTTAATCCCCCAGCTGTCACAAAAGTTAGTAGTTCTACTCCCAATAAATTAGGATCCATTATCACAAACAATTTCAGAAGGGATACCAAATCTAGTAATAATATTTCTTTTAATAAAGGATATCACTTTTTTTTTCTCTGACTTGAGCAAAGGGAGAAGTAATCAGTCATGGCAAGCATGAACACCTTTCCTTCTGGTGCTTTGGGAAGTTTTCCAACTATATCCATTCCCCATCTCATGAATGGCCAAGAAGAGGATATTGGATGCAAGAGCTCTGCTGGTTGGTGAAGGATATTACTATGTCTCTGACAAGGATCACACTTCTTGGCATAATCCACAGCATCCTTCTTCATTGTAGGCCAATAGTATCCTGTCCTAAGGATCCTTGAGAACAATGCCCTGCCCCTAGTGTGGTTTCCACAATCTCCTTCATGAAAATCCTTTAGGACTTCTTGAATTTCAGGATCCTCTATGCATCTTAGATATAGACCTGCAAGAGATCGTTTATACAACATGTTATTCAATATTGTAAATTGAGATACCTTAATTTTGAAAGCCCTGGGGTTTTCTCTTGTGGGAATTTCTCCATGTTGTATATATCTCATGATTGGAAGGATCCATGATCCTGAACGAGACTGTGCACCATCACTAGGAACCATTGCAGAATCCTCTTCTATCTCCATAGTTATGTGATCCTCAATAGCAGGAGCCAAAACATGGATGATAGGGATCTTGATATCCTCTGGGACTTTCAAGGATGATCCTAGGTTGGCCAATGCATCAGCTTCTGCATTTTCCTCCCTGGGTACCTGTGTCAAACTAAAAGAAACAAAAGAGAGTGTCAATTCCTTGACTATCTCTAGGTATTTGTTTAGCTTTTCACCTTTAACAGCATAGGATCCATTAAAGTGATTAGTGATTAACAACGAATCTACATGTACCTCAAGATACCTGATCCTCATATGCTTGGCAATTTGCAAACCAGCTATCAAGGCCTCATATTCAGCCTCATTATTAGTAGTTTGAAACTCACAAGCTATGGAGTGGGGTATTATGTCCCCCTGTGGCGATTTTAGTAGTATTCCAAGTCCTGTTCCTTTGACATTAGAAGCTCCATCAGTGAAAAGTATCCAAGGATCCTTAGTTTCTTCAAGCTGCTGAACTTCTAACTCAGCTTCTTTTTGTAAGTCACTACTAAAATCTGCCATAAAGTCAGCTAAGGCTTGGACTTAACCACCATGTCGTCTATATAGACTTCCATAGTGTGTCCTATTTATTCCTTAAACATCATATTGACTAGCCTTTGATAAGTAGCACTTGCATTCCTTAGTCCAAATGGCATAGCAATATAACAATAGATACTAGTTGGGGTCATAAAGGCTGTATCCTCTTGATCAGACGGTTCCATCTGAATTTGTTGAAATCCAGATGAAGCATCCATAAAAGTCAACAACTCATGACCCGCGGTAGCATCCACCATGGAGTCAATGTGGGGTAATGGGAAAGGATCCTTGGGACATGCCTTGTTTAAATCAGTGAAATCGACACATACCCTCCACTTTCCATTTTTCTTTTGAACAACAACCACATTGGCTAACCATCTTGGATACTTAACCTCTCTAATCATACCTGCTCGGAGTAATTTGTCTACCTCCTCCTGGATAATGGCATTCCTCTCTGGTGGAAACTTCCTCCTCTTCTGATGTATAGATTTGAATGACCTGTCAATGCCAAGTTTATGAGTAATTATATCCTTAGAGATACCTGTCATGTCTTCATGCTTCCAGGCAAAGGTAGTTTTCCTCCTTTTAAGGAAGGATACTATGCTGAGGATCCTTGATCCTATGAAGACTTTGGATTCAGGATCATTAGGATCCATAAGGATTTCTTTCACATCCCGTTCTCTTACCTCCAAGACGTCTCTTGGAGGATACTTTAGTTGCTATTGCTCCTGGTCTTGAGGCTAGCTTCATTGATGAGGTATAACAATTCTTTGCTTCTTGTCGGTCACTCTCAATCTTTATCACCCCTCATGGACTAGGAAGCTTCACACACTGATGATATATAGATGCAACTGCCTTCATGTCATGTATTCATGGCCTGCCAAGGATAACATTGCAACAGGATAAGCAATCTATAACACAAAATTTTTTATAAGAATGAAGTCCTTCAATGTAAATGGGAAGTTTAATGTCCCCCAATGTATTCTTGATTTCTCCGCTGAATCCCACAAGAACTGAGGATCTTGGTGTCACACCCCGACCACGTATAACATACAAAACGTGGCGGAAAACGTCGGGGAGTGTTGTAACAGAATTAATTGTTTCAAATCCATGGCAAACAAAGTTATAATTTATTTATTTAACAAGAGTGTTACATTGTTTTAAACAGGAAATAAAGAGTTCATAACATAGTCAAACTAAGTCTATCTTCATTTTAAGTCTCTAAGGCACAGGTCCGCCCTAGTGTCACGATCATCATCCTATGCAAAAGCTCCTGAAAACACATGTGAAAATAGGTACGCCAGCATAAAAATGCCTGTGAGATACATAGGTTTTGTGAAAATAGGATTCATGACTTAAGTTTAAGAAAAAGTTGTTTAGTAAAAGTCAGTCATGAACCTTGTAAGTTGTTTTGTTTTGTAAGTCATTTAAAAAGTGATAAGATCGAATGATATGTATAAATAAAAGAATAATACATGGTTAAATGAATAACCAAGTAAAATGAGTTGTATAAAATAAGTTGTTTGTAAAGCAATGTCTTGTGAAAGATATGTTATTTGTATAAAATGTTATATGTCTAAATTGAAATGATTCAAATAACGCTACGATATGTAATACCATACAAACACTTATATATAGGAAGTACCAGCGGCGTATCCACCATGCTTGTATCATATTACACACGTCTCGTTACTTAAATCACTTAAACAAACCACCAATGTATAAAGTCCATGTTTAAACCAATTGTCAAAAAGTCCTTGTATAAGCCATGTCAAATGTTAAAAAGTCCAAATGCAGTCAAGTATTGTGTAACAAATGTTATGTATTGTAAGTAAAGTATTGTCACATAATCCAAATGTAGAAATGTACAAAACAAAGTATTTTGAATATATCAAAAAGTTGTGTTTTGCAAAGTGAATGCATGTTACATTGATACAAACATTTATGTGGTAAGTTAACGCATACATTCAAGCCTTGAGACAGTCGGATAACCCTTTCAACCAAGGTTATCAAAAGAAATGTTTTCGGATTCAGTCATTCCTTACATCCAAACAAACCCGAGATGTCAGGAATGGGATTTGTCAAGTCCTATGGTACCAGTACTTACTACCGAGCGACGTAGCTAATGTTAATGAAAGTATATAAGTCTCGTTTGTGCAAACCAAATGTTATAGCAATTGTATACATGTCATATGAAAACAATGTACTAAGTATGCTAAGTTAACATACAAAGCAGAAAAGTCATGTAAATCAATGTAATGTAAAACAATGTACTAAGTATGCACACAATGGACATACATAGCTTGAAATGTAATGTAAAACGATGTACTAAGTATGCATACAATGGACATACATAGCATAAAATGTAATGAAATCATGTACTATAATGTACTAATGAACATAACAAGCATATGATATGAAAGCATGAAAAGCACGAAAGTAACAAGTAGGCACATGTGTTTCACCCCAAAACGTTTGGAAAACAGTAAAAGAGGGGGTTCTATGTACTCACTTGAGATTGCTTAGAAGTCCTTGAGTAACAACCAAACAATGCTAGAGATTACGGATATCAAACGGCACCTAATATAGGTAACTACATTAATAAACCGGACTTAAATCGGAAGATCGGATAGAATGAGGGCTCGTAAACCAAATGAGTATGAGAACTCATGTAATATGGTTTAACAAAGCCTACATACTAAAATGAAACCTAACCTAAGTGCTTACGACCCATTACGACCCGTTTAGGTAGCTTATACTACTTTAACGCGTCGTTCGCGTGAAACGCGTTCGGACCGCTTAACTAGTCCTATGACAAGTAATATATGCCTTAACATGTCTAATATTGTTGTCAAATCAGTTTAGATGTCAAAAGTTATGTTACATATGTTCAAAATGAATTTTGGCGTCAAAGGGGTATTTTGGTAATTTACCTAAGGCATATAAACTACCTATCATACAACTAACTAAACGTCGTGACCATAAGGTCACTTAATGTGTTTGGTCGGATCCTAATGATCGACCAAACGGGTCGGGTTCGAAAGTATAAGCGATTGTTTAGATCGCTTACCTTACGACCCTATATAAGCACTAAACTAAAAGTGACGAGCTAAGCATGTTAAAACATGCTTAACTAAGTTTAGAAAACAGGTTTGGTATCAAAACAAACGGTTTTGATACCTAAGAGTAGTTTGGTTACAAAATACGCAAGAATACGTATTCTGGCCGAAACTACGGCTCGTCACTGAGCCTAGATAACGTGGTAATCAGTAGGTATAGTCACTAGGGACTATAACCATCGTGATTACGCTCACGTTATGAAGTTCAAACGAACTTCGCATTGACCATAGACTGGTCATTGCAGAAAGTCAAACAAAGTTTGACTTTCAGACTCGAAAAGCAATAAAAGAACGAAGGAACACTTACAAAGGGTCCCCGAAAGCTAATCTTGATCCAAGTAGCTCAGGTATGAAACAATGGTTCCAACTTAGAGCTTCTCAAATCAGATTTTGTGGGTTTTGCAAGAAAGGGGGGTTGGGTATTTATAGTGTTCGGAGAGCCGTTAAGATCGTTTTTTGGAAACCGTGCTTTGATCTTGGCCATACACCTCAAGAACATGGTTTTACAAAACCATTTGAGCCCCTAGTATTGAGAAATACCATGTGCAAGTGGGTTTTATGGGTAATACAGCTGTTAACAGCTGTTTAAATGACTTTTACTAATCAGAAGGGGCCTCGCGTGACGCCAAGGGGGCTAGGTGTCACGCTAAGGTCCTCTTGATCAACAAACACTTTCAAATGTTCCCCTTTCAGTCCCCGTTGTGTATTAAGGCCATTTCCGACACGTTTAAGGATCGTTAAATCATTTTCAAGGCTCCACAAGGATGCCTAAACATTGTGGACATGAAACATGCTCAAAAATATGCCAGAGGTTGGTTCGTTTGGTCGTACGATCGCGATGTTCGCTTAATTACGACGGAATGCGCATAAGCGCGAAAAACGATCCAAATGGCGTGACGAATGGATTTTTCTCATGCCAAACACTAAAATAAAATATTTTAGTGCTTACATAAATTTTTGGATGTCCGGATGTATTCAGAACGTAAGTTATGCGCGAAAGTGCAAACTTGTGCACTTTTTGATGCTTTTAGTCCCTGAATGACCCAAAAGTTTATTTTAGCACACCGAACCCCTCAAAGCATATAAAGGATATTTAAGGTGTGTTTAACTTATGGTCATGTTCCGGAATGTTCGTTACAGTTCAAATTGGCATACTTTCGCAGTTTGTCAAGTTTAGTCCCTGTAAGCGAATTAACTTGTTTTTGCCATACCAAAGCCTTCAAAACTTATTTCTAAGTTATGTAAAGGTTATTTAAGGTATGTTAAGTATATGTTGATGTTCCGGAGTATTTTTCGCATTAAACTGATTACGTTTACGCACCAGTTTGCGTATAACTCTCCAGAAAGCGATATAGAGTTTGAAATTGAATAAAAGTCAAAACATGAAAAATGTAAAACATAACCAAACAAACACTGGGATCAAATAACTTTGTTTTATTGATAACTGAATTGTTTACAATGATTTTAGACACAGATGTTACACTTGGGATAATATCTGATTCAGGGATATGCATCTTCTTGAGGACATCAAGCTGAATGATGCTCACTGAGCTTCCTCCATCAATTAGGATCCTGCGAACAAAATGGTTAGAAATGAACAAAGTAATAACTAGACCATCATGATGAGGATCCTGAACATCAACACGATCATCCTCATCAAAAGTTATAACTTTCTCCTGTGTAACAGTAGAGGTCCGGATGGGTCTATCTCCATTATCCATCTTGGTCTCCTTGGCATGTCTTTTAGCTGCTGAAAAGGAAGTACCACAAATGTCTGATCCACCGGATATGAAGTTTATAACTTGTGCATCTGCTGGAGGAGCGGGAGCTCTTTTTGGGATCTTCTCAGGATCCTTGATCCTTGACTTCTTTCTTCCCAAAAGTTCCTTTAAATGCCCCTTGCTTAACAAGTAACCAATTTCTTTTCTAAGTGCAATACACTCCTAAGTGAGATGTCCGAAATCCTCATGATATGCACACCATTTGGATTTGTCTTTTGTTGCGGCTGGTTTATCACTTTTCCTTGGTCACCTAGCATTCTCACCTAAATTCTGCATTGCAAGAATTAGTTCATTGTTATCAACAGAAAAACAGTATTCAGAAATGGGAGGATAATCCTCATCATCCTCTTCCTGTTCTACTGCATGCACGTTCTGGTTGTCAGACTTGTTGTAGGACTTGAACTTGTTGTTCTTGAAGTAGGATCCTTGTTTTTCCTGCTTCGAGGATCCTGCTAGTCTTTCCTGGATCCTTTTATCATCCTCTAATCAGATGAATCTAAGGGCCCTAGTTCTCACTTCATCAAGATTCCTGCATGGGGTCATAACAAGATCGTCATAGAATAATGAATCCCTAAGCAGTCCCATTTTAAAGGCTTCCACAGCCGTAGCTATATCTAGATTAGGGATATCTAAGGATTCTTTACTAAACTTAGTGATGTAATCTCTAAGTGATTCATTTTGACCTTGTGTTACCCTATATAGATCACTAGTTAAACGTTCAAATTTTCTACTACATGAGAATTGACTATTAAACAGATTAACTAGATTAGCAAATGAAGTAATTGAGTAAGGGGGAAGACTTAGCAGCCATTTAAGAGCTGATCCTGTGAGTGTGGATCCAAAACCCTTGCATAGATATGCTTCCTTTAACCTCTCCGGAATTGGATTGATCTCCATCCTTTCTCTGTATTGAGCTACATGTTCCTCTAGATCCGTTAAACCATCATACAGCTTCATAGTTGGTATCTGGAACCTTTTGGGTATCTCAGCATCACAAATAGGTGGTGCAAAACGAGATATCATATGGCTACCATCTGCGATCTCAGGAATGGGCTTAACCACTCCTGGAACACTGGATATCATATCCTTTAGCTTCTGTAATTCTATAGCCATAGCTTGATTAATACATGTATCCTGCATAAAGCCATGGTTAGTGTTGTAGGAATTATTCAAAGTGTTACCTCCCGGAGGATTCAAGTTTGGAATCCCAGATGTGAATCCATATTGATGAGATTCTGGTATGATTGAAGGACCAGAAGTAGCAATGGTTTGCATTGGAATGAAGTCTCCTTGATGAACATATGAACTTGAGGGTTGTACACTCCGTAAGAATCCTTGATCCTGAAAGATGTTGGATCCTTGAACCTGGAAGGAGGATCCTTGAACCTGAGAGGATCCTTGAACCTGTGAGGATCCTTGGACCTGGGAGGATCCTTAGACCTGGGAGGATCCTTGGAACTGGGAGGATCCTTGAACCTGAGAGGATCCTTGGACCTGAGAGGATCCTTGGACCTGTGAGGATCCTTGAACCGTGTGCGTTCCCATATATCCTCCTGGGCTGACAAAGGATCCCTGATGCTGGAAAGAGGATCCCGAAGGCTGAAAGTGAGACCCAAAAGCTTGACTCATAGTTGTTGTTCCATAACGTCTTCCCAATGGTCCACTCTGATACTGGATATCCGGAGCTGCAGATTGCTGGGCAGTCATAGCTGGAGTGTCAAAATCCAGTGACCTTTGTATCAAAGGAGAGTGATCCTCCCTTGATTTCTTCTGTTTCTTGATGTCACCAATTTCCCGAAGGATCCTTTCGTTGGTTTTGTCCTGCTCTTGTATGTGATCCCTCATCTGCAAAATCAAAGAAAAAAGATCACTAGTAGTAGGGTTAGAAGAAACAGCAGAAGTTGGTGGTTTTGGAAAAATGGGGCTTTGTCTCTTTGCAGCATTTTCAGCATTCTTCTGGGATCCAAAAGATGGTGGAGGCAAAGGTGGAACGCCCTGTGAAGAAGTGACTGCTGGCATTGAACTTGACGTGTTCTTCGCTGAAGAAGCCATGTGGTTGAAGATGATGAACCTAAATGAACACAATGAGCAAATTTTTTCAGAAATGAAGCACCAACTGCCCCACGCTGGGCGCCAAACTGTTTTGGTAAAAAATCAAGCAAGGATAATGCAACCAAATCTTTGTTGTGAGGAATGATGCTTGAACAAATGAACAATTGTATGAAAAACTTGCAAATCAAATAAACGAGTGACACAAGGATTTATACGAGGAAAAAGCCCTTGATCAAGAGTTGATCTCCGGCATAAAAAACCTCGGGTGATGGAAACTACCGATCACCAATTAAGATTAAACAGAAAAAATGTTACAACTCGGGATGATAACAAGCTTGTTACAAGGATCACTAGTGTGCAATGTGCAAAAAAATGTATGAAATCGCCAGGTAAACTGTCGAGAGCTGTTTCGAGAGTGTGTGTTTGCTAAAATTAGCCAAGTGTTCTAACTCAAGCTTGTTATCCCCTTTTTAATTTAGAAATAACTAAAATAACTAACTATCCGCTAAATGTGCAAGTCTCCCACGATCTCCATAACGTTCACAAGGGCCAAGCACATGCGGAATATTGACGGAATATGCTCCACGAATATCGGCAAGACCAAGTCCATGCACATACTCCTGCAAAACGAGCTCACATACAAGGTAGACAACCGTTAGTGTAAGGATAACAATGAGGATCCTGAATCCTGGTCCTGCAACACATTATGAGGATCCTAAATTCAAACAGAATTAAGGATCCGTGATCCTGGTAGTACTTGAGGATCCTTGATCCTTAGGATTGGAAAATCCTCCCCTAACACCCACGATCTCCATAATGTTCACAAAGCCATGCACGTGCGGAATATTGAGGCATATTCCCCAAGAATATCGGCAAGACCAAGTCCAGGGTGTATACTCCTGCAAAACAAACTTAAACATCACGAAGGAACCCATTAGTATAAGGATAACAACAAGGATCCTGAATCCTGATCCTGCAATGTCTTCTAAGGATCCTTAATTCAAACAGAATTGGGGATCCGTGATCCTGGCAGTGCTTGAGGATCCGTGATCCTTAGGATTGGAAAATCCTCCCCTAACAACTACCCCCAAAATATAAGAAGTAAAATGTAATTTAACGAGTTGTATTTTTGATCTTATCTCCAACTGACTAACGGATATATAGCCGTTTGGATCGAACTAGCCGTTGCTGGTCTTACGTCATTGAAGTGACAATCCTGCAGAATCATCATTATAAATAGGTTAGAGATAAGGATCGATAGGCATTTAAATTCGTGCGTTACTTCCTTTAAATCCTCATTCAAAGATCAATCAGGTATCTTTCTTCTCCTTTCTCTTTATCTTCTTACTCTGTTCTTCTTCGAAATCTTTAGATCAAAATGAAGTTACGATCATCCCCCGACAAGGATCACCAGAAAGATAGTCCTTTGAAAAGCCAAGGGATTATCAAAAGTACTCCGAAGGAACTCTGCAGTTTTACCGATCCGGAGATCGACCGGATTCGCCATTGTTTTCCGGCGAACACCGTCTTCAAGCCCTTTGACCCTACCACCAAAAGTGATTTTTTTTTCTGAAACCTGGGTTGCTTTTCCGGCCACTCCATTTCTGATAGGATACTCCTATCCTTTCCCTGCCTTCACTGAATCCTTCTTTTCTCTCACCGGCATGTGCTACATTCAGGCCATGCCAATGATGTGGAGGGTTTTATATACCCTAGAGAGAATCATTGAGCAGGAAGGTATAGAGTTAGGGATGTTGGAACTGGCTGAACTGTATAACCTTGTGAGCCATGGTTCACACCGCTTCTTATTCAAACATAAACCGGGTGAAGCACACCCAATCCTCAAGACCACAAAGAATCACACTAACTGGAAGAAGCGTTTTTTCTTCGTTAGGAGGGATTCTATCTCGGATGGGAAGGATCTCCCCAGATAGTGGGCCACCCATGGTAGGATAAAGGATCCTTATAGAAGGATCATAAGATAACCCTGTTCCTGCTGAGGATAACTGACCCCTTTTTGTGTCTTTTTGTGCAGCTATCTCCGTTTCTCATATAATTCCATCACCTGCAACAAAAGAGAGGATCGCTGCTTTCTGGAATCTTGATCCTGCAGTAAGATCATTCCAAGCAAACACCAAGGATTCTTAAGAAGTATCCTCCGGCTCAGTCACAATGTCAAGTAAGTATCCAAGTCTGTATATAATTAAATGTTTAAATGAAAATAAAACAAGAATACTTATCTGTTGTTTTGGATTGGTAGGCGCTGGAAAATCTTCGAAGTCAGCCTCCCGCTTCAGTGTTAGTGATCTTAGCACTGTGGCTCCCCGGTCCGGAAAGAAGAAGTCTGCTGCTAGCCAAGCGCTCTAATCCCCAAGCCTGTCACCTCCAGGGGAGGAAAGAAGAGGAAGGCCACTGAAGCTGACAATCTTGAAGGCCTGCCCCTCATCCATCACCAGTTTGAGGAATACTTTGCTGATGTAAGGATCACTGATCCTGACTGATTATCCTGCCCATTTGAGGATAGCGGATTCTGAACCCTACCTTTTCTTTTTGCAGAAATTTGCCGAGATCCAGATGCTCTTCGATGCATACGTTGAAGAAGCTGAGCAGAAGCATTTGGTGTTTCAGAAGATCTTCCTAGCCAAGGATCAAACCATCTCCTCCCTCGAAAAAGATCTCAATCTGGCAAAGAAGCAGGTGGTCATGACCCAGATTAATGCTGATCATGAGAAGGCTGAGGTGATGGAGGATACTAAAGTCTCTGCTGCCATCACTATGTACAAGATCAAACTCCAGATGGCCCAGGAGGCTGAGGATCCTAACTTTGACAGGACCAAATGGGACCAGGAGGGCTGGAAGGCTAAGCTGGCTGAGTTGGATGATGAGGAAGAGGCTACAGAGGTCTTGGCAATTGAGGCAGGAGGCAGTGGAGCTAAGGATCAGGCGGGTGATGCTGGAGCAGGAGGTGATGGTGATGCAGCGAAGGTTTAAGCTGCAGAAATGGGCGATGATGGATTTATCTAGACGCGGCCGGAGCCCATTTTTTATGATTTGGTAGTGGTTTTTGTTTTTGTTTTGATGGTGTTTTTCTCGAACAATAGTTGGTCTGTAATAACTTAGACAACAGTTTTTAGGGTTGAGGATCATGGATCCTTGGACAATAGGTAGGATAATGGGTGGTGGATGGATCCTCTGTTTGGGGGATGAAGCCACTTGTCATCCTTCCGCCTTTATTTCCTGCACTTAGACCTTGTTAATATGGACACACTTTGCCAACCCAAGTGGACGGGCCACGTTTTGCTGGTAGAAGCTTGGGTTGGCAATTTTGACAACCTTTAAAGGGTTTAACTTTTGGTAAATAAAATCTTAATCTTTTGACTATCTTGTGTTGTTACTTTCGTAAATATTTTATCTTTCAGTTGTTGTGATATACTTGTTTGAATTCACAAATAAAGAATAAAAGTTCAATAGATCATGTCAAAAAGTTTAGGATATGATCAAGGATCAAATATCCTATAATCGATAAATTCAAAAAAGTAATGTAACTTAAGGATCATGTATCCTGTTGTCAAAGAATAAGGGTCACTTAGATAAATAAAGAATAAAATCAAAATGATCAAGAATCATACCTGAGAATCCAAGTTAGGATCCTAAACCTTTAACATTTACAATCAGGATAACCAAAAGACAAACCTTAGTAAAAGGTAAGGATCAAGGATCCTTAGCTGTTTAGCTTCAAAAACCTGAAATAGAATATAACTTGGGACTAAGCCAATATAAGAAAAGAGTTAGCAACTGGGGACAAGCCCAACAATTCTGGGGACAAGCCCAATATACTGGGGACAAGCCCAAAAAACTGGGGACAAGCCCAAAAAACTGGGGACTAGCCCAAAGGATCTTGTGTAAACTGGAGTATGGCCCTCACTGGCGACTATACAAACTTAGTGACATGAAAATGTCAAAACCTTAGCTAACGTGAAAACGTTAGAAACCTTAGGAACGGATGTATGGTACGTCTACCATTATACGTAGGATCCCGGATACAGCCAGTACAATGAAATTGTCAGCCCCTAAAGCGAGTACTGGTCCCATTGCCATGAACTGTACCAGGATCATCGTGCGCTACTGGCGATACTGGGGACAGGCCCAAATAACTGGGGACAAGCCCAAATAACTGGGGTCAAGCCCAAAAAACTGGGGACAAGCCCAAAAAAACTGGCTACTTCTGTGGATACTCAACCCTTTGTCAAGGATATATCAACCTTCTGCAAAACTCAGAACTAAGTGAAAGAAGGATAAAGGATCCAGGATCCTTCCCCTTATATATATAGGATAACTAAAGAATTAAATAGATTGGGATTAGTTCATTACCAGAATGAGGATCATCTATCCTCTAAGGATCCTTCGAGGATATCAGTCATGAATATTGCTAAGGATCATGGATCCTTATCACATGAAGTATTTCTTCAAGTGGACATCATTCCAAGCTCTTGGTAGCAAATCAGCTTCCATTGTTAGCTATCGATATGCCCCCTTTCCAGCCTCAGCTTCAATCAGGTAGGGGCCTTCCCACTTTGGTGCCAACTTTCCATCAGCAGGATTTGTGGTATTCTGAAATGCTTTCCTCAATACCATATCACCAACTTGGAATTTCCTGATCCTGACATTCTTATTGTAGGCCCCAGCCATCCTTTGTTGATAACTAGCCATCCTTATCCTTGCCAAATCCTTGAGTTCTTCTATAGTATCCAAGTCTTGAACCAAGTTTTCAGCATTTCCTTCAGGATCACGAATGCTTGTTCTTGCAGTAGGAACCACCATCTCTGTAGGGATCACAGATTCTGCTCCAAATACCAAAGAAAATGGAGTTTGGCCAATAGCATTCTTGGGGGTTGTCCTATCAGCCCATAGTACATAAGGTAGTTCTTCTGCCCATTTTCCTTTCTTGGACCCAAGCTTCTTCTTCAAGTTGTTGATGATGATCTTGTTGGATGATTCTGCTTGACCATTAGCTTGTGGGTGGACTGGTGTTGATGTTATCATCTTAATCCCCCAGCTGTCACAAAAGTTAGTAGTTCTACTCCCAATAAATTGGGATCCATTATCACAAACAATTTCAGAAGGGATACCAAATCTAGTAATAATGTTTCTTTTAATAAAGGTTATCACTTCCTTTTCTCTGACTTGAGCAAAGGCTTCAGCCTCTATCCACTTAGAGAAGTAATCAATCATGGCAAGCATGAACACCTTTCCTCCTGGTGCTTTGGGAAGTTTACCAACTATATCCATTCCCCATCTCATGAATGGCCAAGAAGAGGATACAGGATGCAAGAGCTCTGCTGGTTGATGAAGGATATTACTATGTCTCTGACAAGGATCACACTTCTTGGCATAATCCACAGCATTCTTCTTCATTGTAGGCCAATAGTATCCTGTCCTAAGGATCCTTGAGAACAATGCCCTGCCCCCAGTGTGGTTTCCACAATCTCCTTTAGGAAAATCCTTCAGGACTTCTTGGATTTCAGGATCCTCAATGCATCTTAGATATGGACCTGCAAGAGATCGTTTATATAACATGTTATTCAATATTGTAAATTGAGATACCTTGACTTTGAAAGCCCTGGGGTTTTCTCCTGTAGGAATCTCTCCATGTTGTATATATCTTATGATTGGAAGGATCCATGATCCTGAACAAGACTGTGCACTATCACTAGGAACCATTGCAGAATCCTGTTCTATCTCCATAGTTATGTGATCCTCAATAGCAGGAGCCAAAACATGGATGATAGGGATCTTGATATCCTCTGGAATTTTCAAGGATGATCCTAGGTTGGCCAATGCATCAACTTCTGCATTTTCTTCCCTGGGTACCTGTGTCAAACTAAAAGAAACAAAAGAGAGTGTCAATTCCTTGACTATCTCTAGGTATTTGATTAGCTTTTCACCTTTAACAGCATAGGATCCATTAAAGTGATTAGTAATTAACAATGAATCTACATGTACCTCCAGATACCTGTGTCACGGCCCCAGCCCCGGTTTGACCCGGTCAGGAGCCGCGGGACAGGAACCCGTGGTATCCAATTGATACGACAGCGGAAGATTTTCAACAGGATCTTTTAAAACTCAAAATGCCCAATTATTTTATTCCATAATTTGGAGATAAACCCCGTAATTTACAATAGAGGAATTTAACTAGGAAATTCCCTGATTTATTAAAACATGTTTATTCATTTTTAACTGAGCCACCTCTTCAAGCTTGTTAGTGCTCCGTAGCACGTTTCCTTGATTTACAGCAGGTCGCCTGAAACATGTTTTAAAAATATTTTATCAGCGCGGAAATGCTGGCGAGTCACTCTAATTTGATAAAATGACACCTAGTTATAATTTACAGCATAAGAGCGATTACAATGGCTTCTATCTTATTTTTATCTGGCGCCGTGTCACATTGCGTGACGATGGTCATACCACTATTGGGTCCTGTCACCCAAATAGTGACGATCACTGTTAGGTCAATGAACCTAACCAATGAGAATTTAGTAATGTGCACAATACCCCACTAGCCAGTGATTCAAGATATCCACGACTTACTCCCTTTAATTATAACTTTTGAAAATAATTTGAGGTATTGTAAAACAGTTGATAAAAAGAGAATGACTCACATTGTAGATTTATACGGCAGAGTTTAAGCCTACTGATTAGCCTTTGTAACCTAAATTAATAACATGCACACAAGCTAGGTCAGTAACTAACACATCATTTACGATAACTCACGAGATTAAACCCTCACAACGAATGACAAAGTGCGATACTTAAACATCGATCGAATTCACGATGAATGACAAAGCATAAACCCTAATGTGGGCAGCACTTAAACATCCATTGGATAGTTTTAATCGATCGGACATTGAATCGTAGCAGCGATTGAGTTAATACCCTGTATTGTAGCAACACCTCGCTAATTGAGAGTGTATTTTTGACTTCAGAGTGATATACTTTCGTTTTTGAAAGTTTGTTTCGACACAGAATGAAAGCCCCTGAGCTAGGCTATTTATAGGTGAAAAATAGGCCTGTCGCGGCCCGCGTGAGCTTCCGGCCGACCTTTACGCGGCCCGTGTAACCACCTAGTCTAGGCATAGGTTTGATTGGTCACGAGTAGGCTTGCCATCTGGTCACCACGTGGCTCGGGAATGCTTATCCTATCACACCATACCTGAACGCGGCCCGCGTAAGGTATGCTTACCCTTTACGCGCCCCGCGAGAGGACCAAGATTCTAAATTTCTTGGTTTTTAATATGGAGTAGGGTTTCAGGGGTCCAGGTTTATACTTACGGGTCAATTTAGGACATTTTTGAGAGTCCTTACATCCTCCCCACCTTATTTAAAATCTCGTCCTCGAGATTCATTGGAATAAGTGAGGATACTTTCGCTTCATCTCTGATTCCAGCTCCCAAGTGTATTCGGGTCCTCTCTTTGAATTCCACTTGACCTTGACAAGTACTAACCATTTGCGTTTGAGAAACTTAACCTTTCTGTCTTCTATCTGAAGAGGTTTCTCAATAAATTTTAACCTTTCGTTTACCTCTATATCCTGAAGAGGTACTACCAAAGATTCGTCTGATAAGCATTTCTTGAGGTTGGATACATGAAATACATCATGTACTCCAGCCAATTCTTCTGGTAGTTGTAAACGATAAGCAACTGGTCCTATACGTTGGATTACTGGGAAAGGTCCTACATATCCTGGACTTAGCTTTCCTTTCTTACCGAAACGAACTACTCCTTTCCAAGGAGAAACTTTCAAAAGTACCTTATCTCCGACTTGAAATTCCAGTGGCTTGCGTCGAT
The DNA here is from genome assembly GCA_030545235.1 of Helianthus tuberosus. Lineage (NCBI taxonomy): Eukaryota > Viridiplantae > Streptophyta > Magnoliopsida > Asterales > Asteraceae > Helianthus > Helianthus tuberosus. Next base: position 110,011,061 of record CM060426.1, on the reverse strand, counting down.
TATCGGCATAACTCTTTTGATGATCTCGAGTAGTCTTTAGTCTTTCCTTGATTTGAGTAATCTTGTTGGTGATCTCTTGCACGATTTCAGGATCTGACAATTGGCTTTCTCCTATTTCTGCCCAACAAACTGGAGGTCTGCACTTTCGTCCATACAGTGCTTCGAATGGGGCAGCTTTAATGCTTGAATGATAACAATTGTTATAGGAGAATTCAATTAAGGGTAAATGGTTGTCCCAATTTCCACCAAAATCTATCACACATGCCCTAAGCATGTCCTCCAGGGTTTGGATCGTCCTTTCACTTTGTCCGTCTGTTTGAGGATGATATGGCGTGCTTAATTTTAGTCGGGTTCCCATTGCTTCTTGGAAACTTTTCCAAAAATGGGAAGTGAAACGACTATCCCTATCCGATACAATGGAGAGTGGAACTCCATGTAAGGATACTACTTCATCTACGTACAACTTTGCCAACCTTTCCATACTAAAGGTTTCTTTCATGGGTAGAAAATGAGCTGACTTGGTTAATCGATCCACAATTACCCAAATCGCGTCATTACCTTTTCTGGTTTTGGGTAACTTAGTAACAAAATCCATTGTTATGAGTTCCCATTTCCATACAGGCATTTCTAGTTGTTGTAGTAAACCTGAAGGTTTCTTGTGTTCTGCCTTAACTTGTGAACAAGTAAGACACTTAGAAACATATCTAGCTATGTCCTTTTTCATTCCGTTCCACCAGAAATTGTTTCTTAAATCTTGGTACATCTTATTGTTACCAGGATGCATGGTATACCTAGATTTATGTGCTTCTTCTAAAATTTTATCTCTTAATTTTCCTTGTTTAGGTACCCAAATTCTTTTCTGATGGAATCTCCAAATTCCATCATTTCCTTGCTCTAATTCTTTTATTCGTCCTTTCATTCCTTCAGCATCGTCCTTGATTGCTGTTTCTTGAACATTCTTTAGTTGTTCCATTAAATCTAATTGTAGAGTTAATCTAAGAGCACGAACCCGTCGTTGTTTCTCATGATACTTACGACTTAAGGCATCTGCAACTACATTTGCCTTTCCTTCGTGATATTGAATATCACAGTCGTAGTCGCTTAGTATTTCCATCCATCTTCTCTGCCTCATATTTAATTCTTTTTTGTCCAAATATGTACCTTAAACTTTTGTGATCCGTATAGACAGTAAACTTACTTCCATACAGATAATGTCTCCAAATTTTAAGGGCAAAGATTATGGCTCCTAACTCTAAGTCATGAGTTGTATAGTTTTCCTCGTGCTTTTTCATTTGCCTTGAAGCATACGCAATTACCTTCTTGTGTTGCATAAGCACACATCCTAATCCCAGTTTTGAAGCATCACAGTATACTTCAAAATCTTCTGTTCCTTCCGGTAAAGCTAAGATTGGAGCATTTGTTAACTTATGCTTTAAAATCTTAAAAGCCTCTTCTTGTCTAGGTCCCCATTCAAACTTAACAGCTTTACAGGTTAGCTTAGTTAAGGGTAACAGCTATTTTGGAAAAATCCTTAATAAACCGTCTATAATATCCGGCTAAACCTATAAAAACTTCTAATTTCCATAGCTGATTGGGGAACTTTCCATTTGGTGATCGCTTCTATCTTAGCAGGATCTACGTGAATGCCTTCGTGATTCACCATGTGTCCTAAGAATTGCACTTCTTGTAGCCAAAATTCACACTTCGAGAATTTGGCGTAAAGCTTTTCCTTTCTTAACAAAGTTAAGAGTATATGCAAGTGCTCATAATGTTCCTCCTGACTTTTGGAATAAATAAGTATATCGTCGATGAAGACAATTACAAATTTATCCAAGTACGGTTTACAGATTCTATTCATCATGTCCATAAATGCTGCAGGAGCATTTGTTAACCCAAAGGGCATGACTGTAAACTCGTAGTGACCATACCTAGTCCTGAAAGCAGTTTTAGGTATGTCTTCTTCTTGTACCTTTAATTGATGATATCCAGAGCGTAAGTCTATCTTAGAAAAATATCTAGCTCCTTGAAGTTGATCAAAAAGATCATCAATCCTAGGTAATGGGTATCGATTCTTAATTGTAACTTTATCCATTTCCCTATAATCGATACACATTCGCATCGAACCATCCTTTTTCTTTACAAACAACACTGGTGCTCCCCAAGGGGATGAACTAGGTTGTATAAAACCTTTACTTAGTAATTCATCTAACTGCTTTTTCAATTCTAGCATTTCAGTGGGTGCTAATCGATAAGGTGCCTTAGCTATCGGTGTAGTTCCAGGAATTAGATGAATTCTAAATTCAACTTCTCTATCAGGTGGTAATCCAGGTAGTTCCTCTGGGAATACATCCAAGTATTCTGATACTACTGGAATGTCCTTAAGTTCTTTACTTTTCGTGTTAATGATTACTGAAATCATATACACCATTTCTTGTTTTCTCGAGTAACTAGCCAATTTCATTACTGAAATGAATTTCAGTGGCTTTCGTGGCTTATCTCCTGTAATCGCCACTAATTCTCCTGTGGGTGTATGAATTTCTATGGAATTCTTATCACAAAGAATTCAGGCATGGTTGGCTACTAACCAATCCATTCCTAACACGACATCGAATCCAGCTAAATTCATAGGTAACAGGTTTGCAGAAAAATTATGTCCTAAGAGTTCTATCTTTCCTTCTTGCAAAACCTTATCTATGTTAACATAATTTCCGTCTGCCGTTTTGACTGTAAAAATCTGCCTAAGTTGGGTTAAGGGTAATTTAAGTGCTTGGCAGAATGAAGTATTTATAAAACTTTGGTTTGCACCAGAGTCAAATAATACTTTTGCAAAAACGTTGTGAACTAGGAACGTACCAGCTATCACATCCGGGATTAGCTCTGCTTCCTGAGTAGTCAGTTGGAAGGCTCTTACATTCCTTTTTACTCCTTCTGTAGGTTTGGCTTTGTTATCCGCTGGTTTGTTTAGTTTTGGGCAATCTGGCCTAAGATGTCCAGCTTCTCCACAGTTGTAACAGACTGTGAATTTCTTCTTCCTGTAGTCTTCTTCTTGATGTTCTGGAATTTTGCAAAAATTGCAATATCCCTTGCATCGTCCAAAATGCTTCCTTTTGCAAGAATTGCAAAATGGACCAATGGAAGATTGCCCAGTCCCCCTTCTTTTGAAATTATTACGGTTACCCATACGGAATCCTTGGGTAATCTTTTGGGCCACTTCCTTCTTTCTATTTTCTTCTCGCGTCCGTACCAGTTCGCCAGTCAGAGTATTGGCTAAATCCACCGCATCATCAATCATGCGGGGTTTTGCAGCCTTGACGATATTACGGATTTCGCCAATCAATCCCCAAATGTAGCGAGAAATGAGTACCGATTCTGGCGAAGCCAGGGTAGGTACTACTCTTGCATACTCAAAGAATGTCGAAGTATACCCTCGACAGTCTACATCCACCATCCTATGGGTCGGGAACTTATTTGTCATTTGTTCCTTTTCGTACTCGGGACAGCAAGTCTCTTAAATTCTTCCCAGTTCATGGCATAGGCCATACTCCTTCCTTTGGCTTGTAGCACAGTGTTCCACCATTCTAGCGCCCCTTCTTTAAAAAGATTCGACGCATACATAACCTTGTCGTCCTCAGCACATTTACTTATCATAATTATTGCCTCGGTTTTCTCTAACCAACGCAGTGCAGCAGTTGCTCCTTCATTACCTGCAAACTCAGCCGGTTTACAGGCAAGAAATTCCTTATAAGTGCAACCAGGCGTTGCAACTTTTATTTTCTTAAGGAGTGGAGCTTGCATCCCATCGTTGTTATTATTAATATGATTGTCGCCTCTATTCACACTATTACTGAAATTATCGTCGTTTGTACGCTTGCTAGGAATGATTTGCTGAGGTGCAATCGGATTTTGAGCAGCAGCAAGTATTGCTGGAATAGCATTGGCTATTCCCTGAGCAACGATATCCTCGATATCTTGCCTATTCAGCAATTGCTCTTCCTGATTTTGCTCAGATTGATTTACTTCATTAACTGGTTCATTACCAGCGTTTGCCATCTGGTAATTAATTTATATAAGTAATTAGCATAGATAACAAATAACTAATTATAACAAAACAATTTGCATATAATCATGTCAATATGTATAATCAAAACGTTCAATATTATATATATATATATATTAGGTATCCATACAAACGGATTATTTTACAAAAGTTTTATTTTTAATTGTTACACAAAATTTATTATTATTACACACAAGTTCCTACAACCACGTATTCTCCCGTCACTTGGTTTATCAGAAACGACGCTCCCTTTCGTCGTATTTCTAGGTAATTCTTTCTCCCACATCCCTAATTCGGTTTCCCGCATCGATCAGCTCCTCGCCCTAGGGACGAAGTTCGGTCAGATTTTCAAGGCTCATTGGTGGGTGTAGTGGAGGTTCTGGGTCGAATTGAGGGAAAAAGGTATCAGGGTTATTTAGGAGATTCTGGAACTGCCAATCGGTGGTCCACCATTCCTCTAGTTCTGCTGGTAGAGGTTGGGTGTGGATAATAGGATCTGGAATAGCAGGTTCCAGATTGAATGGAAGTTGGGCTTCTACTGGGTAGTTAAAAATATCTTCTTCGGTAAATACGAGGTTTTCATTAGCAGGTTCGAGGTTTCCATCGGCAGGTCCGATGAGGTCACTCAGTGCTAATTTATGATCCAATATCTCCCAGGGTGTCATTTCTTGGTTTTGCCTTGAACTTTCACCAATTTCCATTCCTATTTGCTTAGAGGCTTCCTCCATCTCAATCCCTTTTCCTTTATCCAGGGGATTTTCTATCTTGGGAACTCTCCTAGTTGCTGGTTTCCTTTTACGTACACGCCTCCAGCCTACGAATCTTCTCCTTTTCTTGGGCTTTGGTTTCTCCAGAGGTGGAGCATGGAATTCTATAGGTTCTTCCATATTGGGTATGTAACCAGTAAAGTCTTTGGAAACTTCTACTTTCACTGGATAGAGATTGAGATTCTGAAGGGCTTCAGATAACTCATTCATGCTGTTAAGCATATATGCAAAAATACTAAGTTAAAATTTTATAACAAAATTTCACAGATAACCTTCAAGTATTATTGCATACCGTGTGACTAATTTAATACAAAGGATAACTGAAAATTAAAACATACTAGGGTTTATTGTAAACTTGTTTATTTACTGGGTACAGTTTCTAGCTTGTAGGTGATATGGGTGCTAGAACTGCGTCAGGGTATTTAAAAATTTGCATTTACTGCTACAGTGGCTAACATATAGAGGTCTGCCCATTTTTCATCTAACTTGTCTTCCCAGGGTGGGTTACGGCCTAATTCCTGGGTTTCCTGATTAACCCTCACTTCTTTTGGTCGTGATTTCTTTATTTTCTCCTGACTTTTCCTAATAATCAAACTTCTTTTATTAGGAGAAAGTGGTTCCTCAGATTGTGTCTTTCGAACAAATATTCCTTCCTCAGTATCTGTTGGGCATTTTGAGGATGAAGTTCCTTTTTCTTTCGGTGAAGCATCTAATTTATGGTAGATGTCTGAAAGTCTTTGCTTACCCATACTGTAATTAACAGATAGTCAAATAGAAAATCACATAATCACAAAATGACGATTATAGGCTTTAAATCAATGGCTCGATCAGTGGCTCTGATACCACCTTTTCCTGTCACGGCCCCAGCCCCGGTTTGACCCGGTCAGGAGCTGCGGGACAGGAACCCGTGGTATCCAATTGATACGACAGCGGAAGATTTTCAACAGGATCTTTTAAAACTCAAAATGTCCAATTATTTTATTCCATAATTTGGAGATAAACCCCGTAATTTACAATAGAGGAATTTAACTAGGAAATTCCCTGATTTATTAAAACATGTTTATTCATTTTTAACTGAGCCACCTCTTCAAGCTTGTTAGTGCTCCGTAGCACGTTTCCTTGATTTACAGCAGGTCGCCTGAAATATGTTTTAAAAATATTTTATCAGCGGGGAAATGCTGGCGAGCCACTCTAATTTGATAAAATGACACCTGGTTATAATTTACAGCATAAGAGCGATTACAATGGCTTCTATCTTATTTTTATCTGGCGCCGTGTCACATTGCGTGACGATGGTCATACCACTATTGGGTCCTGTCACCCAAATAGTGACGATCACTGTTAGGTCAATGAACCTAACCAGTGAGAATTTAGTAATGTGCACAATACCCCACTAGCCAGTGATTCAAGATATCCACAACTTACTCCCTGTAATTATAACTTTTGAAAATAATTTGAGGTATTGTAAAACAGTTGATAAAAAGAGAATGACTCACATTGTAGATTTATACGGGCAGAGTTTAAGCCTACTGATTAGCCTTTGTAACCTAAATTAATAACATGCACACAAGCTAGGTCAGTAACTAATACAACATTTACGATAACTCACGAGATTAAACCCTCACAACGAATGACAAAGTGCGATACTTAAACATCGATCGAATTCACGACGAATGACAAAGCGTAAACCCTAATGTGGGAAGCACTTAAACATCCATTGGATAGTTTTAATCGATCGGACATTGAATCGTAGCAGCGATTGAGTTAATACCTTGTATTGTAGCAGCACCTCGCTAATTGAGAGTGTATTTTCGACTTCAGAGTGATATACTTTCGTTTTTGAAAATTTGTTTCGACACAGAATGAAAGCCCCTGAGCTAGGCTATTTATAGGTGAAAAATAGGCCTGTCGCGGCCCGCGTGAGCTTCCGGTCAACCTTTACACGGCCCGTGTAACCACCTAGTCTAGGCATAGGTTTGATTGGTCACGAGTAGGCTTGCCATCTGGTCACCACGTGGCTCGGGAAAGCTTATCCGGTCACACCATACCTGGACGCGGCCCGCGTAAGGTATGCTTACCCTTTACGTGCCCCGCTAGAGGACCAAGATTCTAAATTTCTTGGTTTTTAATATGGAGTAGGGTTTTAGGGGTACAGGTTTATACTTACGGGTCAATTTAGGACATTTTTTAGAGTCCTTACAACCTGATCCTCATATGCTTGGCAATTTGCAAACCAGCTATCAAGGCTTTATATTCAGCCTCATTATTAGTAGTTTGAAATTCACAAGCTATGGAGTGGGGTATTATGTCCCCCTGTGGCGATTTTAGTAGTATTCAAAGTCATGTTCCTTTGACATCAGTGAAAAGTATCCAAGGATCCTTAGTCTCTTCAAGCTGCTAAACTTCTAACTCAGCTTCTCTTTGCAAGTCACTACTAAAATCTGCCACAAAGTCAGCTAAGGCTTGGGATTTGATGGCAGTCCTTGGTTCATATCTTATATCATAAGCACTAAGCTTCACTGCCCACTTAGCCATCCTTCCTGACATTTTAGGTTTCCTGAGAACATTCTTAATTGGAAAATTAGTCTTAACAACAATGGCATGAGTTTCAAAATAATGTCTTAGTTTAGTAGATGCCATAATCAAAGCAAGGATAAGTTTTTCTAAATGTGAATACCTGGATTCTGCATCAAGCAAACTCTTACTTACATAATAAACAGGATGTTGTGTACCTTCGTGATCCTTAACAAGGACCGCACTTACTGCTTTAGAGGATACCGCTAGATATAAGGATAATATATCCCCTTTTTCTGGTTTCATCAAGGCAGGAGTTGAGGATAGGTAATCCTTAAGGGCTTTGAGAGCACTTTCATGCTTTTCAGTCCACTCAAATTTCTTGTTCTTTCTCAAAATGTCATAGAATTCCTTGCACTTTTCAGATGATCTGGATATGAACCTATTCAGGGCTGCGATCCTTCCTGTCAACCTTTGCACATCCTTGGCATTGGCAGGAGATTTAATATTCACAATAGCCTTAATTTTCTCTGGACTTGCTTCAATGCCTCTTTTTGTTACCATGTATCCTAGGAACTTGCCTGCTTTAACACCAAAGTGACACTTTGAAGGATTCAACTTCATATTGAATTTGTCAAGGATATTGAATGCTTCCTCCAGGTCTCTAAGGTGATCCTCAGCTCTCTTGGACTTAACCACCATGTCGTCTATATAGACTTCTGTTAGGGGAGGATTTTCTAACAATTAGTGATCCTTATTCGTTATCCTAATTAATGATCCTTACTTCTGTGACAGATAGTGATCCTCAGAAGAGCTTCAGGATCAGGATCATGGATCACTTTCAGGATCCTCGTACTGACGATTGTTTACTTGTGTTTTGTATTATTTTGCAGGAAGTTCAACTCGGACTTAGTCTTGGCGACATTCCTGGAGAATATTCCCAAACTATCCCGCACGTGCTTGACCAAAAATGGACGTTGTGGAGAACGTGGAAGCTTGGCACAAAAGTCGGATAGTTAGTTTTAGTAGTTAATTTCTATTTTAAAAGGGGTAACGAGCTAGTAGAAAAACACTTAGTCATTTCTCAGTTACACACTCTCGTATACTCGCACACTTGAAGCTCTCGACGAACATACATTCATTTTCACTCACTTTTACACATTTCACGATAGTGATCCTTGTACCTAGCTCGTTACTATCCGAAGTTGTAAACATTTCTTTATTTATTTAAGCTTGGTGATCGGTAGTTTCCATCACCCGGGGTTTTTTGTGCCGGAGATCAACTCTTGATCAAGGGCTTTTTCCCCGTATAAATCCTTGTGTCATTTGTGCAATTTACATTGAAGTGATCCTTGTTATTGTTCTACATTATTAGCATCATACCCCATTACAGAGAGTTTGGTTGCAATATCCTCAACAGATTTTTTGACCAAAACAGTTTGGCGCCCACCGTGGGGCAATTGGTGCTTCGTCCTTAGAAAAAACCGCATTTCTGTGCTCATTTCAGTTCACTACAACCAAGCAAATGGCTTCCTCAGTGAAGAATGCTTCAAATTTGATGCCCTCATTCACTTCTTCTCAAGGCGTTCCCCCTTTGCCTCCACCACCTTCTGGATCCCAGAAGAATGCTGAGAATGCTGCGAAGAAACCAACTCCCATTTTCTCAAAACCTCCAACTTCTTCTGCTTCTTACACTCCCACTACTAGTGACATGTTAACTTTGATTTTGCAGATGAAGGATCAGATACGGCAACAGGATAAGACCAATGAGAGGATTCTCAAAGAAATCGGAGATCTCAAGAAACAAAAGACAACGGCAGAGGATCATTCCCCACTGGTGCCGAAATCCTTAAATTTTGATACTCCGGTGATTACTTCTCAGCCATCAGTGGTTCCAGACGTTCAATATGTGGGTGGACCAAAAGGAGTGCACTACGGAACAACAACAATGACTCAGGCATCAGGTTCATATTTCCAGCCAGCGGGATCCTATCCTCAGCATATGGGATCCCTCACGAATTCAGGAGGATATTCAGGAATGCAGCAGGTTCAAGGATCCTCCTTTGTTCCAGGATCATCCCAGGTTCAAGGATCCTCCTTTGTTCCAGGATCATCCCAAGTTCAAGGATCCTCCTTCGTTCCAGGATCATCCCAGGTTCAAGGATCCTCCTTCGTTCCAGGATCATCCCAGGTTCAAGGATCCTCCTTTGTTCCAGGATCATCCCAGGTTCAAGGGTCCTCCTTTGTTCCAGGATCATCCCAGGTTCAAGGATCCTCCTTTGTTCCAGGATCATCCCATGTTCAAGGATCCTCCTTCGTTCCAGGATCGTCCCAGTTTCAGGGATCCTTCCAGATTCCAGGATCCTTGAGGAGTTTGCAAGCAGGAAGTTCAAATGTCCATCAGGGAGATTTTATTCCAATGCAGACCAATGCTTCTACTGGTCCCTCGATCATTCCAGAGCCTCAACAATATGGATTAACATCCAATCTTCCTAATCTGAATCCAATGGGAGGTAACACTTTTAATAATTCTTATACTACTAACCATGGTCTTATGCAGGATCCAGGTATCAATCATGCCATGGCCAGAGAATTGCAAAAGTTAAAGGATATGATATCAAGTGTTCCAGGAGTGGTCAAACCTATCCCAGAGATTGCAGATGGAAGCCACAAGATATCTCGTTTTGCACCACCAATCTGTGATGCTGAGATACCTAAGAGGTTCCATGTGCCAACAATGAAGCTGTATGATGGTTCGACAGATCCTGAGGAACACATAGCACAATACAGGGAGAGGATGGAGATCAATCCAATTCCAGAAAGGTTAAAGGAAGCGTGCCTGTGCAAGGGATTCGGATCCACTCTTACTGGATCAGCTCTCAAATGGCTGCTAAGTCTTCCTCCCTATTCTATTACCTCATTTGCTAACCTAGTTAACTTGTTTAATAATCAGTTTTCTTGTAGTAGAAAATTTGAACGATTAACTAGTGATCTATATAGGATAACCCAGGGTCATAATGAATCATTAAGGGATTACATTACCAAATTCAGTAAAGAATCCTTAGACATTCCCAACTTAGATATAGCTACGGCTGTTGAGGCCTTCAAAATGGGATTGCTTAGGGATTCGTCTTTCTATGATGATCTTGTTATGACACCATGCAGGAACTTAGATAAGGTAAGGACACGAGCACGTAGGTTCATTCGGCTAGAGGACGATAAGAGGATCCAGGAGAGGTTGGCAGGATCCTCAAAGCAGGATAAGCAAGGATCCTCATTCAGGAACAAGAAGTTCAGATCCTATAACAGATCTGATAACCAGAATGTGCATTCTGTTGATCAAGAAGAGGATGATGAGGATTATCCTCCGATTTCTGAATATTGTTTTTGTGTTGATAACAACGAACTAATCCTTGCGATGCAGAACCTAGGTGATAAAGCTTGATGGCTGAGAAAAAATGATAGGCCGGCTGTAACTAAGGATAAATCAAAGTGGTGTGCATACCATGAAGATTTTGGGCATCTCACAGAAGAATGCATTGCACTGAGAAAGGAAATTGGATACTTGTTGAGCAAGGGGCATCTAAAGGAATTGTTGGGAAGGAAAAAGTCAAAGACTCAGGATCCTGAAAGGATCCCTGAGAAGGCTCCAGCCCCTCCAGCAGATGCACAAGTGATAAACTTCATTTCTGGAGGATCAGACATTTGCGGCACATCCTTCTCAGCTGCTAAAAGGCATGCAAAGGAAACTAAAATGGATAACGGAGAAAGACCTGTTCGAACATCAAGTGTCTCCGAAGGAAAAGTCATAACCTTTGATGAGGATGATCGTATTGACATCCAGGATCCTCATCACGACGGTTTGGTTATTACTCTTTTCATTTCTAACCATTTTGTCCGCAGGGTCCTTTTAGACGGAGGAAGTTCAGTGAACATTATCCAGCTTGATGTTCTAAAGAAGATGGGTATCCCTGAATCAGATATCATACCGAGATCCTCCGTGCTCGTGGGATTTAGTGGCGAAACTAAGAATACCCTGGGGGACATTAAACTCCCAATATACATTGAAGGCCTACACTCATATCAAAAATTTTGTGTTATTGACTGTTTATCTTGTTGTAATGTCATCCTTGGCAGGCCTTGGATACACGATATGAAAGCAGCCCCATCCACCTACCATCAATGTGTGAAGCTCCCTAGTCCTTGGGGAATAGTGAAGATTGATAGTGATCAGCAGGAAGCTAAGAATTGCTACACTTCATCGATGAAACCAGCCTCGAAGTCAAGGGAGCAATAGCAATCAAGGTATCCTCCAAGGGATGTCTTGGAGGCAAGAGAGCAGGATGTGGTAGAAATCCTCATGGATCCTGATGATCCTGAATCCAAAATCTATATCGGATCAGGGATCCTTGGCAAAATGAAAGAAGACCTCGTATCCTTCCTCAAAAGGAGAAAGACTACCTTTGCATGGAAACACGAAGACATGACTGGTATATCCAAAGATGTAATCACTCACAAACTCGGCATTGACAGATCCTTCAAACCAATCCATCAAAGGAGAAGAAAGTTTGCACCGGAAAGGAATGCCATTATCCTGGAAGAGGCAGAGAAATTGCTTCGGGCAGGTATGATTAGAGAGGTCAAGTATCCAAGATGGTTGGCCAATGTGGTTGTTGTTCAAAAGAAAAACGGAAAGTGGAGGGTATGTGTCGATTTTACCGATCTAAATAAGGCATGTCCCAAGGATCCTTTCCCTTTACCCCACATTGACTCCATGGTGGATGCAACTGCGGGTCATGAACTGTTAACTTTTATGGATGCTTCATCTGGATTTCAACAAATCCAAATGGAACCATCCGACCAAGAGGATACAGCCTTCATGACTCCAACTGGTATATACTGCTATATTGCTATGCCGTTGGGATTAAGAAATGCAGGTGCAACATATCAAAGGCTGGTGAATATGATGTTCAAGGATCAGATTGGACAAACTATGGAGGTTTACATAGATGATATGGTGGTAAAATCCTTAAAAGCTGAGGATCACCTAAGAGACTTGGAGGAAGCATTCGATATCCTTGACAAATATAACATGAAACTTAATCCTTCAAAATGTCACTTTGGTGTTAAAGCAGGTAAATTCTTAGGATATATGGTGACAAAGAGAGGCATTGAAGCTAGCCCGGAACAAAGCAAAGCAATAGTGAACATCAAATCTCCGGCCAATGCTAAGGATGTTCAAAGGCTAACAGGCATGATAGCAGCTTTGAACAGATTTATATCCAAGTCCTCAGAGAAGTGCAAAGAATTCTATGATATCCTAAGGAAGAACAAGAAATTTGAGTGGACTGAGAAGCATGAAAATGCTTTAAGAGCCCTCAAAGATTACCTATCCTCAGCCCCGGCTTTGATGAAACCAGAAAAAGGCGATGTGTTATCCTTGTATCTTGCAGTATCCTCAAAAGCAGTAAGTGCGGTCCTTGTTAAGGATCATGAAGGTACATAACATCCTGTCTATTATGTAAGTAAAAGTTTACTTGATGCCGAATCCAGGTATTCACACCTTGAAAAACTTATTCTTGCATTAATTATGGCATCTACTAAGTTAAGACATTATTTTGAAACTCATGTTATCATTGTTAAAACTAATTTTCCAATTAAGAATGTCCTCAGGAAACCAGAAATGTCAGGAAGGATGGCTAAGTGGGCAGTGAAGCTGAGTGCATATGATATAAGATATGAGCCTAGGACAGCCATCAAATCCCAAGCATTAGCTGACTTTGTGGCTGATTTCAGTAGTGATTTACAAGAATAAGCTGAGTTAGAAGTCCAGCAGCTAGAAGAGACCAAGGATCCTTGGATACTCTATACTGATGGATCCTCAAATGTCAAAGGCACAGGGCTTGGAATACTACTAAAATCGCCACAGGGGGACATAATACCCCACTCTATAGCTTGTGAGTTCCAAACCACTAACAATGAGGCTGAATATGAAGCCTTAATTGCTGGTTTGCAAATTGCAAAACATATGGGGATCAGGTATCTTGAGGTACATGTAGATTCATTGTTAATTACAAACCACTTTAATGGATCCTATGCTGTTAAAGGTGAAAAACTAACCAAATATTTAGAGATAGTCAAAAGTTTGGCACTCTCTTTTGTTTCCTTTAGTTTAACGCAGGTACCAAGGGAAGAAAATACAGAAGCTGATGCATTGGCTAACTTAGGATCATCCTTAAAGATCCCGGAGGATATCAAGATCCCTATTATCCATATCCTGACCCCGGCTATCGAGGATCACGAGGCTATGGAGATAGGAAATGATTCTGCAATTATCCCTTGTGAGGATACTCAATCCCATTCAGGATCAGGATCATGGATCTCACCGATTATGAGATACTTACAACATGGAGAGATTCCTACAGGAGAAAACCCTAGGGCTTTCAAATCTAAGGTATCTCAATTCACAATTTTAAATAATATGTTGTATAGACGATCTCTTGTAGGACCATACTTGAGATGCATTGAGGATCCTGAAATCCAAGAAGTTTTAAAAGACTTCCATGAAGGAGATTGTGGAAACCACACTGGGGGCAGGGCATTATTCTCAAGGATCTTGAGGACAGGATACTACTGGCCAACCATGAAGAGAGATGCTGTGGAGTATGCTAAAAGATGTGATTCTTGTCAGAGACACAGCAATATCCTTCATCAACCAGCTGAATTATTGCATCCTATATCCTCCTCTTGGCCATTTATGAGATGGGGTATGGATATAGTTGGTAAGCTCCCTAAGGCACCTGGTGGAAAAGTATTCATGCTTGCTATGACTGATTACTTCTCCAAGTGGATAGAGGCTGAAGCTTTTGCCCAAGTCAGAGAAAAGGAAGTTATATCCTTCATTAAAAGAAATATTATAACTAGATTTGGAATTCCTTCTGAGATTATATGTGATAATGGTTCCCAATTTATTGGGGGCAGAACCACTAACTTTTGTGATAGCTGGGGGATTAAAATGATAACATCAACACCAGTCCACCCACAAGCTAATGGTCAGGCAGAATCATCCAACAAGATCATCATCAACAATTTGAAGAAGAAGCTTGGATCCAAGAAAGGGAAATGGGCAGAAGAACTACCTTATGTGCTTTGGGCTGATAGGACAACCCCTAAGAATGCTACTGGTCAAACGCCATTCTCTTTGGTATTTGGGGCAGAATCAGTGATCCCAACAGAAATGGTGGTTCCAACTGCAAGAACAAGTACCCGTGATCCTGAGGAGAATGATGAGAACTTGGCTCAAGACCTGGAAACTATTGAAGAAATCAGGGATATGGCTAGGATAAGGATGGCCAGTTATCAGCAAAGAATGGCTGGTGCTTACAACAAAAATGTCAGGATCAGGAGGTTTCAAGTTGGAGATATGGTATTAAGGAAAGCATTTCAGAATACCACCAATCCTGCTGATGGAAAATTGGCTCCAAAATGGGAAGGCCCTTATTTGATTGAAGCTGAAGCAGGAAAGGGGGCATATAGATTGCTAACCATGGAAGGTGATTTGCTACCAAGAGCTTGGAATGCTGTCCACTTGAAGAAATATTTCATGTGAGAGGGATCCTCATGGCACAGATGATCCTCACGATAGGGATATCCTTAAAGGATCCTCAAAGTATTGGTGATCCTTACTTAGGTAATACCCTAAACTTGAACTATTTCATTTCTTTATTTTCTCATATAAGGATAAGGATCATGTATCCTTTATCCATCTCTCACGTGAGTTTAAGTTTTGAAAGTTCAGGTATCCTTAGCATAACATTGGTTATCCGCTGAAGCAATCCGTTCCTTGGGTTTAACCCCAGTTATTTGGGCTTGACCCCAGTTCCGCCTGTAGCGCATGATGATCCTGGTATAGTTCAAGGCAGTGGGACCAGTACTCGTTTTAGGGGCTGATAATTCCATTGTACTGGCTATGCCTAGGATCCTACGTATAATGGTAGACGTACCATACATCCGTTCCTAAGGTTTCTAACGTTTTCACGTTAGCTAAGGTTTCTAACGTTTTCACGTTAGCTAAGGTTTTGGCATTTTCATGTCACTAAGTTTGGATAGTCGCCAGTTAGGGCCATACTCTAGTTTACATACGATCCTTGGGCTTGTCCCCAGTTATCCTTGGGCTTGTCCCCAGTTATCCTTGGGCTTGTCCCCAGTTGCTAACTCTTTTCTTATGATGGCTTAGTCCCAAGTTATGCTCTATTTCAGGTTCTTGAAGATAGGCAACTAGGGATCCTTGATCCTTACTTTATTCTAAGGTTTATCTTATAGTTATCCTTATTATGGTTAGGATCCTAACTTGGACCCTCAGGTATGATCCTTAACTATTTTTAATTCTATTCATTATTTATTTGAATAACCCTTAAAGTTTGACAACTAGACTTGTGATCCTTAAAACATATTGCTTTTTGAGATTCTTTAACTAAAGGATATTTGATCATGGATCATATCCTAAATATTTTCAATCTGACTTATTCAAAATTATTTATTCAATGAATATGCATCAAAACAAAGGAAAATCAAAGAAACACAAGGATAACAACACAAGATAAGCGACAAAAGGTTAATATTTTATTTATTAACAAAGTAGTAACCCTTAAAAGGTTGTCAAAATTACCTACCCCGAGCATCTACCAGCAAAACGTGGCCCGTCCGCTGGGGTAGGTAAAGGGTGTCCATGATAACAAGTTCGAAAGTAGTGCAGGAATATAAAGGCGGCAGGATCACAATGGCTTCATCCCCCAAACAGAGGATCCCTCCACCAATTACAATCCTGCCTATTGTCCAAAGGATCATACATGATCCTTAATCCTAAAACCTATTGTTCAAGTACAACCCATCATTGTTCAGCAAAAAACACCATAACCAAAACAAACTATCAAACTTAAAAAATGGGCTCCGGCTACGTCTAGAAATGTCCTTCATCGCCCATCCATGCAGCCTATGCCTTCGCTGCATCCTCTTCCCCTCCAGCTGCGGTATCCTTTATCAGATCCTTTCCACTGCCACTTGCCTCAATCGCCAAGACCTCAGTAGCCTCCTCCTCATCATCCTCAAGATCAGCCAACCTTGCCTTCCAGCCCTCAACATCCCAGCTGCTTTTGTCAAAACTAGGATCTTGAGCTTCCTGGGCCATCTTCAATTTTGTCTGATACATCGTGATGGCGGCAGAGACCTTAGCATTTTCTATGAGATCATGCTTCTCATAGTCAAGGTCAATCAGAAGCTTGGCCGTCTTGGTCTTGGCATCTTGGAGTTCCTTTTGAAGATCAGCAATTGCAAGGTCCTTGAGCACTGCAACCTGTTGGAGGTCAGCGATCTTCTTGTCCTGCTCCTCAACATTCCCCATGTAATCTTCAATCTCAGCAAATTTCTGCAAAGAAAAGGATAAAGCAGTTCAAGATCAGGTGATCCTTATACGAGTAGGATACCTAGGCAGAGTTGGTGATCCTTACATCATTGAAGTATTCGAGGAACTGGTGGCGGATCAGTGGTAGGCCTTGAAGATCCTCAGCATCAGAAGTTTTCCTCTTCTTGACACCCTTTCCTTTAGTGGGTGCCTTTGGAATGGAGATGCTAGGACTGGTAGTGGATCTCTTCTTCCTGGATCGTACGACATTAAGGTCAGCCGTGTTGAACTGGGATACAGGCTTGGCAGATTTTCCAGCGCTTACACATTCAAAGCAAGATGAGTATCCTTATCCTATTTCAATTTATTTATTTTAATATTCAAACTATGTAAAAGGCAGGATACTTACTTGACATGGTAATGGAACCTGAGGATACTTCTTGTGAGTCTTGGGTGTCTATCTTAAATGTCCTTGTTTCAGGATCAAGCTTCCAAAAAGCAGCGAGCCTATCCTTGGTTTCAGGTGATGTGATGATGTGTGAGACAGAAATAGCTGCATAACACAAGACAAAAAAGGGGTCAGTAATCCTTATACAAAAACAAGACTACCTGGTGATCCTTCTCAGGATCCTCCGGCCTACCATGGGTGGACCATGTTCTTGGTAAATGCTTTCCATTGGGAATGGTATCCCTCCTGACAAAGAAGAAGCGACGTTTCCAATTTGTGTCATTCTTGGTAACTTTAAGAAGAGGGTGTTCTCCGCCGGGTTTTCGTTTGAACAAATAACGAAGGGATCCAAAGGTGGTAACATCATACAATTGTGTCAGCTCTGACATGCCTAAATCAATGCCCTCCTGCTCGATGATCCTCTCCAGGGTATACAAAACCCTCCAAATCATCGGCATGGCTTGGATGTAAGAGATGTCGGTAAGGGAAAAGAAGGATTGTGTAAATTCTGGGAAAGGATAGGTGTATCCTATGGCAAATGGAGTAACTGGAAAGGCAACCCATGTTTCTGAAACATAGTCGCTCAGGATAGTGGGATTGAAGGGTTTGAAAAAGGCATTCGCCGGAAAATACTGACGGATTTTATCTACTTGTGCGTCGTTAAAGCAACACCTCTCATTCGCTGAGTCTTTGATGATCTTTTGACTCTTCAAAGGGCTATCCTTCTTGTGATCCTTGCCCGGTGAGCTTCGGAGCATCATTCTCAAAGTGATGGTGATAAAGAAAGAAAAACAGAGTAAGAGAGGGAGAAAGAGGAGAAAGAGATACCTGATTGATCTTCGACTGAGAATATAAAGGGAGTTTCTTTCGGATTTAAATGCATTTGATCCTATCTCTATCTCCTATTTATAATCATGATCGTGCAGGGTTGTCACTTCTGTGACGTCATGGATGCAACGGCTAGTTCGATATCAACGGCTATATATCCGTTAGTTGGTTACGGATAAGATCAAGAAAATATAACTCGCTTATTTTACAAATTACTCCTTATATTTTGGGGGCAATTGTTAGGGGAGGATTTTCTAACAATTAGTGATCCTTATTCGTTATCCTAATTAATGATCCTTACTTCTGTGACAGATAGTGATCCTCAGAAGAGCTTCAGGATCAGGATCATGGATCACTTTCAGGATCCTCGTACTGACGATTGTTTACTTGTGTTTTGTATTATTTTGCAGGAAGTTCAACTCGGACATAGTCTTGGCGACATTCCTGGAGAATATTCCCAAACTATCCCGCACGTGCTTGACCAAAAATGGACGTTGTGGAGAACGTGGAAGCTTGGCACAAAAGTCGGATAGTTAGTTTTAGTAGTTAATTTCTATTTTAAAAGGGGTAACGAGCTAGTAGAAAAACACTTAGTCATTTCTCAGTTACACACTCTCGTATACTCGCACACTTGAAGCTCTCGACGAACATACATTCATTTTCACTCACTTTTACACATTTCACGATAGTGATCCTTGTACCTAGCTCGTTACTATCCGAAGTTGTAAACATTTCTTTATTTATTTGAGCTTGGTGATCGGTAGTTTCCATCACCCGGGGTTTTTTGTGCCGGAGATCAACTCTTGATCAAGGGCTTTTTCCCCGTATAAATCCTTGTGTCATTTGTGCAATTTACATTGAAGTGATCCTTGTTATTGTTCTACATTATTAGCATCATACCCCATTACAGAGAGTTTGGTTGCAATATCCTCAACAGATTTTTTGACCAAAACAACTTCCATAGTGTGTCCTATCTGCTCCTTAAACATCATATTGACTAGCCTTTGATAGGTAGCACCTGCATTCCTTAGTCCAAATGGCATAGCAATATAACAATAGATACCAGTTGGGGTCATAAAGGCTGTATCCTCTTGATCAGATGGTTCCATCTGAATTTGTTGAAATCCAGATGAACCATCCATAAAAGTCAACAACTCATGACCCGCGGTATCATCCACCATGAAGTCAATGTGGGGTAATGGGAAAGGATCCTTGGGACATGCCTTGTTTAAATCAGTAAAATCGACACATACCCTCCACTTTCCATTTTTCTTTTAAACAACAACCACATTGGCTAACCATCTTGGATACTTATCCTCTCTAATCATACCTGCTTGGAGTAATTTGGCTACCTCCTCCTGGATAATAGCATTCCTCTCAGGTGCAAACTTCCTCCTCTTCTGGTGTATGGGCTTGAATGACTTGTAGATTACCAAGTTTATGAGTAATTATATCTTTAGAGATACCTGTCATGTCTTCATGCTTCCAGGCAAAGGTAGTTTTTCTCCTTTTAAGGAAGGATACTAGATCCTGTTCAATGTTGCTGAGGATCCCTAATCCTATAAAGATTTTCGATTCAGGATCATGAGGATTCATAAGGATTTCTTTCACATCATGTTCTCTTGCCTCCAAGACGTCTCTTGGAGGATACTTTAGTTGCTATTGCTCCCTTGGTCTTGAGGCTGGCTTCATTGATGAGGTGTAGCAATTCTTTGCTTCTTGTTGGTCACTCTCAATCTTTATCACCCCCCATGGACTAGGAAGCTTCACACATTGATGATATGTAGATGCAACTGCCTTCATGTCATGTATCCATGGCCTGCCAAGGATAACATTGCAACAAGATAAGCAATCTATAACACAAATAAGAATGAAGTCCTTCAATGTAGATGGGAAGTTTAATGTCCCCCGATGTATTCTTGGTTTCTCCGCTGAATCCCACAAGAACTGAGGATTTTGGGACAATATCTGATTCAGGGATGTTCATTTTCTTGAGGACATCAAGCTGAATGATGTTCACAGAGCTTCCTCCATCGATTAGGATCCTGCGAACAAAATGGTTAAAAATAAACAAAATAATGACAAGACCATCATGATGGGGATCCTGAACATCAACACGATCATCCTCATCAAAAGTTATAACTTTCTCCTGTGTGACAGTAGAAGTCCAGATGGGTCTATCTCCATTATCCATCTTGGTCTCCTTGGCATGTCTTTTGGCTGCTGAAAAGGAAGTACCACAAATGTCTGATCCTCCGGATATGAAGTTTATAACTTGTGCATCTGCTGGAGGAGCAGGAGCACTTTCTGGGATCTTCTCAGGATCCTGGATCCTTGACTTTTTTCTTCCCAAAAGTTCCTTCAAGTGCCCCTTGCTTAACAAGTACCCGATTTCTTTTCTAAGTGCAATACACTCTTCAGTGAGATGTTCGAAATCCTCATGATATGCATACCATTTGGACTTGTCTTTTGTTGCGGCTGGTTTATCACTTTTCCTAGGCCATCTTGCTTTCTCACCTAGATTCTGCATTGCAAGAATTAGTTCATTGTTATCAACAGAAAAACAGTACTCAGAAATTGGAGGATAATCCTCATCATCCTCTTCTTGTTCTACTGCATGCACATTCTGGTTATCAGACTTGTTGTAGGACTTGAACTTGTTGTTCTTGAAGTAGGATCCTTGCTTTTCCTGTTTCGAGGATCCTGCCAGTCTTTCCTGGATCCTTTTATCATCATCTAATCGGATGAATCTAAGGGCCCTGGTTCTCACTTCATCAAGATTCCTGCATGGGGTCATGACAAGATCATCATAGAATAATGAATCCCTAAGCAAACCCATTTTAAAGGCTTCCACAGCCGTAGCTATATCCAGATTAGGAATGTCTAAGGATTCTTTACTAAACTTAGTGATGTAATCTCTAAGTGATTCATTTTGACCTTGTGTTACCCTATATAGATCACTAGTTAGACGTTCAAATTTCCTACTACATGAAAATTGGCTATTAAACAGATTAACTAGATTAGCAAATGAAGTAATAGAGTAAGGGGGAAGACTTAGCAGCCATTTAAGAGCTGATCCTGTGAGTGTGGATCCAAAACCCTTGCATAGACATGCTTCTTTTAACCTCTCAGCAATTGGATTGATCTCCATCCTTTCCCTGTATTGAGCTACATGCTCCTCTGGATCTGTCGAACCATCATACAACTTCATGGTTGGTATTTGGAACCTTTTGGGTATCTCAACATCACAAATAGGTGGTGCAAAACGAGATATCCTATGGCTCCCATCTGCAATTTCAGGAATGGGCTTAACCACTCTTGGAATGCTGGATATCATATCCTTCAGTTTCTGCAATTCCCTAGCCATAGCTTGATTGATACATGTATCCTGCATAAAGCCATGGTTAGTGTTATAAGAATTATTAAAAGTGTTACCTCCCGAAGGATTCAGGTTTGGAATCTCAGATGTGAATCCATATTGACGGGATTCTGGTAAGACTGAAGGACCAGAAGAAGCAATGGTCTGCATTGGAATGAAATCTCCTTGATGAACATCTGAACTTGAGGGTTGTACACTTCTTAAGAATCCTTGATCCTGAAAGATGTTGGATCCTTGATGTGCTGTGACTGGGGGTCTTGGAGGATAACCCATGGATCCGTAAACCAGAGATGAGGATCCTTGAACCTGAGAGGATCCTTGAACCGAAAAGGATCCTTGAACCTGCGAGGATCCTTGAACCTGAGAGGATCCTTGAACTGGAAAGGATCCTTGAACCTGCGAGGATCCTTGAACTGGAAAGGATCCTTGATGCTGGAAGATGGATCCTGAAGGTTGAAAGTAGGATCCTTGAGCTTGAGTCATTGCCGATGATCCAGAGCGCATTCCTGTTGATCCACCCCAGTATTGAATGTCTGGAGCTGCAGATTGCTGGGCAGTTATAGCTGGAGTGTCGAAATCCAGTGACCTTGGTATCAGAGGAGAGTGATCCTCCACTGATTTCTTCTGTTTCTTGATGTCACCAATCTCCCGGAGGATCTTTTCATTGATTTTATCCTGCTCTTGTATGTGGTCCCTCATCTGCAAAATCAAAGTAAAAAGATCACTAGTGGTAGGATTAGAAGAAACAGAAGAAGTTGGTGGTTTTGGAAAAATCGGGCTTGGTCTCTTTGCAGCATTTTCAGCATTCTTCTGGGATCCAAAAGCTGGTGGAGGCAAAGGTGGAACGCCCTGTGAAGAAGTGACTGCCGGCATAGAGCTTGAAGTGTTCTTTGCTGAGGAAGCCATGTAGTTGAAGATGATGAACCAAAATGAACACAATGAACAAAATTTTTCAGGAATGAAGCACCAATCGCCCCACGGTGGGCGCCAAACTATTTTGGTCAAAAATCAGGCTAGGATAATGGAACCAAATCTTTGTTGTGAGGAATGATGCTTGAACAAATGTATGAATAACTTGCAAATGAAATGAACAAATGACACAGGGATTTATACGAGGAAAAAGCCCTTGATCAAGAGTTGATCTCCGGCATAAAAAACCTCGGGTGATGGAAACTACCGATCACCAACTACAATTAAACAAATGATTGTTACAACTCGGGATGATAACAAGCTTGTTACAAGGAGCACTATAGTGCAATGTGTATGAAATCGCCAAATGAACTGTTGAGAGCTAATGAGAGCTGTTTTGAGTGTGTGTGTTTGCTAAATTAGCCAAGTGTTCTAATTCAAGCATGTTATCCCCTTTTGAAATTCGAAATAACTAAAACAACTAACTATCCGCTAAATGTGCAAGCTCCCCACGATCTCCATAACGTTCACAAAGCCATGCACGTGCGGAATATTGAGGGCATATTCCCCAAGAATATCGGCAAGACCAAGTCCAGGGCGTATACTCCTGCAAAACAAACTTAAACATCACGAAGGCAACCGTTAGTATAAGGATAACAACAAGGATCCTGAATCCTGATCCTGCAATGTCTTCTGAGGATCCTTAATTCAAACAGAATTGAGGATCTGTGATCCTGGCAGTGCTTGAGGATCCGTGATCCTTAGGATTGGAAAATCCTCCCCTAACAAAGATGATCAGGGAAGTCAAATTTCCAAAGTGGCTAGCAAATTTGGTCGTGGTTCAAAAGAAGAATGGGAAATGGAGAGTTTGTGTAGATTACACAGACTTAAACAAAGCATGTCCTAAAGACCCATTCCCTCTACCTCATTGTTTTGGTAAAAAATTACCGAAGCAATTAAGTGATCAAATTAGTTAAGTGAGGTAGTGTGCTAAGAATGTGTATCGAAAATATGCTGATTAAGTTGTTTGTAAAAATAGTTTTCAGGATATGGCTCAGGATATCGAGCTGTATCTACAATCAAACAATGAGCAAAATTGTAAAGGGTGACACAGGATGTACGAGGAAAGCCCTTGATCAATCTAGATCGCCGGCATAAAACCTCGGGAGCTGACAATCGCAGCTTCCTTGTTCTTCTTATTACTTCAAATGTCAGGATACAGTGCAGGATATGATGCGGATCAACTAAGTGTTACAATGTGATTTCGATACAAGTGTAAGTGTGTTGTGAGTGTTTGAAGCTAGAGAGAAAGAGTGTGCGAGAGATTGTGTGTTCTAATCTGATCTGATCAATCCTTTTTATAGTAAGAGAAATAAACTAACTAGCCTATTATTCCGGGATTCAACAAACATTCCATATGTGAACGTTGTAGTCCACGTCTTCCGGCTTCAACGTCCATAATCTAACAGATTTGCCCGAGTCTTGCGGAGAAGAAGTCCACTTGAATGTTAGAGACTTGCACCATTTAATCTGCACGTGAGTTAATTAGTTACTACCAGGATATTGCATCAGAATGTTACCAATATCCTGATCCGGTATCCTGGTCACAACAAAAGAAACATAGTCAGAATATTAGTCAGGATATCTAAGCAGAAAACCACCCATAACAATTGTCCCCAAAATATATCTGTTGGTATACCAATTCCAACGGATATATTTTAAAGCTTATCTCGTAAATCGAGGCAATTAAAGTGAAGTGACGATTGAGGTGACATTATGCAACTTCCCATGCGATATTTACTCTTTGCCCCCTATATCCAGCCTCTATTTAGCCGACTTATTCTTCATTATGTTCATCACATTTCAAGCAATTTCTCAGGTATTTTCTTTCTCTCTTCCTCTTCTCTATTTTCCTTTGCTTAGAGTTCTTGTTTCCTGGTTAGAACCTGTCATGGCCTCTCAAACAAGATTACGTTAAAACGAACCAGCCCCAACCCTCGAAAGTCAAAACCTTCTTCAAGAACCGGAAAAGGAAATTTGCTCCTTCAACAACGCCGACATTGTTGCGTTGAAAGATTCTGGTGCCTTTCCTGCCGGAGTGATAATTCTTCCTTTTGATCGGGAGGTCCGATCAGACGCGATATCAAACGAGTGGGTGTGCTTTTTAGCCTATCCTTTCTCCTTGGGACTTCGGTATCCTTTTCCACCCTTCATTTCCCGTTTTTTCGAACTTACTGGCCTCAGTTATGCTCAGACCATGCCGATGGTATGGCGAGTTTTAATAGTGTTAAACCAAATTAAATCTCGTCATTTTCCTGATCTGTGCGTCGAAGATCTCCCCATATCATATCGATTGAGATCCCATGGTAATAGCCGCTTTCTTCTATTCTCCACCTTGAAGAACCCTCTAATCCTCAAGGCCACTAAGAATGAAGATCAGTGGCAACGAAAGTTCTTTTTCGTAAAAAGGGATTCTATCGACAAGGGTTTTGACCTGCCAGTTAGATGGTTGACTTCGGGTAGGATTTACGGTTTTAGGAATATCCCCAAATATATCATAAAACTATATCCTTGACTGACATCTTCATTTCTTGTGCAGCAAATTTCAGAGATCTAGCCCCTCCAAGCGCAGAATCGGAGCCCAGGATTAAAGAGATCTATCGACTTCCTGTTAGTGAAAGAACCTTATTAAGATCTGAGGCTCTCATGACTGTGTTTGTTTGTGTAAAATGAATGATCAATGAATATGAAAACATGTTAAGTGCAGCGGAAATGAAAACAAACTTTGTAAACACAATCGAAGGAGAAAGTAGTTTGATAAACATTTGCTTCTCATAGATTCAAAGGATTACAAATTCAAATCAAAGCAAAAGATTACAGTGAAAGCTTACAAACTAAACTCCCCCTCAGCCTAATGCCCCAAGGTTGGTTGCACACAAGATGAAAGGATTGGACATGAGGAGAAAAACTCGCTCAGTCAATCAAATGTAACAGTACAGGGTACTGTTACATTTATAGGCAAACCAAACCACTGAGGTATCTCAGCTGACGTCACCATGAAAGCGACGTCTAACAGCTTAACAACCTGTATCTATTGTCCTTACACAAGCACTGCTAAACCTAACCACTGACTATACATAACACATTTAATTCATTAAACAACTGCTCTCCCTTTATGTCAGTGCTTTCCTCAAGGTTGATCAGTCCTTGATTGGGCAGTGCTTTACCATCAGTAGATATGACCAGCAGTTGTTGAATACTTCATGGATTTGATCAGCAGTTGAAGGACCAGCAGTAGTTGTATCTGAACAGCGGATAAAGACCATCAGTTGTTATAAATCACTTTCAAGGGGAAAGCTTAATGTAAACAGCTGCTTATTATGAATCCACTGTTGTGACCTGGTTTTGGCTTTACATTATCTGTTCCTCTTATAGGGTTCAATCCCAACAATCTCCCCCTGGAACAGATAATGCCAAAACCTGTCATTATTTTGGATCTTTTTTCCTCATCAGAAGTTCCCTTGCTTGTCTTTTAAATTCTTCTTCAAATGCTTTGGAACTTGTATCATCTTCATCCCGGCACAGTGTAAGTTCAAGGAGATCCTGCAAATCTTGAACACTCAGGCCTAGTGCTTCTTTCCTTGATATGTACTTCACATTTCCATTAGATCTGACAATAGTCAATACATGGGTCTTTTGGTCAGACATCCACTTTAGTACTTTCGAACCCAATGGATTTCTTAGAAGAGATTTATTTGACGATGAGCATTGGGATATTGGCCTTGAGAAGACTTGCAGACTTTCAGACATTCTTTTGAAAGCCATTTCAATGACATCGTTTGCTGCAGCTATATCTTCTGCAGTTTCTCTTTCAATCAGCTCCTGCCTTTCAATGTCTGTCATGTCTGTTGAAGTGTTTGATGATGCAGATTTGGTCAATATCCTTTTAAAAAGGTTTTGAAGTTTTTCTGAGCTTTCTTCTTTTAGACCCATTTTCATGATGGATTCTGTGAAGTACTCAACTTCCTTTTCTTTAACCTCTTCACTGGTCAACTGTTCTTTTTCTTCTTGGTTTGTCACAAAGGTAGACCGAAACAGTGTTTTGAGGTTTTCTATCTTCTGTTCAAGCTTCATTCTTAGTTCATGTTTCTTTGAAGTGCTTGAAACAGTTATCTTTCTTTTCTTTAGCCTTTCATAGGCTTCATCAGTCTGCTGTTTTGACCATTTTGATATGGCTTCAGCAGTGTCCATTTTTGCATCCACCAGCTCCTTTTTCTTTCTCTTATACTCAGCAGTGAGGTCAGCAATGAGCTTTTTGTATTTGCTCCAGTTTGGAGCATTCTTCTTCTTTGTAGGATCATTCTTGATTCTTTGAATCCTTTCTGCCTCATGCTTTAAAGCAATTAATGGCCATTCTTTAAACTGTTGTTCTTCAGCAGGATAGAATTTCTCTTTCATGATGTAGGCTAGATATTGTTCTCTTAACCTTTTCTTTTGATCAGCTTTTTCTTTGAGTAGCTCTTGTGCAAACTCTTCTATCTGCTTTACTTTTGTGAAGTAGAACTCCAGTCTTTTAGCAATGCCTTCTTTACTCAGACCTTCACTTTCACTGTCAACCTTAGCTTTTACTTTAGCTTGCCTTGCCTTGATCTTGAGATAATCATTCATATCTTCTGGTGCCATGTAGCCTATGAGTGAGGAGAATCTTCTTTTTGAAGGATCCTCTTCTGTATAGAATTGCCTCATCTCATTTTTGATAGCTTCAAGTTCCAGTGGATATTGTGCAGCATTAGGATCATGTATACCCTCATCGGTAGTGATTGGCTTTCTTTTTCTATTGAAAAGCTTTGGTTGTGATGTAGGAAAGGTGAGAGCAGTGGTGGATGACTGACTAACAACTGTTGAAACAACTGGTGTCTCAACATCTGTTGTCACTACAACTGCTGGTATGTCAGCAGTTGTCTTCTGCTTTTGAGCAGGAGATGGAAGTGGTGAGGTAGTTTTTGATGGTGGTGATGGTGGTGGTGAATCATCATCTGATATGAGATTTCTTCTCCTTTTTAATGAAGAAGGGGCAAATGATGTTTTGGGTGAATCAGTGGTTTGAATGATGGGGAGTGTCTGACAAACAACTGTTGAAACAACTGGTGCTTCAACCGCTGCTGTCATTACAACCGATGTTGTAACATCTGTTGTCTTCTGTTTTATGACAGGAGGCAGTGGTGATGGTGTGATTGTAGATGATGGTGGTGGAGCAGTAGTTGTAGTGGTGTGTGGTAGAGTGGTGTGTGTTGAAGATGTGTGTGTTGATGACATGGCAACTGTTTGGCTACTGACAACAGTTTTTGTAACTACTGATGTATCAGCTGTTTGACTTACAGGTTTTGAGACCTGCTTTTCTTTTTCTTTTTCTTTTTCAGGATCAATATGAAGGCCATGTTCTATTCCCATCTTATTCATTTTTCTCAACAGCTTGATATTCTCCCCCTTTTTGGCATTATCTGAAGGGGGGTTATTAAGAAATGATAGGGAGGAAGGAGCTTTGCCAGAGACACTTTGAATGCTAGCCTTTATAGCCTTGATATATGCTTGCGTGTCTTTAAACCTTGATTCCACCATGTTGGTCAGCATTTTTACATGTTTTTCATGCTGCTGAGCAGTCATCTGCTTTTGATGTTCAAGTAAGGGTTGAAAAATATTGCAGAGCTCATTTACAGCAAATGCTTGTGGTGGAGCAGGTGCTTGAGGTGGAACAGCAGTGGCCTGTGCTTTTTGAGCTTTCAAAATCTTTTGCACCATATCTTTTATTTCAGCAACTGAATCTTCAAGTTTTTCAACTCTGTTCGTCAATTCCTGATATTTTGAATCATCACCCATTTTACTGGGATCATCTGAATCCCCACTAGTAGTGGTTATATCAATGTGTGTCTTAGGGACAGAGTCCCAAAAATCACCCATTGATGCCCCTTGTTCTTGGTACTGGGGACTTCTTTCTTCAGCACTCGATAAACCTTTGATGGTACCAGTGGTTAGATCCAACTCACTGGTGGTTACCGAAGTTGCCATGGAAGAAATTGCCTTCAAGGGAGTCTTACTTATGAAACAACTGTCCAACTGAGGATCTGTTGATCCACCAGTTGTAGTTGCTGCTCCACTTGAACTACCACCAAGAGTTACTTGTAACTCAGGGGGTGTAACCTCCTCAATTGTTGCTGGGATAGCAGAAGTAGTAGCATCAGACCCAGTCACCTGTGGGGGTATACTCTCAGTGACAGGTGATAGAGAGGAACTGGTTTGTGTCTGAGCTATAGTAGCTGCGTGCAACAAAGGTAGCATGGATGGTGGCATTATTATTGGTGAGGGGATGGGAGTTGAAAGAGACATGTCCTTGGGATCAGGACTGAGGAAGATGGATCCGAGTGGATTCAGAGCTTCATATTGTGGTGTCCCTGTGCTTACAACCTGATCCTTTTGTGAGGATGCAGGAGGAGTTTTAGGCATGGGTTGATATCTTTCTTCCAACTGCTGTGAGGAAGTAGCAGCAGTGGTTTGTGGTGACTTTTGTGTTGTCACTGGCAGTTGCTCTGGGATCTCATCTTCCAGAGTTGCCTTTGTTTTGGGTTTGGTGGGTTTTCTGGAAGATTTTCTTTTGGTCTTTTTGGTAATGTCAGGTGTGGGTTTCAAAGCAGTGGTAGTGCTGCCATGATCACCTGGAGTAGTGGGCTCAGCAGCCGATACCTGAGGAGCAGTTGTAACCGCTAAAATCTGCTCAGTTACCCCTGCTTTTGTTTTTATTGGTGCCATCATTCTGGAAAATGTTTCTTTTGTTAAGCCTTTTATTTGAAAATAGACACCTTGTTTGGGCAAATTTTCATCCTCTTTTTCAAATTTTTGTTTAAAGTAATAGCTCAGAAATCTTGGAAAAAGAAGAAATGATTTGCTATCAACATTTTTAACCATGTCATTGAAGATCTCCTGGGAGTAGTTGTAGTCTTTATTGTTTAAAATAGCATATCCCAGGCATTGAATCTTCAATGGTATTTCGTTAAACGCTGTTGTTTTATTTGAAACACAACTTAAAAGTGTGTGAAATAAAAATCTGGGTGCAGATGGAAAATAACCCTTTTGTAAGGTATCTACCTTTGATTGTTCTGCATAACCCCTTTTCAGAAAATCAGCTTTTAACTCGGTTTTGTCAAAAGAAGTTTTACCATTCTGATCATCGAGTTTGAAGACTTCTGATATTGATTTCGGTGTGATTTTGATCGCCTTACCCTGTATTGACGAGTTAATGGCTATGACTTTATCGTCTTGTTTTTCAAGCGTCGCCTTTTTCCAAAACTCGTTCTGGGTTTGTAGATAGATGGGAGCATCTGCCGTTAACAAAGTTTTGTACTTTGATGCAGATAATGTATCAATGATTGAGTCGAAGGTGTGGTTATCAGTAGATTTTGTGAGCAAACCCAGATAATTATGAGGAGATTTGTATGGTATATCGTTGGATTCTTCGGCCATTTGAGCGACCTCTTTTGAAGGTGGTGGTGTTTTTGGTTTTGATTTTGATTTTGACTTTGATTTTGTCATTTTTGCGGAGAAGAACGAAGAATGATTTTGAAGATTTTGAGAAGAAGGGTTGGAAACTGCTTTGAGAAGAGAATTTTGGAATTCAATTCGACAGTGTAAAACCCTGTTTGGGGTTTAGGGCAGGGTTTTATTTAGGGAAAAAAATGATCGCTGATGTGGCAGCGGTTATTACGATCTGAGGGCTAAAAACTGACCACGTGTCAAACACTGATGAAATGGATGAAGTATGGAGAACAGTTGTTTTAAGGGCCACTGACGTATCAAGCATCAGTGGTTACAATGGTAAAAATTGTGGGCAGTGGATGATTTTTAGTATCAGATGATAGCATATCAGTGGATAAGACACTGATTTTGAACATCAGTGCTTTTTCAAGAAAATGAGGGATCAGTGGTTAATTTCAGCAGTGGGCAGTGTTTAGAGATCAGACGTTGGAACAAAACAGTGGTTAGGGTAAATGGTGCAGATCTGAAGGACAGGTGTTTCAGCAGCAATTTTTGAAAATTTTCATTCAAGGTTTTGCCACATGTCAATTTTAAAAGACAGTGGTTTGGTACCCCAGATGATGAAAACTTTTTGCTACGGCAACTCATTTTCGTTTAATATTCAATTAAAACATTGAGTACCCTAGTAATTCAAGCACAGTTTGCAATCAACCTTTGACTAAAAAAAATTTTGGGGCAAAACTGAGTATGACATGATCTTGGCAATTGTACCATTTCCTATTGACCCATTTATGAGGACAATAATACCACCAAAAATAAGGTATTACATCCTGACAGGAGCTGAAACTATTGCCAACAAAAACAAGCAAGAGTTCCAAATATATTATTCCAAAAAAAATGAATAACATATCCTGGTTATTCGAGAAAATCCTTTGAACACAACAAAAAAATGGTTAAAGGATTCTCTGAGAGTAGTATCAAAAAGGATCTGGTATAAATTCAATAGAGTATATAATCACATCATTCACAAGTTATTTAAAAATGGTCAGTGGTTTGACAACAGTTTGTGGAACATTCTGAATACATTTTGACCACTATTTGATACCATTTTCTTTGTCAGTTGATTGCAATCATGAGAACACATGGATAAATTTTTGAACATTTGTCTAGTCCTCTTTGGAATTCATTCACTGGAATCAAGACCTTTTCCTGAACAGATGAATGTACACAGTTGCTTAATGACCATTATTACCCAAAACTTTGACTCATAAGTGTTTTATGTTTATACTCTTTTCTTTTGACTTCAAAAGTTTTGAGATAAACACACTTTCGAGTTTTTGTGAATTTTAGTCCAAAATCATTTTGCAGTAATGTTTTGAGAGACTTGGTCATGTTTTCACAAGTTTTTCAGCCAATCTCACACTACATATGATACGGACTATGTTGACCCCTGTTTTCTTAATGTATTTAAACATAGTTGATTTTGTCCTTTTGAGCAAAACATATATTCTTGATCCCTGTTTTCAACACATAAGATCTAAATAACTAAAGTTTTAATTTCCCTCTTTTTATGTTAGCAAAACATCAATGTTTTATGAACATAGGTTTTGTTAATCTGAGGTTCATACTTTAGTATTTAATAAAAACATCACAAATTTTTCATCAACAATTGAGATCAATTTAGAAAATAAGAAATAATCTCATAGTTTAACAGATATTGTTTTCAGATCTAGAAACCATGAATGTCTTGTGCACGAAATCACTTGTTGTGTGAAATTTGTGTGTCATATGACATCTTGGTTGATTTACAGAGTTTCTGAATAACCATTTTGAACATGATTTACTCGATACTCTGTTTTTCAACTAAATACAACCAACCTTAGTATCAATGAATTTTGAGCCGAACTGTTATGTCAATTTGACTGTTAAATCGAAATTGACTGTCCAGGCTCTGATACCAATTGTTAAGATCTGAGGCTCTCATGATTGTGTTTGTTTGTGTAAAATGAATGATCAATGAATATGAAAACATGTTAAGTGCAGCGAAAATGAAAACAAACTTTGTAAACACAATCGAAGGAGAAAGTAGTTTGATAAACATTTGCTTCTCATAGATTCAAAGGATTACAAATTCAAATCAAAGCAAAAGATTACAGTGAAAGCTTACAAACTAAACTCCCCCTCAGCCTAATGCCCCAAGGTTGGTTGCACACAAGATGAAAGGATTGGACATGAGGAGAAAAACTCGCTCAGTCAATCAAATGTAACAGTACAGGGTACTGTTACATTTATAGGCAAACCAAACCACTGAGGTATCTTAGGTGACGTCACCATGAAAGCGACGTCTAACAGCTTAACAACCTGTATCTACTGTCCTTACACAAGCACTGCTAAACCTAACCACTGACTATACATAACACAGTTAATTCATTAAATAACTGCTCTCCCTTTATGTCAGTGCTTTCCTCAAGGTTGATCAGTCCTTGATTGGGCAGTGCTTTACCATCAGTAGATATGACCAGCAGTTGTTGAATACTTCATGGATTTGATCAGCAGTTGAAGGACCAGCAGTAGTTGTATCTGAACAGCGGATAAAGACCATCAGTTGTTATAAATCACTTTCAAGGGGAAAGCTTAATGTAAACTGCTGCTTATTATGAATCCACTATTGTGACCTGGTTTTGGCTTTACATTATCTGTTCCTCTGATAGGGTTCAATCCCAATAAACCTTCTCCCTGAATCTCATAAGCTCAAGTCAAAAATAAAGTTCAGAAATGTGTGATAAGTATATGATCAGACTAATTACAGAATACGAGTGTTAAGAGTTAAATATTTTTCCTTTTTTTATAGTGCCGGTTGTCAATCTTGAAAGCTTCCAGCTTGATGAGCTGGACAGTTACTCTAGCCTTGCTCCTGTTACGTAAGAAACCAATCCTAAGTCAGCTACCACGCCAAAGCCTACTGATTCGAAAACTTCTACTGCACCCAAGGCTCCCCCGGCATCCAGGACTCGAGCCTCCAGCTCCCGTAAGAGGAAGGAAGCAGACTACCCTGCTACCCCCCACGTGTTCCCATTCGAGAAATATGGGTTTACAGAGTCCAGCAAATTCATGACCGGCTTCCTTAAGCAGGTTCGTATCCTTGACCTACATCCTGCACCATATGCTGGTTATAAATGTCAATAAAGGTTAATACCTGTTTCCTTGTTTTGCAGGGTCTTGAACGCCTAGTGTTCCTTTTATGAAGACGCATGTGGTCTAAACACGATGGTAGAGAGTAAGCTGAAAAAGGCTGAAGCCACCATTGCGGACCAAGCATCGATTGCCACCACCAAATCAAAGGATTATGAAGCCAAATACAAGGCGATGACCCAAGAGCACCAGTCCGCTATCCAGAAGATCACCCACGAGGCCCAAGCCAAGTCCGATGCTGCCCAAGTTCAACACGAGCAGGATATGGCTTCATATCGGGAAAGCCTCAAGAATTCTGTTGTCATCTCCCTCCTCCAGGCTAGACTGAAAATGGCCTATGAGGCTATAGCTCTGGGCTTCGAATGTCCTTCATGGAACATCAAGGCTTGGGAGGTGAAGCTGAAAGATCTTGGTGGTAATCCTGTGGAGCCTCCTGTGAAGTCTGCTGCGGAGGAGTCTGCTATGGTGGTGGATGATGCTGGTGCTTCAAAGGATGCTGGTGGCGATGCTAGGACGAATGCTGAAGAGAATGCTGGAAAGGATGCTAAAGAGAATGCTGCCGATGAAGCCATGGTGGAAGAGGGTGCTGCCCCTTAAAAGCAGCGAAGTGGGCGATGATGGATATTTGTGCCTAGGCCGGAGCCCACTTTTTTAAGTTTGATGGTTATGGTTTGTAATCCATGAACAATTTACTTTTCCTGCACTCGAACAATTTACATTTCCTGCACTTAAAACAATATGATGGCCAAAGGTGGATGGGTCCTGAGTTTCAGGATGAAGCCCTTGGTCATCAATCAGTGTGGTTTATTTTGAGCAATATAACGGTTGGAGGTGGATGGGTCTCGGTTTGAGATGAAACCTTCAACCGTTATGTAAATATAGTTAGAAACTAATCATGCTTTTGGTGGATGGATCTCAGTTTGAGATGAAACCAGGAGCACAACTTTTGCTATGTTAATAATATAACCTTCTTTTGACCTTATCTATCATTGCCTTATTTCAATTCTTAATTTGCATTGCTTAGTTTAAATTTCAATGTTCCAAACTTAGTGCAACACTTCAAATGTCTTATCCAAATACTGTGAAAATATTTTGACGCAAATATTCTATTAAGACTTTCGTCAAATAGAGTTTTTCAAACGATTCAGATAAAGTTTCCAAAGAAAAAGGATAGTTTACTTTTATTTTATAAAGCTTGTTTTGATAATAGATGTTTGACATGAATACAATTTTAATTTTAAATCCAAGTATCAAGTCCCAAACATTCCAACCAAATATCCTGAAACATATTCTAAGAATATATTTTGAAAGTATATCCTGAGAATATATCCTAATCAGGATAATGACAAGCGTTAAAACTTAAAGGATTTAGAGAAGGTTTTTAAAGGAAAGATCATACCAGAATTAGAGTGCAACCCTATTCTCAAACTTTAATCCTTTTACAACCTTCGCAACAAAGATGTCCCAGTCTGGGACACTTAGTGTACTGGGTCCAAGCTTGATCCTTTGAGCTTTGCACAACTGCTTTAGTAAGAATGTCCCCTGTGCATTATGTCTTTGAACACTTAGAAATATCAATTGCTGTCGTTTGAATAATTTTTGTATTACAGGGGATAAACCCTGAAATATACTGAAGATAAATCCTTAGTGTTCTGGGGATAAACCCATAAGTATACAGGGGAAAATCCCAAACTTTCATGCGCTACAGGCGGGAGTGTATAAACTCCAAGACTTATAAAGGTGAAAACCTTTAAACCTTAGAGAGTATGAAAATACCCTTTCGTGAGAGAGGGTGATCAATCCTCATATACCTTGAGGATCCAGGATATAGCCAACAGTAACGAAATTGTCAGCCACTTTTACATGAATTGGTCCCGCCACCTTGAACTACCCATGGATAACTTGCGCTCCAGGCGGGGTGTTTAAACCCAGTTCGTAAGAAAGGTGAATACCTTTAAACCTGTGAAGGGATCAAGATCCCTTAAATGTGAGAGAGGGGGCCAATCCACTAATCTTCCGAAGTATCCTGAGTGTGTATCCTGGAGCTATATCCCGAAGCATATACTGCAAAACAACTGTAAACTAAGGTGGGTGTTAGCCTGGCTAACACCCCTCCGATGCTTAAGTCAGTATTGGGTTCAAAATAATAAATAATATCAAATATATTAAAAGAGATAGAATTTATACCATCCTGAGTTAGAAATTAAATTCTAAACTCACTTGAAATAGAGCTTTAGGTGTATAGCATTCCAGGATCTTGGTAGCATATCCCCCTCTATATTCTTGAGTCGGTATGCTCCTTTCCCTGATTCTGATTCAATCTCATAAGGTCCTTCCCACTTAGGAGCTAACTTTCCATCAGCAGGATTTGTAGTATTCTGAAAAGCCTTTCTTAATACCCAATCTCCAACCTGAAACCTTATAGTCCTTATGTTCTTGTTATATGCTCTGGATATCGTATGTTGATATGTTGCCATCCTTAGCCTTGCTGCATCTCTTGTCTCATCAATAGTATCCAATTCATGGCATAGGGCTTCAGGATTCTGCTCAGGATCCTGGAGGTTGGATCTCGCTGTAGGTATCACCATTTCTGTCGGGATCACTACTTCCGCTCCAATTACTAAGGATAATGGAGTTTGGCCAGTTGCATTTTTTACTGTTGTCCTATCAGCCCACAAAACAGAGGGTAATTCTTCTGCCCATCTTCCTTTCTTAGCTCCAAGTCTTTCTTCAAATCGTTGACAATTATCTTGTTCGAGGATTCTGCTTGTCCATTTGCTTGAGGATGTACTGGAGTAGACGTGATCATTTTAATTCCCCAACTCTTACAAAAATCGGTTGTCCTCTTACTAATAAACTGAGAACCATTGTCACAAATTATCTTGGCTGGTACCCCAAACCTGGTCAGGATATTCCTCTTTATGAAGAATACTACTTCTTGGTCTCTAACTTGAATAAATGCTTCAGCTTCAACCCATTTAGAGAAATAATCAGTCACGGCCAGCATAAAGACTTTTCCTCCCGGAGCCTTTGGCAATTTTCCTACTATATACATTCCCCACTTCATAATGGCCAAGGGGAAGCAATAGGATATAGTGGTTCAGCAGGCTGATGTAATATATTACTGTGCCTTTGACATGCATCACATCTTCGAGCATATTCCGCAGCATCTTTCCTCATCGTTGGCCAATAGTATCCTGTTCTCAATACCTTTGAGAATAATGATCTGCCCCCAGTATGGTTACCACAATCCCCTTCGTGTATATCCTGAAGTACTTCTTTAGTCTCGGGATCCTTCAAGCACCTCAGATATGGTCCTGCAAGAGATTTCTTGTACAAAATATTATTTATAATTGTGAATCGTGATACCTTCATTCTAAAGGCCTTAAGATTCTCATCCTTTGGGATGTGTCCTTCCTTGAGATATCTCAGGATCGGAGCCGTCCAGGACTTAGGATCCTCCTCTGGATGCTCATCATCAGGATCCTGAATACTTACTACTTCCTTATCCTGAGATTTGAGAAGATCCGTCGCAGGATACAGGATATGTAATATTCGTATTTGGGTTCCCTGCGGTATCCTGACTGATGATCGTAGATTTGCCAAGGCATCCACTTCAGCATTATCCTCTCTTGGTACCTGTTCAAGTATAAAAACATCGAAATATCCTGCTAATTTTTTGAGAATTTCGAGATACTCAATTAACTTCTCACCTTTAACTGCATATGTTCCATTAAAATGATTAGTAATTAACAAGGAATCAATAAATACTTGTAAACTCTTAATCCTCATATTCCTGGCCAATTCTAATCCTGCAATCAAGGCTTCATATTCCACTTCATTATGAGTAGCAGGAAATTCACACCTAATAGCCTGGGGTAATATGTCCCCCTATGGCGATTTTAGTAGTATACCCAATCCTACACCTCTAACATTAGATGCACCATCAGTATATAATGTCCAGGATTCTGAGGTTTCTCCTAGTTGTTGTACTTCTAGGTCTACTTCATTTTGAATATCACTACTGAAATCAGCCACAAATTCAGCTAGAGCCTGAGACTTTATGGCATTTCTAGGTTCATATACTAGATTATAGGCACTTAATTTTACTGACCACTTAGCCATCCTGCCTGCATCTCAGGTTTCCTAAGCACATTCTTAACAGGATAATTAGTTTTCACATGAATCCTATGTGTCTCAAAATAGTGTCTAAGTTTTGTCGATGCCATAACTAAGGCCAATATCAATTTTTCTAAATGAGAATATCTAGTTTCAGCATCTAATAAACTTTTGTTAACATAATAGACAGGATATTGCTGACCTTCGTGATCCTTTACTACGACAGCACTTACTGCATTCCCTGATACTGCAAGATACAGGGATAATGGTTCACCATCCTCGGGCTTCATTAATAGAGGTACGGTTGAAAGATAATGCTTCAAATCCTGCAAGGCTGCTTCATGCTTCTCTCCCCATTCGAATTTCTTATTCTTCTTCAGGATATCATAAAATTCCTTGCATTTTTCTGAGGATCTTGATATAAACATGTTTAATGCTGCTACTCGCCCTGTTAATCTTTGAACATCTTTCATATTTGAAGGTGACTTGATGTCCAAGATAGCTTTTATCTGCTCCGGGCTTGCTTCTATGCCCCTGTTGGTTACCATGTATCCTAGAAACTTTCCTGCTTCCACTCCAAAATGGCATTTGGCAGGATTTAGTTTCATGTTGTATTGGTCCAGGATATCAAATGCTCCCTTAATATTCTGGAGGTGATCCTCAGCCTTCTTGGATTTCACTACCATGTCATCGATGTACACCTCCATGGTGTCCCCCAGCTTGTCTTTAAACTTCATGTTCATCAATCTTTGGTATGTTGCACCTGCATTTTTTAAACCAAAAGGCATAGCAGTATAACAATAAATACTTGTTAGTGTCATGAAAGCAGTATCCTCCTGGTCTGAAGGTTCCATTTGGATCTGCTGGAATCCTGAGGATGCATCCATGAAGGTTAACATCTCATGGCCGGCAGTAGCATCCACCATTGAATCAATATGAGGTAGAGGAAATGGGTCTTTGGGACATGCTTTGTTCAAGTCTGTGTAATCTACACAAACTCTCCATTTCCCGTTTTTCTTTTGCACCACAACTACATTTGCTAACCATTTGGGAAATTTCCCTTCCCTAATCATTTTGCTCTTTAATAATCTTTCAACTTCTTCCTGAATAATAATGTTCCTTTCTGGAGCAAACTTCCTTCGTTTCTGTTGGACAGGCTTGAAAGACCTATCAATTCCGAGTTTGTGAGTTATAATATCCTTGGAAATACCTGTCATATCCTCGTGTTTCCACGCGAATGTTGACATCCTGCATTTCAAAAAATTAGTCAATTGATTTTCAATATCCTGGGGGATATTGGTTCCAACGAGCACCGAGATATCTGGATCATCCTGGTCCAGGATAATTTTCTTTACATCCTACTCGAAAGCCTCCACGATATCCTGGGCTCGCATTTTTAATTGCTATGCTGCATTGGGCTTTGTGGAGGATTTCATCGAAGAAGAATAACACTCCTTCGCTTCTTGTTGATCACTTTCCACTTTGACAACCCCCCAAGGGGTAGGTATCTTGATGCACTGGTGATAGGTAGATGGCACAGCTTTCATATCATGGATCCATGGCCTACCCAATATAATATTGTAGCAGGATAAGGAGTCCATGACACAGAAGCATTTCATTGAGTTGACCCCTTCAACATACACAGGCAACTTTATTTCTCCCACGGTATTCCTGGCTTCTCCACTGAACCCAACAAGCATAGTGGATTTCAAAGTAATATCCATCGGGGATACATTCATCCTCTTCAGTGTTTCCAGCTGAACTATGTTCGCGGAGCTGCCATTGTCCACCAGTATCCTGCGCACAAAATGATTAGCAACATATAAAGTTATTACCAAAGCATCGTGATGAGGATCCTGGACAGTATCCCTGTCATCATTATCGAACGTGATCACTTTATCGGTTGTGAGGGTTGACATCCTGGTTGGTTTATCTCCCCTCTCTGCCTTGGCTTCCTTTGCATGTCTTTTTGCTGCAGAATACGATGTCCTGCAAATGTCGGATCCTCCTGAAATAAAGTTTATTATCTTGGCATCTGCAGGAGTTGATGCTGCTCATTCAGGATCCTTCTCAGTATCCTGACCCTTATTCTTCTTTCTTCCCAGGAGATCCTTCAGATATCCTTTTCTCAGGAGATAGCTTATTTCTTTCCTTAGAGCAATGCAATCCTCGGTAACATGTCCGAAATCCTCATGGAAGGCACACCACTTGGATTTATCCTTCCAATCAGCTTTCTGTTGGTTCTTCCTAGGCCACCTTGCTTTATCCCCTAAACCCTACATAGCATACATCAGTTCAGGTATATTAACAGAAAAACAATATTCTGATAACTCAGGATACTCCTCAGGATCCTCGTCTTCAACAACATTCACTTTCTTGTTGTCACTTCTGCCATATGGCTTAGAGCAGTATGGCTTATACGAGGATTCTGACTTCCTGTTGGTTGACTCATAGGTTATGGATGAATTCATCCTTTCTTGCATCTTTTTGTCATCCTCCAATCGAATATATCTTAAAGCCTTGTTCCGAGCTTCATCCAAGTTCCTGCAGGCATTCATTACAAGATCCTGGTAAATTGGGAATCTTTTTGCAAACCCATTTTGAATGCTTGCACAGCTGTTGCAACATCAAGGTGTGGGATGTCCAGAGATTCCCTGCTAAACTTGTTCACATAATCTCTCAAGGATTCTTGAGGTCCTTGAGTTATCCTGTAGAGATCACTGGTTAGCTTTTCGAAACTCCGCCTGCAAGAAAATTGACTATTAAATAAATTCACTAAATGAGCAAATGATGTAATTGAATGAGGAGGAACGTTTAAGAGCCATTTTAAGGCTGGTCCTGTTAAGGTAGAACCAAAACCCTTGCAGAGGCAAGCTTCCTTGAGATTTGGGGGAATAGGATTAATCTCCATCCTTTACCTATATTGAGCAATATGCTCTTCAGGATCCGTAGTTCCGTCATAGAGCTTCATGTTGGGGATTTGAAATCTTTTTGGGATTTCAGCATCCAAAATAGGATATGCAAACCGAGAAATCTTGTGGCTATCCTGGGATACTTCTGGGATTGGCTGGACTACTCCAGGTACACTGGATATCATGTCCTTTAACTTCTGAAGTTCCCTGGAAAGCGCTGATGTCATACCTGCATCCTGCAAAGATCCAATACCGTTAGGAGCAAGAGTATTATTATTATTATTAGACATGTTACCAGTCTGAGGATTCTGGCCATATCCTGAAGCATATCCTGAGCTTCTCACAGTTGACACCCTGACCGAAGAGGGTATCTCAGGAGTATGATTCTGAGAATGGCTAGGCACAATATTTCCCCTGTTATCCTCAGTATATACTGCAGAACTGAAGTTCAAAGCTCTTGGTTGCAAGGGAGTGACCGTATCCTCAGCGGGCCTGCTTGAGCAGGATTTCAAGAGTTGTATCTCTCTTATCAGTATTTGGTTGGTCTCCTGCTGTTGCCTCATCTGTTCCTGTACACTACCAAACAAAGTTAGAATTTCTTCATTAGATGCCAAGACAGGAGCAGATCCCTGAATGTTGTGAGCGGGGATGACATCCTGAGGCAGTGAAGAGGCTTGCGTCCTCGCAGGAGGTGGTGGAAGCACCGAACCAATTGTTGCAGAGGTTGTAGTAGACACGGTGGAAGAGCTCACGTTTGATCTCGAGGCCATTGAAAATAGTTGTGCAAAAAGTTTCGAAAAAAGAAAACCTAGTAAAGATTTTAGCAAGGTTTTTAGTAAGAATAGCACCACTTGCCCCACGGTGGGCGCCAAATTATTTTGGTCAAAAATTACCGAAGCAATTAAGTGATCAAATTTGTTAAGTGAGGTAGTGTGCTAAGAATGTGTATCGAAAATATGCTGATTAAGTTGTTTGTAAAAACAGTTTTCAGGATACGGCTCAGGATATCGAGTTGTATCTACAATCAAACAATGAGCAAAAATGTAAAGGGTGACACAGGATGTACGAGGAAAGCCTTTGATCAATCTAGATCGCCGGCATAAAACCTCGGGAGCTGACAATCGCAACTGCCTTGTTCTTCTTATTGCTTCAAATGTCAGGATACAGTGCAGAATATGATGCGGATCAACTAAGTGTTACAATGTGATTTCGATACAAGTGTAAGTGTGTTGTGAGTGTTTGAAGGTAGAGAGAAAGAGTGTACGAGAGATTGTGTGTTCTAATCTGATCCAATCAATCCTTTTTATAGTAAGAGAAATAAACTAACTAGCCTATTATTCTGGGATTCAACGAATATTCCATATGTGAACGTTGTAGTCCACGTCTTCCGGCTTCAACGTCCATAATCTAACAGATTTGCCCGAGTCTTGCAAAGAAGAAGTCCACTTGAACGTTAGAGACTTGCACCATTTAATCTGCGCGTGAGTTAATTAGTTACTACCAGGATATTGCATCAGGATGTTACCAATATCCTGATCCGGTATCCTGGTCACAACAAAAGAAACATAGTCAGAATATTAGTCAGGATATCTAAGTAGAAAACCACCCATAACACCCATATAGACTCAATGGTGGATGCAACTGCCGGTCATGAGATGTTAACCTTCGTGGATGCATCCTCAGGATTCCAGCAGATCCAAATGGAACCTTCAGACCAGGAGGATACTGCTTTCATGACACCAACAGGTATTTATTTTTATACTGCTATGCCTTTTGGTTTAAAAAATGCAAGTGCAACGTACCAAAGATTGGTGAACATGATGTTTAAAGACAAACTGTGGGACACCATGGAAGTGTACATTAATGATATGGTAGTGAAATCTAAGAAGGCTGAGGATCACCTCCAGGATATTAAAGGAGCATTTGATATCCTGGATCAACATAACATGAAGCTAAATCCTGCCAAGTGCCATTTTGGAGTGGGGGCAGGAAAGTTTTTAGGATATATGGTGACTAAAAGAGGGATCGAAGCAAGCCCAGAACAGATCAAAGCCATCTTAGATATCAAGTCACCTTCCAACATGAAAGATGTACAAAGATTGACGGGACGAGTAGCAGCATTAAACAGATTTATATCAAGATCCTCGGAAAAATGCAAGAAATTCTACGATATCCTGAAGAAGAAGAAGAATAAGAAATTCGAATGGGGAGAGAAGCATGAAGCAGCCTTACAGGAATTAAAGCAGTATCTTTCAACTGCACCTCTATTGATGAAGCCCAAGGATGGTGAACCATTATCCCTGTATCTTGCAGTATCAGGGAATGTAGTAAGTGTTGTTCTTGTAAAGGATCACGAACGTCAGCAGTATCCTGTCTATTATGTTAGTAAAAGTTTATTAGATGCTAAAACTAGATATTCTCATTTAGAAAAATTGATATTGGCCCTAGTTATGGCATCGACAAAGCTTAGACATTATTTTGAGACATATAGGATTCATGTTAAAACTAATTATCCTGTTAAAAATGTGATTAGGAAACCTGAGATGTTAGGGAGAATGGCTAAGTGGTCGGTAAAATTAAGTGCCTATGATCTAGTATATGAACCTAGAAATGTTATAAAGTCTCAGGCTCTAGCAGACTTTGTGGCTGATTTCAGTAGTGATATTCAAAATGAAGTAGACCTAGAAGTCCAACAACTAGGAGAAACCTCAGAATCCTGGACTTTATATATTGATGGTGCGTCTAATGTGAGAGGTGTAGGATTGGGTATACTACTAAAATCGCCACAGGGGGACATATTACCCCAGGCTATTAGGTGCGAATTTCCTGCTACTAATAATGAAGCAGAATATGAAGCTTTAATTGCAGGATTAGAGTTGGCTAAGAACATGAATGTTAGATATTTGCAAGTATATGTTGATTCATTGTTAATTACTAACCATTTTAATGGATCCTATGCAGTCAAAGGTGAAAGATTAATCGAATATCTTGAAATTGTTAAAAAATTAGCAGGTTTCGAAGTTTTTACACTTGAACAGGTACCAAGAGAGGATAATGCTGAAGCAGATGCCTTGGCAAACTTAGGATCATCAGTCAGAATACCAAAAGGAACTCAGATACCAATACTACATATCCTGTATCCTGCAATGGATCTTTTCAAATCTCAGGATAAGGAAGTAGCAAGTATCCAGGATCCAGATGATGAGTATCCTGAGGAGGATCCTAAGTCATGGACGGCCCCAATTGTTAGGGGTCATTTTCTTTGCATACATATCCTGACCAATATCCTGCCTTTGTTTGTTTATTTGTGACCAGGATGCTGGAAGAGGATATTGCTAACATCTTGGGCGATATCCTGAGGTTTATTGAATTAACCACGTGCAGGTTAAAGGCTGAGACTTGCTAATGGTCAAGTGGACTTCTTCTCCTCAAGACTCGGGCGAGTTTGTTGAAGGAGAGACGTTGAGCCCGAAAGCCAGGTCTACAACGTTCGATGAAGGAATATTCGGTGGATCCCGGAAGTTTAGGATAGTTTGTTATTTTATCTTTACTATAAATAGATGGGGGCGGATCAGTTTAGAACACACAATTTTTCACTAACACTCTCGAACACTTTCACTCTCTAGCTCGTTGCAAACACCACACTTGTATTCGAATTTCATTGTAACACGTAGTCGATCCGCACCACATCTTGCATTGTATCCTGACGTTTGAAGTAATAAGAAGAACAAGGCAGCTGCGATTGTCAGCTCCCGAGGTTTTATGCCGGCGATCTAGATTGATCAAGGGCTTTCCTCGTACATCTCGTGTCGTTTACTTTACTTTTGCTCATTGTTTGATCATAGATACAGCTCAATATCCTGAGCCGTATCCTGAATACTGATTTCCTAATTAACACAACAAGCATATTTTCAAATACACTTTCTAGCACACTACCTCACTTTACTAATTTGATCACTAAATTGCTTCGGTAATTTTTGACCAAAACACCAATTTCAAGTGAGTTTAGAATTCAATTTCTAAACTCTATTTCAAGTGAGTTTAGAATTCAATTTCTAACTCAGGATGGTATGAATTCTATCTTTTTTAAATATGTTTTGGTTTAATTTATTCTTTGAAACCCAATACTAACTTAAGCATCGGAGGGGTGTTAGCC
Organism: Helianthus tuberosus; assembly: GCA_030545235.1. Lineage (NCBI taxonomy): Eukaryota > Viridiplantae > Streptophyta > Magnoliopsida > Asterales > Asteraceae > Helianthus > Helianthus tuberosus. The sequence goes on along the minus strand of CM060426.1, from coordinate 109,966,853 downwards.
AAACTAACACCCACCTTAGTTTACAATTGTTTTACAAGATATGTTTCAGGATATGGCTCCAGGATATGTACTCATGATAACTCGAAAGATTAGAGGATTGGCCCCCTCTCTCACGTTTAAGGGATACTGATCCCTTCACAGGTTTAAAGGTATTCACCTTTCTTCTGAATTGGGTTTAAACACCCCGCCTGGAGCGCAAGTTATTCAGGGATAGTTCAAGGTGGCGGGACCAGTCCATGTAAAAGTGGCTGACAATTTCGTTACTGTTGGCTATATCCTGAATCCTAAAGGTATATGAGGATTGATCACCCTCTCTCACGAAAGGGTATTTTCATACTCTCTAAGGTTTAAAGGTTTTCACCTTTCTAAGTCTTAGAGTTTATACACTCCCGCCTGTAGCGCATGAAAATTTGGGATTTTCCCTAGGATACAAGGGATTTATCTCCAGTACTTCCTTGGGTTTTACCCTTGGGACCTAAAAAATTGCCTATACAATGGAAACTGACATTCAGAAGATTTCTAAGTGTTTGAAGACATTGTACACAGGGGACATTCCTACCAAGGCAGCGATGTAAAGCTCAAAGGCTAAAGTTCGGAACTAGTATGCTAAATATCTCACACAGGGGACATCTTCATTGGAAAAGCTGCAAGGAGATTGAGGTTTAATAATAGGGTTATATACTACTCCGGGTATGATCTTTCCTTTGTAAATATCGTCTAAGTTTTTAGTAACATTATGTTAAGTATCCTGATATATATTCTCAAAGTCCTTTTAAGGATATTTGACTAAGGTGTTTGAAACCAGTATTAGTTTGGAACTTTGATCATTTAAAACTTGGTTTTGAAAAGATAGATTGTTTTTCACTCTCTAAAGAGCTTTCTACAAAGTTGAAGGAAGGGTTGGAAGTTCTATCTAATAAAAGGTTTTTACAGTATATCGCTGAGCATGCTGATCAGGATATTTTCATAAGATAACAATATAATTTTTTTACAAAGATAAGAGTTATACTAAGTAATGCAAGACAACAGCAAACAAGTCAAAAGATAGTTATATTATGAACAAGTCAAAAGTTGTGCTTTTGGTTTCACCTCAAACCGAGGCCCATCCGCCAAAAGCACAATTAGTTTTTACCATACTTGTGTAACGGTTGCAGGATATATCTCAAAACAGGACCTGTCCACCTACAACCGTTATCACGTTCAAAACAAGTTATACTAATTGATGACCAAGGGCTTTGTCCTAAAACCAAGGACCCATCCACCTTTGGTCATCACATTGTTCTAGTGCAGGAAATGTAAATCGTTCGAAGACAGGAAAAGTAAATTGTTTATGCAACCACAACCATGAAATTTAAAAAGTAGGCTCTGGCCTTGGCACATATATCCATCATCGCCCACTCCGCTGCCTAGGGGGCAGCACCCTCTTGAACAGCAACCTCCTTCCCAGCGTTCGCACCAGTATCACCCTCAGGATTCTTCTCGGCATCATCATCAGCATTGGCCGCTTCCTCTGTCGCCTTAGAAGGCCCTTCACCAGTATGTTTTGCAGGATGAGCGACGGGATGACCTCCGAGGCCCTGTAGTTTTTCCTCCCAAGCCTTTACATTCCAGGAAGGGCATTCAAAACCCAAATCCATGGCCTCATAAGCCATCCTTATCCTGGCTTGGAGAAGAGAGACGACCACCGATGCTTTGAGGCTATCCCGATATGAACTCATATTCTGCTGATATTGGAGAAGGGCGGCATCTAGCTTGGCTTGGGCGTCCTCATTAGCCTTGTGGAGGGCAGCTTGATGTTCCTGAGTCATTGCCTTGTATTTGTCTTCATAATGCTGGGATTTGGCAGCTGCAATGGTTCCTTGGTCAGCTATGGTGGCCACGGCTTTCTCCAGCTTGATCTCCAACATCTTGTTAAGCCCGCAAGCGTCTTCATACAAGTGCATAAGACGATCCAGACCCTATCGATAAAGACACAGGTATTGATGTAAAAAATGAGCAGGATAAGGACTAACATACTTGTGCAGGATATCGAAAAGAAAATTCTACCTGTTTGAGGAATGAGGTGGCTTCGTTGAACCCATGATTCTCGAGAGAGAATGTTTCAGAAACAGCTGGGGAGTCCGTCTCCTTTCTTTTCCAAGAGCTGGATGCCCGGGTCCTGGATGCCGGAGGGCCTTTGGGAGCAGAAATAGTCTTCGAGGAGGTAGCCTTTGGTGTAGCAGACGATTTTGGCTTGGATTCTTGTTTGATGGGTTCGAGGCTGGAGTAGCAATCCAACTCGTCAAGTTCGAAACCTTCAAGGTTAACGACTGGTACTACACAAGGGAAGATATTCTTAAACTCATCATACTTTTGAAAAATAATTAATATATGATGAGAATGTGCTTACCAGACATTTCTGAGCTTGATTTCTGGCTTGAATCTGTAAGAGACAGGGAGAAAGTTCTTTCACTAGCAGGAAGACGGTAGATTTCCTTGATCTTGGATTCAGATTCTGCATTGGGAGGCACTAAATCCCTGAAATTCGCTGCATAAAAACATCAGGATATAAGTCTGGAATACAGTTTGAAGATATAATTGGGGATATTCCTAAAACCCTAACTCCTACCCTTGGTTAACCATCTAACCGGTAGATCGAAACCCTTATCAATAGAGTCTCTTTTTACGAAAAAGAATTTTCGTCGCCATCGATCCTCGTTCTTGGTGGCTTTGAGAACCAGAGGGTTTTTGGTGGTAGAAAACAGAAGAAAACGGTGATTGCCGTGGGATCTCAACCGGTATGCTATAGGGAGGTCTTCAATAAACAGGTTGGGAAAATGACGAGACTTGATTTGATCCAGCACTATCAAGACTCGCCAGACCATTGGCATAACCTGGGCGTAACTAAGGCCGGTGAGGTCGAAAAAGCTGGAAATAAAGGGTGGAAACGGGTACCGGAGTCCAAGAGAGAAGGGGTAGGCGAAGAAACAAACCCACTCGTCGGATATCGCGTCTGATCGGGCTTCCCGATCAAAAGGGCGAAAGACTGTTCCGGTGGGGAAGGCGCCGGAATCTTTAAGAGCAGCGATGTCGGCATTGTTGAAGCAGCAGATCTCCTTTGCTGGATCAACAATGAAGTTCTGACTTACGAGACTTGAAGCTGGTCGGTCCGATCGGGATTTTGTTCGTGGTGCCATGAAAAGTATTGAGCAAACTAAAATAGATTCAAGAGAGAAGGATAGAAAGGAAAATACCTGATGTCCGCTTGAAGATAAGGATAACCTTGATAAGGAGTCCCTCGGTTAATATAGGATGAAAATAGGGGGGTAAAGAGTAAATAATGCTTTGGAAGTTGCACCGCTGTCATTTCAAGGGTCTAGTCGTATTAATTACCTTAAGTTATGAGGTGAAACTTTTAAAATATATCCGTTGGATTGGTATCCCAACTGATATATTTGGGGACAATTGTTAGGGGTCATTTTCTTTGCATACATATCCTGACCAATATCCTGCCTTTGTTTGTTTATTTGTGACCAGGATGCTGGAAGAGGATATTGCTAACATCTTGGGCGATATCCTGAGGTTTATTGAATTAACCACGTGCAGGTTAAAGGCTGAGACTTGCTAACGGTCAAGTGGACTTCTTCTCCTCAAGACTCGGGCGAGTTTGTTAAAGGAGAGACGTTGAGCCCGAAAGACCAGGTCTACAACGTTCGATGAAGGAATATTCGGTGGATCCCGAAAGTTTAGGATAGTTTGTTATTTTATCTTTACTATAAATAGATGGGGGCGGATCAGTTTAGAACACACAATTTTTCACTAACACTCTCGAACACTTTCACTCTCTAGCTCGTTGCAAACACCACACTTGTATTCGAATTTCATTGTAACACGTAGTCGATCCGCACCACATCTTGCATTGTATCCTGACGTTTGAAGTAATAAGAAGAACAAGGCAGCTGCGATTGTCAGCTCCCGAGGTTTTATGCCGGCGATCTAGATTGATCAAGGGCTTTCCTCGTACATCTCGTGTCGTTTACTTTACTTTTGCTCATTGTTTGATCATAGATACAGCTCAATATCCTGAGCCGTATCCTGAATACTGATTTCCTAATTAACACAACAAGCATATTTTCAAATACACTTTCTAGCACACTACCTCACTTTACTAATTTGATCACTAAATTGCTTCGGTAATTTTTGACCAAAACACCAATCATGAAATAACTCAGAGAAGGATACATCCTAAAGGACGAGAATCCTAAGGCTTTTAGGATGAAGGTATCTCGATTCACTATTATAAATAATATTCTATATAAGAAATCTCTTGCAGGACCATACCTGAGGTGCTTGGAGGATCCTGAAACTAAAGAAGTACTTCAGGATATACATGAAGGGGATTGTGGCAACCATACTGGGGGTAGATCATTATTTTCAAAGGTGTTAAGAACAGGATACTATTGGCCGACGATGAGGAAGGATGCTGCAGAATATGCTTGAAGATGTGATGCGTGTCAAAGGCACAGCAATATACTGCACCAACCTGCTGAACCCCTATATCCTATTGCTTCCCCTTGGCCATTCATGAAGTGGGGGATGGATATAGTGGGAAAATTACCAAAAGCTCCAGGAGGAAAAGTTTTTATGCTGGCAATGACGGATTATTTCTCTAAATGGGTTGAAGCTGAGGCGTTTGTTCAAGTCAGAGACCAAGAAGTAGTATCCTTCATAAAAAGGAATATCCTGACTAGGTTTGGGGTACCAGCTGAGATAATTTGTGACAATGGCTCTCAGTTTATAAGTAAAAGGACTACTAACTTTTGCAAGAGTTGGGGAATCAAAATGATCACATCTACTCCAGTACATCCTCAAGCAAACGGACAAGCAGAATCCTCGAACAAGATAATTGTCAACAATTTGAAGAAAAGACTAGGAGCTAAGAAAGGAAGATGGGCAGAAGAGTTACCCTTTGTTTTATGGGCTGATAGAACAACAATAAAGAGTGTCACTGGCCAAACTCCATTTTCCTTAGTATTTGGAGCAGAAGCGGTGATCCCGACAGAAATGGTGATACCTACAGCAAGATCCAATCTCCGGGATCCTGAGAAGAATCCTGAAGCTCTATGCCAGGTATTGGATACTATCGATGAAACTAGGGATGCGGCAAAATTGAGAATGGCAGCATATCAACAGAGGATATCCAGAGCATATAACAAAAATTTAAGGACTAGAAGGTTTCAAGTTGGAGATTGGGTGTTAAGGAAGGCTTTTCAGAATACTACTAATCCTGCTGATGGGAAGCTTGCCCCAAAATGGGAAGGACCTTATGAAATTGAATCAGAATCTAGGAAAGGAGCATACCGACTCAAGAATATGGAGGGGTATGTATTGCCAAGATCCTGGAATGCTATACAGCTCAAAGCCTATTTTAAGTGAGTTTAGAATTTAATTTCTAACTCAGAATGGTATGAATTCTATATCTTTTTAATTTTATTTTATTCCTTTTGAACCTAATACTAACTTAAGCATCGGAGGGGTGTTAGCCAAGCTAACACCCACCTTAGTTTAAGGTTATTTTGCAGGATATGTCTCAGGATATAGCTCCAGGATATACATTCAGAATAATTCGAAAGATTAGAGGATTGGCCCCCTCTCTCATGTTTAAGGGATCCTTATCCCTTCAAAGGTTTAAAGGTATTCACCTTTCTCTCGAGTTGGGTTTAAACACCCCGCCTGGAGCGCAAGTTGTCCAAGAATAGTTCAAGATAATGGGACCAGTTCATGTAAAAGTGGTTGACAATTTCGTTATTATTGGCTATATCCTGGATCCTTAAGGTATATGAGGATTGATCACCCTCTCTCACGAAAGGGTATTTTCATACTCTCTAAGGTTTAAAGGTTTTCACCTTTCTAAGTCTTGGAGTTTATACACTCCCGCCTGTAGAGCATGAAAATCAGGGTTTATCCCCAGGATATTAAGGGTTTATCCCCAGGATGCTAAGGGTTTATCCCCAGGATATTCAGGGTTTATCCCCAGAAAAACTAAAGTCTAAGGACAGGTTTCGAACAAAATATGGCTATGTTTACATTGAGAAATTCCTAAGTCTTCAGATATGCTGAACACAGGGGACATACACTTTAATACAACTCAAAGGATGGACTCAAGTTTCTAAATGTGCACTGGGGACATTCATGGGATGGAAGATTGGAATCGACTCTCTAAGAGTCTTTGGTATGATCTCTCCTTTATTATCTTTTGAAATCTTATCTGAGTAACTTGAGTTTTTTAAAGTTATGTAGCAGTATCCTGACCAGGATATTTTTCAGAATACTTTCAGGATATTTTCCCAAAATGTTTTCCTAGGATGTTTAAAGAAAAATATTTTCAGAATAAGACACATGCAATAAAAATACAACAACAAAGACAAGGCTGAAAGGTTAGTTATTATTCACAAGCAAAAGGTTGCACTATTGACTTCATCTCAAAATGAGACCCATCCACCAGCAGTGCAAATAGTTCTAAAACATATTTACTTAAACAGTTGAAGGCTTCGTCTTGAAACCCAAGATCCCTCCACCTTCAACTGTTGATTGTTCAAAAGCATGCTAACATTGATGACCAAGGGCTTCGTCCTGAAACTCAGGATCCCTCCACTTTTGGCCATCATATTGTATCTAAGTGCAGGGAAAGTAAATTGTTTTGAGGATTACAGACCAAAATTCAAATTTAAAAAAGTGGGCTCCGGCCTAGGCATCAATATCCATCATCGCCTACTTGAATGCCCTCACACGGCTGCATCTCCACCAACCTTCTCCGTCTTCTCAGCTTCAGCATCCTGAGCAGCATCCTCACCAGCATCCTCTTCAGCATCCTTCTTTTCTCCAGCCTTGTCCGCCACCTCTGCTGCCTTGGAAGTTTCACCAGCCCCAGCTTTAGCAGGATATGGCACACGATTGCCTCCAAGCTCCTTAAGCTTTGCCACCCAGGAGTCAACCGGCCAGGATGGGAACTCAAGACCTGTCTCTTTGGCCTCGTAAGACATCTTAATACGAGCTTGTAACAGGTAGAAAACGGCAGAATTTTTGATTCCTTCCCGGAAGGAGATCATGGTCTGTTCGTGCTCAACTTGGACGGCTGCCAGCTTTACTTCGGCATCCTGAGTGACCTTCTTCAGCTTATCCTCATAGTGCCGGGTCTTAGCTTCAGCAATCGTGCCCTGATCAGCAACGGTGGTCTCAAGCTGCTTGATCCTGGCTTCTTGAAGCTTGGCTGTACCACAGGCATCGGTATAAAGATGGAGCAGATGCTGGAGACCCTGCAAGTCAAAATTCAGGTATAAATTAAAATTTACTAACCAGGATATTCCATCAGGATATATACGCAGGATGTAGTACCAGGATATTACCTTATTAAGGAAGGAAGTCATCGGCTCTAAGGAATCAGTGAAGCTGAGTTCTTCATAAGCGAACCCTTCAGAGCCTGGAGTGCTGACCTCGGAACCCTTTCTTTTCTTGGCGGTGGAAGCACGAGTTCTTGGGTTAGGCTTAGGAGCTGGGACCGGTTTGGAGCTGGTGGTGGCAGGAGTTTCCTTCTTGACGTTGACAGGAGTGGGATAGCTGTCAAGCTCATCAAGGTCCAGGAGGATTGGAATTTTGCTGGAGTCTGCATACAAGGAGTAACTTTAAAACTCTTTTTAAACCATATCAAATAAAAACATGTATTCAGGATATTGAGCAGGATCCTTACGAGACATGTTTGAGCTAGAGAGTTGGCTTGGAGATGCTGGATACGGATTGAAACTTCTTTCAACTTCTGGAAGAAGTCTGATGGTCTCGATTCTCTTCTGTGAGTCGGCTAGAGGAGGTGCAAGCTTTCTGAAATCAGCTGTATACAAGGAAATAAAGAAATTAGTTCAGGATATAAGACAGGATGTAAGACAGGATCATCCTAAAACCCTAAATCCTACCCTTTCTCAACCACTTCACTGGATAATCCGCTCCACCAGGGATTGAATCTCTTTTTACAAAGAAAAATTTAGATTTCCATTCTTCCTCGTTCCTGGTGGCACGGAGTATCAGTGGATCACTGGAGGTAGAGTAAAACAAGAATCGGCAAGAGCCGTGGCATCTAAGCCGGTATGCTAAAGGAAGGTCATGAATAGAAAGGTCAGGAATGTGGGTGTTCTTGATTTGATCAAGGACAAGCAAAACCCGCCAAAGCATTGGCATCGTTTGACTGAAGCTAATTTTTGTGATGTTGAAAAACTCAGTAATGAAGTCAGGAAAAGGGAATTGTAGCCCTAAGGTGAAAGGAAAAGCGTTGAAACACAGCCATTCATTAGAAACCATGTCCGATCGAATTTCCCGATCAAACGGCCGGAATACTGTCCCCTCTGAGAAGATGCCGGAGGTTTTAAGGGGCGACAGGTGAGCACTGTCGAAGGAACATATTTCTTTCTCTGGATCTTGGAGGATATTCTGGTGAATGAACGAAGGGGCAGAATCACCGGAGCTGGATCTCGTTTGCCTCGCCATATTTTCACCGGAATAATGTGTAGAAAAAGAGGGGAAAAGAGATGAAGATGAGAGAGAGGATTTTACCTTTTACTCTTCGGTGGAGATTAAATGGAGATCAGGTGGAGAAGATATAGGGAAGCAATGAGTAATTTCAGACTGAGCGGTTACAAGCGGTCACATCAAGTCTTATCTATTAATTACCTTGGTTATCATGAAAATTGTAACCGTTAGCTCCAGGATCCTTAACGGTAACATTTTTGGGGACAACTGTTATGGGTGAAATTCTGAGCCCATATCCTGGATAGTATCTTGAATTATATCTTGATTATATAATATGTGTTCATAACCAGGATGCTGAATCAGGATATTGGTAACATTCTGGTACTGTATCCTGAGGATTACTAACGGATTGTGTGCAGGAGTACGAGTACAAGTTTGCAACGTTCATGAAGACCTCTTCCCCTGAAGACTCGGTCCAAGTTGTTCGAAGAAGAACGTTGAAGCCGCATTACTTGGTCTTCAACGTTCACATGGGAATATTCGTTGGCATCACCCTATTTTAGGAGATTTTGTTTTCATTTTGTAGCTATAAATATACGGATAAACCAGATCAAATAGGACATCACACTCACTACTCTCAAGCTCTCATACTCTCTCTCGCAATTCACACTTTCTGAAAAACATTGTAACACTTAGCAACGATCTGGTCAATATCTTGCACTGTATCCTGACATTTGAAGTAATAAGAAGAACAAAGCAGCTGCGATTGTCAGCTCCTGAGGTTTTGTGTCGGCGATCTAAATTGATCAAGGGCTTTCCTCGTACATCTCGTGTCACCCTTTACTTTTTCGCTCATTGTTTGATTATAGATATAGCTCGATATCCTGAGCTATATCCTGGAAACTGTTTTTTGCAAACAACTAAACCAGGATATTTTCGATACACATTCTTAGCACACTACCTCACAATACTAATTTGATCACTTAATTGCTTAGGTAATTTTTGACCAAATCAGCTATGATATGTGATTGACGGAAGCAATAGACATATGCACTCACATACTCCTCCTTGGATATTGCTGCAGTCAATCTTGTAGCTTGTCTTTATTAACTCTGAGTCTTCAAGAAGCTTTAACAGATCAGAACCACAGACTCCCCTTTTCATTCTGATTCATCTACTTCCCCTTTCAACAAACTAGGGGTGTGCAAAAAACCGAATTAACTGAACCATAACCGAATTAACCAACAAAACCGAACTGAAAAAACCGAACCAAATAAAAAACCGGTCGGTCGGTTAATGGTTTCTTAAAAACCGAATGTAGCGGGTCGGTTATGGTTATCATTTTTTCCATACCCACCATAACCTAACCAAACCGACATGTAATAAATCTTTGTAGGATTTAGGACTTTTCACCATATTTTTAATATTTGATGTTTTTGACTGAAGATTTTTAGTACTTATTGGTTTTTCATGTCATTTTGTGGTTTTGGTTGAATGTTTATTTGAATTCATGGAATGTAATATCACTTTATTTGAATATTCGATAATAATTGATATTAATATTATAGATTATATGTGTTTTTTATACTATGTATTATACTAATATATACAAATATGCAATAACAATTTATTCCATGTTAAAAAAATTAAGCTATTTTTCTAAAATAAATACACGGTTAACCACCCATAACCGACCCACTATAACCATCAAAACCGAATAACCATAACCACCATAACCGATCGGTTATGGTTATGGTTATCCAATAACCGACATCGTGGTTATGGTTATGGTTTTTGGTCAAAACCGACCCAAACCGACCCATGCACACCCCTACAACAAACTCTCTCTCCAAGCTCCCCCTTGCTTTAAGCTTTCAGGATTTGTACCTGGCTCCCTGAAAATCTGACAATTTAAAGCCACTTGAGAAAATTTCACTTTTAGAATCAGAAACCTAGCTCTCTTTAAACATTATATGACAAATTAAAACTTAACTAAGATTTCTAGGATTGATAACTTGGCTCTAACACAGATATTTTGACATTTAAAGCTTTTGAGGTCACCCGGGATTATAGACTGGCTCTTAATTCAGGATTAAACACCTGGCTCAGCTCCCCCTATCAAATAACTTCTATATTTGACATTAACGCATCCATTTTCCTAAACCCTCACAGATAATCAAGTTCAATTTAATGACCTTGATTCATCTGATTATCTACCAAGTCCAAATTAATGACCTTGGAGACTTCACAAACTGTTTTTTTTATTTTACATTTAAAAACCTCAAGTTTCAAATTAATGAACTTGTTATTTTCTGAGACATGTTCAGCATACTAAGATTTTGAAACTCAGCTTTCGTACATTAGTTGTCGAAACATAAAGCAGAATTAAAATCTTTTTGTATTTTACAAAGTTTTTGCTAAAACACACAGAAAATCTTTTTTGTGATTCTGTCTGAAATGAAATGCAATAAAAAATATTTACAGACATATTTTTGTTGAGTTTGTATCAGAGGATCATATCAGTTTATGACAAATCACTAGCACCGTTTATAACAAGGTTCCTAACGTATTTTGGACACCCCTAAATGTCCCTAAATATACCCCGTACGTGAGAAACGAGCCCGAAATAGCCCTATATTTAGAAAAATCAACAAAAAAAAATTGGGAGTTGCTCGCGGGGAGCGACCCCCTTAGCCACCTTGGTCGCGGGCCGAGACTGGCCTTGTTTGCCGGTCAAGTAACACCGCCACGTGGCAGGTGACTCGGCAAGGCTATACCCCTGACTCAGCAAAGCTATAATTGACACGCACTCTCTCGCGAGCCGCGAGAGAGTTAGTCTTGGTCTTCGCGGGGCGCGAGCCGCCCTAGTCCAGCCTATAAATAGTTGTCGATCAGGCCATTTGCAAATCGTTCAAAATCAAAATTTTCTCTCAAATATTTTGTAGGCTATTACTATACCCGGGCATAATACCCACATTAAAAGCGAAGCTTTGCCTCATTGTAAGTATTATAACCCTGCTATTACCCTACACGATCGATTTAGGATTCCGTAATGTATGTCGGCTCTGCCCGACTCAGTCATTAGAATTCTGTCTCGTGTGTACACCCGATCGATTTAGGATTCCGTAATGCATGTCGGTTCTGCCTGACTCAGTCATTGGAATTTTGTCTCGAGTTGTACGTTTAATTTGAATTGGGTTATTTTACTAACACGTGTGCATTATTTGAATTAATAGATAATAACCAGGAGATTCTCAGGAAGCTTTAGTATTATCTAAATTGCAATGTGAGTACATTTTCTTTTATAAATCTTTTGTGAGTCAAAATGTTTTACCAAAACCTTAAATGTTTTAAATTACACTTAACAGTAATTGAGTATTTGTAATTCTACAATTACTACCGGTATGTTGGGGTTTTGTATACAAAATGTGGAAAACGTTATCATTGGACAAAGAGTTAGCCAATGGATAATATGACCCACAAGTCAGGGTTTGACAGTACTGAATAAGTAACTGAGTAGATATAAACAAATGTAATTGCGGGTTGCCCTCAATTCTGTAAAAGTAATAAAACTGTTTTGATTAAACTGGGATGCACTCACCAGTATTTTTTGCTGACAAAATGTTTTAAAACGCGTTTCAGGTAACATAATGTGAAAGCCAAATAAAAGCCAACTGGAGAGCACTGAAGGCTTGGAAAATGGCTATAAAAGTTACCTAAGTAAACAAGAAGATTTTGTTTTCAATAATTAGGGTTTATCCCCACAAATGTATTGTCAACTGAACTTGGGTTTTATCCCAAAGCTTTATTATTATAAAAGTTGGTGGTTTACTCTGATAAAAATATTTCCTAACTACGATCCTGATGTATTCCGCTGCCAAATAAATAAGCACCGATACCACCCACACTGTCCGCTCGCGGCCGTCCGCTCTCGGGGTAGGGGTCGGGGGCTGCGACACCATTGATCTATATAAACTTTAAACTTTAAACAAATCACTTGGATTGTCAGTATACTGATCCATTTAAATTTTCACACAAACTTCAATCGATTCAAGATACGAGATTAGTGTTTTAAGAACTTATCTTAAACGCGTGTCTCACCTAATAATATACTCCTGTATCAAGATTCCCTAGATTCAGTCTTACAGGTGAATATACCTAAATGATATCTGTCTCTGGGTTAGTGCGAGGCCTTGAGAGCTCAGGTTAGAATTTATGTTCAATCAAAGAGATGAAGGCTCGACTTAAGGTGTATTCCACTTAGGAATCTTCTTTACAACTGCACTTGATATATACCTTTCGATATTTTCTCAATTTTTATGCAGCGGGAAAGTTTTAAGCTCAAAAGTATTATACAAGGTCTAGGCCATTGCTGGCGCAAAATCAGAAGACCAAGTATAAATGTATAATACCCCAGATATCAATAAGTATAAAGACCTAATATCTCAGAATCAGGCAATCTCTCAAACGAAATTTCGGAGTACTAAGTCCATGTATCCGAGAGATGTTCCCCACGAGATAAGAAAGTTATTGAATTAGGTTTATATCTTGAAATCAATTTACTAAGTGTGTAAAAACCTACTAGCATATCATCAGTGAGTCTGTTTATCACATTTTGACTTTCCAATTCTTTAGCATGCTGTGATTGTCTTACTGATGTATTTTCAAAATTTTTACTCCCCCTAAAATCCAAAACATTTAAAGAAAACTTGTCAAACTGATGCAGATAGCTTCATCTCGCCATCCATTTTCTGTTTCACATTCTCTGTGTAGTATAAAGCACCCCCATGATTTACAGCACATTGATATTTTAACATTTTGAACCAATGTTTTCAACTTGTTTTATCATGTTTGTTCAACCGTGAGGGTTTAGGCATATTCCTTTAACATTTTTTCAAAATTTTGATTTTAACAATTTAAAAAAAAACAAACATTTTTTTTTATTTTTTCTGTTTTCCTATTTTTTAGATTTTTTTTATTTTTGTTTTATTTATTATTATTAACAAGCAAACTTCATGTTCTCAATTACAGGAATCTTCCTCTTCCCATGCCAGGCTGCTCCGCTGCTCTTATTAACTTTCTATTAGCTTCTGGAACACCTGCATATGCAATCAATTCAATTATTTGAATAATGCAACCCAGGCCTGTTTGACCTTGTGTATTGTGACACAATACGAATCATTCAATTTCGGAAAATCTTTGTCGTTTTTCACAAACACTTTTTCAATCTTATTTTCAACCTTCTTGGTCGAATCGATTTTCCTTTTATTATCAACAGAAGTATTTTGTTTCTTGACCACCTAAATTTGTCCTTTTAAAACATTCTTTTTATAAAATCTTGGATCATTTTGAATGTTTTGTTTTGACAAATCAACTTTTGGTTTCCAAATTTGGTTTGGTTTTTATGTATTAACATTTTGCTTCCAAATTTGTTTTAGCTCAAACTTGGGTGTCTTTGGTTTCCAAATTTGTTTTGATTCAAATTTGGATGACTTCTGTTTCACATTCTCAGATTTCTGTTTATTCTTTTCAACAACAACAGGCTTCAGATTTTGACATTTGCAACCAACATGTCCAATTTGTTGACATTTAAAGCATGTTTTCGTTGAAACATTTTTGGCCTGTTGTTGTATCTTTTTCTGAGCATAGAATTCTTCATTAATCTGGCGACTAAATCAGATTTCTTTGTCTTCCTCATAACTTGTTCCATGAACAAAGTTCATTTTCTTCTGAGAATTTGTCATCTCAAACCTTTTCTTTTGATTTTGTCTCTTTTTATAACCCAACCCAGCATTTGTGTTTTTCTTTTTGTAACTAGGTTTGTTATAAAAAGTTTTCTTGCTCACTTTTCGCCTGCAAATTTGTCAATTTCAAACTTTTCAATTTCTACATGTTTAAAAACTTTGTAAATCTTTTCCGCAATCACATTTTGAATCGGAAATTCAACATTTGAGAATAATTTGTCCGATCCAACCATATAATATGCCACCATTATCGAATCATCATTCGCATTTACCTCAGATTTTGAATTCTTTAGATAATTTTTATGAAAACTTTCCTCATCTTCAATCTGTGATTCGGATTTTTCATTTTTGGTAGAATCATTTTCTTCTTTCAAAACGCTTTCAACTACCTTACTTACCACCTCTGAATCACCAACATCATCAGATTTGGAGTAAGTTACGTCAATGTTTTCTGGCAATTGATCAACCATGTCGAAAGCTTTTTCCACCTTTTCGTCATCATAGAATGTATAATTTTTCTCAAATGGTGGTGGAACCTGATGATATTCTGAACCTATTCCCTTTTTTTCTTTTCAGAATCATTATCATCCTGTTTAATGATGAAAATACGTTCAAGAATATAAGAAGAAGCATGATAACTATGTAATTCACTATTTTCTTTTTCTACTTAAGCCATTTTACATTTATGCTCAAAACTTCATCAATATATTGATTTACAACCAGTTGTTTTCCTTTATATATGGCTTCAAGAAGTCTTGTCGTTTCAGAATATTGTGTAAGTCTAGCTTGAATATGTTTCATTTGACTTTTCACAGTTTTATATGTTTCTTTTGCTATATGATATGAAATTTTTATTACATCATTTTTTTTTTCATTTCTTGAACAATATTTTCTTTTTGTAAACATTCGTTACTCTTTGCTGAACACTTTTGTTTCAAAATCTCATTTTTTTTTCAAGAACCTTACTTTTTTGTATCAGCTCTTCATCTTTTTGTTTCAAATCATTTCATGGAACTCTTTGCTAACAATGAGTAAATCTTTTTCCCCTTTTTACATTAAACATTTTAGGGTGTATCAACGTGTCATACAAATTTCATATTCAATTTAATTTTATTAAACATACAAATTCATGGTGTATTTTATGTGTTATGTGTTTATTTGGTTTATATGAAATTGTTATTCAATTCAAGCAAGCAAGTCATCACATTGTGGATCCATTGGCTGACCTTTTCTCATAGCTATGGGATGTTGGTATCACTCCTTTGTATGCTCGGCTGACCTTTCCTTATGGTTATCGGATGTTGGTATCATTATCATCATTTAGTCACGCCCTTCGAGGTTTGAGACTCACGCATTGGTTATTGTATTTATTGTTTATTGTTTGAGATTATTTTAATAGATGAGTTGCATGTTTATTTTCCAAATAAATAAATTATAATTTAACTTTTATTTACTCACCAGCTCTTTGTAGTTGACCCAAAATATTTTACACGTGGTACAGGGAATGAAGCTTGTTGATGCATAGAATGAAGTCACGTAGGATTGCCTTAGAAATTTAATAAAGAAATTGCTTATGTTATTTCCTTGTTAGTATTGTTTGAATATTTGAACTTGTATATTTGATGTGACAATTTAATATGTGATATGATTAATTATGAAACTTTAATTAGTGTTATAAGGTTTGGACAATCATCTCGCCTAGACCGATCATCCGTCACGGGTTGGGGAGTAACATGTTCATCGGTTCGGTTTACGTTTATTTAGTTTATTCGGCTTGGTTTATTTGGTTTCAAAATTTTGTACCCCAAAGCAAAAACCGAACTAAACTAAATTAGGAATATGCAAACCGAACCAAAATTCAATTCAGTTTGGTTTCGGTTAATGTAACACCCCGGAAATATAAAACTTTATATTAGAATTATAAAGTTTAAATAAACAAGAATTAATTAACTAGGAAATTATAACCTAGTTAACTACAAGTCTAGAAATAACTTGAAATAGGGTTAAAATAACCAAACTATATGTTAAACAAAAGTGGAGGGGCCTATGTTGTTAAAATTGAAAATTATATTATTAATTTTAATAAAAACAAAACCAAACACCCCATTTGAGGTGTCTGGTCGATCAGGAGCAGGAGGGGGGGGGCGATTCCCCATTCTCAAAACCCTAAATATCACTAAACTCACAAATTGAAGGCTCAATCCAAGTTGAAATCGAAATTAGAGCCTGGATTTGTGATCCCCCTCGTAAGGAGATCATAAGGTATGTGAAATTTGGTAAAAATCCTCTACTTGAAATTCTCATGAACATAGAGGATCTGAAATATGGTCATGCATGTGTGAGATATAGATGAATTAAGAGCATTGTAGTGTCTAGGAGTAAACCCTAGACAAATACAAGTTGAAATCATGTGTAATTTTAGTAAAATCCATGAACACCCTTGTAGGTGATTAGTGGGTTATGTAGAATTTGATAAACACTAGGAATGGTCTAGTGTAATTTGACAATTGTGAAGTGACTTCAGAATTTTAGAAGCTAACAATTATGTAAAATGGGTTGATTGATGTGAAATTCGGGCTAAATGATAAACTAGGGACTTGCTATATAATCATGTAAAAATCTGCCCTTAAAGTGTTTGTTGAAATGCCTCAAAGGAGGCTCGAAACTGGAATTTTGAAGTTAAAACGCCTAATTGTGGTGTTTTGGCAATTATGCGATATATGATTTAAAAGAGTTCTAAACGTGATATTATTGAACTCTATAGGAAAGGATACCGGAGCGTCGAGTGGACAAGCCGGTGGTGAATTGCGGTTGAAGGGCGTGCACTAAAGGTATGTAACTTGACCCGTTACATTAAGCGAGTTGTTGATAAACTTTGTATAATCGTATTATCGGATAGAAATTTGTATTGAATAAAGTGATCATGATTATTATTTAAAAGAATAGACTTAGAGTTGTCAATAAACCATTTGGTAGTCATCATAATGGAGGATTCCACAAGATGAGCCAATGGGTCGATTAGTTGTGTAAATTGTAGCTTTAGTGTTCTAGTAGTTGATAATGGCGATAATAATCACAAGAGCATTAAACCAAAAGATTGGTAAAGAAATGCGGGTGATAATAAGCCCCGGATGTTGGGTATAAGGCGCCATAAACATACTAGTTAAATGGTAGTAAAATGGCTAAAGTTAGAGTGGGTTGAACAAATGCATAAGGGCATATAGTCTTTCGGTCTGTAAATAAATTTTTCGGTATGATAATTGTAATAGGCATGTCGGTAATGAATTTACAGACGTATAGGAAAAAGAATCACCTAAAACGGACTTACGAGTCGAAAGTTATGGCTAAACGAAGTTAAAAATCTGGATTTCCGGAGCTGGCAGCAAGTGCAGCTCAAAGAAAATAACCTGCTGGAAAACGTATTCCTTCGCGCCACGCGAAGGGAGACCTAAAGTCCGTCGCGACACGCGAGGCCTTCTCGTGGCCCGCGTAAAATATCAAAGAGTCTCTCGCGGGGCACGAGAGACCCAGATCCGAATTTTTATTTTTTTATATTTTTGAATCCAGGTTTCGTATATACGTGTTTAAACATTGTCAAAACTAACACTTGACGTGGTTTGACATTAGGTGATGTTGGAATCTAACCGGAGGGCGATCGAGCAAGCTTTTGAAGAACCGAACACAATTTGCAAGCTTCCGCATTAACTAAGTTTATGTTTAAGCAATACTTTTGGGATAACTTCGTTTAGACAATGCTTTTGATGTAAATGAAGTGTTAATAATGTTTCAAATGTTTGAATTAGACGGTAGTTGACTACCGTTAGTCCACCTTGGAATTTATGTTTTGATTTAGACGCACTTTATATATGAAATCTTATGTATTTTCATTAAAGTCGAGTAGTAATTAGAAGGATGTTACAGTTAAAAACCAAACAAACTGATTTCAACCAAATTCAAACGAATTGAACCTAAGTACTTTTTTCATATATTATATTCATGTTTGTGTTCCGAACAACAAGTCAACAACTAATTTAAACCAAATAATCAAACCACACAACGTATTAATAAACCCTAATTTATACTTTGAAGTTCAAAACTTGTATTAGATTAGAAATGAGTGCGCTTTATTTTGAGTATGGGTTTAGATTTAGAATTTAGGTAAATAAATTTTATATGGTTTATTAAATATTATAATTTATATTTAATAATTAATTAAATTAATGGTTTATTTAGTTACCCATATATACCGAATAAACCAAATAAATAAAACTATGGAACCAAACACCAAACCAAAAACCAAATTCACAGTTCAGTTTTGGTTAAAAACCAAACCAAAAACCGAATTCCTGATTCGGATCGGTTTTTTGGTTACGGTTATGGTTCGATTTACTGTTTATTTGGTTTCCGTTTCGGTTTTTTCTCAACACCCCTAGTTGGAGGTATCCGCTTCAAAAAGTTCATGTGTACGTGGGTGTTGCACGGTTTCTTCGTTGCTTGAGCTTATTGCAATTGAAAGGGAATTTGGAATTGGTAAATTAGAAATGGGGGTTGAGAGTGTTTGTTTGTGTGAAATGTGTAATATAAATGTGTGTGTATATTTTTTTTTGGAAGGTGACTTTCTATGTACTGGACCTATTGGTCACCGGGTTCATGTCGAAGACAATCCCCCGTCAGCCCCGCACTCTCGGACGCGATGTTCGATCGGGCCCCGGCCCGGAAACCATACTGCCCCCACACGAGAGACTCGCTGGGGTAACAGCTGGGTAAAACCGGGTTGCCCTCAAGACCGCACCATGCCTCGGTAGGATACGATCCATCATTGGGACGTCCCACCCCCCGTATGCAACACCCGGGGATTGAACCGGCGACCTCCAAGGAGGAAGCCGGTCAAACCCAAACCACATGGGAATTGCCAAGTGAGCTAGGGGGCGGGATTAAATGTGTGTATATATAGTTGATAGGTTGATTTAAAAAGGTAATTATTTTAATATTTAAAAAATAGTCGTTTGAATTTATTTTTTTTAATCCTCAACGATCCAAAGGCCTCTACCCAACTCTTTCTCTCGTCGTCCGTTGGAGCGGATCACCCTCCTTCAAACCATCCTAGTCATGACCTCACATCGCTTCGATCCACTTTTGACCTTGTTTGGATTTCGGATGCCTTCCAACGGACTAAGCGTTGGAGTTGCTCTAAGTCGAGGGAAACTGAAAAATAAGTTTTGTGGGAAAGTAGTTGGAAATTAATGACGAAGTTAGTTTGTCGCTAGGTTGTTGGAAGTTTTGTCGGAAGGAAGATTGTCATACACATTTTTCCATCCAATGGTTTTTCAATGAACCATTTTTATCGGAAATTTGTCTTTAACACCCTTTTTCGACAATTTCCCACTAAAACCATTTTTGGGCAATATAATCCAATATGTAATTTTTAACTATATAAGAACATAAATAGGTATACCGGATGGTCGCGGTTGTACCCGCAAACTTGATGGACAACGAGTAACAGCGTGAAACGGTGTTTTAGTCGGATATGGAAGTGAATTTACCAAAACCCGACCTAATAACATCCATAATTGGAAGAGGGTTTTAATAGATTTATGAGTGTGACATTGTTATGGATTGTAATATTTGAACCATACAACTATTGATTGAACCTTCCACTCAAGTCTTGAACCATTTATTAAACAAGTTGAACCTTTAGCATATATTAAACCGTAGCATGTTAAATCCCTGGTGTCATTTCTTAATTACCAATTATCTTTCTTTGTCGCAAATAGTCACTCCGTCACAAATGGTCGGTGGTGTAGTAGCCTAAGAAGGTTGGTAAATAAGATATGATCACAATGTTTAATTACTTTGTTGCATATTAAATTCAAAGATGAGAGAACTTTCCTATTTTTCTAACAAGTATGGAAATTAAACTAAAAAAATAAACAAATGAGTATGACCGACGAAAAAAAGAAAATTGGTTAATGGATATCCAATACTACATTGGGATATACTAAAGGAAAAAACTATTTAACAACACCGACCCGATGAACACCCCTAAATTCTCAAGGCCAGAAGCAAAAATTAAAACCGGAGTTTTCACCAAATCCATACTCGTTTTGATGAGCCGTAAGCTCGTTTAATCGTTTCGCCAACTTTTCGACATTGTTATCGTTCTTGCAGGCGTTAGATCCGGCACTGGCTTTTGCACCGGAAGCCGCCTTCTTCTTCTCTATTCTTCGCTTCACCATGAATTCTTCTGGGATAAACACATCCATTTTTGGTGGCTAGATAAAAATGGAAATGTTGGTGATGTAAATATCAAAAAATAAGTTTGATTGTCTAGTGTAAAGTGTTTAAAAAAGGAAAGGTTGTTTTGTCCCAAGGGAATCTATGGGTGCATGCAATGCAAACCCCTAGTTTATGAATCAAAACAAGCAGCTGTTAGCATATGGTGTCTACATTTTCAAGGTGCATATTTGAATTTTAATGATTTCTGTTTACATTATACAAAGTGTGTATATGTTTTGGAAGTCGAATGTTAAAAGTTAGGCATAAGGGTTATTTATATAATCAACTACAAAAAGAAACCAGCATTTTGTAAAAGTGTCAATAAAATTTTACAAATCGATAATTATACATCTCACACTTATTTACATTCCATAAATTAGGAACATTTTTGTGTATAAGGTGTTATATATCATGTTTTGGGAGGTTTTAAAAAAAAAAGTTGATTTTTTAACTTTAACCCAAAAGCTTTTTATATTTTGCAATTTTAACCCACATAAATTGTTTTTTTTTTTCACTTTTAACTCAAAAGTTTCATTATTTTCAATTTATCTCACTATATTTTTACCTTCAACTTTGGTCTCCTATACTTTTAATCTTTCGCAAATTTTCGTTTTACGTTTCGTTCTAAATTTTATTAGTTAAGACGGCGCGACGTGCGTGTGTCGTTTAACGTTTTTTTGCTTCGTTCAAAATTATGCGAGTTAACACGACGCAACATGCATGTGTGGTTCAATGTTTTACATTTATTTTTCCGTTTGATAAGTTCGTCGCAACGCCCAAGACATACCCGCGTTGTTAATTTTTTCATGCATTGCTTCAACTTATTCATTGCAGCAAAAACAAATGGCAAAACCCGATCGAATATCCGTCGCAACGCGTGAAAAATCCCACTAGTTTCTTTTAATGTTAAACTAGTGGGAAGTAGGCAATAAATATGATGAGGATGTCAATAGCAACAATGTGATTGGGACAATGGAGGACAATAAGGTTTTTATTCTTATCCCTTGCATCGAGAAAATCGCCAAAATAGACCAACCATTCAACCAAAATAAAAATTGACTGTCAGATGAGATATTGTCACGTAAATAAAATTTACTATTCGTAAGAAAAAGGTGGCGTTTTGGTGAAAATTTGGCGACATGAGGAAAAACTTAGCCTCAAATAGTGACATGCGGGTATTAAAACTTTATATTTTTTAAAAAAAATTATCATAGGTGGGGTAGCCATGTTAACCAGAGATGAGTCGAGTATCCATCCTTAGTTAACATGTCTACCTTACCGAGCAAAATACATTAGTACCAATACTCAAGTTAGGGGCTTTTGTTATTCGGTAATAACGGGTATCGAGGTTAATTTCAGTATTCCCGTTTTGAGTACCAAATCTTGTATACTAGAGTTAGATTTTCCTACGTATGTTGGTATATAAAGTAAACCAAAACTTTTCTTTTATAAAAAAAAAATTGTGATAATTTTATAGAGTTTAAACTTTATTACTCCTTGCAAAAAATGATATCAAAGTGAAAACTGTTAATGAAATTTGCGCTCAAACTAATGTTTAGATTTAGCAATATAGCAGTTTAGTTTCCTCATGAGTAGTTTTTCATTTCGAATTATCAATAATTCAAGTTGTGTAAATGGTAAATCTAAACTTATGTATTTATTGGTAATTAGCAAGAATTAAATATGTTTTAAATTGTGTAAATTTATAAATTATTATGTTTTCTTTTAAATTTCAAACAAAGAAGTGAAGAACTTGACATTTTCTTGATTGTGGATGGTTTTAAGCATTTTTATGTCATATTTTCCATTTTTTACTTTACATGAGAAAAATCATTTATTCAACCCATGTAATATGCGGGTTCATAACCCTAGTATAGTATAGATATATTTGTGTTTGTTAACTAGAATTGTTGGAGACTCTCAAAGAAACCATAACCGCCTTCACCGGCTCTCTCCCACTACTTTCTTCACTGTACTCATTGTCGTGGTCACCATCTATTACGTTGTTTCTGTTTTGTTTAGTGGATCCTCCCATCGCTACTTTTAAATTTATTTTTATGGTTTTCAGTGGAAGTAAAACATGTGTAGATATTCTTTTGAACTTTTTTTTTTTTGTTGCTATACTGAACCAAAATAGACATCGATCAAAACCCCACAACGTAGCGCGGGTAATCGTGCTAGTTTAGTATATTAAGTAAAAGTGAAATAAATAATAGGCTCATCTAGACTTGCAAAACGGCTAGAGCTCGCTCACTAAGTGAAACTCAGGCTTGTGCTCGTATACTAAACAACCTTACTTTTTAGGTGATCTCGAATAGCTCGCGAGTAGTCTAGCTTGTCTACAACTCTACTTTTAAACAAGTGATAAGGGTGGTCGATATCGTTGCGTTAAACCATTCGGGGAATGGTCATCACCGATCGGTGATCGATTGCCGGCTGATGCGTGTCGAGTGTGTTATGATTTTATTGATATTTTAAGCCCATTTTACACATTAGTTAAGTTTTAAATTTATAAAAACACGATATTCTACTAACACTAAACACACACTTGGGCAAGTGCACCCATCGTGAGCGTAGTATAGCGTTGGTAAGATACCGAGGTCGTCCAAGGACACAAGAGCTTTTAGTACTGGTTTATCCTCAACGTCTAATCAATCTAAAATTTTTGAGAAAAGATTTTAAATATGAAAAAATAAAAACTAAAAATGCAGAAATAAAAATAAAATAAAAACAGATAGACAAGATGAATCACTTGGATCCGACTCTCCTTTAATGTATCCTTTGATGATTTCCACACTTTTGCACTTTTTAAGAGATTATCTTAGTTATAGTAGTAGACCCCTCTTTTGAAGGTGACGTTACCCTCAACCCAGTGGTTTGAGTAAGCAATGATACAATCCCAAAGGGTTGGAATATTGAAAGATAATTAATTAAGTTATTAATGCGAAAAGTGGTAGGCCCCTCTTTTGAATGTGACGTTACCCTCGGCTAAGTGGTTTTAGTCAGCAGGGATAAAATCCTAAGTAGCCGGTTTAATGTATTAATAGTAGTTTACATATGAGGGGATCAAGCCATTCGCACCCCCGCCATCCAATACCAGTGGGTATTGAAGGAGGTCCTAGTAAGCTTGACCCAGGTCCTTGCAGGATCTATACACTGAACAAGGCAAGAACCTTACCAAACCATTCCCTTAACCCCCTACCAGGTAGCCAACATATCTCTATATAGACCGTAGAGATATGAATGGTGTAAATCTTTTACTTTATATAGACAGTAAAGTAATGCCAAGACACCACGGACAAATGATAAAGAAGTTTCACCTTCAACATAAGAAAATAGTTATTAAAGTCATTAATACAAAACCAAATAAAAAGTGCGAAAAGATTAAAAATCAAAAGTAATACATTAAAGACTTATCTTCACCAAGTGATGTAAGAGACTTAGCCAAACATGGCCTTTGATTGACAAGAACTCTTACTATCAATCTTGGATCCCAAGACTACCACACACACTCTAGGGTGGATGATGGTGGTGGATGTGGGTGTTGTATTGGTGGTGGAGTGGTGGCAAAGTGGGAGAGAGGTGGTTTGCCAAGGGATGCCTTTGAAGTGAACCAAACACCCCTATTTATAGCCTGAATAGAAGCCCGGCCACGGCCCCGTGTCCAGCGGACACGCCCTCGTGGCCATCCCTTTTCTCTTCCTTCATTAATTGCATTTGTCAGCATAGGGCTCAACACGGCCCGTGTCCAGCTGGCACGGCCCCGTATGCAGAAGCGTATCTGTACTACCAAGATTTTGCAAGATTCTACGAATCTTAGCATTGAGCACGCCCTGTGCTGAGCTGGGCACGCCCCCCGTGGTGGGCGTAGACGCTTCTACAGCTTTATCCTTTCTGCAGACATTTGACCATGCCCCCGTGTCCAGTGGGCACGGGCCATGGTCAGCCTTCTGTTTCTTGTTTTTGCTCTTGGAGATGCTGTCGATGGGTCGGGCATGTCACGTTTATTCCTTTTCTTTGTATTTATGTTGGTTTTTTTTTTTTGTTGTTTATTTGTTCCTTTTGCTCGTTTAAGCTCATTTGGTCCTGTAATTTCAAAAGGAAGACAAAAGCATACGTTTTCCAACATTAGTACTAAAAAATGGTTAGTTTTATGCCTCATTTGATGTAATTCATATGTTGCATTTTACACACATCACTGGCCTCTTTTTGGGGAGCGGGGAAGGGGATAATCAGTGTATACTCACCGATGCAGGAAGAGGAGGGAAGGAGGAGAGAGGGGGGTTTAATGGTGGGTCCCAACCCCTTTCAACCAATTACATTTTTTTTAATTCTTTACCACTATCCATGTGTTTGACCATTTCCAGTGATTGAGTGCAAAATGGGGAGTGGAATGGAGACTTGACATGGCATGATATTATTGGCTAGAGAATAACTCGAATACCCTAAAGTGATTGAACGACTCTCTCAACCCTAAGCTTTTTGTGTTAAAAGTTAAACAAGGAGCATTTTGAGATATAATAATAGTTGGTCAACAAAGTTGAAAGAAAAATAAAGGGGAAAATCTCGAAAATAGTCGTTGACCAGTCTTTTTTTCAAAAATAGCCATGTGGACCATCACATGGAGCCGTTTCATGGCTGTGAAACGGCTTAGGCAACTTCTTTCAACTCCCACCAATCCTTGAATTCCACGTGTCCGACAAAACCTGAAACGGCTGAGAGCCGTTTCAGACGTCGTTATTCGTTTGAAAGCTCTCAGCTTAGCCGTTTCCATTGGCTTGTGCTTACGAGCCGGTTCAGTAGATGGATTGTCTTTCGGAGCCGATTGAAAGATCTCAGCTAAGATCTTTCCACAAAGCTCAAGTCGTTTCACTTCCGTACAAGCGGAAGCCATTTCAGCATTAGTTGAGCCGCTTCCATACAAGGCAAGCCGGTTCAACCGAAGCTAAGCCGTTTCAGCAACGGCTAAGCCGCTTCCATACAAGTTCAGCCGGTTCATGTGTTAAGTTGTGTCGTTTCAACTGACTCTAAGTCGTTTCAATTTGCATGTGCCGTTTCAGCAACGGCTGAGCCAGTTCCTTTGAATTCAACTCTTTTCAAGTGTTTGTGTTATATATTATGTCGAAAAAGTTACGCAAATAAGTTAAATAAGTTTTGTAAGCCGGTTTCAGTCCAATTGTTTTGCTATATTCAGAAGGTTGTGATGTTATGAAGCCTTGTGGGTGTCCGTATAACATAGAGAGTCTCGGCATTGATGGTTGTGCTTGCATTACTTCTCTTCCATCGACGGTAGAAGTTCTCCATACAATGTTTTTTTATGCTTTAAATTTTGGTGTACCTATTGAAAAAACCGTCCGTGCAGTCTATACCTATTGAAAAAATCGTCTGTGCAGGACAATGATCGTTTTCCTCCACCTACTTCTCGTGTATGTTCTCCTTGAGCTTATAATCTTCTTTGAACGAGAATGTTCGTTTGAGGAGAATATTCTGGGGATTGTACGTTAGAAATGATTTACCTGCTGCTCATGAGTCTTCTCGGCTTTGTCTGCTGATGTTGGATCATTGGTGACGGTAGGTGGAGTAGAACGATCATCTGAAACCTGTTTTCCTGGGTTGATGAGGATCAAAACAAAGTTTTTGTCCCAAGTTTACCGCGTATAAATAGGAGACGAAAACGTGTTGATTAGAACCCATCAATGTGTACAGCTGCAGCAACAGATTCAACGTTACTTCTTGCTGAACTTCAATTTAGGAAATGTAAGGAGAAGCGTTGGGATTCAAGGATTTAGACGCGATGTCGCAGAAGGATTATCTGAAACCCGTTTTCCGTTGTATTTTTTATTTTTATTTTTCTGTAACATTTCAGTATTAAAGTGGAAAAACAGTATACTGTTGTGTAATATTGTTGGATGATATTGTAATGTATTGTATATGTTTCATAATATTCTCTTTAATTATTTGTTTTTAATTATTGAAATATCATACATAATAATGTATATTTTTCTGTCAAATATGTTTTTGTCTGAAACAATAAAGCAATAAGCAGTTAAAGCAATGCATAAAAGTTAAGGTCCCGGGTCCGATCATTGGCAAAACGAAACAATAAACCAGTAAACAGTTAAGAAATCCATAAAAGTTATGGTCCCGGTTTGATCCTTGGCCAAATGAAACAACGCAGAACCGGGTTTTGCCATTTGTTTTTGCTGCAATGAATAAGTTGAAGCAATGCATAAAAGAATTAACAACGCGGGTATATCTTGGGTTAGACACTTGTCCCAGTGGTTGGGACGGGTGCACATTAGACTAAGGTCACCGATTGGATTCTTGCCTATAACCCGATTTTGACTCTTTTTTGGCCGTTATGGTAATTTAAAATGATTAAATGAATTTTTTTATTTAAGGTTTAATAAAAAAAACCTGAAAAAATCATGAGCCGTTACAACGTATTTTGTGACGGTTCAACGTAGTTTGTGACGGTTCAACGTGGTTTGTGACGGTTCAACGTGGTTTGTGACGGTTCACCGTGTTTTGTGATGGTTCACCGTATTTTGTGACGGTTCAACGTAGTCTCTGCCGTTTCCGTATAATGCTAAGCCGTTTCAATACAAGTTGTTCTGTTATTAAACCCATCTGGCCACGTGTTTCTATATTATGATGAAAATGTTATGCACATGCAGGTATTCGTTCTTCACTGATATTTATATTTATATTAAATGTATTTTTTATATTTTTTCCAACAAAAGTGCACATACTCTTATTTTTATAGAATGATGTGTTCTTGAGCTTTAAAGTTCGATGTTCACTTTCTTTCTAGAGGGTTCAGATTAAAGAAAATTTGATATTTTTATTATTAATTTTTTAATATTTGTTCTCGGATTGGTCTTCAGATTGTTACCTCTTATATCTCATTGACAAATACTACGTTTCTTATGTTAAAAATTGTAGGTTTCTATTTTTTAATTAAAATTATTATTTTCGCATGTCAAAGAAAAACATCTTCTATTTTCCCCTATTTAAACATCTCATTTACCTCATTCATAACAAATATTATGTACCTTCTGTCCCCTCCAAAAATGGCAAGTGCATGGACCGAAGAAGAAGACATCGCCTTGGCTTTGTGTTATGTCGCAATCCAGGAAGAACCGACATCTCAGAGTCGACGTACTAGTTTTTGGAACAGTACGTGACTTTCGTGCTCAAGTTGGTCAAAGCAATCGTACTGTGGACGATATAGATTCATGTTTCGCTCATCTCCGATACAAAATTAGTATTTTTCATGCGTTATTTTTTAATGTCCAAAATCCCGACAACGAGCTCTCTGAAGAAAAAGTTATTCTAGTGGCACTAGTCGACTACAAGAACCACTACGAAGAGGACTTTGAGCACCTAGAGGTTTGGCGCATTCTAGTTTAAATATTTATGTTTTATTATTATGGTTATGTAGTATTTTATCCTATGTATTTAGCTTGGATATTAGTTGTATTAATTATGTAATATTAACTTGAAATATTAACTTTGGGTCCCATTAACTTTTAGGTTTATAATATTAAATTTAATTTTAATATCAAAACACATCACAATCCACACCAGTTTCAACACACCCTATAAATACAATCCACATAACACAGCATGTGGACAGAGTTTAACACACGTCGTTCCCTTCAACACAAACAATATAATACCACCCATGGCAAGCTCGTGGACAGAGGAGGAAGACTTCGCACTTTGCGAGGCTTGGGTAGAAGCTATTTGCACCCCATAGCGCTAGTCACAAGGTGGTTTATGACTTAGAATGCAAAGAGAATTCACTGCCCATGTCGGTGCCCACAACCGTACCCTGGACGCGTTATCTTCTCGTTTCAGAGTCATCCGTGTCGACTGTGAACGGTTTGAAGAAATCTACAATGAGGTTGAGCTACTCGGTGGTGACCTCGACGAGGACACCACCCTGCAAGTTGCTCTCATCAACTATCGACACGACGTTCGCAGTGATTTCAATCGGGTGTCTACATGGGAGATAATCAGGATGTTCCTAGTAGATTAACTTTTTTTGTAATGTTTAGTATGTTTTTAATTTACTTTGTAATGTTTTGTTTTGTTTTTCTAATGTTTAATTACTATGGTTTGCATCTTGTAATGTTTTTTTTTTTTTTTTGTTATATTTAAGTTATGCTGTTTTTATTTTCCTTATGTGTAAAAACGTAATCCCATCATTAATAGGTTTAAAAACCTCTCTTGTGTTATAAAACAACCATAACATTAATAAAAAAAACCATAACATTAATAAATTTTTAATAAAAAAGGTAGATCTTTTAACAGTTAAAAACCATAACATTAATAAAAATTAATAAAAAAAGGTAAATCTGCAGTTGAGCCTCTTCAGACGTTACCCAGCCGTTTCAAATTCTGACTTCTGCCGTTTCAGTTCCCGCCCATGCTCACCGTGTGACGAGTGTTACTTGAGAGCTTTCATCTCCGTGTGGGTTCACATGTCCCCATTTGTGCTTTGAAGATCCGAAGTGAGGATCCGACGACCGGAAGATCCGAAAGTTTGACCCTTAGAGAACCGTTTACTGGAAAGGGAACCACTGTTTGAAACCAACAGATCACCATGGACCACCAAAATTACAACATTGAAGTTAACATGCAAGAAGATCAGATGATGCCAGATGCTGTTGTTCATACTCCTCGTTTAACGGTAATTCATTCCCTTACTTACTTAATATTGTCTAACAATAATTCCTTAAATTTTATGTTTACTTGCACATGTACAAATTACAAGCCCGCAACGATTAAAGTTAGACAAACATGGAGAATTGTAAAGGTTCTCAACCAAAGCATGTCAGAACCCGTTGAATCTCTGATTAGGCAAACCTGTTTTGGTCCATACTTAGACATAAAGTGTGTTACATGTGATAGCCTACTTTTGCTTGGTGTTGCACACCAACAAATTTCTACAACTACACCCAATTTAGGTATTCCTTATAAACTAGGTAGCCAGACTTTAATGTTTACTCCTAAACAATTTTGTCTAATAACCGGGTTAAGGTTTGGCCAATCTAATTGGTCACCGAGGGGGCACAAGGATTCATTCAAAAATAGATTTTTTCCTGGCCTATCACGGGTTTCATTTAAAAGAATAATTGATCTATTCCACCGCCTGATGGATCATAACGACGAAGATGGCAGAAGAATATGTCTGCTGATGCTTATAGGCGAAGGGTTTTTGGGATGGCAACCCTCAGATGTTATTGATAACAAACTACTTGACCTTGCAGATGATCTTGAAGAATTCAAGCAGTATCCATGGGGAAATTATTTTTAGGAGAGTACATATACAAATGTAGATAATATGAATAATCAACAAAACGAACACACCGAAGGGTTTTCGTTGGAAGGATTTGTCTGGCCATTCAAGGTACCGGCAAAGCTGAATTATTACAATTATCTATGTGGAATTTAAATTAATAGTTTATAACATTTTTGCAGATGTAGATTTTGGAGGTCTTTCCCGAATTCAAAAATAGAAGAGACTTTTTCCAATTTCAGACGATTCCTAGATTTTTAGGATGGGAAAAGGAAAGAAGTTGATGAAGCCCGGCGTCGACCTCTTGCTCGCCAATGCAATAAAGGTAACATAGTTAATGTTATATTTTTTTAGACATTTAAATATTTCATTTCAACGACTTATTTTTTTAAAAGTAACTTTTATTAAATTTTATTCAATTTATAGATAACTGAATATAAACCGCTTATGTGCATACTTCCCACCGACATTGAGGCCCAAAGCAACTAGTACATATCTAGTTCAGATTATTTGGATCTTGAACGTACCTTTTACGAACCAGCAATGCCGACCGTTCATTGACATGGGAAGAAGGAAACATACAGGATGCTTGTGTCAGATACAGACGCTACATGACAGATGAACTCTCTATGCCGTCAGCTACACACCTACTAATATTTGATGACTGTTTGTATGCATGTAAAATCGATTATGAGTACTAGTTTGTATTGCAATTAAATAGATTTGTTTTGTTACATGATTTTCCATACTAAAATATACAAAAAAACAAGACTGTTACTAAAATATTAAAATAAAATACACAACTATTATTAAAATATTGAAATAGACAAAAGAAAACAATATTATTAAAATTCTGCCAGGTTGTACGACGGGAAGTAATAATTAGATGGACACTCAGTACATTGTTCAAGATCTAATCTTTCTTTCCTTTCCCTTTCCCGTTCCCCGATGCTTTACGACGATGAATTTGTGACGGCATAGGGTCTAGACAAACGTCACGACGATGGTCGTATGATTTACACCGGGAACAATATACCTGAGTGGGTTCTTCCCCGCGGGAAAGGATTCGGTTGTTTTCTCGAGGACGACCAGCTTGACGTTTTGTAATATGCGGCGGGAGAACAGTTATAAGGTGTTCTGGTATCTCCCATTCGGACTTATGAGGAAGAGGATTAATCGCTTCTTCATAAGTTTTTTTGTATACTTCGTTATAATAACACGGGAAAGCATAATGACTGCAATCAGTTTCACCTAAAACTTTTGAAAAAGCAATCACATGCCCACAGGGTAGACCAGAAACTTGCCAGACACGGAAGCTGCATGATCGATTCGAAAAATCAACTAAACCCCTCTTCTTCCCGTCTTCAACATCGAAAGTATTTAGCCCGATGCCAGCAACAGTCCAGGTTCTAGACCCTTCAATTTTCTTTACAATTTTCCTCTGTGCCCACTGAGTAAGTAAGTGTTTCTCCTGAATACCCTCCAATCGGCGTTCATAAAACGACTTTTGTAGAGATTGACAGAAGAATTCTATAAGTTGCGTTATCGGCATTTTACGTGGGTGTCTAGATAAAGCATTCATAGACTCTGCACTATTAGATGTCATATAATGATACCGATTTCCAGGATAATGCGCTCTTGCCCATATACCAAACCCAATAATTGTTAGAGTGTGACGTATTCTAGGAATGGCAAGACATAGCGCGTTGAACGACTCATTAAAATCAGACATCCGATAAGATTTGCATGTCTTCCACCACAGGGCCTTGTATTCTTTTTTTTATTCGATGGCAAACGTAAATTCATCATTAAATGAGGACAACACAACCCGTGATAAACATGTGGAAACACGTTTCTAACAGCTACGTGTATAGAATTCGCCCTATCGGATATGATCGCCATATCTAATATTTCACCAACACATTCTCTGAGCTTTGAGAGAAACCATGTCCAAGATTCACCATCCTCTGATTTTCCTATTCCATAAGCGATTGGTAAAATCTGGTTATTTCCATCCATGCCAACCGCTAAAAACAACGTTCCTTTAAATTCACCTTTTAAGTGGGCGGTATCGATGATAACGACAGGTCTTAGATTAAACATAAAACTACGAATCTGAAAATAAATAATTACAAATTAAGGACAACATCGATTTACTTTAACAAAGACAAATAAAAAGTAAACTGTATAACTTACCACAGCACCTATCGCTACAAAAACCATTTCAAACCGACTATCTTCGTCAGTCATGATGTGAGTAACGGTTCCAGGATTTATACGCTCCAGATTGTAACAGTAAATTGGTAGTTCAGCAAACGAATCTCGGCTTGTTCCTTGTAGAAGCTCTAGTGCATGGCTTTTTCCACGCCAAGCTTGAAGGTTACTTAACTCAACTTGGAATCTTTATCTAAAATCTTTGACTATCTCTTTGCAATGATAGATTCTACTGCTGTCTTTTAATGGTTCCTTTAAATAGTGACCCAAAACCTGTGGGTTTGCCTGACGAAGATGTGGGTATGTTAGCGTCTTTAAACAGGTGTGTTTATCATTCATATGTCTAACAAAAAATAAACTACAAGCAGGTACAGTGTATGCCCTAAATCGCCACTCACAACCATCACCCAGACATGACACTCCGTGTCGTGTTTTAGAAGATCTATATACTTTAAACTCAAAATGTTCTAACAAACATTTTTCCCAACTCAATCTTCATCTCTTCTTTGTTATTGAATATACGGCCTGGCTCAAACACAATTGATGAAGAAGCTGATTGTATCTTACTTGGTAAGTTAGAGGGGATTGATTTTTCGAAAACATCTTCAAAATTTGGACCATACTCATTTAAAAAATCAGCATCTTCATTAACAGAGATATTTAAATCAGGAACTTTGAAATGGTTTAAAGATGCACCACTAGATGAACCTACACCAGACTCTTCAATAACATATAATTTATATAATTCAAAGGGATTTTGCATCGCCAGATTAAATAAAAATGTAAGATCACAATCAATAACTATATCGATCGGATCAGTAAACGTAGACATCCGGTAGTACAACCGTTTAATGTTTGGAATATCACACATTTTAGAAACATAATTTAAAAAACTGATCTATGAATGATTGGTTTCAATCTCTAAACCACGTCTACTAGCACCGGCATCAGCAACATACTCGATGTTCTCATTAACAACCTGCCACTTTCCGCCCATATACACAACAAATTTAACTTTCATGTTTTTAAATTAACTACCAAAAAACGTGATTTTACTGATTGTGACAAATAAAAACTTTTAAACTTAGACTTTATAACATGTGCACTAGAAATAAATATTAAAAGCATGACCCACTTGGAAAACGGCTCAAAAATGTACGGATTCGGCTTAAAAATGTATGAAAACAGTTTAAAATGGTAGTGTACGGAAACGGCTTCAGCCGTGTGGAAAGATCTCGGCTGAGAACTTTCATCTGGCTTGAGATGCTAAAACTGCTTAAGCCATGTGGAAAGATCTCAGCTGACAACTTTCAACCCGCTCGCCATCATTGAACCGGCTCAACCCACAAGCATATTGAAACGGCTCGGCTGAGATCTTTCAAGCAAATGACTTTGTCGGACACGTGGAAAGCAGAGATTGGGGGAAGCCTAAGCCATTTCACAGCCATAAAATGGCTCGTAGTGACGGTTCACATGGCTATTTTTGAAAAGAAAAAGACTGGTCAACGGCCAGTTTCGAGATTTTCGCAAAATAAAGGGATCCAAGGGCCTTCCACTAATTTCATCCGCGTGATGTGTAAAAGACACAAAGTAGTTGATACGGACAACTTTTGTACCTACCTAAACAATAATGTCTTTATATATGTATTTACTCACATACACACTAGGAGACTCTGAACCACAGAAACAAGACCAACACAACACTCGTCAACAATGGCTGTTGAATTGGTGGAGACTCTGAAAGAAGCTATAACCGCCTACACCGGACTCTCTCCCAATGCTTTCTTCAATGTACTTGCCGCCGGTATCGCCGTCTACTACATGGTTTCCGTTTTCTTCAGCAGATCCTCCGATCGCCATCAACAACACAGCCCAATGTCTTCCGAACAAGACAGGTTGTGTTTCTATCCTCGATCTTTTAGTATTGCTTATCTGTTCCTTTTTGTAAAATATAGTATTCAAATGTTAAATACCACATCTCTGTTTCTTTGACCTAAGTTCCACTGCTTTCTTTCATGCTAATTCCAAACAAATTCGAGTTACAGATCAATAGCTTCTTCTCACTCAATTCCTGCATGGAATTATGATGTATTTCTGAGTTTTAGAGGAGAAGACACACGTAAGGGCTTTGTGGATCATCTCTACACGGCTCTTGAACAACAAGGAATCCAGACATACAAGGATGACGAAACACTTGCTCGGGGTGAGTCAATCAGTCCTGCCCTCTTGAAGGCGATCCAGGAATCACGGATCGCCGTTGTTGTATTCTCGGAAAACTATGCCGACTCATCTTGGTGCTTGGACGAGCTTCAACATATTATAGAGTGCATGGACACGAGAGGGCAAATCGTTGAGCCCATATTTTATTTTGTAGATCCATCGGATGTTAGAAAACAAAAGGGGACATATGAAGAAGCATTTACAAAACATAAGAGGGAAAATAAGCACAAAGTTGAATCATGGAGAAAAGCTCTGGAAAAGGCAGGCAATCTTTCTGGATGGGTCATCGATGAAAACAGGTAATTTTCTCCTTTTTTTTTATTTAAAAATTTTTTATGCTTAAGATATTTGCATTCTGTAACGAGTAGATTTAAGTTTTGATTTTATTGTTGACACTTGACAGTGGGTCACATAAGTTGAAAGTAGTCAGGTTTACTGAAAAAATAGTTACAATCGTAATTATTTACTTTTTAACATATTTAAATAGATCTAAACAATGTTGTAAAACAAGGTCGTAATCGCGTAGGTTACCTAATTACTCGGAATCAATCAAGCGGTTGACTCTGGCGGAATCGGATCTAGTTGGTCAACTCAGGCTGAGTTTGACTTAAAAAAATGAAACCTGATTTCTATATATGTCGTATTAAAGAATAAATATCAATTTTTGAAATACTTTACTATTTAAACATGTATTTCTTTTTATTTATATTGATGTTCACGTATTTTTTTTAAATATTACCAAACTTATGATATTTGACATGTATATAGTTTCCTGAAAACTAATTTCATTATAATTTAACATGTCCGAGTACTCTTCGTCTAGGCTGACTACTAACAACTCCTCATTCAACCGACTTGGGAGCACCTAGCAACTTTTGCATCGATGAATTTAACACATTAATATTAATAATTTATAGAATTCAAAAGAAAGTGTTAAAAGGATGTTTAATTCATGCTGCCAAGTGCCACCCCACCCAAACCAAACCAAACTGTTACAAAAATTCCCTGACGCCAAGATATAAAAAGACGTTCTTTATACAAAAATGCTAGTCATATACAACCAGTCTTTTACAAAATATATATATAGTCAAAATGTAGGTATTATATATTTTGTTTTGTGTTACTCCCTATTTTAATTTCACATGCATTGTTTTTGTGTCTTTTTTAACTTGAAATTAAATAAATCTCTTATTTGACATTTAGCAATTTAAATCCAATTTCAGTTGTACAATTGGTAATTTTAAAAGAATAAGTGAGTGGGAACTACTTCTATATATCCTTATGTACCCTTCGTGCAGCCATGAAGCAAAATGCATCAGGGACATTGTTGGTACAGTTTCTTCGAGGCTTTCTTCAGTAATTACAAACGACAATAAAGAACTGGTCGGAATAGGGACCCGCTTACAAAATCTTAAATCAAAGTTGGAAATTGGGTCGGGTGGTGTGCGCATGGTTGGAATATGGGGAGTTGGGGGTGGTGGGAAGACTACTCTCGCATCTGCTGCTTATATGGAGATCTCTCACCTATTTGAAGAATGTTGTCTTCTTGAAAATATTCGTGAGGAATCAAGCAAGCATGGTTTGAAAAAGCTGCAAGAAAAAATTCTATCAGTTGCTTTGAAAACAACTGTGGTGGTAGACAGTGAGATACAAGGAAGAAGCATGATAAAGAGAAGGCTATGTCACAAAAGGGTTTTAGTTGTTCTTGATGATGTTGATGAACTTGAGCAACTTGAGGCGTTAGCGGGATCCCATGATTGGTTTGGTGAGGGAAGCCGGATAATAATTACTACCAGAGATAAGCATTTGCTATCCTCCAGGGCTCACACAAATATTTATGAAGTGAGTTTGTTATCACATTACGAAGCAATCATGCTCTTCAATAGACATGCATATCACAAAGATAAACCTATTGAAGATTATGAGGAGCTTTCATTGCGTGTAGTTTCTTATGCTAGTGGGCTTCCATTAGCGCTCAAAGTTCTAGGTTCTTTTCTATATGACAAAGACAAGGATGAGTGGAAGAGTACCTTGGCCAAGTTAAAATGCATCCCAGAAGATAAGGTCATGGAGAGACTCAAAATAAGTTATGATGGACTTGAACCCTACCAGAAAGACTTATTCTTAGATATTGCATGTTTCATGAGGAGATGGTACTCATGGGAGATGGATGATGCAATGATGGTGTTTGATGCTTCTAATTTTTACCCAGTTATAGGGTTAAAGGTGTTGGAACAAAAATCCCTCATAAAAGTTACAGAAGAAGGAAGATTTGAGATGCATGACTTGATAGAAGAAATGGCCCACTACATTGTTAGAGGGGAACACCCTAATAATCTCGAGAAACATAGCAGGATTTGGAAGTGGAAAGATCTTGAATACCTCTGTGATATGGGGGCAGCTGCACCCTCAATGGTTAAATTAACTTTGCAAAAATATATTTTGTATATGTGCATCTAATGACGTTTGTCTATAGTGTTACTAACACAGTTTGGTTCCTTTGATTAATTAACACAGGAAAATGAAGTATTAGCTAATTTGCCAAGGTATGTTAGCCATCCAGGTCTATTTGATGTTGTTGCAAACATGAAGAACCTTCGATGGATATTGTGGGATTATTATCCAGCATCTTCATTCCCATCAAATTTTCAGCCAACAAAGCTTCTTTGTCTAATGTTGAGACATAGCCAGCAAAAAAAACTCTGGGAAGGGTGTAAGGTAGGTAAATATTGTAGTTTCACAAACCATTGCAATGCAACTGTGAAATGAATCATAAAATGAACATAATTAGTTATTAGAGTTACTAATGAGTTAATTGCATTTATTAGTTTGTTAGATGGTGGTTATTGAGTCTTAGACATCTCTATAAATAGAGGTTTATATAACATATTACATTAACAAAAATACATGTCATGCTTTCTCTACAAAATTAGGAGTCGATTAGCTTTGTTTCAATTTCCTGAATAGTCAACATTATATGCATGCTAAATGCTTTAAAGAAACTTTTGATGATATTGCCAGAGGTAATAAATTTAATATTACAAGTTGTCTATAATATAACAATTTCTGAGCATAGGAAAAGAGAGCCTGCTTCCAGTGAGACCCTCAACTCGATAGTAGTTTTGCATCAAGCCTTGGACATAAGGCACATAACACTCAGCAATTGGGAGAAGTAATAAATTTAATATAACAAATTGTCTATAATATAACATTCTGACCGTAATTTTTTGGGCCAGGATCGAGGAGACTTTTAGACTATATGATGTAAAAATGATATGATATTTTAAGAAATTGGAATTTACTATGCATGTTAGAGGTTGTTATTATAATATGCTAGTTTAAATTTGTGTATGCATTAAGCGCTCCTGCCTAATGATCAATGGTCTGGCGAGAAGTATGCCAATGTGAAAGGAAATTGTTGTATACGTAATTATTTATTTGACTTGCTACTTTTCTTGAAACAGAGTCTACCAAATTTAAAAATTCTTGATCTTCGAAGCTCTCGTAACATAATCAAGACACCAGATTTTGAAGGCCTTCCATGTCTTGAGAGATTGATTTTAGCGTGTTGTATGAGTTTAGAAGAGATTCATCCATCAATTGGATATTGCAAAAGGCTTGTTTTCGTGGACATGTTCAGCTGCGTAAGCCTTAGAAGGTTTCCACCCATCATACACATGAAAAAATTGGAGACTCTTGATCTCGGTTTTTGCCATGAACTTCAACAGTTTCCGGATATCCAGTCAAACATGGATAGCTTGGTAACCCTTGATTTGAGTGATACTGGTATAGAAATAATCCCACCATCAGTTGGACGATTTTGTACCAACCATGTTTCTTTCAATTTAAGTGATTGTCGCAGACTGAAAAGGATAGAGGGAAACTTTCATCTCTTAAGAAGTTTGAAAGACCTTAATCTCAGTTGTTTAGGGTTACAATCTTTCTATTTAAGTAACTCTCAGTTGAGCCTCAAAATTACCTTCCTGCCTCAGTTTTCACGTTTTCTAAGGAAATTAAATCTTAGTTGGTGCAATTTGGGAGATGGAGACATCCCATCTGATATTTGTGAGTTATTAAACCTACAACTACTAGACATACGTGGAAACCCATTTTCTAGATTACATTCCGGCATCTCCCGACTCCCAGGTCTCAAGCTCCTCAATTTGTCACACTGCAAAAGCCTTGTAGAATTGTCGGACCTCCCATCAACCATAGCTATTCTCAGAGCAAAAGATTGTCCCTCACTTGAAATTGTAAGAGATTTATCAGATTATAAATGGTTGTGGAAAGTCTCACTTTCAAGAGGAATGAATAAGAGGGTACTACTTTCTATGCTTGAGGTATAACTCTTATCTTGTTTTTGAATTTCAATTTTTTTTTCAACTTACAATATAATAATAATAATAATAATAATAATAATAATAATAATAATAATAATAATAATAATAATAATAATCATAATTGGAATGAAAACGTGGAAGGGAAATGCAGCTGAAGATCGCTATATGAGTGTTGAAAGTCCCACTGTTGAACCATTAAGCATTTTTATGAAATTTGTCACATTGCAACTTCCACACTACAGTGAATATAGTGGATTTTTATTATCATTACGTGCTCGTAATTGCTTTTTCGGGATGTGTATCATAGTTATTAAGCAGGAGATGTCCATAGATCACTCTGAGAAGTTTGATAGAGATTGTTGGGAACCATTGTATAAAAGGGTTGGTTATCTACCCTTTAGTTCATTGAGGCACATCCCATGGTTCAATCCTACATACACTAAAAATGTTTCATTTCAGATAGCAGGTGAACATAAGACGGGTCTTCATGTAGAACTTGTTCGTAGTAAAAGTAAAATAGGTAATTTAAACGAACACCCAATCGATTACTCAGAGTGTTGGGATGAAGAATATGAAGATAGAAAGACATTTGAGATCGTATATGATTCAAAGACCTCTAAAATTCAGATTTCATGGGATTTGTAGTCGATCTCAGCTTCAAATTTAACATTTTCCCACATTTTGTTACCATTTTAAGTTTGCTTTTTGCAACCTAAAAGAAATTGGTTGACTTATATGATTATCAAACCTATTTTTAGCATATTTTATGCAACATTTTCATGCATGAGTGAATTGTAACGCCCTGCTTTTTCATATCTTCCATAATTAGAAAGCATTGTTCGTATTTCTGTTTTTTTTTCTGGAAGTCTAGTATTCTTGTAATCGTCTTTTCGTTGTAATCATTATAAAATCCGAGACTTGGATCATAAATAAAATTCGTATTTCTTTAAATTCATGTTCTACATATTTCATACATGTTCGTACATTTGAAACAATCATACATGCTATACTTTATTCATAATTCATGCAAAACGTGTTAAACATACAATTACTTATCATACGTGCTCAATTCATGCAAATACGATACTTATTCTCGACATCCATACTCATTCATACTTGTTTTATATTTATATTATGCTTTAATTTCATAATATACCTTTACACATTGATCTTTATACTTAAAATAAAAACACTGAAATATGAAAGTATAGGGGTTAAAAGTGTTAAAAATCAAACAAAATCACCAGCCTAGGGTGGCTCGCGCCCCGCGAGCGAGATAGCCATATGGCTCGCGCCCCGTGAGAAGGTCTGATCCGCATAATTTTTTAACAGCCGTGATTATTGGTCATTTTTGTGCTAGTTTGGTGTGTTTCTGGCACTTATTACACCCAACCACTAACCCAAATCATTCCCTATAAAACCCAACCCTTCTCCACACATTTTTCACTTTGCAAACACTCCACTTTCACACTCAAACACTCAAAAACTCAGCTGAAAATCAGTAGCAAATCAGAATTGTTACAAGTTGCAAAAGTGAGCATAACTTCACTTATACTTCATCTTTTCCATTCATTCTTTCTTCTTAGCACTTGGAACAACCTTAGGTATGTTTCCACAGGTTTTCCATGGAAAACCAAGGCTGGAACATCACCATAATAAGGCTAAAGGTGCAATAAACTTTCTGTTTTGAAGAAACACTTTGATAAACATGCTTAAACTTGAGTATTCTTCAAACATTCCTATGTCCTTATGCCACTAATCAAGACCATGATTATGTGTGCTTAAAAACAAGGTTGTAACATGTAAATCCAGAGGTTTAATCCTTAAAAACTTTCTATTTTAAAAGGGTTTTAACCCACAAGTGATGAACAAGTCCTAAACTTGAATATGTGTGATTATTTGGATAGCTTGGGCTATCCTACCTACAAATCCACACATCACTTGATGTTTTCCTTGTTAGCTAGTGTTTATTTCATTTCCTTATTGTACATTCATGACCATCCTTGTTGTCTATGACAACTTGTGTATTGGTGAATACAAAAGAGGTTCCAAAATGAAAGATTTATCTTCCTACCTCATGCATGACTGATAATCTTGACATATTTGATGTACTAGAACTTATAATATATACCATATACAATATATAATACCTATAGTAACCGAGCTTTTGATGGTAATCTTATGGTTATTTGTTACATCATCTTAGAACTTGGTACTCGTTACGATTCTAATGGGTACTTTAACCCATGAAAACATTCAAACCTCTATGGGTTTCATAGTGTTAAAAACGAGTATTAGGTGCTAGATGGTTATTTTCTCATGTATTTACTTTCCATATACTTTTAATTCCAAACATAATCTCTCCTTGAACCTTAATTCGAATACATTCAACCTCCTAATCTCATACACTCGCCAACATTTGGATAATCGGAAGAATTAGCAATTTTGTGAGTATACCTGAATCCCCTTTTTCGTTTACCACTTTTTGGGGTGTAACATATTAAACTATGAAAACTTACACTTATACTTATTTCCAAAATGCACAAACATTCCTTACACATCCATGCATACTTGTTACTTGATACGTTAAATCTGGGTTTATACGTTTTGTGTTAGACTTATCATTAACTTCGTACGAGCCTATCCTTAACATATATAGCTATAGGATTAACGTACCGCCTGTGAACGTTGGGTTATGTTAAGAGCTTATTGCGTTTCATCTTGGTTTGATTAGTTAGACACATGCCAGTTTATTGTTTATCTTATTTCAACTAGCTTACCATGTGGAATTGTTTAAAACTTATCTTTTTATGCTACGTATGAAAACCTGTATACTCGCCAATGCATTATTGTGTTGAACTTTATTTTAAACATCTTACAGGTTGATGATGACGACGCTTTGAAATTGAAGTAGTGATGATGCTTAGATACACATATAGACGTCTCAGGCTTTTAATACGTTGTATAAATTTTGTACTTGTTTTTGTATTGCCTTTTGTACTTGAACATGTTGTACGTTGTGTTTCAATGTATTGTAATATTTTGATTATGAATGAAATCAGTTTATCTTTAATTCTATTGTCACAATTAGCGTTATGTGTGATGAGCAATCTTTCTTCGTCTCACTCTGATGTTTCCGCCATCGGTTGGGGTGTGACATGAATAATAACTCGTTTCAAGTTGATGCATGACGAGATTGCAATCCATTGCGTATCACATAAAATGGAAGCTAAAAAAAGGCTAGATATGTTTTAACTAGTTATTTTTAAAATTAAACCCAAATATGTTATTTTTAATAACAAATAAAGACTCTAAAATACCTTTTATATAAGGGGTAGGCTAAATGTACCCTCCGGTATTACTTTTTATACCCCATTTCTATAAGATCACATTAAAACTTGTAATATTTACCCCCTATATAAATCATCATTTTAAAAAATATTCTTTTTGTTACAAAACAAATTCAAAAATATAAATAAAGATTACAGATGTTTTTTTTTTCAAAAAAAAAGTTTGTTTTTTAATTTTTATTTAAAAAACATATTTTTATGAAGTTTTCAGATATTGTTTCTAAAGACACTTTCTCAAATAGTATTTTGATTACGATTTTTTATTGAACATCTTTCCAAATAAATAATAACATTTTTTCTTATAAAAACAATAAAAAGGTTTTGAACTCTCTTTTTAGAAAAAAGTATATATTATGTTTTTCCCTTGTCTAGTTTGTATTATAAAGGTCTTACTTTTATAATTTTTAATACTTAAAATGTGTTTAAAAATAATTAACAAATTTTATTTATTAAAAAGATAATAAAGTTTTTTTTAATAGTGTTTACAGCCCTAGCATATATTAATCATTCAAACCATTAGCACATATTAATCATTTAAACCATCTATGTAAGTGAACAAGCGTTGTGAAGAATTCAATATTTAAATTTCTTTAGACCATACGGTAGGGATGTGGAATTATGGCATGGTGGCCTTTCCACGCTGTGTACACCGGCCCACCAACGGCATGGAAGGCGGCGTAGGGTTGGAGGCGGGGTAAATTTCATCGGCATGGGGGCATTTGAAGTGGTGATGTGGCACATTATGGGTGGATGTGGGTTATAAACATTGTGTGCCAACAGTTAAATTTAAAAAAAAATTAATATAAAAAACATATCATGTATATACAAAACTCATTCTACCATTTTCTTTTTACAAACACTCTCAGTTCATCTCATTTTCTCTTAACTTTCTTCACATTTTCACTTCAAAAATTTGGAAAAAAAAAATAGCAACGGTTCAGTGGACCGAAGAAGAGGACATCAGGTTGTGTGAATCTGAGGTCGAAGCGTTTACCCACTACAGCCTCGTAATCGCTCGAGTACGTTTTGGGGGCATATTTTCCAACAATTTTGTATTCATCGGGGTAACACCACCCAAACCGTGGATGCACTTTCTTCACATTTTAGGACCGTTTGTTTGGATAGTGAAAGATTTGAGACGATGCACAACGCGGTGGAAAATGATGGTGGTGACCTTTCGGAAGACGACGTCATACAAGTCATCCTCGTCGACTATAGGCATGTAACACCTCGAAAATTTACGTCCTATAATGTCTTGACACGTGTCATAACCTTTGAACGTGTGAAAGAATGTTCTTGAAAGACTAAAGTTGACAAACTATGAAACTATGTAAATATAAGGGTTCAAAGTGTCAACAATGAATAAATATACATTACAATAACCCTACATGATGTTTATAACCTTAAACGAATGGATCATGGATCATACGAAGCGAATTGTGAAAGAAAGTGAGAGATTACAAACTACAGGGGTTAAATGTGTCAATATGTTAAGATATACCTCTGAGTGACCTTTTAGCAAACCCAAATCCTTGTAACGATTAATTATGCTCACTAGAATGCACCATAAAAATTTCACCAAGTTTCGTTACCGTATGAGAAAGTTATGATAAAATTCGTGTATGAGGGTTAGAATCGTCAACATTGAAAATTAGGGCTTTTCGGGTGATCACAAAGTTACCCGAGGACTTGACAAAGATGGTATAAGCCTTAAAGCCCCCATATGTCAAATATAAAGGCTTAGAATGCAAGAAACCATGAGAAAGCGACCTTTCGGGGGACCAAGGACCAAAAATGCAATAAAGGAAACAATGGTAACCTGATCCGGAGGCTAAGGCGGGCCGCGTAAGGTCATGAAGACCTTTACGCGGGCCGCGTGACAGGTACCAGTGACAGAAACTAACAGACAGCTATCTGTTGATGTTTTAACCGACTTACATGCACTTCTTTGATACAATGGGCTGCCTAAGATGGTATTTAGACTATAGAGGACACATGTAAAGATCCATGATCAGTTGTAGACTCATTTGGCAACAATCTAGGAAGATCAAAGTCACTATATAAGGCTTATGTTGCAACATGCAACCACACTTCAACTTCTGAGCATTTGAGGAGCACAAGAGCAGACCCAAGACCTTTCTAATCATTCATTAGTCACTTGTAAGTTTGTTTAACCTCCTCTAATAGTGTTTAGCTTAGTGATTTAGCTAAAAGTCAAACCGTCGTAATTACGGTTTGACTTCAAGATTTATTATTAATGGCTCAGTCATATCTCGAATTAAAAGTACCTTTAAGTAGGTAATTATGTGGGTAATAAACCCTTAAAAGGGTATTCA
This sequence comes from Helianthus tuberosus, assembly GCA_030545235.1. Taxonomy (NCBI): domain Eukaryota; kingdom Viridiplantae; phylum Streptophyta; class Magnoliopsida; order Asterales; family Asteraceae; genus Helianthus; species Helianthus tuberosus. The sequence continues at coordinate 109,922,570 of CM060426.1, read as the reverse complement.
CTAATTCCCATCCTAACTAGGTCGTTTGTCGAGTCAACGGTAATTAGAAAAAGTCAACAGAAATGTAATCTTTCGTTTAACGCATAATTAACAATGTAAAAGGCGTGTAACCTATTTTATCGCTCATATAACTTGGTAATAAGTATAAAAACTTGTCTACGCTTGTTTGATTCAACAACTTTCTATTTAAGATCGATTCGGAACCGAAAGGCGCATAGTTTGACTTTCTGCTTTGACTTCAATTCTGACCCGGTTTTGATAAGTTTAGACATGCCTTAAAGTTCCATTAGGACCTAGTTACAAGTGTGTATAACCCTCTGCGTTTATACCACTTAAATCCTTAATTGTCCGACGTTTCCGTTAAGTGCTTAAATATTGACCATAATGCCCTTATGACCATACAACGAGAATTTTGGAAATGTGAAAGTACAATAATCTTTGTTACTGATTATAAAACATGTCCCTAAATTTTCACATCAGTTGGAGGTCTAGATTAGGAGTTATGCTTAATGACGTAATTAGAACGTTTCTTAGTAATTAAACGGCGTCATTAGCGTAAAGCCTATCTAAACCCAAGTTTTGACACCAAACCTTTTTCCCACTGATGTAATATAATATTTTGGGATTTTTGAAGATTTTTAATTATTTTTAAACTGATCATAAGCTAGGATTATCGCCTTAATTCGGTAAATACCGAATATGCACTTTTAAGCCATAAAATGAGTTTTACAAATCCTTTTAACGCCAATCCAATTGCTACTGATTTTAAATAATAAATAAAGTATTTTGAACCTGTTTAACTGATCAGAAAACTCAGAATCCTATTTTAACCCGTACGTCGCTTAAAACGGCGTTATACGCGAATTAAACGCATAGTAAGGGTTTAAAACCATTTTACCACCTAAGACTTAACACCGACGGATATAATCTGTTAAGTTAAGTTGTTTTACTGATAAAATCAGACCCGGATCACATAAGCTTAATTAATCCCTTTTGTAATCTTTAAAATGACCAAAATACCCCTACGGGGCTTAATATGTGATAAAACTCGTTTTGGGCATAATGGAAGGTATCCTACTGATATCACAACATATTTAAGGCATGTTAACTTAGGAAACCTGTTTAGGACTCTTATGGTTACCCGTTACGCTTCATACGCGTTCGGTTCGGTTTATGTAACTAGTTTGCATAAATTAGCCGAAACGGGTCAAACCTTATCGGTTTTGTCTCAAAATCCAGAATGTGTTTAGTTTACCCATATTAAACAAGTCTTCAAACTTGTCGGGTCTAAATCACATTCTATTCCGGTCTTCGCTTAATCATGCGTTCGAACCAAATATTCCTTTAAAATTAACCGGTCTAAGTTTAGACTTAATCAAAGACCCGTTAGGATTCTAATAGGTTATTATAAACCTTCGTTCCAGAATAGGAGACCCAGTAAAAGATACTTGCACTCGCTGATTGTGATTTATACTTGCTCAGGTAAATACTTTTAACTTATTTTCCCTATACGGGCTTGGGGTACGGTATATAAAATACCGCTTGGTCAGGCATTGAATCTTTAATTGTATAATGGTTAAAGTATTGAGATGTCTCGTTTAAATTGTTTTGTTTGCTTAAAGCCTTTGGGGGGTTAATGACCATGTCCCGGATATCCCTGGCATCATTTTACGAAATGGCCACGACCTAAGCACGGGGCGTAGGCGTACGCCCGTCGGTGTCTCATATACATAATGTGGTGTGTCTATTGATCTTTAACCCGGCTCGATCCGGGCTACTGAACGCATAAGAAACATGTAAATCCTTTACAAGAATTATATTCTAATAATTATCCCGAGTTATAAAATATTATTTGTGCCTTGTGCCTTAAATTCTTTTTCCTAAACTCTTTTCTAAATGAGTCGGTTGATTGTATTTACCAGTGTAAACTGACGTATTTTTCTCAAAAAGGTTAAGTGCAGGTACTACGCGTAATAGGCTGGCTTTTCTCCTAGCATCCACAATAAGTCTCGCAAGCTTGGATGTCATAGACTGTTGAACATTGTTTCCTTTTTATTTTGATCTACCTGTGGATTTATATTCAACTACTTGTGATACTTAATATTACAATATTGTTTGGTTGAAATGAATCTATACTTTGCTTCCGCTGTGCATTTAAATATTGTGTTGTTTGACTATTGTGTTACCAACCACGTCATGATACTCCCCTACCGGGCCCACCGGTGACACGTGGAAATCGGGATGTGACAGGTTGGTATCAGAGCCCAACACTGAGTGAATTAAACACTAGCCTTTTGTGTTTAATCTCAGTACACAATTGCACATTCCTAAATCTTTGAGTCTAGACAAAGAACTTAGGAATAATCCAAAATGTTTTTATTTTAATTTTAACTTTGTCCTTTATTTCTCCTTGTTGTTACCTTTGTTTATATTGACAGGTTTATCAATGCCGCCGGGATTCAGGCAAGGAGGACGAGGAAAAGGGCCGATCAGCGCCCCTGACGACCATGAGGCCGGGCCTTCGCACCGGCGAACTCCTTCTTCTACAAGGAGTGCCGATCCGCGAGAACCTTGGAGGACTTATGAGGAGCCTGCCAGACGATCCACGTCGCATAGCTCGACGCCTCAATATCACCATTCCTTTGGGCCTCAGTCGGAGAATGAGCCCAACAACCCGCAACCTTCATACATACCTCTACAGCGATCCTTATCGCACAATTCCTTCGGTGACCCTACTCCTGTCTTTCGGGGCCAGTTTAACCCGGCGGACTACCTACCAGAACAAGGGGGCTTTAACCCACTAGGACCGGAGGATCACTTTTCTGGTGATCAAGCGATGGATATGGACGAGGAGACACAGATCCCGTCGAGGCTGCAACAGGAACCCCGAACCATCCCTTTGAGATCTCAGATGGTTCATCCTTCCACGGATCGCCATACCAGGGTCCGGATAGTCACCAGGCACGGTTCGACCGATGTGAGTGGTACTTTACACCATCTCACCATTCATCGCCTCACCAGCAGCAGCAACAGCAGCAGCAAGATCCCTCTGGGGATCCACGTTACGAGGCAGTCACGCCACCGCCTCCACCGCCGCCAGTTCATCTAGCCCCTCCAGAACCACCAAGACGTAGGAGGACTGGCGCACGGATGTCAGCATGAGGAGGGGATTTTCATTTCAGCACCCCTCAACACTCTAGTGGCAGCCACTACCTGCCTCTATATGAAGAACCACAAGTAGGTGGACCTTCAGTTCCAGTATCAGAGGTGAATTCGGCACCTATTGCACCGCCATCACCGGGTTTTGGCAACCCTATCCCTGCTTATACTGCTCCGGCAGCTTACAATCCATTCGGACCGCCAGCATATTCTACCTATAACTATGCAGAGGATCCTTACCAAGTGGCATCAAACTACTATGCCCAAAACCCTGAGGGACCATATGGAACCCCTTGGGGAATGGGACACCCAGCTCGTGGGTATCAAGTACCTGCTCAGCCACCACTTCAGCATCAGCCACCACGGTTTTCCCCGCCAGAGCAGGAGGATCTCCGTCATAGGCTGGACAAGGTTGAGCGAGACCTCCACAGAGAGCGTAGGAAGAATCAGGGATTCATGAGTGGCTTAGCAAGTTTGCTGAAAGGAAAGAAGAAACGGGATCGTTAAATCCCAATATGTATTGTTGTATTTCCTTGTTTAAATCAAGTCCCTACGTGGACATTTATTTATGTGTGTATGTAGTCCCTGCGTGGACATCTATCTTTGTACTTAGTCCCTACGAGGACTTGTCTCTATTAGTCCCTGCGCGGACATTTGTTTTTGTAAACAGTCCCTGCGAGGACTTGTATTATTAGTATAGCTCCTGCGAGGGCAAGTGTTATGTGAAAAGTCCCGTTTAGGGAAAAGTGTACTAATTGTAAACTTTAATGGAATGTGAAGTTTGAAAATTCTATTTCTGTCATCTATGCAATTATATATATTACATAAAATAAAAGAAATAAAATCATTCCTTTTTATAATGATCTGCCCATTAAATAATAAATAAAGAATCTTAGAGGTAAAACCTAGCCTACATGTCATAATAAGACTTGGCCAAGATGGTAAGACCTGTATAAGAGATTCCAATCCCAGTTAACATCTGAAAACATGTTAACGCTCCTGGCGGATGTGATCCGTCAAAACCACACACGTCATTCTTATTAAAGGATTCTTCAAAAGATTCCTAACCCAACTTAATGATCTCTGAATCATGGGTTTAAATCATCAATTAAGATGATCATATTTTGACCATACACTAGTAATACAATGCCTACGGGCCCTTCTCATTTTCCTATGAGACAAAAGACAGTAATAGTCTATGACCCTGTCTGATAAAGGTAATGAACTATGTTCAAACCTTCAAGCCTTGATTCTTTAAAATCATAGCTTATGATTTAAATTGTCCTTGTGACTAGGCCTTTTGTGCTACAAATAAAACTGTTATTGTTTTATAATTAGGATAAATTATAATAGGAATCCTAAATAAATGTGAGTAATAAATTAACCATATATGGTCTACGTTTACCACGGTTAATAAATTGCCATAAAAGACAATTTTATAATAAACTCACCAATAAATTATTGTCAATATGTAACAGTTCAAGCTACATGGCAGACTCAAACGAGGTCAACAGTCACCCAAGGAGAGAGCATGATAATGCCCGAGTAAATGTAGCGGGAGCAGAATTGCAGGCAATGATAGATAATGCCGTTAATCGAGCTATGGATAGACAGCTCCATGAATCCAGTGGTACCAATACAAGGACCCAATCTGCACCACACTCTAGAACACCCTCCAGGACCCACACTGCCCACAACAGTAATTCTCACCGCTCGTCAAACCAAAGGAGTGTTCCATCCCAAAGAGTCATATTAAATCAAGAACCCCGTAATAAGGGTTGCTCCTATAAGTACTTCGTTTCGTACAAACCCAGGGATTTCACTGGGAAAAAGGAGCAGTAGATTGCATGACTTGGTTGGACGAGATGGATACGGTTGTGGATATCAGTGGTTGCAATAATAGGGATATTGTGAAATTCGTGTCTCAGTCTTTTAAGGGAGAAGCATTAGCTTGGTGGAGATCTTTGATTCAAGCTACGGGGAAAATCCCGTTGTACAATATGACCTGGGAACAGTTCATGACGCTGATCAAGGAAAATTAATGCCCTCAACACGAGGTTGAGAAAATAGAATCTGACTTCTTGTCGCTGGTCACGAGAAACCTAGACTGTCAGGCCTACCTTACCAGTTTCAACACCTTGTCAAGGTTGGTTCCATATTTAGTAACCCCGGAACCCAAGCGTGTAGCTCGTTTTATCGGGGGTTTGGCCCCGGAGATCAAGGCAAGTGTGAAGGCCTCCAGACCAGCTACTTTTTGGTCTGTAGCAGACATATCATTGTCTCTTACCTTGGATGCGGTCAGGCTGAAATCGCAGAGAAACACCGATACCGAAAAGAGGAAGCGTGAGGATGACAACTCACGACGTTCAGACAAGAAGCATAAGGGAAACAATGACCACAGGAAGGGGTCAGGATTTAAGAAGGATGGTCAGCAGTCGGGTAAAAACCCAGATGTAAAATCTGCAAGAGACAGCACTTCGGGAAGTGCAGGTATGAATCAAACTCGAATTCACAATCGAAATCTTTTGCATGTGGGTTGTGCAAATCCAAGGAACACAAAACCTTGGATTGCAAAAAGATGAAGGATGCGACCTGCTACGGTTGCAATGAAAAGGGGCACATCAAGACCAATTGCCCAAAATACGCCAAGAAGCCTGAAGAGGCTAAGAAGACCAATGCTAGGGTCTTCAGGATGGATGCTAAGGAAGTCGTCCAGGACGACAATGTGATAACAGGTACCTTCCTCGTAAATGATGTTTATGCGAGAGTATTATTTGATTCAGGCGCTGATAAGTCGTTCGTAGATAATAAGTTTTGTGAATTATTGAAACTACCTGTTAAGAACTTAAGTGTGAAGTATGAGGTGGAACTAGCAGATGGTACTTTAGAAACCGTCTCAACCATCTTAGATGGATGTTTTATATCCATTAGGAACCACTCTTTTCCGTTGTCCCTACTTCCCTTTAAGTTAGCCGGTTTTGACATAGTATTGGGTATGGACTGGTTGTCTCATAACCAGGCCCAAATTGTCTGTAATAAGAAGCAAGTGATGATCAAGACTCCGTCTGGTGAATCACTTACTATCCAGGGAGATACCCAGTATGGGCTGCCTGAGCAAATGTCTATGCTCAAGGACTCAAAGTGTTTAAAGAAAGGTTGTGTCATCTACATGGCACAAGTAATTATTGATGAGCCGAAGCCCAAGATTGGGGATATCCCCGTCATTTCTGAATACCCAGAAGTTTTTCCTGAAGAACTACCTGGTTTTCCACCAGATAGGCAAGTAGAATTCAGAATTGACATTATTCCTGGATCAGCACCAGTAGCAAGGGCGCCTTACAGGTTAGCACCAACAGAGATGAAGGAATTGATAACGCAGCTGGATGATTTGCTAGCCAAAGGTTTTATCAAACCTAGTTCGTCTCCTTGGGGAGCACCAGTTTTATTTGTCAAGAAGAAGGATGGATCGATGCGTCTGTGCATCGACTACCGTGAGCTTAATAAGGTCACTGTCAAGAATAGGTATCCTTTGCCCAGAATCGGCGATCTGTTCGATCAACTTCAAGGAGCAAGTTTCTTCTCTAAGATTGACTTAAGGTCAGGCTATCACCAACTGAAGGTTAGAGATGAAGACGTACACAAGACTGCATTTAGGACTCGTTATGGTCATTACGAGTTCCTAGTGATGCCTTTTGGGCTCACTAATGCACCTGCCGCATTCATGGATCTCATGAATCGCGTCTGCAAGCCTTACATGGATAAATTTGTCATCGTTTTCATCGATGATATCCTCATCTACTCGAAGAACCAAGCTGACCATGAGAAGCACCTTCATTGCATTCTGGAACTACTTCATAAAGAAAAGCTCTATGCCAAGTTCTCGAAGTGTGAATTCTGGCTTCGAGAAGTCCAATTTCTTGGACATGTTGTTAGTGAGCGTGGTATCCAGGTTGATCCCGCTAAAGTTGAAGCTGTCATGAATTGGCAAGAGCCAAAGACGCCTACAGAAATTCGTAGCTTCCTAGGTTTGGCAGGATACTATAGGCGATTCATTGAAAACTTCTCAAGGATTGCTGCACCCCTGACTTCGCTGACGCGTAAGAAGATTAAGTTTGACTGGGGTCCTAAGCAGCAGGAATCCTTCGACATTCTGAAACAAAAGTTGAGCAATGCTCCAGTACTGACATTGCCTGATGGAATCGAGGAGTTAGTGTAGTTTATTGTGATGCATCACACACCGGGATGGGATGTGTGCTAATGCAAAAAGGCAAAGTCATTGCCTATGCATCACGACAGTTAAAGGTGCACGAAAAGAATTACACCACCCATGATTTGGAGTTGGGTGCCGTTGTATTCGCACTAAAACTTTGGAGGCACTACTTATATGGAATCAAATGTGTGATCTATTCTGATCACAAGAGCCTTCAACATCTGTTCAATCAGAAGGACTTGAACATGAGGCAACGCCGTTGGATGGAAACTCTTAATGATTACGACTGTGAAATAAGATACCATCCCGGCAAGGCGAATGTAGTCGCCGATGCCTTGAGTCGGAAGGAAAGGGTGAAACCCATTCGAATCAATGCCAAGAGCATGGAAATAAAGAATAATTTGATAGAAAGGTTGTTAGCTGCACAGAAGGAAGCTGTGTTGGAAGCTAACTATCCTAATGAAAAGTTAGGAGTAACTGAGGAGCAGCTATCTCTTAGCAAAGACGGAATTCTAAGATTGAATGGAAGAATATGGGTTCCCGTATATGGAGGACTTCGTGATATTATTCTCCAGGAAGCCCATAGTTCTAAATATTCCGTTCATCTGGGAGCTGATAAGATGTACCAGGATCTAAGGGCAAATTATTGGTGGATAGGCTTGAAAAAGTCTGTAGCTACCTATGTAGCTAAATGTTTGACGTGTGCGTAAGTCAAAGCAGAACATCAAAAGCCGTCAGGTTTGCTACAACAACCTGAACTTCCCACTTGGAAATGGGAAATGGTAACTATGGATTTTATTACCAAGTTACCTAAGACAAGGAAAGGCAATGATACAATATGGGTTATAGTTAATAGATTGACTAAGTCAGCACATTTCTTACCCATCAAGGAGACTTATAGCTCCGATATGTTAGCCCAACTGTACGTGGATAAGATTGTAGCCTTACATGGCATACCTGTGTCTATTATCTCTGACAGAGATACTAGATACACGTCACATTTTTGGAAAAGCTTCCAACAATCTTTGGGCACGCGTTTGAATTTTAGTACGGCTTACGATCCTCAGACAGACGGTCAGAGTGAGTGTACTATTCAAACGTTGGAAGACATGCTTCGTGCATGTGTGATTGATTTGGGGTGGTAGTTGGGATAACCACCTACCACTAATTGAGTTCTCCTACAACAATAGCTACCACACCAGCATTAAGGCTGCGCCTTTCGAGGCCTTATACGGTAGAGAGTGTAGAACGCCCGTTTGTTGTGCGGAAGTTGGAGATGTCCAATTATCAGGACCGGAGATAGTCTTTGAAACGACGGACAAGATTGTCCAAATTCGTGACCGTCTCAAAGCTGCCCGAGATAGGCAAAAGAGCTACGCTGATCCCAAGCGTAAATCTTTTCACTTTGAAGTAGGTGATAAAGTCTTACTTAAAGTATCACCCTGGAAGGGAGTGATGCGGTTTGGCAAGAAAGGCAAGCTAAGCCCGAGATACATAGGACCTTTCGAGGTTATCGAACGTATCGGGTCAGTTGCCTATAAGTTAAACTTACCTGAAGAGCTCAGTAGTATACACAATGTGTTCCACATCTGCAATCTGAAGAAGTGTTTCGCTGATGAATCACTGGTCATACCACATACAGATGTGCATATAGATGAGAGCTTGAAATTTGTGGAGAAACCATTGTCGATCGAGGATCGACAGGTTAAGAAGCTTCCAAGGAAGCATGTACCAATTGTAAAGGTCAAATGGGATGCCCGTAGAGGTCCCAAGTATACGTGGGAGGTTGAGTCCACGAAGAAAGAAAAGTACCCTTATCTATTTCAGTAAATCTCGAGGTCGAGATTTCTTTTAAGGGGGTGAGGATGTAACACCTCGAAAATTTACGTCCTATAATGTCTTAACACGTGTCATAACCTTTGAACGTGTAAAAGAATGTTCTTGAAAGACTAAAGTTGACAAACTATGAAACTATGTAAATATAAGGGTTCAAAGTGTCAACAATGAATAAATATACATTACAATAACCCTACATGATGTTTATAACCTTAAACGAATGGATCATGGATCATACGAAGCGAATTGTGAAAGAAAGTGAGAGATTACAAACTACAGGGGTTAAATGTGTCAATATGTTAAGATATACCTCTGAGTGACCTTTTAGCAAACCCAAATCCTTGTAACGATTAATTATGCTCACTAGAATGCACCATAAAAATTTCACCAAGTTTCGTTACCGTATGAGAAAGTTATGATAAAATTCGTGTATGAGGGTTAGAATCGTCAACATTGAAAATTAGGGCTTTTCGGGTGATCACAAAGTTACCCGAGGACTTGACAAAGATGGTATAAGCCTTAAAGCCCCCATATGTCAAATATAAAGGCTTAGAATGCAAGAAACCATGAGAAAGCGACCTTTCGGGGGACCAAGGACCAAAAATGCAATAAAGGAAACAATGGTAACCTGATCCGGAGGCTAAGGCGGGCCGCGTAAGGTCATGAAGACTTTTACGCGGGCCGCGTGACAGGTACCAGCGACAGAAACTAACATGCAGCTGTCTGTTGATGTTTTAACCGACTTACATGCACTTCTTTGATACCATGGGCTGCCTAAGATGGTATTTAGACTATAGAGGACACATGTAAAGATCCATGATCAATTGTAGACTCATTTGGCAACAATCTAGGAAGATCAAAGTCACTATATAAGGCTTATGTTGCAACATGCAACCACACTTCAACTTCTGAGCATTTGAGGAGCACAAGAGCAGACCCAAGACCTTTCTAATCATTCATTAGTCACTTGTAAGTTTGCTTAACCTCCTCTAATAGTGTTTAGCTTAGTGATTTAGCTAAAAGTCAAACCGTCGTAATTACGGTTTGACTTCAAGATTTATTATTAATGGCTCAGTCATATCTCGAATTAAAAGTACCTTTAAGTAGGTAATTATGTGGGTAATAAACCCTTAAAAGGGTATTCACTAATTCCCATCCTAACTAGGTCGTTTGTCGAGTCAACGGTAATTAGAAAAAGTCAACAGAAATGTAATCTTTCGTTTAACGCATAATTAACAATGTAAAAGGCGTGTAACCTATTTTATCGCTCATATAACTTGGTAATAAGTATAAAAACTTGTCTACGCTTGTTTGATTCGACAACTTTCTATTTAAGATCGATTCGGAACCGAAAGGCGCATAGTTTGACTTTCTGCTTTGACTTCAGTTCTGACCCGGTTTTGATAAGTTTAGACATGCCTTAAAGTTCCATTAGGACCTAGTTACAAGTGTGTATAACCCTCTGTGTTTATACCACTTAAATCCTTAATTGTCCGACGTTTCCGTTAAGTGCTTAAATATTGACCATAATGCCCTTATGACCATACAACGAGAATTTTGGAAATGTGAAAGTACAATAATCTTTGTTACTGATTATAAAACATGTCCCTAAATTTTCACATCAGTTGGAGGTCTAGATTAGGAGTTATGCTTAATGACGTAATTAGAACGCTTCTTAGTAATTAAACGGCGTCATTAGCGTAAAGCCTATCTAAACCCAAGTTTTGACACCAAACCTTTTTCCCACTGATGTAATATAATATTTTGGGATTTTTGAAGATTTTTAATTATTTTTAAACTGATCATAAGCTAGGATTATCGCCTTAATTCGGTAAATACCGAATATGCCCTTTTAAGCCATAAAATGAGTTTTACAAATCCTTTTAACGCCAATCCAATTGCTACTGATTTTAAATAATAAATAAAGTGTTTTGAACCTGTTTAACTGATCAGAAAACTCAGAATCCTATTTTAACCCGTACGTCGCTTAAAACGGCGTTATACGCGAATTAAACGCATAGTAAGGGTTTAAAACCATTTTACCACCTAAGACTTAACACCAACGGATATAATCTGTTAAGTTAAGTTGTTTTACTGATAAAATCAGACCCAGATCACAGAAGCTTAATTAATCCCTTTTGTAATCTTTAAAATGACCAAAATACCCCTACGGGGCTTAATATGTGATAAAACTCGTTTTGGGCATAATGGAAGGTATCCTACTGATATCACAACATATTTAAGGCATGTTAACTTAGGAAACCTGTTTAGGACTCTTATGGTTACCCGTTACACTTCATACGCGTTTGGTTCGGTTTATGTAACTAGTTTGCATAAATTAGCCGAAACGGGTCAAACCTTATCGGTTTTGTCTCAAAATCCAGAATGTGTTTAGTTTACCCATATTAAACAAGTCTTCAAACTTTTCGGGTCTAAATCACATTCTATTCCGGTCTTCGCTTAATCATGCGTTCAAACCGTATATTCCTTTAAAACTAACCGGTCTAAGTTTAGACTTAATCAAAGACCCATTAGGATTCTAATAGGTTATTATAAACCTTCGTTCCAGAATAGGAGACCCGGTAAAAGGTACTTGCACTCGCTGATTGTGATTTATACTTGCTCAGGTAAATACTTTTAACTTATTTTCCCTATACGGGCTTGGGGTACGGTATATAAAATACCGCTTGGTCGGGCATTGAATCTTTAATTGTATAATGGTTAAAGTATTGAGATGTCTCGTTTAAATTCTTTTGTTTGCTTAAAGCCTTTGGGGGGTTAATGACCATGTCCCGGATATCCCTGGCATCATTTTACGAAATGGCCACGACCTAAGCACGGGGCGTAGGCGTACGCCCGTCGGTGTCTCATATACATAATGTGGTGTGTCTATTGATCTTTAACCCGGCTTGATCCGGGCTACTGAACGCATAAGAAACATGTAAATCCTTTACAAGAATTATATTCTAATAATTATCCCGAGTTATAAAATATTATTTGTGCCTTGTGCCTTAAATTCTTTTTCCTAAACTCTTTTCTAAATGAGTCGGTTGATTGTATTTACCAGTGTAAACTGACGTATTTTTCTCAAAAAGGTTAAGTGCAGGTACTACGCGTAATAGGCTGGCTTTTCTCCTAGCATCCACAATAAGTCTCGCAAGCTTGGATGTCATAGACTGTTGAACATTGTTTCCTTTTTATTCTGATCTACCTGTGGATTTATATTCAACTACTTGTGATACTTAATATTACAATATTGTTTGGTTGAAATGAATCTATACTTTTCTTCGGCTGTGCATTTAAATATTGTGTTGTTTGACTATTGTGTTACCAACCACGTCATGATACTCCCCTACCGGGCCCACCGGTGACACGTGGAAATCAGGGTGTGACAAGGCACGCCTACAACAGTGACTTCAGACACGTTTTGACGTGACAGATAATTAGATTTTTTGTTTAAATATGTTTAGGGTTAACGTTTTATTTTAATTGTATAATGTTTTTTAATTGTGTAATGTTTTTATTTTTAAAATTATGTAATTTTTTTTATTAATGTTATTGTTTAATTACTATTAATGTTTCTTTTAAATTAAATAGATTTTATATATTTTTGAAGAATAAAATAATAATAACAAGTGTGTGTCACGTGTTGAATAACGCTACCCTTTCACGCCCCGTCCCACTCCTTACGTCTTTGCACAACGCCACTTTTCAGACGCATGCTGACGTGGCGTTCACATGCCGCATAACGCCTCCTTTTCAAGATCCTCCACTCTGTGTAGTCTTAGTTCCATACAATCAAATCACTCTACGTATGCATTACCTTTATGGATGTTTAAATTGCTCGACGCTCGAGACTCTTTCAATGCTCAATCGAAAAATGTTCAGAATTTGTTCGTTCGATTCAACTCGATTGAAAAAAGCGCTTGGTTCAGATCGGTTCGGTTCAAATTATTTTTTATATACATATATATATATATATATATATTAATAAAATAATTAGAGGCGCACATTAATAATGTTTGGTCCAAGATCCAACTAAAGCCCATTTAATTATAGAAATGAATGCCGATACCAATAGTCCATTGCCCGATAATCCAGAGTAATTGAGTCAAAATGTTAAAACATCGAAATGTGAATCGTCGATCGATACTCAAGTGTCAACGCGTCATTCAATTTAGAAGTACATAATTTTAATTAAAACCCCACATCAACCGTCGCCAAGACGCCCCCTAAGGTTTTGCTTCAATCGTTTCATTCGATTTCAAACTTCTCATAGATCAAGGATCTCTTTCAATCGGCCGACGATTCATCTATCCGCTTATATAATCTCGGTAGATGTAACACCCCGATGTGCAATAGAACAAACCGCGGTGGAAACATCGGGAAGTCACGTCACAGGGAATTGTTTCAGAACACATGGTATTTAAAGTTTTGTTTTATTGAATTAATAAGTTACATTGTTTTGATATAATCAAACAAATACAAACAATTGTCTTCTAGTTTTAAGGCAAGCTAAGGCCCGAGTCCATCCTATGTGTAGCATGCGTCAACAATCATCACATAATAGAACCTGAAACACATGTAAAAATAAAACGTCAGCATAAAATTGCCTGTGAGTAACATAGGTTTTATGATTTAGATTCAAGGCTTTGGATATTATAAGAAAAAGATTATATGTTTTCAAAAATAGCCATGAATCCTTGATAAAAGTTTGGTATATAAAATATTTTGCTTTTTGATAAAAAAAGATTTGTAGTATATACAAAATATACTTTGATTTTGAAATAATAGAATAGGTGGTATATCAAAATATACTTTGGTCTTTGAAATAATAGAATATGTAGTATATCAAAATATACTTTGGTTTTGAAATAATAGGATAGGTAGTATATCAAAATATACTTTGATTTATGAACAACAAAATTGGTAGTATATCAAACTATACTTCGGTTTGTGAATAACAGAATTTGGTAGTATATCAAACTATACTTTGGTTAACAATATCACAACTGGCAGTATATCAAACTATACTTTGGTTTATGATTTGGTAGTATATCAAACTATACTTTGGTTTTGGTCATCAATAAAAGATAAAATTTTATGGCTTAACTGGAAAAACTTTGTAACCACACATTGTGGTCGTTTGGCAATACATTTAAACCGTAGTATATCAAACTATACTTTGGTGACATTATAGATTTACCATGAAGGCAAATCTATTTGGTGTAAACTTGGTTTCTGACATTCCCTAATCAAACATCCAAACAAACCTAGGAAGCGGGAATGGGGTGTCAAGTCTTATAGCGCTATATCATACTACCAATCGGCTTGATCATTGTTAATGAATGTATTTTAGGCATGAATACAAATACTCACCAACAATAGTCTTACAAACTTTGAAAATCATTATTTAAGCCATATGTAATACTTTCAAATCGTTTATGAATAAGTACTATGTATGTAGAATCATATAGTTTTGAAATCATGAAAATAGTGAATAGGCACATATGAATCACCCCAAACATTTGAAAGAAAAAAATAGGGGACTATGTACACACTTGGGATTGCGTAAGCGTCCTTGAATCAATGGAAATAACAAAGCTCAAACGTGTCCTAATGTATCAGATCACTATGTTAATGTGTCAAGATTTTAAACGGGAGATCGGATAGAATGAAGTGTTATAAACCAAACGAGTGTTGGGACTCGTATGATATGGTTTAATAAGCTTAAAATTCTGATTTGGAAAGGATCCTAAGTGCTTTTGACCCGTTATGACTCGTTAAGGTAGTTTACACTATTTTAACGGGTCATTTGTGTAAATATATGATCGGATGGTCAATTATGTCCTATGATAAGTCTTATATGCCAAAACATGTTTGATAATGTTGTAACATCAGTTTATATGTCAAAACTTTGGTTACATATGCTTAGAATGGATTTATGCGCAAAAATGTCATTTTGGTCATTTTTAAAGAACATGGAAGTGACTTATCATAACACTAACCAAACGACATGACCATAAGGTATAACCTCAGTAGGTTATTCCTTATACAACTATGGTCACAAATATGTGTTTGGTTGGATCCTAAGATCGACCAAATGGGTCGGATTCGAAAGTCAAAGCGGTGGTCAAGACCGCTCGACTTACGACCCTAATAAAGCACTAAACTTGAAGTGACGAGTTAGACATGTCAAAACACGTCTAACTAGGTTTTAAAACTGATTTGGTATCAAAACTTGGTGTTTTGATACCCGAAAATAATTTCGTTGTAAAATGCACATTATGTGCATCTTTGACCGAAACTTTGACTCGTCACTTCGACTAGTAAACATGGTAATCAGAAGGTGAAATCTCAAGGGATTATAACATTCGTGATTAGGATAACGTTGCAAAGTTCAATTGAACTTTGCTTTGACCAACTAAGGTCAGAACCGAAAGTCAAACAGAAAGTCAAACTGTTTGACTTTTAGCTCATAACAAGCTAAAATAAATGAAACAGACTAAGGAAGAACACTTACTTGTGTTCTAGGAAGATAAGAAACTCACTAGGAAGCCTCTAAAGAGAAGCAAACTCCAGTTTTGAGTAATTAGGAGAAGAAGAGATGAATGAGCAAAGAATTTGGTTGAAAATTCTTGCTATTTGTAGTTGTTTTGAAGCCATAGGAACATGATGTGTACAAAATGCAACGTATAAATTACATCAAACGAGGCGTAAAACCAACTCTTTTTCAGTACTAATGTTGGAAAAAGTGTGCTTCTCTGTTCGTTTTATATTTAAATGAGCTTAAACGAATAAAAGAAGCAAATTAGTGGCTAAAACCAACACAAAATACAAGAAGAAGGAATAACGTGACATGCCCGGCCCCTCGGCAGCATCCCCAGAACAAAAACAAGAGAAACAGAAGCCCCACCACGGGGCCGTAGTCAGCTCACCACGGGGCCGTGGTCAGCCACAGCTCCTGCAGAAAAGGCAAATGGAAGCTTCCACACCAACCACGGGGCCGTGCTCACCCAACACGGGCTTTGGACAACTCTTAGATTTGTAGAATCATGATAGTACAAAAAAGAGTTGACCATGGGGCCGTGTCCATGAGCCACGGGGGCGTGTGGGGCCCCTTTGCTGACAGCTGCAATTAATGAAGGAGGAGAAAGGAGTGACCACGGGGTCGGTCAGGGCTCTTGTCACACCCCCAAAAATACCACAAGCGGAAACCCCGCTAGGCGTGTGACGTACCAGGATCCAGCCACCAATCACATTGAACTAATAACAAAATATTATATAAAAGTTTCCATTCATTACATGAAAGTATTCTCAAAGCATAACTTAAAGTTTAACATGTTCAGCGGAAGCATAAAATTAGTCATTGTTCAATTGCTCAAACTAAATGTACGAAAACCATTAAGCTTGTCATGTTTTTTCAAGA
Organism: Helianthus tuberosus; assembly: GCA_030545235.1. Lineage (NCBI taxonomy): Eukaryota > Viridiplantae > Streptophyta > Magnoliopsida > Asterales > Asteraceae > Helianthus > Helianthus tuberosus. The sequence continues at coordinate 109,905,936 of CM060426.1, read as the reverse complement.
GGCTTAACCCATGACTACTCCAGCAATCCCAGACAGCAAGTCCCTATCCATAGAATCTAACGACTTGCGAGCATGCAACAAGTGTATCAGCAACAAGCTGGCGAGTTCATAGTTTTACCAAAACGTTTAGTTACCAAGTGTTTTGTTCAGTTTATTAACAATGTTGATAATAACTCGAGTAACGCAAGATGGCGCCAGTTTGTTTGCCCGTCCCCAATGCCCCTATCAAAACATTGGTCGTGATTTAAGGTCATTAGTTCACGCCCGTCCTCTCAGGTATGGTGTGAGGTTGCCAAGCCTAATAGCGCTATCAACTAATACCCCGTTACCTCTCAGGTAACTAATTCGGTATAAGATGTGACTTAAGATGATAGAAGTGAGTGTATTATCCAACATCCTATTTTAACCCCCAGAAAAGACGTATTCCTCTTAGGAATACCCGTTTGATTGTCCCACCCACCGGGACGCATGCTCAAGAGAAGTGAACTCACCTTAGATTTGCTCGGTAAATTAAGTAACTTGACCTAATGGGGTCAACCACGTCCTATTATGGTTACCATACAAGTCAAATTTATATTCACATCGTAAACACATAGTCCTACACACATATTCCCACACGGTGCATACAAGCAAGGTCCATGACATAGCACTTATAGCATGACAATTAATAGTACCAGACGAGTGTTCGTTTTAACCCCAAGTGTGCGGCCCAAATACGTGGGCCTGTGCTAGTGTGCGAAGTCCAAAACATATGTACGAACAGGGGGGTCTCGAGTCGAGACTGTGCTGTCTCGGTTCATGCATGTACTACTCGAGACCAGGTGATCTTGAGTCAGGTCTCGAGTCACAACAAGACCCACAGCCATGGTCTCAAGTTCTGCTGTTCGCGTGCAAGTGTGGTCTCGAGTCGAGACCATGAGGTCTCGGCTCGAAACCCCTGTCGAGACCAGAGGTGCAACTGACTTCCTTAATTGCAGCCCATTATCTCCGTATCATCAGTAAACAAGTTTGGCAGTTTCAAATCAGATTAAAACAACAATTAATTCAAAAATCATGCACCCTAATTATTCTCTAATCATGAACAACGATCAATCACCCAACATTCAAAGCATTCAACTGGATCCTCAGATTAGTGAATTCGAACACCAACATGAACCCTAACCATCATGCAAATCATGGCTAACAATTTATCATGTGATCATTATGATAAATCATACTAATCATCCAACTACTTGAACATTAAAAATCTCTTAACATGCAATCGGCCCTAGATCAACATAAATCATCATACCATCTCTTCCAACCATTTCACTAGTATATGTTTCACATCATCAACCAAACAGTTTCATCACATAGTTTAACATCGAAATGAAACACATGTTCTAAATATTTGAGCACAAGTTCACTAATAATTCTATTATCATGAAACCCTAGTCATTACATAAGATCATGGCAATCACAACATCAAGTATCATAACAACTAGGAATGATGGAACACTAACCGTGATGTTCGAATGAGTTGGTTTGATCGATGCAAGGGACTTCGAATGAGAGGGGGGGCTGCCGTCAGGTTTCAAAGAAGAGAAGGAGAGAGAGAGCTTAGGGTTTTGTGTGTGTTTGTGTATTTTGCAAGTTATGAGAAACAAACCCCCATAATGGATATGTGTATGCGCAAGGGGAGTGGGCCGAACCCATCTTTGGGCTGCCCTTGAGTCATGAGTTTGAAGCAGGTGTGGTTGGGCCGAGAAGAGTATGCGGTTAAGAACAAGATGTGCGGCCCAAAGGTGTTGTGCGACCGAATAAATATTGTGCAACCAAAACTTATAACATAACATAAACAAACTTATAACATTCAATTGAAATCAAACATATCAATTATTCAAACAGCGTACACATAAGTTACATCAAAGCACAACGAAAAGGCTCTAAAATACGAGTTGTCACATCATCCCCAACTTGAAAGAAATTTCGTCCTGAAATTTGATAAGCCAACTCAGAGAAGTGAAGTGATAGATCAGGATGACTGTGGATTTTCCTCAGGTGCCACATCATCCCCAACTTGAAAGTGAATTTCGTCCCGAAATTCACCAGTTGCATCAGGATTTGGTTGAGTAGTTTTGAACAGTTGAGGGTACTTGAGTTTCATCTGATCCTTGCATTCCCACGTGAACTCCGGTCCACGTCTTGAGTTCCAACGAACCCTCACGATTGGAATCCGACTATGTTTACGAACCTTGAATTCCCGGTCCATGATTTCGATAGGTTCCTTAACAAACTACAACTTATCATCAATTTTCAGTTCTTGCAGCGGCACCACAAGTGTTTCATCGGACAAACACTTCTTTAGGTTTGTGACATGGAAGACATCATGGACGTTACCAAACTCGTCAGGTAACTCGAGCTTGTAGGCCACTTTACCGATTCATTCCAGATTTTTGAATGGCCCAACGTAACGTGGATTAAGCTTGTCGCGCTTCCCAAAACATACCACACCCTTCCACGGTGAGACTTTCAGCATGACACGATCGCCTATAGCGAACTCCAAGGGTTTCCTACGCTTATTAGCGTAGCTTTTCTGACGGTCACTCGCTGCCTCCATACGATTTCTGATCTGAACAATCTTCTCAGAGGTTTCAAGGACAAGCTCTGGGCCTGTAATCTGGCTATCACCCACCTCAGCCCAACAAAGAGATCTGCATTTCCGTCTGTACAGTACCTCGAACGGAGCTGCCTGAATACTGGAGTGGTAACTGTTGTTGTAAGAGAACTCTACCAAAGGCAAGTGTTTCTCCCATCCTTTGCCAAAGTCGATTACACATACTCGCAGCATGTCTTCAAGTGTTTGAATGGTTCGTTCGCTTTGACCATCCGTCTGAGGGTGATAAGCAGTGCTCATGTCAAGACGTGAGCCGAACGATTTGTGCATCGCCTGCCACAAATCATATATAAAACGCGGGTCACGATCAGAGATAATAGAGGTTGGCACCCCGTACCTAGAAACCACCTCTTTCAGATAAACACCAGCAAGTTGTGAGAACTTATCAGTTTCCTTGATCACGAGGAAGTGTGCTGATTTAGTGAGACGGTTGACAATCACCCAAATGGTATCGTTCCCGCTTTGAGTTCTAGGTAAGCCAGTGACGAAGACCATAGCAATCTGTTCCCATTTCCACATGGGTATCTCTGGTTGTTGAAGCAATCCAGACGGTTTCTGGTATTCTACCTTGAGCTTCGCACAAGTCAAGCATTTACTCACATACGTCGCGATGTGAGCTTTCATCTTCGGCCACCAGTATAAGACTCTTAGATCTTGATACATCTTATCAGAACCTGGATGAACTGAGTATCGAGACTTGTGTGCTTCGTCCATCACAAGCTCTCTAAGATTTCCGTACAAAGGGACCCATATTCGCTCCATAAAATAGCGAATATCGTCAGATCTTTCCATAAGTTGCTTTTCCAAGCCCCGCATGGCTTCAGCTTTAAGGTTCTCATCATTCAACGCTTCGGTTTGGGTAAAGCGAATCTGATCGGGTAGGTTGGAGTGGATAGTGAGCTGCAAAGCTCGAACTCATTTAGGCTTCGTTTCTTTGCGACTGAGGGCATCAGCTACCACATTAGCCTTGCCTGGATGATACTTGATTGCATAACCATAATCGTTTAAGAGTTCCACCCAACGACGTTGTCGCATGTTCAACTCCTTCTGGTCAAGGATATGCTGAAGGCTCTTGTGGTCGGTATAAATAGTGCATTTAGTACCGTACAAATAATGCCTCCAGATTTTTAGTGCAAAAACCATGGCCCCCAACTCCAAGTCGTGAGTCGTGTAATTCTTCTCATGAACCTTCAACTGTCGAGAAGCGTAAGCGGTCACCTTCTCGCGTTGCATCAGCATGGAACCGAGACCCTGAATGGAAGCATCACAGTACACCACGAAATCTTCGGTACCTTCAGGTAAAGACAAGATTGGTGCACTGCAAAGTTTTTGTTTCAACAGCTGAAAAGCCTCTTCCTGCTTCGTTCCCCAGGAGTATAAAACCCCTTTCTGTGTCAACGAGGTAACAGGTTGAGTGATCCTTGAGAAGTCTTTGATAAACCTACGGTAGTATCCAGCGAGACCTAGAAATTGTCGCACCTCCGAAGGATTCTTTGGCGCCGCCCAATTTCTGATAGCATCAATCTTAGCGAGATCCACGTGTATTCCTAATTTGTTAACAATGTGGCCCAGGAAGTGTACTTCTCGAATCCAGAAGTCGCACTTAGAAAACTTCGCGTAGAGTTGCTCCTTCCTTATGAGCTCCAAGATAAGACGTAAGTGCCGCTCGTGGTCCTCCTTGCTCTTAGAATAGATCAGAATTTCGTCAATAAACACAATGACGAAATCGTCAAGGTACGGTTTGCACACACGGTTCATGAGGTCCATGAAAACCGTTGGTGCGTTAGTTAACCCCAATGGCATAACCAGAAACTCGTAGTGGCCATATCGCGTTCGAAAAACTGTTTTAGGAACATCCTCCTCTCGGACTCTCATCTGATGATAGCCTGATCTTAAATCGATTTTTGAATAGAAGCTTGATCCTTGCAGCTGGTCAAACAGATCATCGATGCGCGGCAAAGGATAACGATTCTTAACCGTCACATTGTTGAGTTCCCGATAATCTATACACATACGAAAGGACCCGTCTTTCTTCTTCACGAATAGAACTAGGGCTCCCCAAGGTGAAGAACTAGGTCGGATAAAGCCCCTATCCAACAGTTCTTGAAGTTGATTAGACAGTTCTTGCAACTCTCCTGGTGCAAGATGATAAGGAGCACGAGCAATTGGGGCTGCTCCTGGCGTAAGGTCGATCTAAAATTCCACCTGACGGTGAGGAGGTAAACCAGGGAGTTCTTCAGGAAAAACATCAAAAAATTCAAGAACAACAGGCAAATCTTCGATTTTCCTTTCCTCAGGCTGGGTGTCAGTAACTAGTGCCATAATAACTGGATAGCCCTTCCGTAGACACTTCTGGGCTTTCTTGGCCGAGATGAGGTTAACCATTGCACCGCTTCGATGGCCTTGGACCGATAGGGATTCTCCACTGGGGAGAGGAATACGTACGATTTTCTCCTTACAAAGAATCTCCGCTTGGTGCTTAGACAACCAATCCATGCCTACGACCACATCAAAGCTTCCAAGAGTAACGGGGAGTAGGTCAATGTTGAACACTTGACCCATAAGATCGAGTTTACACCCAAAATAAACGTGTGAGGCTTCAATTGACTTGCCATCAGCTAATTCTACAACGTGTTTGTTTACGAGGGGTGTTGGAGTCAACCCTAACGGATGACTGAACCCCAAAGACACATAACTCCAATCGGCACCAAAGTCGAATAAAACAGAAGCAAAAAGGTTGTTCACAGAAAACGTACCGGTCACAACGTTGCCATCCCGTTCCTGGCTTCCCCAGCACCGATAGTAAACACTCCTCCATGCGCACCATTTCCACCATTATTGCCATTGTTATTGTTCCCCACGTTGTTGTTATTGTTCCCAGCATGTTGATTCAGTTGAGGGCAATCCCTCCTAAAATGTCCCTCATCCCCACACTGGAAGCACCCCTTACGATTACCCTGGTTCTGTTGAGGCAGCTGCCTTTCCTGTTGTTGTGGTTGTTGTTGCTGTGGAGATTGTTGTTGCTGTTGTTTTGGAATGCGGCCCTGCAATCCCTTGCCATATGCCCCACTTTGTTGCACCTATGACAAATTCGGGTGCACGGTCCATGATGATGGTAATTGCACTTAGTGCATTTTACTGTTTCCCCGCGTAAGAACCCTGGTTCGAGTTGTTGCTCTGATTCTGATTAACAGAGGATGACTGGCTAAAACTGCGGTTGTTACTGTTATCTAGCTTCTTCTATGACTGGTTTGAGTTGGACACTTTTTCCGCATCATTCCATTTACGTTTGTTATCGACAGCAAGACTAGTAGTTGTAGCAGTAGTGGTAGTAGCAGAAACACGGGGTGGTAGCGAGCCACGCTCCATCTCCTGGTCAGTAATCTTGTGAGCTAAGCGGATGATTCGGGGTAAGTTGTCAGGATTTGCAGCAGTGACCAAACCCTTGACTTGCGTTGCTAGACCGTTGATGTACAGTTCAATTCTTTGATGTGGTGGTCGTGATAAGTTAGGACACATGTTTGCCAGTTCATGGGATTGTTTCGTATACGCCTCAATCTCAGATCCTGCCATCTTCAGGTTGTAGTACTCATTTTCCAGCTTTAGGATCTCATCACGTGGGCAGTACTCCTCCCGCATCAACTCTTTGAAATCATCCCAAGTAGTCGCATTCGCCATTTCAATGCCCAACATTTGGACTTAGGATTCCACCAAGTCAAGGCACCATGCTCCAGTGTGCCGTAGCATACTTCACCCGGTCCCCCACGGGACAGTTACACATAGCAAAAACTAACGCAACTTTCTCGAACCAACGTAGTAGTCCCACTGCTCCTTCAGTCCCACTGAACGTCTGTGGTTTACAATCCATGAACGTCTTAAATGTACAAGCGGGTGGATTTTTCTGATTTTGATTCGCATGTTGACCTAAGGACGAAAGAAGATACAACACACGAGTAAGAGTCGAGTACGTGACACAAGGATAAAGAGTGTTTGGCACATATCGTACTAGCTTGCTGAGCCGCTAGAGCTTCAGCCACACGAGTATTGATCAAGTCGGTTTGTTCAGTTCAGCCTGGGACATCACAATGTTGCCACGTCCACCGCCGCGGCCTCCACCACGTCCACCGTTTCGTCCGCTCATGATTCTATATAAGAAGAGTGGAAAAGGTTAAGGGTCGGATTTGAGTAGGAGTCAAACATCGCTATGACTTCTACAGATTAACGAATTCTATCATTACGTCAGATAGCGGAACAGAACCCCTTTCACACTCGTTAAGCCTTACTGGGACTCACATGCACCACACGTTATTATTATGTGGGGACCCACAATAATAATGCGATTTGCGTGCTTATCTCAGCTCCTCTTAACTCGCGTAAAATGGTTCCTCAGATTCGAGCCACAAGACAAAAGACATCACAAACATGGATCACGAAAATCTAGAGAGAAGGTCACACTATCAATCACATAACATAAGCAAATAACTCATGAATTCATACTGCAATGCTAAGCGTGCAATCATATGCAATGTCATACGTGGGTGTACACTAGTTATGTTGTGCAATAAGTAAACGAGAGACGAACCTTGCAATCTGGAGCTGAGTGCCATGGTCGATTTCTGAACTGTTCGGTTATAGTCTGGTTTTATAAAAACGTTTTAAAACCTAGTTCACTATAACCAGTAGCTCTTATACCAAACTGTCACACCCCCAAAAATACCACAAGCGGAAACCCCGCTAGGCCTGTGACGTACCAGGATCAAGCCACCAATCATATTGAACTAATAACAAAATATTATATAAAAGTCTCCATTCATTACGTGAAAATATTCTCAAAGCATAACTTAAAATTTAACATGTTCAGCGGAAGCATAAAATAAGTTATTGTTCAATTTCTCAAACTAAATGTATGAAAACCATTAAGCTTGTCATGTTTTCTCAAGAGGCTCGACCCATGACCACTCCAGCAATCCCAGACAGCAAGTCCCTATCCACAGAATCTAACGACCTGCGAGCATGCAACAAGTGTATCAGCAACAAGCTGGCGAGTTCATAGTTTTACCAAAATGTTTAGTTACCAAGTGTTTTGTTCGGTTTATTAACAATGTTGATAATAACTCAAGTACCGCAAGATGGCGCCAGTTTGTTTGCCCGTCCCCAATGCCCCTATCAAAACATTGGTCGTGATTTAAGGTCATTAGTTCACGCCCGTCCTCTCAGGTACGGTGTGAGGTTGCCAAGCCTAATAGCGCAATCAACTGATACCTCGTTACCTCTCAGGTAACTAATTCGGTATAAGATGGGACTTAAGGTGATAGGAGTGAGTGTATTATCCAACATCCCAATTTAACCCAGAAAAGACGTATTCCTCTCAGGAATACCCGTTTGATTGTCCCACCCACCGGGACGCATGCTCAAGAGAAGTGAACTCACCTTAGATTTTCTCGGTAAATTAAGTAACTTGAGCTAATGGGGTCAACCACGTCCTATTATGGTTACAATACAAGTCAGATTCATATTCATGTCGTAAACACATAGTCCTACACACATATTCCCACACGTTGCATACAAGCAAGGTCCATGACATAGCACTTATAGCATGACAATTAATAGTAGCAGATGAGTGTTAGTTTTAAGCCCAAGTGTGCGGCCCAAATACGTGGGCCTGTGCTACTGTGCGAGTCCAAAACATATGTGCGAACAGGTGGTCTCGAGTCGAGACTATGCGGTCTCGAGTCGAGACTGTGCGGTCTCGGTTCATGCATGTACTACTCGAGACCAGGTGATCTCGAGTCAGGTCTCGAGTCGCAACAAGACCCACAACCATGGTCTCGAGTTCTGCTGTTCGCGTGCAAGTGTGGTCTCGAGTCGAGACCATGAGGTCTCAGCTCGTAACCCCTGTCAAGACCAGAGGTGCAACTGACTTCCTTAATTGCAGACCATTATCTCCATATCATCAGTAAACAAGTTTGGCAGTTTCAAATCTGATCAAAACAACAATTAATTCAAAATCATGCACCCTAATTATTCTCTAATCATGAACAACGATCAATCACCCAACATTCAAAGCATTCAACCGGATCCTCAGATTAGTGAATTCGAACACCAACATGAACCCTAACCATCATGCAAATCATGGCTAACAATTTATCATGTGATCGTTATGCTAAATCAAACTAATCATCCAACTACTCGAACATTAAAAATCTCTTAACATGCAATCGGCCCTAGATCAACATAAATCATCATACCATCTCTTCCAACTGTTTCACTAGTATATTTTTCTCATCATCAACCAAACAGTTTCATCACATAGTTTAACATCGAAATCAAACACATGTTCTAAATATTTGAGCACAAGTTCACTAATAATTCTATTATCATGAAACCCTAGTCATTACATAAGATCATGGCAATCACAACATCAAGTATTATAACAACTAGCAATGATGGAACACTAACCGTGATATTCGAATGAGTTGGTTTGATCGATGCAATGGACTTCGAATGAGAGGGGGCTGCCGTCGGGTTTCAAAGAGGAGAAGGAGAGAGAGAGAGAGCTTAGGGTTATGTGTGCGTTTGTGTATTTTGCAAGTTATGACAAACAAACCCCCATAATGGATATGCGTATGCGCAAGGGGAGTGGGCCGAACCCATCTTTGGGATACCCTTGAGTCATGAGTTCGAAGCAGGTGTGGTTGGGCCAAGAAGAATATGCGGTTAAGAACAAGATGTGCGGCCCAAAGGTGTTGTGCGACCGGATAAATATTGTGCAACCAAAACTTATAACATAACATAAACAAACTCATAACATTCAATTGAATTCAAACATATCAATTATTCAAATAGCGTACACATAAGTTACATCAAAGCATAATGAAAAGGCTCTAAAATACGAGTTGTCACAGCTCTGATCTGACTATAAATAGGGGTGTTTGGTTCCTTTCAAAGGCATCCCTTGGTAAACCACTTCTCTCCCACTTTGCCACCATTCCACCACCACTACAACACCAACACCCAACACCTTCATCCATCTATCATCTTTAGAGTGTGTAGTAGTTTCGGGATCCAAGATTGATTATAAGAGTTTTTGTCAATCAAAGGCCATGTTTGGCTAATCTCTTACATCACTTGGTGAAGACAAGTCTTTAATGTATTACTTTTGATTTTTAATCTTTCGGCACTTTTTAATTGGGTTTGTATTAGTGACTTTAATAACTAGTTTCTTATGTTGAAAGTTAATTTTCTTTACCATTTCTTCATGGTGTCATTGATTTTCCCATTCATGTCTTTGCGGTCTATATAAAGCGCGTTAACTACATAGAAGGGGGTTAGAAGTGTGGTTTGGTAAAGTTCTTGTCTCGTTCAGTGTATAGATCCTGCGAGGACTTGGTTCAAGCTTACTATGACCTCCTTTAATACCCAACGGTATTGGATGGTGGGGGTACGAATAGCTTGAACCCCTCATATGTTTAATACTATTAAAACATTAAACCGGCTTCTTGGGATTGTATCCGTACTAACTCAAACCAGTTAGCCGAGGGTAACGTCACCTTCAAAAGAGGCGCCTACCACTTTTCACATAAATAACTAACTTAATTGTCTTTCAATATTCCGACCCTTTGGGATTGTATCGCTGCTGACTCAAACCACTGGGTTGAGGGTAACGTCACCTTCAAAAGAAGGGCCTGCTACTATAATTAAGATAATCTCTTAAAAAGTCCGAAAGTGCAAAAATCATCAAAGGGTACTTTAGAGATGAGTTGGATCCAAGTGATTCTATCTTGTCTGTTTGTTTTTTATTTTATTTATCTTTTTAATTTTTAGATTTATTTTCATATTTAAAAACTCTTTTCTCAAAATTTGAATCGATTAGACGTTGACGCTAAACCAGTATTAAAAGCTCTTGTGCCCTTGGACGACCTCAGTATCTTACCAACACTATACTACGCTCGCGATGGGTGCACTTGCCCAAGTGTGTGTTTAGTGTTAGTATAATATCGTGTTTTATAAATTTAAAACTTGACTATTGCGTAAAACGGGCTTAAAATATTAATAAAATCATATCACGCTCGGCACACACCAAGTTTTTGGCGCCGTTGCCAGGGACACAAGGATTTTAAGAAAGCTTAAAATCGACAGCCTAATCATTTATCAAAACAATTTCAAAACTGTGCGCTCGTTTTTCAACTTTTTTTAGGAATTTTTAGCATAACAGTAAGCTGAACACGCCCCCGTGCTGCACATAACCAGTTACAAGTCTTAAACACCCAGATACAGAATCTGACCATGGGGCCGTGGTGAGCTTCTATTTCAGCTTTTTAATTTTGTTTTCTGGTCCCGAGACTCTGTAATCTGCTGAGTGATTTCTCATGGATCAAAACTCAGGAGGTTACACTTACTACTACGAAGAGGATGATTACGAGGAAGAATATTGTACCATTTGCGGTAATCCTCATTCGGTACAATATTGTGACCTTTTAGAACCATCCACCACATACGCTTACTATGAGGAACCAAGGTATGAACCATCCACCTCATACGCTTACTATGAGGAACCAAGGTATGAACCATCCACCTCATGCGCTTACTATGAGGAACCAAGGTATGAATCATCCAACTCATATGCTTACTATGAGGAACCAAGGTATGAACTTCCAAAATCAAGCTTTGATTAGGACACTTATCCCTCTAACATTCACAAAACACCACCAACTATCCTACTCGAAGCCGAAAGAATTATACAAAGTCTCAAAAATCTTGAAAGCTTAATAAAAGAATCCCGCGAAAGGGAAGAGGCTATTTGTACTAAGGAAGTAATAATTGAAGAAGTAAAAATGGAAGAACAACTAAGTGAAAAACCAAAGCATGAACCAAACAACGAAAGAGGTAAGTCCGAAAACGATAATTTTCAAGAAGAGTCAAATTTTCAAGAAATTAATCTTTTGCCACCTTCTTTCGAAAATCATTGTTTGGTACCCACTCATGCTAAGTTTTTAGAAGAATTAAACACTAACACAAAAATTGGCGAAATGGTTAGCATTAAATTAACAAACGATCAAACTACGCTAATAAAAGATGATCAATTTGAAATTAACATCATACCGGTTCCATGTTTCTTTCAAAACAACTTTATTAGTAATATTACAATTGATAAAGATCTTTGTGTTAATATAATGCCGAACTACATTTTTGAAAAATTTAAGTATTAGTGATTCTTCTCTACTTCAAATCCCCATTTTTCTTTCTAATCGGAAAGTGATAAAATCAACGGGAATGGTTGAGGATGTGTTAGTGCAAACAAATCAAACGGTAGTCCCGACCGACTTCGTCATTCTTGATGATGCTCCACTTGTGTTGGGACAACCTTTTGTGAAAACACATCAAGCCTTGACCACCCGGAAGCAAAACAACCTACAAATTCAATTGGGGGCCGAAAAAAGGTATGTCAATCTTGACCAATCAATGAAATATCCAATTGGCAATGATGAACCTCTAATTGAAGATGAGCCAGAACCACCCGATACGGTGGGTCTAGCCAAGGACCATTATAAACGTGGAGCACCATGGAGGCATTCCATGGATTATAATTTAATAAAAGTAGTTTACTTACACATACTTTTTCAACTTTCAAAAGTATGGCTTCTTTTATTTTGAAAGGACAATCATGTTTAAGATTTAGTTTAGTTCTTAGTTAATGCTTTTATTTTTAAGTTTATCAATGAGTAGGGATAATAAACACTCAAAGAAGGATTAGAGATGACAAAGGGACGTTGAAGAAAAGGGACCCCATGCACGTAAACAGGAGCCTCCCAACAAATCTCCAGCATTACAGCATGTGCAGCACGGGGCTATGGCCACCCAACACGCCCCCGTACCTAGGGTTCTGCAGAAAAATTTTCTAACAGGTAACTGACCACGGGACGTGTCCACTGGGCATGCCCAGTGGTCAACCTTCTATAACTTTCTGTTACTAGCAATCTGACCACGGGGCCATGGTCAGCCAACCATGGCCCGTGGTCAGCTGCCCAGTAACATAAAATGTTAGTCCCGAAAAACCCGTGGTATCACTCTAGGATTAATCGAACGCGGAATGTAAGATCAATCCATAAGAACAAAAAGAAAATATTTCATTACAAAACTTTGTGTCGCTGCTTAGATCGCACACAGTCTCAAGGACTGTCTGGTACGATCTTCGAGAACCTTGCACACAATCTCTAGGATTGTCCGGTACAAGGTTCTCCTTTGGGGATTACATTGTTGCTAAAATGGGAAAGCTCTACAACAATAACCTAGATAAGACTATTTATAGAAGCCACTACCCCATTGGCCCACATGGTCTAAGCCCAGCCCCAAGACACAATTTAAAAACAAATAAACATAAAATAAACGTAATAAAGATAAGCGTAAAACTTTGGACCTAACAATCTCCCCCTAGTTTTATGCTCTCTTTATTACGGTTTAGACGATCTCCAACCTTGGGTCTTCTCCTTTTGTGGTCCAGCAGTGAACGAGTCCAGCAGCGTATCTTGATGAAGTGAGGCTTGATCTCGGATGAAAACTGAACAATGTCGGATGAATCTCGAATCAACTTCGGATGAGATTCACGGTTGTCTTCGGATAATAAAAACTGATAAAGTTGCATCTCGCATGAAATTTTAAATCTGATTCGCTAACAAGAACACGCGAATTCAAAGTGATCTGTCTGGTATTCAAGTCGCACAAAAACACCTTGTTGGTCTCGAATAAAAATGATTCAAAATGTGGAACTTCATTCGTTGCCCGAAAACGAAATTACCATCTACTCATTTATTGTGGCCCAACCGTCACCCATCATCCTATATATGAGAATTAATTGTGTGGCCTATAAACAATGCACCTTCAATAAACGGCGCAACTTCATAAGTCCAGTTAAACATACCTGGCACTATGAGAGCAAGACCCCAGAAATAGGACCAACATGCCAAGAGATGTATGCGACATACATTAGCTGCTTTCAAACATCAGGTGGGCCATAGAGTGATCTTTGGGATCTATGTAATCATTGGGCTTTGACTATTAAATTTATCATGGGATTGTTCTTTGTTAAGCCCAACCGAATTCCTGTCCATTCCATAATCAGATTCCACCATGGTCCCCACAGAATTATGCACCAAAAATTCAAAACATGTCCTAACTTTCTGACCGTAGATCATACACCTCATCTGACGGCTCACATTACTAGGGATTTTTTAATTCCCTGATTTGATAACCTATGCAGCCGCCAAGAATGTTCCAACATTCTCTTGCTGATGCAGCTGTGACATCATCCCACATCACCTCTGGTCACACCTCTCCGGTGACCATCGAACCGATACGGTTTATCATCCGAACACCGAACATCATTCTACATCTCCGATCTTCTTACCGGCCGCCGTCCACTGTTCACCGTCATCGACCACCTCTCCATTACGGATCCATTCACCACACCCCATTCATCTCGGACGTCGTTCACCGATATGTTTCTTTCAGCTGTACACTCTCAATCTTCATCAATCTCCGTCGTGAATCGTCCTTCATCATCGGCTCCGTACCGTACGACCATCTCCATTCGATTTCACCTTCACCATTAACCTCCCGTCGTCTCCGATTTCCGTCGCTGGTCAACCTGCTGTCCACTGTTAGTCCCAACAACACCAACGGACAACCGACTTCAGCTGCCGAAACATCACCGGTAATCACAAGACACCGACAACCAGTTTTCTAACCCCTGATTTCTCTCGACTCAGCTCTCCTTTTACGAAACACACACAAACACCGAGCACCAATTCGTGATTCACCGTGACTCACCAGAAACCAATCGGCACCTCAGATTCCGAAACTCAAAGTGAATCAGATTCCGGAACTCAAAGTGAATCGGTGATACTGTGCAAAACTTCTTCTCGTTCTTCGAGTGATATCAAAACTGAGCCTTTGAAAGACTTCAATGGCTCTGATACCACTTGTTAGTCCCGAAAAACCCATGGTATCACTCTAGGATTAATCAAACGCGGAATGTAAGATCAATCCATAAGAATAAAAAGAAAATATTTCATTACAAAAGTTCGTATCGCTGCTTAGATCGCACACAGTCTCAAGGACTGTCTGGTACGATCTTCGAGAACCTTGCACACAATCTCTAGGATTGTCCGGTACAAAGTTCTCCTTTGGGGATTACATTGTTGCTAAAATGGGAAAGCTCTACTACAATAACCTAGATAAGACTATTTATAGAAGCCACTACCCCATTGGCCCACATGGCCTAAGCCCAAGCCCAAGACACAATTTAAAAACAAATAAACATAAAATAAACGTAATAAAGATAAGCGTAAAACTTTGGACCTAACACGTGTTTTATGCGAAATAATGCAACTCAAAATAACGTAATCTCGTTATTTCAACCGGTTTGGTTAACTTAGCGAAATCCATCGCTTTTATACTTTCGAATTCTTCATGAATCCCTTATTTTAACCTGTTTAGAGGTTTTCAGTGAAATCTTTCACTTTTAACAAACAAACTCCTTTGTTTGTGAACTTATTTATTCGGTTCATTCATACGGAATCCACCGCTTAAGAATAAGCCGAGTTTCTTGATTTTTATCTTAATTATATAACACAATTTAATATGTAATATTAACAAAATTCTATAAAGCATATAGCCACATACCTTATAGCTTTATTCTTTAATCATGTTTTTGCTCGCTTGGACTTCCCGACACCTCACTTGGGTTGTCTCATGATCCCTCAATATATGTGATCAGTATTTTCTGTTAGTGAGGTCTCATGGGCCGTCACTTTTATCTTGTATGTATTTACCTTTGTTGTTTACTTGACCGAGTCGCCAAAATTGGCCACTTAGTCATATGAGTTTATAAATTATGTTTATTCCACGCTAATCTCATAATGAATAGCGTATTAAACAATTCTTAATTTGAATTTTGACCTTAACCGGTCTCACTAACTAGACTTATTAGTCCAGTTACTTTATACCCATCTCTCGGACTACTATGTGATTATATTTCACATTATTTTTCTTGACTGTGATCGCGTCACGTCATGTTTAAGTTGATATTGACTTTTTATTATCGAAAATATTCCATTCGAATGTATCGTCTTGCACATATCGGTGTCAAGACCTGTATCTTTAAATATTAATCATTGCCCAATCATTCATACTATCTATGTTTGATAAAACGCTATTTTTGACTAAAAATGAATTTTAGTTGAACGTTTTATCTTTAATTTATGTCAAGAAACTTTGATGACTTGGCATTTATTCTTTTACAGTCTTTGTTTTACGCGGGGATTCTCGGCTGGTTCCCTCGCTTTGTCTAAGTAACCCGTATGTCCTTTCACTTAGCCTCGTGGGCTATTTCTTTAGGCTTTCACCTCTTTAAGGCGAGGCCTTTATGATCTCTTTCTTTCTATTCATGACCCGTGGGTCATTTTAGTCCCGTAGATCTTTATACTGTTTATAACCCGAAGGTTACGATGATCCCGTAGATCATTCTTTTTATGTTTGAAAATCATTTGTTTTCGCGTTTAAAATTCATTAACTCTGACTGTAGTTCATGACTACAATCGTTTTATATTTATTCACGACCCATTACATAGGTTCATTAATATTTCGCTCTTTCCTTTATTCGGTTTGCCCCTATATTCGTATTCAATCTCGTCCCATTACCGGGCTCATCATTCTATCAAGCATTATGCTTTATTTAACCCGTTCAATCTCAAAATAGTTGAACATATTTATTCAAAATTTCTTTTTAAGAAATATAAATCATCTTTTAGTCATAACTCATAATCCGAGTCCTTTGACTTTCAATCCGCGTTCCCGTCTCTCGGTTTACGCATGTGTTTAAATTCCTACCCATCAACTAGGTATTTTGCTGAAGTCTTCCTTAATGCAACCATTCTGGTATGCATTAATACTTCGTTTGACCTGTTTGGTTATCTTAGCGAAATCCATCGCTTTATTCAACCAAACATTTACTCTTTATTTGACCATCCTTAGCGATCTTATAATTTCTGAATGATGATTATCATCATCCTTTCTTTACTACGATCAAAGTCAACGACTTCGATCGTCTTTTCGTATGGGCAATACCTTCGTTTCTATGACCTCGCGGGTCATTTATACTTTGGTTTTACATGCCATTTTTGTCAACCATAGCTCTTCCGTCCATAATGACCTATTTCACGAATTCTCTTGGGTCATTTATTTCTATCTGCGCCATGCATCGTTTTTATGGTTCCCTCGAAAACCATTTATACGAGTATGCCCATAAGATTTCTTGACCCCAAGGTTCTTTTAACTTTTTCATTCGTCTCGATCTTACCACATCGGACATAACTGTGCTTATTATAAGAAGCTCATGGTATCATGTGTTCACTACTTACTTGGCCAGAGTAAGCGATCAACACATGGTACGCATGACCTTGTTATAATTACCACATCACGTCCCATGTAAGTAATCTCTCAATTTATTTCCATTTTTTTTAAATTTCATTTGGTAAAGCTTTATTTAATTGTCAATTAACAATTATTCGTTTTACCCGTTTTATCCTTGAACATATAAAATGTTCCTTTTTATAACCATTTATACAATCACATTCGTTGATGTGATCATTACTTTTCTCAATAGGATCTATATTGAGATTACTTACTTGGATGATTACTTTTGTCCAAGTTTATATTTAAACTAAATTCAGTTATTGTCTTGTTATTCACGATTGTGAATAATATGTATCTCTACTGAATTTCTCTTGGAAACATCATCCTGGATAGGTAACCTATCCAGGTTTTCCAAGTTTCATATTCTATATGCAACTGTCATTCACTATGTATTTGTTGCATATTAGTGTTTGTACTATAAGTTTAAGACGCGTACCTTGTAAATACTCGCCCTGATAAACTCTCCTTGTTGTTCGATCTCTCATTCAAGATCATTTCCTGATTCATGTCTTTGGCGTGTATGACTTACTTGTCATACTTCAAACTATTTCTTTATCATATCGATAATTCTTTAGACTGTCGTCATCTTTAGATATGAGGGTCCTTCAACTAAAACATATACAAAGATTAGTAACGTTTGTCATTAATAAGCGCCTGTACTCTACTACAAGGCTTTCTACAATACATGTTAACACACGTATTTCGTTAACTATATCGGTCTTTTATCAATTTATTTGGGGTAACGTGTGAATACACGGTAAACTTATGTGTTGTTTTTAACACTATATCATACTAGACCGTCAATATACATAACAACTTATCGGATTTTGTGATCAAGTCTCGAACCGAACACTTTAATCTTTAACCTTGAGCTCTGATTACCAACTTGTAATACCCTTACTCGATTTATACGATTTTAATATAGATTTCGATTAATATAATGTATTTATGACTAAACATATACTTAATATACGAATTTGTTAAAACATTTTAAGAAATAAAACATTTCAACATTTTGTGTGTAAATTCGCCGTTTAAAACGCGCCGACGAATCTTATGCGGAAGCTTGAATTATTGATCGTGTTCTGTTCTTTATCAATCTTGATCGTCCTCCGGTACTGAAAATTTCACCTACAATTCATAAAACATGAATTGATTTAGTCATACGCAGTTTAAAACGTGTTTAAACGAGTTCGCAAGACAAAATAATTAAAAAAAAACAATTTTCCGAAACTGGGCGCCATCGTGCCACGCACCAGCCCCCTATTGACCCCTCGCGTGGAGCGAGGGAGCACCTTTTCCAGCAAGTTTTGTTCTCAGACCTGCATATTCCCAGCCAAGTTATGTTTCACTAAAATGATCATAACTTGTTCGTTTTACGATCCGTTTTACGATCCGTTTTACGATCCGTTTCTTCCTACGTAATCGTAAATTGATTCTCCATCACATGAAAATAAAATCCGACATCCGGATTAATAAAATTTTTGAGTTTTAAGCCCTCGGCTTATTACTTTTCTACCAAAATAATGACCCGTTCATGATTTTTATCAAACAACTTGTTTGTCACATTCTATTTATCATGAACATATTGTTATAATTATTTCCTACTATACAAGGTTCAAATCACGGGTTTATATACATTTTTAACATGATTTTGCTTATATGTTTATTTTGACCCATTAAGGGCATTTAAGCATTTTTTTAAGCATAAATCACGTTCAATCATATCTAGCATCATATCTCCACATTATTTATCAATTGGTCTTCACCACAACTATTATTGTGGTGGATTTAATGTGGTATTCTATTTGTTCCTAGTTTTATCCCTCGGATTATCATTTTACGGTAAAGACTCATTTAGAGTCATTTGACCCAAAGGTTCATACCTTTCCCTTTTCATACTTATTCTAAGTATTTACTTGATTATAAAACTCGTTTTCAAACCACCTTTAAGGGTCGTTTGCTCGATTTAGCTTACAAGGGCGTTTTGGTCAATTTTAGTCCTTCTTTTATGACGAAGGACTTTTAATAACTTGTTTGACCAAAATCCGACCTTTTAACTATAATCATGTTTAGAAACCATTATGTTTCTTAAAACACCATGATTATAATTTAAATTATTGGGTTTACCTATTAAGGTAACCCAATGTCCATTTTTGACTTCATTTAACTCTCATTGAACTTTAAGTCCTAAATGAGTAGTTAACCTATTACGCATACCTGGCTCGGATCAATATATTGACCCGTTTTACTACCTTGCTGTAATAACCGCTAAGTAATAGCGATGCAAATATCCATTCGATATTTACTCCTGAAATCATATAACTCGACAATAATCATTAGTCGATACTGTCAAAAGGTGATATCTTCACCTTTTGGCCCGTTTGGTCTAAGTGACCGGTTATCTTTGCGAGATGTTATTTATTACCATCTCATCTACATGACTCGCTCCGGATTACACTATACGGTCATTTTACTTATAAACCATTTCTTGACTCTCTTGACCCATTATGGTTTACGTCCTAAAGTGTCTTTTCAAAAACTAACTGTTATTGTCAACGCTTGACCAAATTACCGTTTTAACTCCTTTTTAACCATCAATATGGTTTCTTATCATCTTCGCTTATCTTGTTCCGTACGACTACACGTCGGAACATCATATTTCAATTGCTTATTAATCTTATTCGTAATTAATACGATAAGAGAATATTCTACTAATTAAGAATAGTATAAGTTATACCTACCTTGCATCTGAATTATGCTTATCCCTCACACTCGATTTGTTTGACCCGCTTCCTTCCCAAGCTTCCACCTAGCTTGTTAAGCATCAAACTATCATTGTAATTTGTAAGATGGTTAGATCAGTCATAATCGTTCACGACTATTCCATCCTACAATTCTTATGTCGAATTTATCATTCGATCATATCATTGGTCAGTTTGACTTTTTAAAGTCAACTTCCTATTAACGTAAATAATTACATGATATAGCTCAACTCCTCGTTTAATTACTTAGTCAATTATCCCGTAAGTATTATTCTTATCCTACTGTTTTAATCACTTTATTAACCAATTTCTTGTAATCGAAAATCATCGAATTAACACAACTTTAATCATTTTTAATACATGATGATATCAAACATCATACAACATCAGTATATCATTGATTTTCATCTTATCATGCAAAACTCACTTCCTAGCAAGTATGATCATGTACTAAAACATACAATTTGTTCAACTATTTCTTTATTATTATCATGTATGATGATTCTAAACACAATTGTATCATCAATTTCATCATGTGATTAAAATCCACTTATCCTAGTGTGGTAAATCATCTAAACATTCAGTTCATAGCATCATATGTATAATTTTCACTTAGGGTTTTGTTCCTAAGCAATTATACATCATAATTCGGCCATAGCTTCAATAATTCATTCATAATTCGTGATTATGATGTTTATTCAAATTTCACAACTACACAAATCATCAAAATTTTATATACCTTATGATCCCCTAGCTTGGGTGATCATTAATTCACATTCAGTTGCGAATTTGAGCTTCGTTTATGCCTTCAATTTGATGATTCTAGTTGAATTAGGGTTTTAGCTCCTAGGGAGCTTCCTGGGTTCGAACAGAACACACCCAGAACACACACTATGTGTGTTTTATTTTGTTTATTCCATTTTATATTACAACTTTCAAGCTATCCGAATTTTCCCCTCTTATTTGGTTAGTTATTAAGTAGGCCATAACCTACTTATTTCTAACAATATTCCCACTTACTAACTAGGTTAAACATTCCTAGTTAACATAGTGGGTTCGGGGAATTTATGACTCATTTTATGTTATTCCCGTTAACTTGGTCCTTTTATAAACTTTATTTCTCAAAAAGCTTTCATTCAATTTTTATTTAATATTTGGTTTATTCATTTAAAATCCTAATATTCATTGGGTTAATTTTACCACTAACGGTACTTTACCCGTCTTTTAGTATTAACGTGGTTTGATTACCAAACCCGTTTTTGGGGTGTTACATTTTTGGGATTGTATCCTTGCTGACTCAAACCACTTAGCCGAGGGTAACGTCACCTTCAAAAGAGGGGCCTACCACTTTTCGCATTAATAACTAACTTAATTGTCTTTCAATATTCCGACCCTTTGGGATTGTATCCCTACTAACTCAAACCACTGGGTTGAGGGTAACGTCGCCTTCAAAAGAGGGGCCTACTACTATAACTAAGATAATCTCTTAAAAAGTCTGAAAGTGCAAAAATCATCAAAGGGTACATTAAAGATGAGTTGGATCCAAGTGATTCTATCTTGTCTATTTGTTTTTCATTTTATTTATCTTTTTAATTTTTAGATTTATTTTCATATTTAAAACTCTTTTCTCAAAATTTGAATCTATTAGACGTTGACGCTAATCCGGTATTAAAAGCTCTTGTGTCCTTGGACGACCTCGGTATCTTACCAACACTATACTACGCTCGCGATGGGTGCACTTGCCCAAGTGTGTGTTTAGTGTTAGTATAATATCGTGTTTTATAAATTGAAAACTTGACTATTGCGTAAAACGGGCTTAAAATATTAATAAAATCATATCACGCTCGGCACACACCAATCATCACACATGTCCCATGAGGTGTCAAAGATCAAAGGTGATCAAAACAAGTGTCAATTACAGGTTAGAACTTGGAGAACACGAGTTCTTGGGCTCCAAGCAAAGGAAACTATGGGCTGAAACAAATTTTTGTTACTGGCAGGCTTTGGCTACCCGCACAGACTAAGCCAAGTCTGTCGCGCCTCGCCATACCCTCAAACTAATTTTTGAAACTTGGCAGATTTGGCCCCTGGACTTGTTTTGTCGCATTTTGTCACTTTTAACCCCTTTTAACCCAATTTTTAGGCTTTATAAAGGTGTTAAGGCATATGTAACTTGGATTTTGCCCGAAAATGTCGTGAATATCGGTTCATTCGGTTGTACGATTACGTTTTTGCATAATTACGTCAAACGCTATAGCGAACATGAAAATGACCGAAATTTCGCAACGATTGATATTTTTGCATTCTTATCAACAAAATACAAGATTTTATTGATTACAAAAATTTTTTGATGTCTAAATGTGGTTCATATACAAAAATACGAGAATTGGCAGACTTTCGCAGTTTATCGCAAATAGTCCCTAGACTCGAATAAGCATGTTTTTGTCGTATCGAATCGTTCAAAACTTATTTCTAAGTTATGTAAAAGGTATTTAGGGTATGTGTAGCTTATGTCCTTGTTCCGGAGTGTACGTCATGTTAAACTGATTAAATTTCAGTAGCAGTTTACGTATTACTTCCAAAAAAGTTATGAGAGTTTGAAATTGTACAAGGACAAAAAATGTGCAAATGTCACATGTAATTATACAATCCTGGAAATAAAACACAAGGTTTCATTGAATATGAAATTGTTCGGAATTGTACAATGGTTGAAAAGGCACAAATGTCGCAGTAGAACCAGTTGAGTGTTCTTTTTATTCCTTGTTACTTAGTAAATTTATACTTGTGTTCTAATTGGACGAAACTTTAGAGATGAAAACTGCACTTTACTAAAAAAACTAACAACCCCATCGTCACCTTTCTATTTGTTATGCGACACTCGATACTCGCTCGACGTTCGTTCGAAAATACTCGGATCGAAAGGCGGTCGTTCGACTTTGGCTCGGTTGAAAAACCGTTCGGTTCGATTCGATTCGATTTGTAAACGAACCGAGCACGAGCAAAGGTTTGATCGGTTCGGTTCGGCTCATGAACAGCGCTAATTACCTTTCTTTTATTTTTTATATACAGTTTAATTTATAACCTAATTTGATTTTCTTAAATAATTTGTAATCATTAGTTAAAAAAACGAAATACACAGTGTTGCTTAGTTTTTATTAAACATTTCTATATAAATTATTACAAATACCGAGTTGTTTTTAAATTAAAGTATTTTTTTCTCGAAATTGATTTTCACAATTTTAACAAAATTAAAGTTTTATTGTTACTTAGTGAGCAAATATTAATTATTCCATATACAAATTAGCAACTTTTTTGTGCATTATGAGTTGTACCCCAAACTTGGGGAGTTTTTCAAAAAAAAAAAAAAACTTTGCTATTTCACTTTCAACCTAAAAGTTTTATCTTTTACATTTTAACCCATTTGAAATTTTTACTTTTAACTCAAAGTTTTTCATCTTTTGTAATTTAACACAACACTTTATTATTTACAACTTTGGTCTCCCATACTTTTTATCTTTCGCAAGTTTTTCATTTTACATTTCGTTTTAAATTTGCGAGTTGACATGTCGTAGCGTGCACGTGAGGTTAAAAGTTTTTTGCTCTATTTTTTCATATTTGACAGACCTTTCGCAACGCGTCCATTTTTTCCCTTTTGAAAAGTTCGTCGCAACGAGCGGGTCCTAGATCGACTAAGTTATTGTTTTCTACGTTTTATGTTTCTGGTTTATTCTTCGCATTAACACACTGTAACGGGTGTGCGTGGTTCAACGATTTTAGTCTGCTTTTCGTTTAGTGTAATTTTTACCATTTTATCTATTTTATTTTTACGATGTTGAGAGTCGATGTGGTTGTGGCATTGGTGCTACTAGGCACTGTTTTACAAACGTTTTTAACCTATTAAATTTTTACTAATATTTTGTTTCGGTTTACCCCTATCCTTCCTTTACTTAAAAACTATTTTTTACGTGCATATTTTATGTACGGGTATGTATAAATATGATTTGTTCTGCATCCCGGCGTAATTTTTTTATAGACGAGTCAGGTCAAATATAATACGTTTTCGTTTAAAGAAACCATTTTTACGTGCATATTTTTATGTACGTTTTCGTATAAATTCAAGTTGTTCTACGTTTCGACGTAAACTTTTTTGGGAAACGATTCATGTCAAATATACTATGTTTTCGTCTTTATTTTATGTATGTTTCGTAAAGTTTGTTTCGAACCAAGTGAAGTCAAATTATGGTTTCTTTTTCTCTTATTTTTTCGAAAGCTCTAATTAATCCCTTTCAATTACATGTTCATATTTTCTTTCATACCCGTTACGTTTTCTATGTATGTGTTGGGTCACATATAATACGTTATGATTGTTCGATATGAATTTGATTTACTTTACGTTTGATCCAATCACAATGCTTATATTTGTTACATTGAGTTCAACTGGATACGTCGAAATGTGTGTTTTCATATGGTTAATGCATCATATAACGTTTCGACTAATCCATTCAATGTTTACGATGTACCCGCGCCGCAACGCGGGCGGGTCTTAACCCTAGTTGGAGAAAAGTAGCGAGTAAATTATATTAAAAAGTTTAAAAAATATCTCAGTGTGAGAGGGAAAACACCTTCACATGTGATGTCTACGTAGCGTTGCTCATATTCACACCCATCACAGGTACCTCGGATGCTTTAAGATTAACTAATATGGTCGGCCTAGGGGTGGACGAGCCGCACTCCTGGCCGTGGCCCGATTTTTTTGGAGGCTAAATTTTTTTAAGAGTTAAATGTCTGGTTGGTCCCTGTGATTTGTATTGTAGACTTGGTTCGAAGGGTTCAATAATTACAGAGTTGGTCCCAGTAGTTGAAATTTTTGTACTCGGGTGATCCTTACCATAAGTGACCGTTAAAATATTCAGTTAAGTGTGTGAAATGTCTAAAATACCCTTGTCCATTTAATATACAACAACAAAAGCCATAAACAAACATTTAAAATAAAACAAAATATCAATTACTACCCAACCTTTAATTACGGCTCCAACCCGATCTTCCCTTTCAGCAACCACCACCATCCAACCACCACATCCCCCGTTCTTTCCTTTCAGCAACCACCCTTAAATTACCCTCATTCACCACAAAAACCATAGTCAACCACCACCTCCACGAGACTAGATAACCCACCCGTCCCCTACGGTATCGCTACAACTACTCAGTTACTCAGAGTCGGCGCCACTGATGCACGCCACCGCCACTCCGATCGGCACACCCAGGCTAAGACGGAAAAGACTTGACTTGGCCGGAGCTTCGCCGTATCCGGCAATGATCGATGATGTCACGGCCCCTGTCTCGGTTTTACCTGGTTCAGGAGCCGCGGGACAGAAACCCGTGGTATTTATTTATTTTGGCAGCGGAAATTTTAACAAGATCGTGAAAACTGAAAATGCCCAATTATTTTATTTCACAATTTGGGATAAACCCCGTAATTTACAATAGAGGAATTTCACGAGGAAATTCCCTGTTTTACAAAACATGTTTATTTATTTTATCGAGCCACCTCTTCAAGCTTGTTAGTTCTCCGTAGCACTTTTTCTTGATTCACAGTAGATCACCTGAAACATGTTTAAAAAGGTTTTATCAGCGGGGAAATACTAGCGAGTCACTCAATTTTGATAAAACGACACACAGTTATGAATTACAGCATAAGAGCGATTACAATGGCTACTATCTTATTTTTATCTGGCGCCGTGTCACACCCTGGTGACGATGGTCATACCACTATTGGGTCCTTTCACCCAAGTAGTGATGATTATCACTGTTAGGTTGGTGAACCTAACCGTGAGAAATTAGTAATGTGCACAATACCCCACTTGCCAGTGATTTAAGATAACCAAGACTTAATCCCTGTAATTATAACTTTGAAAATAATCTGAGGTATTGTAAAACAACTTTGATAAAAAGAGAATAACTCACATTGCAAGTTTAAACGGGCAGAGTTTAGCCTACTGATTTAGCCTTGTAACCTAATTTAAATAACAATGCATACGAACTAGGTCAGTAACTTAATACAACATTTACGATAAATTTCACGAAATCAAAACCCTCACGACGAATGACAAAGTATAGCCCAAATACGGGGAGCACTTAAACATCCATCGGATTGGTTTCAATCAGTCGGACATTGTATCGTAGCAGTGATCGAGTTATTACCCTTGATCGTAGCAGCGTCTTCCTACTTTCAACTTGATTTTCGAACAGAATAAGTGTGATTTGAAAGTTTTCTCGAGCACAGACGATCAGGCCATCCACAAGCAATTTATAGCTGAAAAATGGGTTTTACGCGGCCCGCGTAAACCCTCGCTTGACTCTTACGCGGCCCGCGAGGGCCCCCTAGTCTACGTGTAGGGCTGGTGTGTCACAGGTAGGTCCCCCACGTGTGCGACACGTGGCCTGGAATGCTTATCCGGTCAACTTTAAGTTGACGTGGCCCACGTAAGCCTAAGCTTACGTTTTACGCGGCCCGCCTGAAACTCAAAATTCTTGTTTTCTTGGTTTTTCATGCACATTCGGGTTTTAGGGGTCCGGGTTTTCACTTACGGGTCGTTTATGGACATTTTTGCAGGTCCTTACAGCCTTCCCACCTTATTTAAAATCTCGTCCTCGAGATTTATTGAAATAAGTGAGGATATTTTCGCTTCATTTCCGATTCCAGCTCCCAGGTATACTCGGGTCCTCTTTTTGAATCTCATTTGACTTTGACCAGTACCAATCTTTTATGTTTGAGAAACCTAATCTTTTTGTCTTCTATTTGAAGTGGTTTCTCCATGAACTTTAATTTTTCATTCACCTGTATGTCTTGAAGAGGGACTACCAGGGATTCGTCAGATAAACATTTCTTGAGGTTGGATACATGAAATACGTCATGTACCCCTGCCAACTCTTCTGGTAGTCGTAAACGATAGGCAACCGGTCCTATTCTCTGGATCACTGGGAATGGTCCTACGTTCCTTGGACTTAGGTTTCCTTTCTTACCGAACCGAACTACTCCTTTCCAAGGAGAAACTTTTAATAGTACTTTGTCTCCAACCTGAAATTCTAACGGCTTGCGTCGATTATCTGCATAACTCTTCTGGTGATCTCGAGCCGTTTTCAGTCTTTCCTTGATTTGAGTGATCTTGTCGGTGGTTTCTTGCACGATCTCGGGACCTGATAATTGGCTCTCTCCTATTTCTGCCCAGCAAACTAGAGTTCTACACTTTCGTCCATACAGTGCTTCGAACGGGGCAGCTTCGATGCTTGAATGATAACTATTGTTATAGGAGAATTCAATTAAAGGTAGGTGGTCATCCCAGTTTCCACCAAAATCTATAACACATGCTCTAAGCATGTCTTCCAGGGTTTGGATCGTCCTTTCACTTTGTCCGTCTGTTTGGGGATGGTAGGCTGTACTTAAATTTAGTCGGGTTCCCATTGCTTCCTGGAAACTAGTCCAGAAATGGGAAGTGAAATGACCATCCCTATCTGATATAATGGAGAGTGGGACTCCATGTAAGGATACTACCTCGTCTACATATAATTTTGCTAACCTTTCCATGCTAAAGGTTTCTTTCATGGGTAGGAAATGAGCTGATTTGGTTAATCGATCCACAATTACCCAAATTGCGTCGTTACCTTTTATGGTTTTGGGTAACTTAGTAACAAAGTCCATGGTTATTAGTTCCCATTTCCATACAGGCATTTCGAATTGTTGAAGTAGACCTGAGGGTTTCTGGCGTTCTGCTTTAACTTGCGAACAAGTTAGACACTTAGATACATATCTAGCTATATCCTTTTTCATTCCTATCTACCAGAAGTTATTTCTTAAATCTTGGTACATCTTATTATTTCCAGGATGCATGGTATACCTAGATTTATGGGCCTCCTCTAAAATTTTATTTCTTAAATCTCCTTGCTTAGGTACCCAAATCCTTTTCTTGTGGAATCTTCAAATTCCATCACTTCCTTGCTCTAATTCCTTTATTCGTCCCTTCATTTCCTCGGCATCATCCTTGATTGATGTTTCCTGAATATTCTTCAGTTGTTCCATTAAGTCTAATTGTAAACTTAATCTAAGAGCACGAACTCGTCGTTGTTTCTCATGATACTTACGACTTAAGGCATCTGCAACTATGTTTGCTTTTCCTTCGTGATATTGAATATCACAGTCATAGTCACTTAGAATTTCCATCCATCTTCTTTGCCTCATGTTTAATTCCTTTTGCCCAAATATGTACCTTAAACTCTTATGATCTGTATAGACACTAAACCTACTTCCGTACAGATAATGTCTCCAAATCTTAAGGGCAAAAATTATGGATCCTAATTCCAAGTCATGAGTCGTATAATTTTCCTCATGCTTTTTCAATTGCCTTGAGGCGTACGCAATTACCTTCTTGCGTTGCATTAGCACACATCATAATCCTAGCTTAGAAGCATCGTAGTAAACTTCAAAATCTTATGTCCCTTCTGGTAAGGCAAGAATTTGGGCATTTGTTAACTTTTGCTTTAAAATCTTAAAAGATTCTTCTTGCTTAAGTCCCCATTCAAACTTTACTGCTTTACAGGTTAGCTTAGTTAATGGCACAGCTATTTTGGAGAAATCCTTAATAAACCGTCTATAGTATCCGGCTAACCCTAGAAAACTTCTAACTTCCATAGCTGATTGTGGGACCTTCCATTTGGTGATCGCTTCTATTTTGGAGGGATCTACGTGAATACCTTCGTGATTCACCATGTGTCCTAAAAATTGCATCTCTTGTAGCCAAAATTCACACTTCGAGAATTTGGCATAAAGCTTCTCCTTTCTTAACAAAGTTAAGAGTACATGTAGGTGCTCACAATGTTCATCCTGGCTTTTGGAATAAATAAGTATATCGTCGATGAAAACAATTACAAATTTATCCAAGTACGGTTTACAGATCCTATTCATCATGTCCATGAATGCTGCAGGAGCATTTGTTAATCCAAATGGCATGACTGTAAACTCGTAATGACCATACCTAATTTTGAACAGGGCCGTCTCCGAAAATGTTTAAAAAAAATTTGGCCCTGTGCGAGATAAAAAATCGGGCCCTCCCCTAAATCAATTGTTATATAATATTTAATTTGGATTTAGTTGTTTGAAATTTTGGTCTTTAAAAACTTAGTGGGATATTTTGTCATTAGTTATTTAGCTTGGGTTTAAATTTTGGGCATTTTAAAATAGTTGTAACTTCTAGTATTAAAACAGATTGACCCAGTTAAAAGTAAAAATATAGAGCTTTTTAATATATATATATATATATAGGGGGAAGTTCATTTGAGAAGAATCTTCTTGCAAGAAGAAAAATAAATTAATCTAGGCCATGTATTTTTTTGGTCAATGGTTGTAAATCAATATATAATTTTTGTCTACTTTTAATTAATGTTTTAATTAATAAGGGTAAGATAGACATTTTGATTTTGAATACTAATAAATATTATAGAAGGGTAACTCTCTTATTAATGACACCATAATTTCCTCCTTCACCACATTAATGTGTTGGTCCTACACCAATTTTATTAGAAGTGACCAAATTATTTAAAAGTATTATGTCTTTCACATATTTTATTTTAAGTCACAAATTATTTAAAAGTGTTGGGTCTGCACATTATGTACCTTACACCAAAACATTGTTTTTATGGTGTAGGAAACATTGTTTTTATGGTGTAGGATACATTGAATATGAAGGATCATGTGCATGATTGTTTTTATTGTGTAAGGTGCAAAACTATTTTATAGGATGACTCATTAAATGAGCAGGGTTCATTAACTTTAATAGCAAAAATAAAGGATAGACTCATTAAATTATTTATTCAAATTACATTTATACCCTTTATTCTTTTTATTCTTAAATTATAATTTCTTCTCATTTGAACTCTCCACTATATATATATATATATATATGGGATATTGGCATTCAGTTATCTCAAATAGACTTCATTAGCCATTGGCAGACCCACATTTTTTTATTCCCCCTGACAGTCCCACTTTTCAACTATTTTTACTCCACTGGTCCTCAGTTAAAAAAACTTAACAGAGTTATATTTTTTTCCGAATTACAAAATGACGTTTTAAGGCTTTTGATCAGAACGAGGATACGAGTCTACTGATGTAAAAAATGTGTCAATGGCCAATGACGTCTACTTGAGATTATTAGAGACCAATATTAAGATATATGTTGAGTTAATCTCAGAACTCTAAATAATTACAGAACTTCTAATAAACAGTTCTTACACATCAAAAAACAAATAGAAATAACATAGAATATAGAATATTATATTTTTTACTGAGGTAAAAATAGATAAATATAGAATATTAGTATATTAGATAAAAAAAAATCAAATAAATTAAATAAACTAATAAATGTATAACCTAACATAATAATAAATAAGAATCCAACTGAAATTAAAATGGTTTCTTTTAAGGTTTTTATGTTATCATTATTTACTTTTTCGTAATTATAAATTTAAAAGAAAATAGGTCAAAGTTTGAAAGGACACAACTGTGCCAGAACTAAAAAGGTTATCTATTATCTATGTATTGTCTTTGATACCCTTACTTACCCTTACTAAATTACTTAAATACCCCCATCCTCTTCATCTTTGC
The DNA here is from genome assembly GCA_030545235.1 of Helianthus tuberosus. Classification (NCBI taxonomy): domain Eukaryota; kingdom Viridiplantae; phylum Streptophyta; class Magnoliopsida; order Asterales; family Asteraceae; genus Helianthus; species Helianthus tuberosus. Next base: position 109,875,386 of record CM060426.1, on the reverse strand, counting down.
CCTCTTAAGATCTTTCCTGCAACTACTTCTTGCCGGAAAAATATTCCGGTCAACATTCCGGATAAAATTAGGGGCCCCGAGACCCACCTCTCCGCCACTGCCCAACCTTATATGTACAGATATATATAAAAATACAGAAAATTTTGCAAGCCCCTTTTCGTTTTTGGCCCTGAGCGGTCGCACACCCGGCACATGCTCATGGTCGGCCCTGGTTCTGAAAGCAGTTTTAGGTATGTCTTCTTCTTGTACTTTCAACTGATGGTATCCGGATCGTAAGTCTATCTTAGAAAAATATCTAGCTCCCTGAAGTTGATCGAAAAGATCATCAATCCTAGGTAATGGGTATCGATTCTTAATTGTAACCTTATTCAATTCCCTATAATCAATACACATTCTCATTGAACCATCTTTCTTCTTTACAAACAACACTGGAGCTCCCCACGGGGATGAACTAGGTTGTATAAATCCTTTGCTTAATAATTCATCTAACTGCTTTTTCAATTCTAACATTTCGGTGGGTGCTAACCGATAAGGTGCCTTAGCTATCGGTGTAGTTCCAGGAATTAGATGAATTCTAAATTCTACTTCCCTATCGGGTGGTAATCCAGGTAGTTCTTCTGGGAATATATCTGGATATTCTGATACTACTGGAATTTCCTTAAGTTCCTTACCTTTAGTATTAATAACTACCGAAATCATATACACAACTTCTTGTTTTCTTGAATAACTGGCCACTTTCATTACTGAAATGAATTTCATTGGCCTTCGTGGCTTATCTCCTGCAACCACAACTATTTCTCCTGTGGGTGTACGAATTTCTATAGAATTCTTATCACAGAGGATTCGAGCATGGTTGGCTACTAACCAATCCATTCCTAATACAACATCGAATCCAGCTAAATTCATAGGTAACAGGTTTGCAGAAAATTTATGGCCTAAGAGTTATATCTTTCCTTCTTGCAAAACCTTATCTATGTTAACAGAATTCCCATCTGTGGTTTCTACCGTAAAAATTTGTCTAAGGTTGGTTAAGGGTAGGTTAAGAGCTTGGCAGAATGAAGTATTTATAAAACTTTGGTTTGCACTAGAGTCAAATAATACTTTCGCATAAACGTCGTGAACTAGGAACGTACCAGCTATCACATCAGGGATTAGTTATGCTTCCTGGGTAGTCAGTTGGAAGGCTCTTGCGTTCTTTTTGGTAGTTCCTTCTGCAGGTTTGGCTTTGTGGTCAGCTGTTTTGACCAGTTTAGGGCAGTCTGGTCTAAAATGTCCAGCTTCTCCACAGTTGAAGCAGATTGTTGATTTCTTCCTTCTGCAATCTTCTTCTTGATGCCCTGGAATTTTGCAGAAATTGCAATATCCTTTGCATCTTCCAAAATGCTTTCTTTTACAGGTGCTGCAAAATGGAGCAGTGGAAGGTTGCCTGGTTCCCTTTTTCTTGAAATTATTACTATTACCCACACGGAATCCTTGGGTAATCTTTTGAGCTACTTCCTTCTTCCGGTTTTCTTCCCTGGTGCGTACCAGCCCATCCGTTAAAGTGTTGGCTAATTCTACTGCATCGTCAATTGTGCGGGGTCTCGCAGCTTTAACGATATCACGGATTTCGCCAATCAAACCCCAAATATAGCGAGATATAAGTACCGGTTCTGGCAAAGCCAGGGTTGGTACAACTCTAGCATACTCGAAGAATGTCGAAGTATACCCTCGACAGTCTACATCTACCATTCGGTGGTTCAGGAACTTATTTGTCATTTGTTCCTTTTCATATTCGGGACAGAATTTTCTTTCCACTAGACTCTTAAATTCTTCCCAATTCATGGCATACGCTACATCACTTCCCCTGGCTTGTAGCACAGTGTTCCACCATTCTAACGCTCCTTCTTTAAAAAGATGTGACGCGTACATGACCTTGTCTTCCTCGGCACATTTACTTATTTTAATTACTGCTTCGGTTTTCTCTATCCAACGTAGTGCAGCAGTTGCCCCTTCGTTGCCTGCAAATTCAACCGGTTTACAGGCAAGAAATTCCTTGTAAGTGCAACCAGGTGTTGCAGCTTTCATTCTCTTGAGAAATGGGGCTTGCATCACATCTTCATTATTGTTATTATTGCCGCCTCCATTTACACTATTACTGAAATTGTCGTCGCAAGTACGTTTGCTATGGTTGGCCTGTGAAGGTGCAACAGGATTTCTTGCAGCAGCAAGGATTGCGGGGATAGCATTAGCTATTCCTTGGGCAACGATATTTTCTATATCTTGCCTATTAAGAAAGTGATCCTCATTGTTTTGCTCAGATTGGTTTACTTCGTTAACTGGTTCATTAACAGCTTGTTCCATCTGTTAATTAACAATATATATGTTATTGGTACAAAATAAATAACAACCAAACATAGTAAAGTAATCACATATAAACATGTTAACACGTATAGCCAAAATTGTCGACTTTGCGACGTTGATATTTTTTTATATATTAGTATGCATCCATACACACCAGTTATATTACAAAAGTTTTATTTTAAGTTATTTTACATGATTATATTTTTATTAGTATTTATTATTATTTTATTATTATTAAACACGTAACCACACAACCATATACGATCCCTGTCAGCTGGCACTTCAGAAACGACGTTCCCTCTCATCGTATTTCCATGATATCCTCTCCCCCACTTCCCGGATTCTATTTCCTGCGTCTACCAGCTCTTCGCCATAATGGCGGAGTTCAGCCAAGTTCTCAGTGCTCATCGGTGGGTTTGGTGCAGGCTCAGGGTAAAACTGGGGGAAAAAGGTGTTAGGATTATTCAAGAGATTCTGAAATTGCCAATCACTTGTCCACCGTTCCTCTAGCTCTCCGGGTAGAAGTTGGTGGTTGACAATGGGATCTGGAATAGCAGGTTCCAAATTAACTGGAAGTTGTGATTCAGCAAGATAGTTGAAAAGGTTTTCATTGGCAGGTCCAATGAGGTCACAATTTGCCAGTTTGCGATCCAGCTCCTCCCAGGGTGACATTTCCTGGGCTTGCCCTGAACTTTCCCCTATCTCTTTTCCTTTGCCTTTGTCTTTTGGTTCCTCAGTCTTTTTAATCCTCTGGGCAGCTGGCTTCTTTCTCCGTCCGCGTCTCCAGCCTATGATTCTCCTTCTTTTCTTCGTCTTGGGTTTCTCCTGGGCTTGAGCCTGGAATTCCATAGGTTCTTCAGTGTCGGCCAGATAATCGGAAAAGTCTCTGGAAACTTCCATACCAGCAGAATGGATATTGAGATTCTGAAGAGCTTTAGACAACTCATTCATGCTTTTTAGCAGATATAGAGGAAACACAAAATCCTAATTAGAAAGTTATATATTGCAAATTAAATTTCACAGAATCACAGAGTGGCAAATTGAGAAATTAAGTATTTCTAAATATTTAATTGGCTTAAATCAGTGGCTCTGATACCACCTTTTTTCTGTCACGGCCCCCGTCCCGGTTTTACCTGGTTCAGGAGCCGCGGGACAGAAACCCGTGGTATTTATTTATTTTGGCAGCGGAAATTTTAACAGGATCGTGAAAACTGAAAATGCCCAATTATTTTATTTCACAATTTTGGATAAACCCCGTAATTTACAATAGAGGAATTTCACGAGGAAATTCCCTGTTTTACAAAACATGTTTATTTATTTTATTGAGCCACCTCTTCAAGCTTGTTAGTGCTCCATAGCACTTTTTCTTGATTCACAGTAGGTCACCTGAAACATGTTTAAAAAGGTTTTATCAGCGGGGAAATACTGGCGAGTCACTCAATTTTGATAAAACGACACACAGTTATGAATTACAGCATAAGAGCGATTACAATGGCTACTATCTTATTTTTATCTGGCGCCGTGTCACACCCTGGTGACGATGGTCATACCACTATTGGGTCCTTTCACGTTAGGTTGGTGAACCTAACCGTGAGAAATTAGTAATGTACACAATACCCCACTTGCCAGTGATTTAAGATAACCAAGACTTAATCCTTGTAATTATAACTTTGAAAATAATTTGAGGTATTGTAAAACAACTTTGATAAAAAGATAATGACTCGCATTGCAAGTTTAAACGGGCAGAGTTTAGCCTACTGATTTAGCCTTGTAACCTAATTTAAATAACAATGCATACGAACTAGGTCAGTAACTTAATACAACATTTACGATAAATTTCACGAAATCAAAACCCTCACGACGAATGACAAAGTATAGCCCAAATACGGGCAGCACTTAAACATCCATCGGATTGGTTTCAATCAGTCGGACATTGTATCGTAGCAGTGATCGAGTTATTACCCTTGATCGTAGCAGCGTCTTCCTACTTTAAACTTGATTTTCGAACAGAATAAGTGTTATTTTGAAAGTTTTCTCGAGCACAGACGATCAGGCCATGCACAAGCAATTTATAGCAGAAAAATGGGTTTTACGCGGCCCGTGTAAACCCTCGCTTGACTCTTACGCGGCTCGCGAGGGCCCCCTAGTCTACGTGTAGGGCTGGTGTGTCACAGGTAGGTCCGCCACGTGTGCGACACGTGGCCTGGAACGCTTATCCGGTCAACTTTAAGTTGACGCGGCCCGCGTAAGCCTAAGCTTACGTTTTACGCGGCCCGCCTGAAACTCAAAATTCTTGTTTTCTTGGTTTTTCATGCACATTAGGGTTTTAGGGGTCCGGGTTTTCACTTACGGGTCGTTTATGGACATTTTTGCAGGTCCTTACAGATGAACACAGGGTGCGTTTGTAGAAAAGAATTGAAAGTGAAATCGTGTGGTTAAAGGTCTGACTAGTGTTCTGGGTTTGATATATATACAGTTAAAACGAATTTTGTAAGATTGAGTCCGTTTAAGAATTAATTTGTAACAATAAAAACTCAAGGATTCGGTTAAACCATTTCATTCATTTGGTAGATTCTGTAGTAGAAAATGTGTGCGGTATATTAAGAATGTTTGATGGATTCGGAATCGTGAATAAAAACGGATGATTGTCAACAGTAAAGGTAAATCAATCCAGAATTTCTCCTTTGTTCGCGGGAATTCTTGGTTTACTAACATGAACTGATACAAATTGCCCAAAACGCGTGAATCGTTGTTGGTAATGTTTGAAAGCGCTTAAGACCCCGATGAATCGGAGATGTTGGTGGTGGTGGTGGTCAGGTTTGAGGTAGGAGAAGAAGTGGGGTAAGGTGGGACCCATAAAGATTTATTGTTTTAATTAAACATCTTTTTGTTTTTCTAATAAGTAAGGATACTTTGGTCATTTAACAAGACTTAACTAGAAAACTTAACATAGGTTAGTGATAACGACCATATCTGTGCAAAAATTACAATTACTATGACCAACTCTATAATTAATGAAGCCTTAGGACCAAGTATACAATATCTGCAAAACACAAGGACCAACCAGGCATTTAACTCTTTTTTTAACTTTAACATCACACACACACATATGTATATATTTAAAAATATAATATAAAAGTTTAATCTTACAACTTACTGGGCCTAGATAATTTTATTCTTATCCATATCTCATATTAGACTCATTAGTCCTATTTTGATCAACATCCATTATCCAAACATCTTTCTAATATAATTTATTGGACCCTCTCTATAAAAAAAAAACAATTTTACAACTTATTTGGCCCAAATAAATTTATTTTTATTCATATCTAAAATTTTATAAAATATAGGATCCGTTAGTCTTTCTATAATCCATATTCATTATTCAAACATCTATCTAATGTAATTATACATATGAATGGAAAGAGCTCATAAATAGTATTTGCTCTTGATTTTTTCTATCACGTCGATCATTATATTATAAAAAGATTGAAATAAAGATGGCTAAATTCGCAAAACCAAGGGCGGACCTAGAATGATAGAAGCGGTAACCTTCGTTGCCCATTGACGCTCCGACAGTAGTGCAAATTTTGAAAAAATTTGATGTTTTTTCAATTTCGTTACCCCATTTTATTGAAACGTTACCTCTATGCGGATTTTCTAGATCCGCCAGTGCGCAAAACCAATTTGATTGCAGGTTGCTTGATTTACCAGTGATCTCACGTAATATATTTTCAACTTCATTGTATGTCAATTTTTTTAGCAAAACTTATTAATATATATATATTATTCATATACTTAATTAATATTACCTACAATGGATAAACATTTTGTTACACGTTTAAAAGTTATATGTTAAAAAGAAACATGATGAAAAGAGGTTTTTTTTTTTAAATAATATGCCATCTATTATTTGATTTAACTTTTTATTTGATAACATACATGCATTAATCGTACCGTCATAATAGTTACATTCTTTGATTTGTGCTTTTACTCCTTTTTTGATTTGGGGTTTGACGAACAACACCGTTCCAATATCAAAATTATCGAACCGGTACCAATATTCATTTTTATTGTTTTCTATCGATGTAAAACATGTTTGATATTGTTTTGGGAATATCACAACCTATTTGTTGCGTTTTTTCGGTTGCTATAAAGAGGGCCAATATCATAACGAACGAACTGATACAGGTCGAGTTCCCGCCGCATAGCGCGGGGGAGCTCCACTAGTTAATAATAAAATGTTAAAAATAAAAGGTTGAACACTAAAGATCGAATATTGATGAAGATAAACTTTATATGAAGTTGAAGTTGTTTGGCACATTAGAAACCAGTGAATTTAGCAACCCTATACTTTGTTTTATTTATTGCTATAACGTTAATCGTTCTTTAAAAAAATAGTTTATATAATTCGTTAAACCGAATAAGTTTTTTTGGGTTAGCCGAGGTACTTAAATTCAAGATTTACAATATTTTGAAAAGCATGTCCTAATTCTTTGGAAGTTCACTACAATGCTAATTATATTATATCCACGAAAAATTCTCCCAACAACGTTAATAAAACCTCAACCCATCGTTGACCTAAAAGTTCTCTCCTTTCAAACATTTTAACGAGGAGTTGAACAACTGGATTTAAATAAACTAAATTAATCAAGTCCCTTAAAAACATGGAATTTTCCCCACCTTACCTTATTTCTTTTGGAAATTCGTTTTACAATATTATAACAAAATAATTTTAGAAAAATAAAAAGCTAAAAAGACAGACCGAAGAAGAAAAAGGTGGTGAAGTTCGAAATGGCGTTCACCGGAACTTTAGAAAAATGCAAGATTTGCGAAAAGACTGTTTATTTTCTTGAAATGATAACTGCTGATGGAATCACTTATCATAAAACATGCTTCAAATGCAGCCAATGCAACGGCAAGCTTACGGTATATGTTTTTGTTTGGTTTCCTTAATTCTTGAATTAATCGCTATGACCGACTCGCAAATAATCTCTCATTGATCCCATGTTTTCTTAACCGAATTTGAATGATACGTACGAAGATGCCTTGTTGATACATTTCATCTTGTGTCGCGTTAAGTGGGATTTGAAACCTGAAAAATGCGAGATTTTATTTGCAATATGGAGTAGATCGATATACCCTTTTTGGAATTCGTCATAAGATTCAATGTTGAATCTATAATCTACATAACGGATTGTATGCTCTGTGCACGGACATCTATTCGAGACACTTATGTAATGTATCAATCATTGCAATGATGATACATGCATACGTACATGCACATGCATATTCTATATTGTTTTATAAAACAAGTTTTTGAAAAGGTGTGATGCATTGTTGATTATAAAGGTATATGTAACTCTTCGGCCCGGCAAACCCGTGCCGACGCTCGAGGCCTAAAATTTCAATGGGCCCGAAAAGTCTTTATAAGCTTGTATATATTTATTAAATTATATATTTAGTATATTCATCTGTTTATTATGCAAAAAAATATTGGTGGTGTAGTGGCAAAAACCATCTCAAAATAATGTAAAGGTCTCAAGTTCGAGTCTTTGCTCCATCACTAAGTTTTTATTTTTGTAATTCATTTACTCTTCACCATAATTTTGGGCCCAATTCTTTTCGTTGCCCGAGGTCTAAATTTTTTCGAGAGTTTTCGGGGACGGCTCTGCTGATCATTTCATCAAACGTGTTTATACGCATCCAACTTTTCAAGTATGATTCAACATTGTAAGTTTGTAACGCGTTTTAATTACATGTGTCTTTCTCTCGTCACAATGGTGCGACTAACTCATTAGAATGTTACGTTTTCTCCTAAGATACAAGCATGTATAAATGTCGCTACGAAAATTCTTAGGATTCTATAAAAAAAAGTGAGTTGTATATTTATTAAGCTATGAATGTGTATATATATGTATATGCATATACACTATATCAATAATGTGTTGTTATGTGTGATAGATAAGCACATACTCATCATTGGAAGGAGTTCTATTTTGCAAGCCTCACTTTGAGCAAAAGTTTAAGGAGAGAGGAGGTCTCCCTAAAGTCACACGTAGGATTTGTATTAATTTATTATCATAAACTTTATTATAACTTGATTAATTATTGTTTGAAGTTTATTATAATAATTTTTCTAATGCACATTTTAATGATGAATGATGATCAGCTGCTAAACCACAAGAGACGGTACGCTATGCTCTACTTATTTGTCATTTAATTATAGAAAATTTAAAAGATACTATTTTTTTAATTAGTTAATTTAATTAATTACAGGGAAAAGCCCCTAGTAGATTAGCTGCTTTGTTTTCTGGAACCCAAGATAAATGTGCAGTTTGTAAGAAAACTGTCTATCCACTTGAAAAGGTTTGTTTACTCAACGCACAAGTTAGGTTTATTCCAACAACATTCGAGTCGGTTTCGGTTTACACGTGAGCATGTTTAGCTAAATGGGTTGGTCTTGAGTCAACTTGAAGGGACGCAGACTGTAGCGAATTGGAAACCGAGGGACTCAAGTATTCACTTCTTTTTAAATAGGGTCTCAGGTTGATGTTTGCGACATACCATAGGGACGCAATTTGCACTTACTCATTTTATTATTATATATTATATACCTTTTAAAGGATAACTTATTCAAAGCTTAAAAGTTAAAAGAAAAACAGTCTTCGGGTTTTCTAATTTAAACGCCATTGGCTTATGGTTTTTCGGTTATGTATGTGTCTACTAGTAACGACACAAGCCACGTAAAAGTTCACGTATCTGACATGATTTTCAAGTTCGTAAAGACAATAAGATAAGTGTGTATGATTATACATGCATGCGCGATATATGGATAAAACTAATTGATTTGTTGTATCATTTGAATGTTGGTGTTTAGGTAACTGTAGAAGGAGAGTTTTACCACAAAGCATGCTTTCGATGCACTCAAGGAGGTTGCTTTCTTACACCATCTAATTACGCGGCTTTAGATGGAAACTTGTTCTGCAAGCCACATTTCGCGCAGCTATTTAAAGAGAAGGGTAGTTATAACCACCTTAAACAAGCTGTTAGCAAGAAAGCTGCTGCTGCAGAAGAATCATCAAGTGATCAAGGAACGGCGGAAAAGACACCTGAAACGGAGGAAACAACTAAAGAAGAAGAGGAAGAAACACAAGACTAAACAAAAGCCCACATGATGTTAATATAAAATGAACTATGAATAATTTAAAGTGTAAAGATTGAATCTTTTTTATTTATTTCGTTGTTGTATTACTTAACCATTTTCCTGGCTGTTTTAGAAATTTTACAGTTAAAAGAATCTTTGTATGGAAGAAATTTGAAGGCTTCAAGCTAAAAGGTACCTTTGTGGCTATTTTCAAGATCTGAATGCTTATTCCAACATTGTGTGTTGCAAAAAAAATTGCAAATCTAAAACAAAGATATTGATGTGAAAATCAGTAAGCTATCAAACATAAACGTGGGTCGTCTATAAAATGTTTTCATTTTCATCGACGTCATATGATGTCTACAGTCTTTTTTATTTAAAAAATATGTGAAAGAGTCAAAACTGTAATTGAGTGAGTCTCTGTTAGATATTAGGATTTCATTTATACGATCTCAAAAGCGTGCTCGATGAGATTGTTTTGCTTGTATTGATGCTACAAACCGCAGCTATTCATGCTCTTAAGTCTTAATATCAATGAGAATGAGAACGTACTTATCCGCAAGTTGTGAATCGGATATCTAAATATCCAATTTTTTATTAATTTTTATTAATATTCGAAACCGGATATATTTGGATACTTCGGATATTTTCAACATCCGGAATTTCGGATATTCGACAAAAAAATAAAAGTTAAATTTTCGGATATGTTCGGATCGGATTTTCAGATACGGATATTTTTGAACACCCCTACCTTCTACTATCCTATTCATTCTATCAATATTTGGGACCAAAAGTTATTGTTGGCCAAACACACCCAGTACGCATGGTCTAAATAGTTGTCTCAATGTCTTGCTTTGGGACTTGATTGAACACCATGATTGTAAATCTTTATAACTTGGCAACTAAACTATTTCACGATTTGATTTGGCATCAGTTGTAAAACATAATTGAAATTTTTGAGTAAATTACAATTTTGACCATGTGGTTATATCACTTTTACCCTTTTAACCCAAAAAGAATCTTTTAACATTTGAGTCCCCAACGTCTTTTTTTCTAACCATTTTGGCCCCTAACACTAACTCATTCATTTATTTTTAGGGGCAAAAAGGGTTAGAAAAAAGGACGTTGAGGGCTCTTATGTTTAAAAATTTCTTTTTGGAAATTTACCAGCTAATCAGCTTATAACATAGGTTCAATTCATAATCAAAAGATGTCAAAATTGAGTAGAAACTTCTTACAAGTGACTTCTATTAAGGTAATCATCAAACAACAAAGAGAAATAAAACCAAAATTGCACTCATTTGACCAAGTAAAAATAACACAAAAAAAAGTTACAAATGCATGAAGACAGCTCTAATGCTTAGCACGCGAATAGTGATTATCATTCGGGTTCCTCTTGCCACTGAAAACCGCTAAGGCTTTCCTTACCGGTGGTTGCAAAGGCGCCCTCTTGTCAGAATGGTGAGTAAACATTTCATTTGTAGCAAATATGTCATCCACCTACGGCATCCAATCAAATAAACAGCGTTAATCACGATAATTAAAGGCAGGCCCGTGGGATGCAAAAAACTTGTCTTGGGATGCAAAAACTTTTACGCCCAGCTGTTAAAACACGAAAAAAATACCTCTTTATTCTTCTTTTTCGTCTTGGGATGCAAAAACTTTTGTGGAAGTTGATCCTCGCGTAAAATAGGGTTCTTGGTTATCGCATCTCTTCCTCCTTGTGGGAGAGGCAATGAAAACTGCATAAGGTTTACAAAAACGTATAAAATGACTTATGAAACACATAACTATTAACAAATTATGTGATATGTGATTCAAAATAACTTACCTTTGTTCCTCTCAAAGATACACGAGGGCGACGGGCTGCAATAATAGCTCCGTTTTCACCGACAGTAACTGCCACTTTCCGTAAAGTACCTCCATTCCCACAACTTGGACAGAAAATCCTACCAATTTCCATTGTGACCTTGAAACAAGCATGGCATTTCAATATCCACCTGCAAATTCAAGTAAAACGGGTCAATAGTCAACAAAAAAATGTATTTTTAACGCATACAGTCCACCCAACTTAATACCCTCCATTTAACCCGATAGTCAGACCAGGTGCTTGGCACATGCAGGGGCATTTCCGTCCATTCGTTTTAAAAAGAAAGTTAATTACCTTTTTTGGTCCATGTGGTTTGTTACTTTGTTGAAAATAACCATTACAATCCATTAGTATAAAAAGTGCGAAAACTGTACCAGTACTTTCACTTTTGTAACAATTATAGTATACCTCACTTAACACCATCCATTTAACCCATTAGTCTTTATGTGAGGTGGACAGTAATTGCTACAAAAGTGAAATTGATGGTGCTGTTTTCGCAATTTTGTAAACTAATGGACTATAATGTTTATTTTCAACAAACCACAGGGACGAAAAACGTAATTAACTCGTTATGTAATTATGTATAACACACAAACTATACATGCAGAATATACAAACCAAACAAAAAGCGCTGCACGTTCAACCCAACACGTTTCAGTCCACATAAAATTAACTGTCAACAACATGTCGTAAAAAACCCCCGACCCGCGCATTTTGCTATATCTACCAAAAGAAAGGACACAAACCTGTGCAACTCGCGTATTTGCATTCCGCCTGGTGCCACTAGACGTAAACCCATCTGTAGAATAACATTCTGCATCGCAAAATCACCCGTAACACAAGCTACACTTGACTCAGAAAGTGATCGTAACATCCAGCTTTGCTCGCTACTAGCATCATCCACGTACAAAGACGCGTCAACGCTTTCGCTCGCCACACTAGTCGTATCCAACTGTTCCACGTTTTCAATCTCGTTTCTGTCGCTGTCTTCTTGAAGCCTCATTTGATCCAAAACTGTTGCAATATCTTCAGTCACCTTTTCATCGTCACATAACTCATCCGAATTTTCGTAAATCAGATCCGGCACTTTCGCATCATCAACACTTTCTTCATTTCCGTCATCTTGAACGTCTTTTTCAGTCGACTCGTACTGTTCACGTCGAGCTTTCCTCCGCAAAAACCGCCGATGAGTGCTTCGACTCACAGCCGGAAGCCAATCATCCGCGTTATCATCATCAACTTGCCCTTGCGACGCATCGATTCCCGCCACCACCATCTTCTTCCCGTCAATCACAACTTCTTTCTTTTTTGGTAAAAACTTTCGCGGCTTTCCAAGCGCGCCGTTATCATGTACTTCGGATCCGTTTACCGATGCAGAATCCTCATTATCCCGATCCTTATCACCGTTATCACCGGGAACAATAACATTCATGTTCAGATCTTTCAACGGGAGGATTCTCGACTCGGGTCCGGAACCATCCCCCGCTGCGTGTTCTAATGCTTCCCATTGGGCCAAGTTAGGAACGTTGGACCCCCATCCGGGTAAGTCTTTCTCGGGTAGTCGTTTCACGTTAACCGTGCGGATAGGTGGCGGGGTGTCTCGAAGATGGCTAGTTCCGTGAATTTGAGCTTCCAGGGTGTAAGTCAAAGCGATAAGTTTAAGATCTACGTCTGAGAGCGTTTGTAGATCTCCGGTCGCCTTTGCAAAGCTAATGACTGCCATGAACAAAAAGCTTTCAGTCCGTGTATCCATATTAAGTAAAGCGTTTTGAAATTAAGCTATAAAGTATAAACAAGTAGAAGCATACAACCTAATCAGTTAAAACAAAGTTTCGTAGAAGCAGAAAATTTACAGGTGTAAACAAACAAGACAAGCCAAGCTAAGCCCAAGAACGGGTCAATGGCTAGTTCTAGTTTTCTCGCTTCACATTATTGCCTTATCAGTGACCACAACAGAATCTCGCTCATCTATGTATCCTGATTCCTGAATGTTTTACCAATCAAATATCTGTTGAGTTGACTGTATCATTGGAGTATTTCACAACAGTTTTAAATTTGTTTTTTGTTTAAAACTGTTTTCTATTTTGTTACTCATCTTCTTCAATCTCATGTGTTCAATTTCACCGCGTACACTGAGTCTCAACCAATTTGTGGCTAATAATCAGTTGAATTGGATCCTAGGATTTTCGATTGAGTCCAGCAACTCACATAATCAAAAATGATAATTTAGTCACTAAAAACGGAGGCAAATAGATTGTTGCTTGGTTTAATAAAGCACGCCTCAATCCCATAGTTATCGACAGCGAATAGCGATAAATAGCGATGAGGTACCTATATGCTACTTAGCGATAGCGACGAAATAGCGCCCGCTATTTTGTGTTTAGCAATAAGGTAGTTAATAATTTTAGAAATAAAAAGTAGCTATTTGTAATTTTTTTATATATATAATGTTAATTTTATACTTTTTATGTATAAATTTTAAGGTTTAAGGACCAAATGTAAACTCGTGATGATAGAGGGGGTTAAATGTTAAAATACACAAACTAGTTTTACACTTTTATGTAAATTTTTACTAGTTTTTGGAACTATATGTTAACTAGTGAAAAGATAGAGGGGTTAAAGGTTAAAATCCAAAAAGTTATTTAACCCTAAAAAGCGAAAACACAGAACACGTAGCCGCCTCTAATTCTCTTTTGCTTCCTGACTTCCGGTAGGTTTCTAGCAGAAATTACAGCACCGGAGCCGGAATTCGTGGTCGGAATCCCGCTATAATCACGCTATGGAGTCACTAAGTAACATATTGCGAGATATGGTCGATTCGCTACAAAGCGCGCAATAGCAAACGCTATCTTCGGCTTCGCTATCGATAACTATGCTCAATCCTGAGGCGCTAGAGGTGTTGTAAAAAATGCTTTCTTTGGGCTGAGGCGGATTATCTACAAAAAGTGCTATGAGGCGGCACTTAAGGCTTGGGGCGCTAAGCAAGTAAGGCGAACTCGTTATTTGTGCCATCGTTAATAAAATTAATCAATCAACTAATAAAGCATACAACTTATTCAATCTAATAACATATAATCTGAAATTAAGTAACTTTATATATTACAATCCTAGTGTGAGGTTCATTGGGGAACACTAAAAAAGTGGGGAACAGTGGGGAACCGACTCAAACGAACTCCGATTGGACTCATTCCGGCGGCGTTGGAACCGGCTCATCGAACCCTAACTAGGATCTCTTAACCCTAACACCTAAATCATAACCCCTAAACCCTAAATATATTAGGGTTTGGCTTTTAGGGTTTAGCTTTAGGGTTTAGCATTAGGGTTTAGCTTTAGGGTTTAGTTTTAGGGTTTAGAGTTTAGCTTTAGGGTTTAGGGTTTAACGTTAGGGTTTAGCTTTATGTTTAGCCTTTAGGGTTTAGCTTTTAGGGTTTATAGTTTAGATTTCACGGTTTAGCTTAGGATTTAGCCTAATTTTTTAGCTTTAGGGTTTAAAGTTTAGGGGTTAGGATTTAGGGTTAAGAGATCTTAGTTAGGGTTCGACGAGCCGGTTCCAACGCCGCTGGAATGAGTCCAATCGGAGTTCGTTTGAGTCGGTTCCCCGCTTGGTTTTAAAAAGCGTGCCTTAAGCGCGCTTAAGCGCGAAGCGCATCTAGGCGCAGGCTGAATCGCCTTGTGTGACATAAGGCGCACTATGTACAAAAAGCGCAGCTGAGGCGCGCTTTTTAGGGGAAAATCGACCTAAGGCGCAGGCTGAGGCGCACGCTTTTTGTACATGGGTTGTTTCTATGCTTCTAAGTGTTGTACAGCAGGCTTTTTATGCTGTACATTTATGTTTTTTTCATTTTAAAACATATATAAAGCTTAATTATAGCTAAATCATAGGTATTGGAGGCTAAACACTTATGGGATATATAAAATAAATTTTATAATCACTTTGCGCTTCTCGTACGAAAAGCTCACCGCTTTTGCGCTTCGCTTTAAAAAAAGCTTTTTTAGACCTCATCGCTTTTGTGCGCTTCCCGCTTTTTTAAACCAAGGTTCCCCGCTGTTCCCCACTTTTTTATTGTTCCCCAATGAACCTTCCCCTACAATCCTAATACTAACATTTAATTAACAATCACACTAACACAACTAAAACATAAAATGATGAAAACATACCTTTCTTAAGCGATTCAGGCGACGGTTCCATCGTATCAATAACAAACGGCATAAAATTGAGCCGGTGGCGCGAAGTAGGGTCGCGAATTTCCTGAATCACTTCAGAAACAGAAACAAACTTATCAGCGGCGTTGTGAAGCTGTTCGCCGCCTTGTATGATGGCGTTTGCGTCCACCACAGCGACGGCGATGCCTTTGGTCGACTTGCAGCTGCCCACGAGAGCTGTGGCGATGGATTGTGACGGATCATGGTGGTTGTTGTTAGGGGTTTGCGTTGGTGGTTGTTGTTTCACGATGTTGCTCCAGCAAGAAGTGGGTTTTGGTGGCTCCTCCATGGTTTCTTTCTCGTGTGCAAAGGAAGAAGAAGCAAAACCCTAATTAAGATACACCGAGGGTTTACACTTGTGGTAAAGATCACTTTATATATGGGCTTGGCCCAATATATTACTCAGCTGATCACTTTATATAAACCGGCCCGGTTTTTTTTTCGATTTGGTCTTAAACTGGTTTGATCCAAACCGGTACGGGTTAAGAACTGATTTTAGGGTTGAAACTCCAACCCACCCATACCGATTCAGATCTGGTTCAAAACCAGTTTTTTCAGACGGGTTTAAATCGGTTTGGGTTAGGACCGCTTCTCAACACAAATCGCAAACCTATACCAAGCCGCAAGGTTAAGTTGGACCAAACTACTTTTCGGGCCGGGCCGGTTTCTTATACATATATGGGAAGGGATCCACTAAGAATTGGATTTTGTCTAAATAGACTAAGAAGAATTGTGATGGTGACATGTGCCCATGGTTGTAAAATAAGGTTTCCAAGGCCGACTACTCTCCGAGTAGTCGCTACAAGGTAGGCTGCCGAGACGACTTTTTCAACTCCGCCTCGATCAAACGCGGTCAACCTCGGTCAGAATCGGATTTAGTAGGTCAACTTGGACCGAGTTTGACTTAAAAAAAATAAAACATAATTTATATGTTTGTCATATTAAAGAATGAATATCATTTTCACACATTTTGTTATAAATATTAGTAAATTTATATTATTTGACATATATTTAATTTCCGAAAACTAATTTCTTTATAATTTAATATGCCCAAGTACTCCCCGAGTATTCTCCGACAAGGCCGAGTACTCTCAACTCCCCAATCGACCGACTAGGGAGCGCCTAGCGACTTTTGCAACCACGCATGTGCCACTTATTATAAGTAGGAAGCAAGAACATTTTGGTACTAAAACATTTTGATCCTTATAAGTAAAAGTGTGAAGATGACATGTGTCGCCCATTTTTTTCTCAAAAATACAACAAAAGAAAATCCAGTACAAAAAAAATCTTGCATAAAAATCCAACACAAAATATCTAGTACAAAAAAAATTAAGACAAAAAATTCAACACAAAAATGTATACAAAAATCCAGCACAAAAAATGTTATACAAAATAGAAATACAACACATTTTTGGGGTTTTTTAGTTGTTATATTTTATATAGCAATAGAGTACTCGAATTAAAGATAAAAAACGCTTGATTTTATGGTAAAATTTTATTTAAAAATAATTCCGTATAAATAAGTTATGAACGTTTAAAAAACGAGGGTGAAATATACATGTGGAGAGAGAATCAACAAATATGATTTTTTCAAAAATACCCTTACACTCATCTTTTTCCTAAATTTCCATCTTAACCATTGATTAAGATTCATTATCATCCTGCTTAGGCAAAAAAAAAATACTTTTTATTTGATCATCGATATATAGGGTTTAGGTAAAATGAGAACCACCTCATCTCCACTAGTAGAGAGAAATGTAAAAAGTATTCTTAACCCTTGATCAATGTAGTTTATGTGGTTTAGATTCACCCTAATATATCACATACAATCATTGTTTTGTCTCATTTAAAAATGGATTTTTTTATATGAGAAGGGTGATTTGGTCATTTCTATTTCTATGACAACTTTTTAGCAAATGGGTTTTATCTTTGCATGTGTCAGAACCCATCAAATTATGTCAAAGTTTATAATAAAAAATCATTTTTTTTTATTATTAAAGTCCTCATATATGAACTAAAGTTTAAATATCTCAAGTTTAATACAAATTTAATACTATAAAGAAAAATACAAAAAAAAACTACTAATAAAAAAATCTAAAAGCAACTAGTTGTCCATTTCTTGTATATCTTAAGTGCAAAATCCAAACCTTTAAAAAAACAACTTTATTAGAATTTCGTAGTATATATAATAAACCCTTACACGTACTTAATAAAAGGGGAAATTTGGAAAACCCCTGATCGCTAGCCCGAGCTTCTCTAAATGTCACACGTTAATCTGTTAATACACGCGTTTGTAAATCATTTTGCGCACGTTTGTAAATGTTTTTACTTACGCGTTTGGTAATGGTTTTATGTACGGTGTCGAATGTTAAAAAAATCGCGCACTTTGTCTAATGTAAACGGTTTTTTTTAAATGGCGAACGTAAACTCACACGTAAAAATTGTTTTTACAGAATGTCAAAAAAAATTATGTACGTTGTCGAATATAAAAAAAATGTGTACGGTATCGAATGTAATCGTTATTTTTAAATGTCGAATGTAAACTACACATGAATGCTTTTTTACATACGTTGTTGAATGTCAAAAAAAATTAAGTACGGTGTCGAATTTCAAAAAAAAAACATATATGTAAAGCGTACGTAAAAAAGTTAAAAAAGTTTTACCCGGGATGTAAAAACTAAAAGTTTAAAACGTGAATTTGCAAAGGTATGTAAAAACTAAAAATTTACAAACGTGAAATTGATGTTTAACTGTATGTAAAACAAAGTGTTTACATTCTCCACCATATGCAAAAAAATATACATTCGACACCCGTACATAAAAACATTTTACAAACGTGTGTAAAAATAAACATTTTTTACAAACATTTGTACAAATAGAGGAACTTGGGCTGTAACGCTCCGTTTTTTTTTTTGTAACTTTCCTTAATTAGAAAGTTGTCATGTAATTCTATTTTTGGAAACTTGTATTCCTTGTAATCGTATTTCGTTTTGAAACCTTGTAATCCGAGACACCGATCATAATGAAAGTCATATTTATATCAATTATGTTCCATTTATACTTGTTATGTTCAATTTATACTTGTAATCGCATGCAACGAACCCTAATTCGAAACTATGTGACAATACGTGCAAATAGCCAACTTTCAACGCGTTTACGTGCAATACTTGTGATTAACCAACAATTAATGATTCCAATACTTATTATACATCATAATACATCATATTATACTTGTAACCACCTTCGACATATTAATTATACTTGCAATTATGTGTTATAGATCGTAAATCGCCTATACTTGCATTTTGTGCGATAACCGACAACTATGTGTTACAACCGGCATTGCCGATACTTGTTTTACATAATTTCACATACATGGACATACTTGACATCACTATTAAGTTTACGATACTTGTATGCTTGTTAAACGCTTGAAACTACGCGAAAAGCACCCGAAAACACCCTAAAACCTAACTTTGGGGCCCTAATTGCATACTTATCAAACTTGAGGGACCATTTGTGACAAAAAGCCAAACCTCCCCTAAAACCCACGTTTTGAATCTGAATTTTTGGCTCCTACCTCCACCCTAAAATATAAATTTTGAATCTTGTATTTATAGCTCCAGCCTCCACCTCCATTCTCCACCAATAGGCTTCTAAACCTCATTAAACACTTACCTAACCTCACTCAACTAAAAAACCAAGCCTCCCAACACTCATTTTCATTTTTCCAACTCATTTACACTCTCAAAACACTTTAATCTCAGCTGAAAATGCAAGTTTTGGACACATTATTCTAAGTGCTAAATGAGCACTTTTCTTCACCTTTCTTCCATCTTTTCACTTCTTCTTCCTCTATAAAGTGTGGAACACCTCTATAATTGTTCTCACAAGGTTTTCCATGGAAAACCAAGGTGAAACATAACCAAAATGAGGTCTAACTTTCTGTTTTGGAAGGAAAATTTATCAAACATACATGAACTTATATTTTGTTTATACATTCCTATGTCCTTATGCCACTAATCAAGACTATGATTATGTGTGCTTAAAAACAAGGTTGTAACGTACAAATCCAGATGTTTTAAGCCTCAAAACTTTCTGTTTTAAAAGGGTTTTAACCCACAAGTGATGAACAAGTCTTGAACTTGAATATGTGTGATTATTTGGATAGCTTGGGCTATCCTACTTACAAATCCACACATCACTTGATGTTTTCTTCTTAGTTAATTAGTTAGTTTATTTCAATTCTTTAATGTATGTTCATGACCATCATTGTTGACTTATGACAACTTGTGTATTGGTGACAACTAAAGAGGTTCCTAAATGGAAGATTTATCTTCCTACCTCATGCATGACTTGTATGAAACACAAAGAGGTTCCTAAATGGAAGATTTATCTTCCTACCTCATGTTTGACTTATATAAAATTCTTGTAGATTAGAACCTATAAATATATACTATAAAGATATATAATACTTATAATAACCAAAATTTTGATGATAACCTAATGGTTATTTGTCAAAATAGTAGGCTACACCACCTAAGAACATAATACTCGTCACGATTCTAATGGGTACTTTAACCCATGAAAACATTCAAACCCTATGGGTTTCATAGTGTCAAGAATGAGTATTATGAGCTAGATGGTTATTTTCTCATATATTTATTTTCCATGTACTTTTAAATTCCGAATTCCTACCTTAAGCATTGTAACACCCCGAAAATAGAAATTCTTATAATACAATAACGTTGGGAATAAATGAGAAAAATAAACTAACTAGGAATTTCAATAACCTGGTTAGAAAAATGAGTTGTGAGTAGTTAAAAGAGTTAAAACAAATAAAGAATAAAAGTTGGAGGGCCAAAAGTGTCTAAATGAAAACTAATATTAATAAAACAAAATAAATTAAACTCAAACACACTTGTTTGTGTGTTGCTGAGATCGATCAGAAGCAGGGGGCGACCCCAAGCTCCCCAAAACCCTAGTTCATCTCAAAACCTCCAATTTGAAAGTTCAAATCAGGTCCAAAACGAAAATCGAGCATAGATTAGTGATCCCCATTGCAAGGAGATCATAAGGTACGTAAATTTTGACAAAAATTCTCTACTTGAAATTATCATGAATTTAGAGAATTCGAAATCTGATGATGCATGTGTGATTTGTAAATGAAATAGGAACATTAAAATGTCTAGGAGTAAACCCTAGACATGTACATGTTGAAATCATGCTAAATTTTAGTGAAATCCATGGCCACCATTGTAGGTGAATTGTGGGTTATATAGAACTTGATGAACACTAGGGTTTTGAATGTTATTCTAGTGTAATTTGATTCATAGAAACTGATTCCTGAAAAATATGATGTTTGATTCTATATGTGATAGCTCGATTGATGTTAATTTTGGCTAAGCGACAAGCCATGAACTTGAATATAAAAGATATAAAATCCTGCCCTTTAAGTGTTTGTAGAAATGCCTCAAAGAAGGCTCGAAACTGAAATTTTAAAGTTAAAACGCATAATTGTGTTGTTTTGGCAAATTATGCGATATGTGATTGAAAAGAGCTCTAAACACGTCATGATTGAACTCTATAGGAAAAGATACCAGAGCGTCGAGTGGACAAGTCGGTGGCGATTTGCGTTTGAAGGGCGTGCACTAAAGGTATGTAACTTGACCCGTTACATTAAGTGATTTGCTATTAAATTACGTATGGTCACATTGTAGGATAGAAGTTGCGTTGATTGTGGCGACCATATTCGCTACTTAAATCCGTAGGTTAAGAATTGGTTAGAAGTCGTTTGGTAGTCATCATAATGGAGGATTCCGTATATGAGCCAAACGGGTAGAATAATGGTGTACATTGTATTGTTAGTGGTTTAAATAGATAGCAATGGCGATAACGATCACAAGAGCATGAAGCCATAAGTTTGGTAATGAAGTGACGGTGATAATAAGCCCCGGAAGTTGGGTAATAAGCGCCTTATGTTTACTATTACAAAGGTAGCAAAATAAGGATAACTAGAAAGGGGCGAATAATTACATAGTGAAATTTTGTTGTCCGGTCCGTAAAATAAACTTTTGGGTATGGAAATCATTATAGTTACGTTGGTATTGAATTTACAGACGCATAGGAAAAAGAATCACCTAAAACAGACTCACGAGTCAAAAGTTATGGTCATTTTAAGCTGAAAATCTGAATTTCCGGAACTGGCAGCAAGTGCAGGTCACAAAACTGGACCTGCTGGAAAACCAGCTCCCCCGCGCCACGCGAGGGCCTGTCGCGCCACGCGACAGGGTATAATTTTATTTTTTTATTTTTGCATGTTTCAACGTTGGGACTTGTTTATACACTTCATGTAAATGTCAAAACTAACATTTTAAGTGGTTTTGACCTTAGGTAATAAAGGGAACTATCCGGATGGCGATCGAGCAAGTTTTTGAAGAACCGAACACAACTTTGCAAGCTTCCGCGTTAACTTAGTTTATGTTTAAACAATGCTTTGGGATGACTTCATCTAGACAATGTTTTTGATGTAAATGATTTGCTAACCATGTTATGAATGTTTAAACTAGTCGGTAGTTGACTAGTAGGTGTTACTTTGAAACTTTTATTTTGTACTTATGTTAAACCAAGGTACTATATATCTAAAATTTAGTATCTTTTATTAGACTTAAATTAGAAATTTTAAACGAGTGTTACAAGCATACCTTGAACTCCAATCTTTATACATTCAATCCCCTAATTCCATTACTCGCCAACACTTGGATAATCGGAAAGCATATGCAATATTTGTGAGTATACTTGAACCCCTTTTTATTTACCACCTTTTGGGGTGTAACATGTTTATCTATAAAACTTACACTTAAACTTTATTCGTAAACACACAAACATTCCTTATACATGCTTGCATACTTAATTACTTGATACATTAAACTTGGGGTTATATGTTTTGTGTTAGACTTATCATTAACTTCGTATGAGCCTATCCTTGACATATATAGCGCTATAGGATTAACGCACCACCGGTATTCTTGAGGTTATGTCATGAGCTTATTGTGTTTCATCATTGGGTTGATTAGTCGAACACATGCCGATTTTATTGTTTATCTTGTATCAATAGCTTGCCATGTGGAATTGTTTAAACTCATTTTCTTATGATACGTATGAAAACTTGTATACTCGCCTTTGCTTTTGCATTAAACGTTATTTTTAAACATGTTACAGTTGAGGATGACGATGCTTTGAAACTGAAGTAGAGATGATGCTTAGATACACATTTAGACGTCTTAGGTCTTAATATGTTGTACCAATTTTGTACTTGTTTGTTGTATTGCTTTCTTGTATTGAACATGTTGTATTTCAAAGTTCCATGTATTGTAACACTTTGTTATGAATGAAATCAATTTATTTTTAAATCTATTGTCACAATTAGCGTTATGTGTGATGAACAATCTTTCTTCGTCCCACTCCGATGATTCCGCCATTGGTTGGGGTGTGACATGGGCCGGCGATCAGGGCTTAAAAAACATCATTTTGCCGTATATAAAAAAGCATTTTTTATATTCGACACCGTGTGCAAAAAAATTTACATTAATTTACAAACGTGAAATATTTTTACCCCATTTTTACACTAATGTAAATATTTTTTACATCCGGTTTTTCTCTAAAACCTAGTGTAAATCTGGATTTACACCAAACGTAAACCTAAACTTAAACAAAAAAAAATCACAAACTATCATTCTACGAACAACGTAAACATGATTTACACCAAACGTAAACATAGACAAACCCACAAAACTTAGACAAATACCCTAAACAAAACAGTAGCACATGGGAAGATATTAAACTTACCGGGGTTGCAGCGCCGCAGGATGCAGTCACTAGAAGTTGAATATGACCTGAATCGTCTTGGGTTACTGGGATCTGAACTTGACTCGAACCACCACCATATTTTGTCCAAAAACAACCCCTTTTATAACACTGTTTCTCTTGTATTTTTTATTAAGCTATAGTTTTTACCCGTCGCGCGTTGCGGCAGCGTACAAACTTAAGGATTGTATGAATTTCACCCGTGCTTTAGCTAATTGTACCTTTGTTTTCTTTGGAGCGAAATCGTCTTAATCAAGCACTATATCCCATCTCAAAGGATTCCACTGCCCAACACCATGCTCGCCACAAATATCCGTCGAGGCCGATAACCTTATTCTTACAAATATTGGCAAACGCCCGCATGTGTTTCATCCCGTTAGTGCACCACAATGCATCTCAAAGACTTGAACCTAATGATATAATACCAACATCTTAAATTTCAACTTTTTAAAAAACTCTTAAGATCTCACCAAAAAGAGACAAATTAATGGTACTTACCATGGAATTTAGGCATCCCTGATCATCTACAATTGACTTCCTTTGTGCCCAAAGAGAGTTGATCATAAAACCATTGCCTGAGCCAAATAGTTGCAACCTGGTCGCATCTAGACTACTATCCAAATGGGAATGATGATTCTTTATGTCATTCATCTGCTTTTTCTTGTGACCTTTTGATCATTTCCTCATACTGCAACATTACAAAAGCCAGTCTCCATTACATAAGCGTACACGTGCTTCACTGCGGATCTTAGGTTGTTTCAAAAGGATAGACCTAGAATTTAGATATATATTGCTACTTAAAAATATTGTCTTATGATAGTTACAAAAGAGGAAACCATGTCATATGATTTCTAGGTCTTACCCTTATAGTTACAAAAGAGTAGTTTGTGGTTATTCGTAGCTACAAAAGAAAAGGCTATTGTTGTTAGTTCATCTAAGTAGTAGGTTTCCTTCACACTTTTACCTTGATATTTCCTGCTATTTCTTGAGGTTCCTTCTTTCCCCACTTATTATGCCTATTTGTCTACAGGTAATAGATATCAAGTAAAAGATATGTTAGTATTATGATTTGAGCTTGACAGGATTGTGTATTCAGGTAGTGTATCAGGTAATAGGACCTTACAATCCCCGAACCTTCATTTACATTCTAAAAATTCAACTTTACTCGTATTTTTTCTTTCGAAAACTTTTAGCTCCTATTGAGTACTGATAACATGATAATTTGAAGTTGATTTAGTTTTAATTTTTGGCAACATAATTCTGATATACGGCAGTCCCAGCGTTACGACCTTCCCTTCCTTCTGGCCCCACATTTGTAAGGACATCGTGTTTCGGTTATACCCCCCCTGTGACAAACTGGCATTCATTAGTTAATTTCATTTTTGATGATGAGTTAATATAAATATATTAACATAATCAACATACTCTCAATACCTCGAACAAAAACGTAGAGATACAAGAATTAGAGATTGTTGGAGAAATTCGAGGTCGTTGAGTGATCCAAGCGGACCAAAAGGCCCATGCCAAAACCACAAATCTTGTGATGCAACCACTTCGAGCATGATCGTAGGATATTAGTGATCACCTCTCATATATTGCTCTCGTAACTCCTTAAAACACGTTCTCCAAACGAAATGTATACAGTCAATGCTACTGATCATACCAGGAAGGTGATGTCTTTATTCGTGTGCTTGATACAAACATTAATGTTGTCTCTTGTCGGTCTTTGTAAAAATTCTTCATTGTATAACTTAAATATGTGTTACACCCCAACCGATGGCGGAAACATCGGGGCGCGGCACTGAGCGAAACAGATTGTCCAGGAGAATCCATAACAACTAAAATTACCAAATATTTAACGTTACGTCCCAACCATAACATATAAAGTAACAAAGTTATTACAGACATAGTTTCTCAAAGACAAATAAATTGTTCCGACAACTCAGATTTAAATGTGACGTTTCTAGACCTCCTAACTGGATTCCATAACAGCGAGCATAGCATAAGCATCCTAAACACCTGTCACATACGTTAACATAAAAGTTAATACACATATTGTAAAGGTGAGCATACAAGTTTAATAGTATAATAGTAGCGAAAGCGATTTACGCATAACCAGCATGTAACACGTAGAAATGTGAAGCAAGTAAGCTATCGACAATGAAATATGCACAGACGTGATTGTTAGTTGTAGAATACGGAACACATATCACCACTGTGACACGTGAAGAAAAGCCCTTAACAACCCCTGTCCACGACAGGTGCTGAGTCCAAACTATAGTACTATCGTTGCTAAGGTGTCAGACAACAATCACTGTGTAAACATAACATACTAGCATTCATCGAATAACACGTATAACATGTGAGAGCGGTTAGCGTATAAAAGTGTTTGCGTTGTGTGTCGATGTGATTTAATATAAGTAACGTATGTAACACCCAAAAGTGCGTTAAGCAAAAAGGGATCGAGTATACTCACATTTCGTGTTTAGTAAATAAACACAAGCTTGGATTGAAGGGAGTGCTGGAGAGTTAGCCTGATCAGAGAACGATAGAGTAAACGTTGAACAGTGCATTAACCAGCGTGTTGGAGTGAAATGGGGGACGGATGGTGATCCGGTCGGATGACCGTCCGGACGGATGACCATTCGGTCGAAGGGTTGTCCGTTTGGGAAGGATGTGTTTGTGTATTGTTTGAACTTTGAATTTTTCGTTGTAGCATTTTAAAAAGTGAGAAACATCCCTGCATATCAGGTCATCCAGACGGATGACCGTTCGGTCGGATGGCCCTTCGTTTGAAACTGATTCTCCTTGAAACTTTCCAAAACTTCAAGTGTTTAACTTATAAAATCAAGGCACCTTATCAAATAGATAAAATCAAGGCACCTTATCAAATAGTCATTCGATCGGATGGTGGTCCGATCGGATGGCTATCCGATCGAGTTAACCTGTTTCGTTTGAAGAACTTGTGAAATTTGTTAAGTTAAAAGTTTGCGGTTTGACCGAGACGGTATGATGACATGTTAAACAATGGAAACCACACCAAGCTTAGCTCATCCGCTCGGACGGGAATCACCCCGTTCGACCAGACCTAACTGTTCTTGATAGAGTTTCATATTCAACCCGGGGATCGGTCGTCTCTTCATTAGGAATCCATTCTCAGTCCGGGTCTCCACTAGAGAATGAGTAGTGAACCCGAACGAGTCCAGATTCTAACGGTTTTGAGTGAAAAGTTAAGAATGTTGAAGAAAAGTTTGAAACTGTTCTTAAATGTTTAGATTTAGCCGAAATCAATGTAAAAACGTGTAGAAATCCATCAGATCCGAACCGTTCTTGATAAGATGAGGTCACACAATGTTCATAAGAACTCCATGATGTCATCACCTTAGAACAGCCCAAATCCGAAGATTCCACGGTTAAAAGTTGTGATTTGATGGTGAAAATGATGAGGAAGTGTGTAAAGATCAACGAAGCACAAGATTTGAGATGAAAATTTACAAGAATCTTCAGGAATCGAGAGAAAAGAGGCTGAGAGCGTGCTGGTCGGAGGGGAGCTGTCATATCAAGTGAACAGTGATGTGACAGGTGAGGTATTTATAGTGAGGGGAGAGAAAGGCGGTGCAAAGGAGACGGGTCAGATGGCCTTTCAATCGGATGGTCATCCAGTCGGATGACCATTCGATCGAAGGGTCATTCGATCAGATGGCGAGTGCGAGTTGGTTTCCGACTTTCGTTTCGTGCGTTGAGCGTTACGTTGCGAGTAAGCGATGCGATAGTATTACACATTATTTACACAAATAACATAACCAACCTAATAATCATAAAAGTACACTGCGTTTCGGGTTGCGATGCGATGCGATAGAGTTGCGATTGCGTTTGTGATTAACATCCCACAATATATGTCACGGCCCCCGACCCGGTTTTACCCGTTTCAGGAGCCGCGGGACAGAAAATCCCGTGGTATTTATTTAACAGCGGAAGTTTTCTTCAGGATCTTTTTAAAACTGCAATTTCCCGATTATTTTATTTCATAACTTGGGATAAAACCCCGGTAATTTACAATTATAAGATTTCACGGAGAAATCTTTATTTTTACAAAACATGTTTCTTTATTTTATATTGAGCCACTTCCTTAAGCTTGTAGTGCTTCACGACACTTTTCCTTAATCACAACAGATCACCTGAAACATGTTTGAAAAAGGTTTTGCCAGTGGGAAATACTGGTGAATCATTCGATTTTACTAAAACGACTCATTTGTTATAATTTTCAGTATTAAGAGAGATTACAATGTTTCCAGATATCAACCAACTACCCACAGTATTTGTCACTCGACCATCCATCGGTAACCTCATTGTCCAGTGGAGTCTGTGACTATGGTCATATCACTCATTGGCTAACTCGTTGTCCAATAGTGACGGTTATCAAGTAATGTATACAAAACCCCACATACCGGCTGTAACTTGGTGAATACATAAACTTAATCACTGTAATTATAACCTTTGAAAATAAACATGATTTTGAAAGTAATTTGATAAAAAGAGAATGACTCACATTGCAGATTTAATTTGAGCAGAGCCTAGCCTACTGATTAGCCTTTTAACCTAAATTTAATAACATGCACACAACTCGGTTAGTAACTTAATACAGCATTTACGATAACTTACGAGATTAAACCCTCACATCGAATGACAAAGTGCGATACTTAAACATCCATTGAATTAACAACGAATGACAAAGCATAAACCCTAATGTGGGCAGCACTTAAACATCCATTGGATAATTTAATCGATCGGACATTGAATCGTAGCAGCGATCGAGTTAATACCCGGTATCGGAGCAGCGCCTCGCTAATTATATATGAAATTTCGACCTCAGGGTAATATACTTTCGTTTTTGAAAGTTTGTTTCGACACCAGAGGATTGTGCAAGTGACGAGCTATTTATAGCTGATTTTAAGGCCTGGCGCGACCCGCGTAACCCACCCCCTATATCTTACGCGGCCCGCGTGGCCGCCCAGTCTACGACTAGCCTTGATTGGTCATCAGTAGGTTAGCCAGGTGGTTGACAGGTGGCACGGTTACGCTTATCCGGTCAACCCAACATTGACGCGGCCCGCGTAAGACCATGCTTACTCTTACGCGGCCCGCCTGAGAACCATATTTCAGATTTTCTTTGTTTTTCATACTCAGTATGGTTTCAGGGATCCGGGTTATCAATTGTGGGTTGGTTTATGACATTTTTGAGAGTCCTTACATCCTCCCCACCTTATTTAGAATCTCGTCCTCGAGATTTATTGGAATAAGTGAGGATACTTTCGCTTCATCTCTGATTCCAGCTCCCAAGTGTATTCAGGTCCTCTCTTTGAATCCCACTTGACTTTGACTAACACTAATCTTTTGTGCTTGAGGAATTTAATTTTTCTGTCTTCTATTTGAAGAGGTTTCTCAACAAATTTTAACTTTTCGTTTACCTCTATATCTTGGAGAGGTACTACCAAAGATTCATCAGATAAACATTTCTTGAGGTTGGATACATGAAATACATCATGTACTCCAGCTAATTCTTCTGGTAGTTGTAAACGATAAGCAACTGGTCCTATACGTTGGATCACTGAAAATGGTCCTATGTATCTTGGACTTAGCTTTCCTTTCTTACCAAATCGAACTACTCCTTTCCAAGGAGAAACTTTACTTTGTCTCCGACTTGGAATTCTAAAGGCTTGCGTCGATTGTCTGCATAACTTTTCTGACGATCTCGAGCCGTCTTCAATCTTTCTTTGATTTGAGTAATCTTGTCGGTCGTCTCTTGCACTATTTCAGGACCGGACAATTGACTTTCTCCTATTTCTGCCCAACAAACTGGAGTTCTGCACTTTCTTCCGTATAGTGCTTCGAATGGGGCAGTTTCGATACTTGAATGATAACTATTGTTATAGGAGAATTCAATTAATGGTAAGTGATCGTCCCAATTTCCACCAAAATCTATCACACATGCTCGGAGCATGTCTTCTAGAGTTTGTATCGTCCTTTCACTTTGCCCGTCTGTTTGTGGATGATATGCAGTACTTAGATTTAGTCGGGTTCCCATAGCTTCTTGGAAACTTTTCCAGAAGTGGGAAGTGAAACGACTATCCCTATCTGATACAATGGAGAGTGGAACTCCATGTAGGGATACAACTTCATCTATATACAACTTTGCCAATCTTTCCATGCTAAAGGTTTCTTTCGTAGGTAGAAAATGAGCTGATTGGTTAATCGATCCACAATTACCCAAATCGCATCATTACCTTTTCTGGTTTTGGGTAACTTAGTAACAAAATCCATTGTTATGAGTTCCCATTTCCATACAGGCATCTCTAGTTGTTGTATTACTCCTGAAGGTTTCTGATTTTCTGCCTTAACTTGTGAACAAGTAAGACACTTAGAAACATATCGGGCTATATCCTTTTTCATTCCTATCCATCAAAAGTTATTTCTTAAATCTTGGTACATTTTATTGTTTCCAGGATGCATGGTATACCTAGATTTATGGGCTTCCTCTAAGATCTTATTTCTTAATTCTCCCTGTTTAGGTACCCAAATTCTTCTTTGGTGGAATCTCCAAATTCCATCATTTCCTTGCTCTAATTCTTCTAGTCTTCCTTTCATTCCTTCAGCATCATCCTTGATTGCTGTAACTTGAATATTTTTCAATTGTTCCATTAAATCTAATTGTAGATTTAATCTGAGAGCACGAACTCGCTTTTGCTTTTCATGATATTTACGACTTAAGGCATCTGCAACTACATTTGCCTTTCCTTCGTGATACTGAATATCACAGTCGTAATCACTTAAGATTTCCATCCATCTCCTTTGTCTCATGTTCAATTCTTTTTGCCCAAATATGTATCTTAAGCTCTTATGATCTGTATAGATAGTAAATTTACTTCCGTACAGATAATGTCTCCAGATCTTTAAGGCAAAAATTACGGCTCCTAATTCTAAGTCATGAGTCGTATAGTTCTCCCCGTGCTTTTTCAATTGCCTTGAGGCGTACGCAATTACCTTCTTGCGTTGCATTAGCACACATCCAAATCCTAGTTTTGAAGCATCACAATATACTTCAAAATCTTCAGTTCCTTCTGGTAAGGCTAAAATTGGAGCATTGGTTAATTTCTGTTTCAAGATCCTAAAGGCTTTTTCTTGTTTAGGTCCTCATTCAAACTTAACTGCTTTACAGGTTAGCTTAGTTAATGGTACAGCTATTTTGGAAAAATCCTTAATAAACCGTCTATAGTATCCAGCTAAGCCTATAAAACTTCTAATTTCCATTGCGGATTGCGGAACCTTCCATTTGGTAATTGCCTCTATTTTAGCAGGATCTACATGAATACCTTCATGATTTACCATGTGTCCTAGAAATTGCACTTCTTGTAGCCAAAATTCACACTTTGAGAATTTGGCGTAAAGCTTTTCTTTTCTTAACAAAGTTAAGAGTGAATGCAAGTGCTGACAATGTTCATCCTGACTTTTGGAATAAATAAGTATATCGTCGATGAAAACAATTACAAATTTATCCAAATACGGTTTACAGATCCTATTCATCATGTCCATGAATGTTGCATGTGCATTTGTTAATCCGAAGGGCATGACTGTAAACTCGTAATGACCATACCTAGTCCTGAAAGCAGTTTTAGGTATGTCTTCTTCTTGTACCTTTAATTGATGATATCCAGAACATAAATCGATCTTAGAAAAATATCTAGCTCCTTGAAGTTGATCGAATAGATCATCAATCCTAGGTAATGGGTATCGATTCTTAATTGTAACCTTATTCAATTCTCTATAATCGATACACATTCTCATGGATCCATCCTTCTTTTTCACAAACAACACTGGTGCTCCCCACGGGGATGAACTAGGTTGTATGAATCCTTTACTTAGTAATTCATCTAATTGCTTTTTCAGTTCTAACATTTCTGTGGGTGCTAACCGATAAGGTGCCTTGGCTATCGGTGTAGTTCCTGGAATTAGATGAATTCTAAATTCTACTTCCCTATCTGGTGGTAATCCTGGTAATTCTTCTGGGAATACATCAGGGTATTCTGAGACTACAGGAATTTCCTTAAGTTCTTTACTCTTAGTGCTAATGATTACTGAAATCATATACACTATTCCTTGCTTTCGTTCATAACTAGCAATTTTCATTACTGAAATGAACTTCATAGGTTTTCGTGGTTTATCTCCTGTAATCATAATTACTTCTCCGGTGGGTGCTTGAATTTCTATGGAATTCTGATCACAAAGAATTCGAGCATGGTTGGCTACTAACCAATCCATTCCTAACACAACATCAAATTCGGCTAATTTCATAGGTAATAGGTTTGCAAAGAATTTATGACCTGAGAGTTCTATATTTTCCTTTTGCAAAACTTTATCTATGCTAATAGAATTTCCGTCTGCCGTTTCGACTGTAAAAATCTGCCTAAGTTTGGTTAAGGGTAAGTTAAGAGCTTGGCAGAATGAAGTATTAATAAAACTTTGGTTTGCACCAGAGTCAAATAATACTTTCGCATACACGTTGTGAACTAAGAACGTACCAGCTATCACATCTGGAATGAGTTCGGCTTCCTGAGTAGTTAACTGAAAAGCTCGAGCATTCTTCTTAGTAACTCCGTCGGCTTGCTTGGCTTTATTGTCTGCTGGTTTAACTACTTTAGGACATTCTGTTTTAAAATGCCCAGCTTCTCCACAGTTATAGCAGATTATGGTTTTCTTTCTGCAGTTTCTTTCACGGTGTCCTACCATTTTACAAAAATTGCAGGTTACACTACATCTTCCAAAATGTTTCTTTCTGCAATTCCTGCAGAACGGCGGATTTGAAGATTGCCCTGTTCCTTTTCTCTTGAAGTCGCTACTATTACCCATACGAACTCCTTGGGTAATTTTCTGAGCCAGTTCCTTTTTCCTGTTATCATCTCTTGTGCGTACTAGTTCATCAGTTGGGGTATTGGCTAATTCTACTGCATCGTCAATAGTGCGAGGTCTCGCAGCTTTAACGATATTGCGGATTTCACCAATCAATCCCCAAATATAACGAGAAATGAGTACCGGTTCTGGCGAAGCCAGTGTTGGTACCACTCTAGCATATTCAAAGAATGTCGAAGTATAACCGCGACAATCTACACCCATCATTCGATGGTTTAAGAACTTATTTGCCATTTGTTCTTTTTCATATTCGGGACAGAATTTTCTTTCTACAAGACTTTTAAATTCTTCCCAACTCATAGCATACGCCATCATCCTTCCTTTTGCTTGTAACACCGTGTTCCACCATTCTAGTGCCCCTTACTTAAAAAGGTTTGACGTGTACATGACCTGATCGTCCTTGGCAAATTTACTTATAGTAATCACTGCCTCGGTTTTCTCTAACCAACGCAGTACAGCAGTTGCTCCTTCATTGCCTGCAAACTCAGATGGTTTACAAGCAAGAAATTCTTTATAAGTGCAACCAGGTGTTGCAGCTTTCATTTTCTTAGGGAGCGGAGCCTGCCGTGGATTATTATCGTGATTAGTATTATTACCGCCTCCATTTACGCTATTACTGAAGTTATCTTCAGAAATACGTTTGCTAGGAATGATTTTTTGAGGTTCGATTGGATTTCTAACAGCAGCAACTATTGCTGGAATAGCGTTGGCTATCCCCTGAGCAACGATATTTTCTATATCTTGTCTATTTAGAAATTGATCCTCCGGGTGTTGCTCAGATTGATTAACCTCATTAACTGGTTCATTATTAGCGTTTTCCATCTGATAATATATATAATTTATTAGTATCGATTAAATAACAATTATACACAAAACAATCATATAAATTTCAAATACACACATATAGCCAAAACTATCGATTTCTCGATTTCCATTTTTTTTATTTAATAGTATGCATCAATACACACCATTATCTTACAAAGTTTTATTTTAGGTTATTTCACATGATTATATATTTATTGCTATTATACAACCACAGTCTCATAAACCCCTTCTCCCTCATCAGTTGATATTTTAGTAACGACGTTCCCTCTCATCGTATTTCCAGGAGATCTGTTCTCCTACTTCCCTGATCCTATTTCCTGCATCCATTAACTCCTCGCCAAAGTGGCGGAGTTCAGCTAAATTCTCATTGCTCATAGGTGGATTAGGTATAGGTTCTGGGTCGAATTGAGGAAGGAAGGAATAAGGACTGTTGAGCAGGTTTTGGAACTGCCAATCATTTGTCCACCACTCGTCCATTCCTAAAGGTTGGGTGTGGATTATAGGTTCTGGGATTGCTGGTTCCAAATTCATTGGAAGTTGAGTTTCAACATTTTTATTGACAGGCTTAATAGTATCACAGCTTGCCAATATAAAATCTAGCTCTTCCTGCAATGTCATTTCCTGGGTTTGTTTAGAGCTTTCTCCAATCTCTATCTGGGTTTGTTTAGAACCTCCTCCAATCTCCATTTCTATTTGCTTAGAATATTCTTCAAACTGTATTCCCATCTGCCTAGACTCTTCCCCGACTTCAATCCCCTTCCCTTTGTCTAATGGATTTTCTATTTTGGGAATCTTTCTAGTGGCGGGTTTTCTCCTACGCACACGTCTCCATCCCACGAATCTCCTCCTTTTCTTGGGCTTGGGTTTCTCCGGAGGTGGAGCATTGAATTCAATAGGTTCTTCTATGTCGGGTATATACCTATTGAAATATCTGGAAACCTCTATTTTTACCGGATAGAGATTTAAATTCTGAAGGGCGTCAGACAAGTCACTCATGCTGTTTAGTATACATACAAAATACACACAATTACTAAGTTAAAAAAAATTTCATAAATAACTTTTAAATATTATTGCGTACCGTGTGACAAAAACAACTGAAAATTAAAACACACTAGGGTTTATTGTAAACTTATTTATTTATTGGATAAGGTTTCTGGCTTGTGAATAATAAGGTTACTAAAACTTGAATCAAACTATTTAAAGATTTGCATTTACTGCTACAGTGGCTAGCATATAAAGATCTGCCCATTTTTCATCTAACTTGTCTTCCCAAGGTGATTTACTGGTTAATTCCTGATTAACTTTCTTTTCTCGGGATTTCTTTATTTTCTCTTTGCTTTTTCTTGTTGGGATTGAACCCTACCAGAGGAACAGATAATGTAAAGCCAAAACCTGATCACAACAGTGGATTCACAATAAGCAGTTGTTTACACTAAGTCTTCTCCCTTGAAAGTGATTACAACAGCTGATGGTCTTATATCCACTGCCCGGATACAACTGCTGCTTTACATAACTACTGATGAAGCTTGGAAGACTGTTGGAAACTAAGCACTGCTGGTATAAACTGCTGATGACAAAGCACTGCCCAATCAAGGACTGATCAACCTTGAGGAAAGCACTGATGAATAGGAAGAGCAGTAGTTTAGTATATCATCTGATTCATGTATAGTCAGTTGTTAGGTTTAGCAGTGTTTGTATAAGAACAGTAGATACAGGTTGTTAGGCTGTTAGACGTCGCTTTCATGGTGACGTCAGCTGAGATGCCTCAGCGGTTTGGTTTTGTCTATAAATGGAGCAGTACTCTGTACTGTTACATTTGATTCGTCTTGAGTGAGTTCTTCTCCTCAATTCAATCCTTTCATCTTGTGCAATCCAACCTTGGGGTATCAAGCTGAGGGGGAGCTTAGTTTGTAAGCTTTTACTGTAATCTTTTGCTTTGATTTGTAATCTTTTGACTCTATGAGAAGCAAATGTTTATCAAACTATTTTCTCCTTTGATTGTGTTTACAAAGTTTATTCTCATTTCCGCTGCACTTTACATTGTTTCATATTCATTCATTGTTCAAATTATACAAACAAACACAATCATGAGAGCCTCCGATCCTAACAATTGGTATCAGAGCCTGGACAGTCAAACTTGATCTAACAATCAATTTGACATAACAGTTCGGCTCAAAATTCATTGATACTAAGGTTGGTTGTATCTAGTTGAAAAACAGAGTAACAAGTATACCATGAACAAAATGGTTATTCAAAAACTTTGTAAATCAACCAAGATGTCATATGACACACAAATTTCACACAACAAGTGATTTCATGCACAAGACACTCATGGTTTCTAAATCTGAAAACAATATCTGTTAAACTATGAGATTATTTCTTATTTTCTAAATTGATTTCAATTGTTGATGTATAATCTGTGATGTTTTCATGAAATACTAAAGTATGAACCTCAGATTAACAAAACCTATGTTCATAAAAACATTGATGTTTTGCTAACATAAAAAGAGGGAAATTAAAACTTTAGTCATTCAGATCTTATGTGTTGAAAACAGGTTGAATTCCTAAAAAGGACAAAATCAACTTTGTTAAAATACATTAAGAATATCAGGAGTCAAAAATGTCCAAATCATAGTAATGAGGAGGTTGGCATAAGCATGTGCAGAAATGACCAAATCTCTCAAAACATTACTGCAAAATGATTTTGGGACTAGTATTCCTTTAATAAATACCCCTCAGTAAGTATTTCAAATACTTGTGTTTGGGAAGGGTAAAAAGGGAAGAAGAAATTCACAAAAACTCAGAAGTGTGTTCATCTCAAAACTTCTGAAGTCAGAAGAAAAGAGTATAAACATAAAACACTGAAGAGTCAAAATTTAGGGTAATAATGGTCATTAAGCAACTGTGTGCATTCATCTGCTCAGGAAAAGGTTTTGATTCCGGTGAATGAACTCCAAAGAGGACTAGACAAATGTTAAAAAAAAAAATTCATCCTTGTGTCCTCATGTTTGCAATCAACTGACAAAGAAAATGGTACCAAACAGTGGTCAAAATGTATTCAAAATTTTCTACCACTGCTGTCAAACCACTGACCATTTTCATAAACTTGAGAATGATATGATTACGTGTTTTATTGTATATTTACCAGATCCTTTTTGATGCTATTCTCAGAAAATCCTTTATCCATTTTTATACAAAGGATTTTCTCTAATAACCATGATATATTATTCGTTTTTTTTAGAATAGTATACTTTGAACTTATGCTTGTTTTTGTTGGCAATAGTTTCAATTTCCTGACAGGATATAGTACCTTATTTTTGTTGGTATTTTTGTCCTCATAAATGGGTCAAAAGGAAATGGTACATATGTTAAGATCATATCATACTCAGGTTTGTTTTTAAACATTAATCAAAGGTTGATTGCTAAACAGTGTCTAAACTACTGGGGCACTCATATTTTAATTTAGATATTAAACGAAAATGAGTTACCTTAGTAAAAAGTTTTCATCATCCGGGGTACAAAACCACTGTCAGTAATTCGTAAGAATTTCAATAGAAAATTTGACATGTGGCAAAACCTTGAAAGAAAATCTCTGCAAAAAGTTGCTGAATATGAACTCTCAAACCTTTGCCCTTATTGTAACCATAACCACTGTTTTGCTCAAACGTCTGTTTCCTAATTACTATCCACTGCTGAAAGTCAACCACTGATCCTCATTTTACTTGGCAAGCACTGATGTTCAAAATCAGTGTCTTATCCACTGATATGCTATCCACTGATAGTAAAAATCTTCCACTGTTTTCACTTTATTACCGTTGTAACTACTGATGCTTGGTACATCAGTGGCTCCTAAAACAACTGATCTCCACCCTTCATCCATTTCATCAGTGTTTGACACGTGGTCAGTTCTTAGCCTTCAGATCAAAATAACCGCTGCCACATCAGCGATCATTTTTTTTCCCTAAATAAAACCCTGATCAAAACCCCAAACAGGGTTTTACACTGTCGAATTGAATTCCAAAGTTCTCTTCTCAAAGCAGTTTCCAACTTTTCTTCCCAAAATCACTCTCCGATTCTTCTTCATCAAAATGACGATGTCAAAATCAAAATCAAAATCTAAACCAAAATCACCATCATCTTCAAAAGAGGTCGCTCAAACGGCCGAAGAAACCATTGAAATCCCATACAAATCACCGCACAACTACTTGGGTCTCCTCACAAAACCCTCAAACAATCGCACCTTCGATTCCGTCATCAACACACTCTCTGCATCAAAGTACAAAACTTTGTTGACAGTAGACGCTCCCATATACTTGCAAACCCAGAGAGAGTTCTGGAAAAATACTACGCTTGAAAAACAAGACGGAAAAGTAGTAGCCATTAACTCCTCGATACAGGGTAAAGCAGTTCAAATCACTCCGCAATCAATCTCAGAAGTCTTCAAACTCGATGATCAAAAAGGTAAAACTTCTTTTGATAAAAACGAGTTAAAAGCTGATTTTCTGAAAAGGGGATATGCAGAACAATCAAAGGTAGATACCTTACAAAAAGGTTATTTCCCGTCTGCACCCAGATTTTTATTCCACACACTTTTGTCGTGTGTTTCAAATAAAACAACAGCTTTTAACAAAATACCATTGAAGATTCAATGCCAGGGCTATGCCATTTTAAATAATAAAGATTACAATTATTCCCAGGAAATCTTCAATGACTTGGTAAAGAATGCTGATAGCAAAGCATTTTTACTCTTTCCAAGATTTCTAAGCTATTATTTTAAACAAAAATTTGAAAAAGAAAACGAAAGTGTGCCAAAACAAGGTGTTTATTTTCAAATAAAATGTTTAACACCTGAAACATTCACTAGAATGTTGGCACCAATAAAAACAAAAGCAGAGGTGTCCGAGCAGAATTTAGCAGTTACCACTGCTCCTCAGACATCTGCTGCTGAGCCTACTGCTCCAGGTGATCAGAGCAGCACTACCACTGCTTTGAAACCCACACCTGACATTACCAAAAAGACCAAAAGAAAAACATCCAAAAAATCCACCAAACCCAAAACAAAGGCAACTCTGGAAGATGAGATCCCAGAGCAACTGCCTGTGACAAAACAAATGTCACCACAAACCACTACTGCTACTTCCTCACAGCAGTTGGTAGAAAGATCTCCACCATTGCCTAAAACTCCTCCTGCATCCTCACAAAAGGATCAGGTTGTAAGCACAGGACCCCACAACATGAAGCTCTGGATTCAATCGGATCCATCTTCCTCAGTCCTGATCCCAAGGACATGTCTCTTTCAACACCCATACCCTCAGCAATCATAATGCCACAATCAATAATACCCTTGTTGCATGCAGTTGATATAGCTCAGACACAAACCAGTTCCTCTCTATCACCTGTCACTGAGAGTATACCCCCACAAGTGACTGGGTCTGATGCTTATACCTCTGCTATCCCAGCAACAACTGAGGAGGTTGCACCCCCTGAGTTACAAGTAACTCTCGGTGGTAGTTCAAGTGGAGCAGCAACTACAACTGATGGATCAACAGATCTTCAGTTGGACAGTTGTTTCATAAGTAAGACTCCCTTGAAGGCAATTTCTTCCATAGCACCATCGGTAACCACCAGTGAGTTGGTTCTAACCACTGGTACTATCAAAGGTTTATCAAGTGCTGAAGAAAGAAGTCCCCAGTACCAAGAACAAGGGGCATCAATGGGTGATTTTTGGGACTCAGTTCCTAAGTCAAACATTGATATAACCACTACAGGTGGGGATTCAGATGATCCCATTAAAGTGGGTGATGATTCAAAATACCAGGAATTGACGGGAAGAGTTGAAAAACTGGAAACCTCAGTTGCTGAAATAAAGGAGATGGTGCAAGAGATTTTAAAAGCTCAAAAAGCATAATCCACTGCTGCCCCACCACAATCATCTGTTCCAACTCAAGCATCCGCTCCACCACAAGCAGTTGCTGCAAATGAGCTCTAGAATATCTTTCAACCCATGCTGGAGAAACAAAAACAAATGGTTGATCAGCAGCATGAAACACATGTAAAAA
Organism: Helianthus tuberosus; assembly: GCA_030545235.1. Classification (NCBI taxonomy): domain Eukaryota; kingdom Viridiplantae; phylum Streptophyta; class Magnoliopsida; order Asterales; family Asteraceae; genus Helianthus; species Helianthus tuberosus. Next base: position 109,836,109 of record CM060426.1, on the reverse strand, counting down.
TGCTGACAAACATGGTAGAGTCGAGATTTAAAGGTACTCAAGCAGATATTAAAGCTATCAAGGCTCATATTCAATGCACGACTCATGGTGGAAAAGTTCCTTCTACAATCCTTTTTATGGATAACCCCTTGGCAGATAATGCCAAAAAGGGGGAGAATGTCAAAAAGATGAAGAAAAAGGGAATTGAAGATGGTCTGTATGTTGAACCAGAACAAGCAAAACAACCATCCAAACCACCTCAAACCACAAAACCTCCAACTTCCATCCAAACAGCTGATACATCAGTTGTTACAAAAACTGCTGTCAGTAGCCAAACAGCTGCCATTTCTTCAACACACACCACTCCATCACACACCACTAAAACCACTGCCCTACCACTATTACCTCCTGTCATAAAACAGAAGACAACAGATGTTAAAACAACTGTTGTAATGACAGCAGTGATTGAGACACCAGTTGTTTCAACCACTGTCAGTCAATCACAATCACAAACCACTGCCACTCATATTCAAACCACTGATCCACCAACAACATCATCAGCCTCTCCTACAATAAAAAGGAGAAGGGTTTTCATTCCTGATGATGAGTCACCACCACCATCAAAAGCCACTTCATCCCCTGCTCAAAAGCAGAAGACATCTGCTGACATATCAGCAGTTGTAATGACAACAGTGGTTGAAACACCAGTTGTTTCAACCACTGTTAGTCAGACATCCACCACTGTTTCCACTAGTCTCACATCACAACCAGCAAAGCTCTACACCAGAAAAAGAAAACTTACTCAGCCAGATGAGGACCAATATGATCCCACTGCTGCAAGATATCCGCTAGAACTGGAAGCTATAAAAAATGAGATGAGGCAGTTCTACAATGATGATGATCCTTCAAACAGAAGATTTTCTTCATTAGTTGGCTTCATGGTTCCAGAAGACATGGATGAATATCTTGAACTTAAAGTAAGACAGGCTAAGATAAGAGCCAAGGTTGAATGTAAAGGTCAAGGTGATGAAGCCATTGCTGAAAAATTGGAACTTCTGCTCAAAAAGGTCGATCTAATAAAAGATTTTGCACATGAGCTGAGCAAAGAAAAGGCAGAACAACGAAAAGAGATGAGAAGAAAACTTCTTGCATACATAATGAAAGAAAAATTTTATCCTGCTGAAGAAAACCAATTTGAAGAATGGCCAATAGTGCTTTTAAGGCATGAAGCTGATAGGATTGATAGAATCAAGAGCGATCCTAAAAAGAAGAAGAATGCTCCAAATTGGAGTAAATACAAAAAGTTCATCAATGACCAAACAGCTGAGTACAAGAAAAAGAAACAGGAGCTGGTGGATGCAAAGGTGGACACTGCAAATGCCATATCAAAATGGTCAAAGCAGCAAACTGATGAAGCCTATGAAAGGCTGAAGAAAAGGAAGATAACTGTATCAGGCACTTCAAAGAAGCGTGAACAAATGATGAAGCTTGAACAGCAGATTGAAAACCTCAAAACACTGTTCCGATCTACCCTTATGACAAACCAAGAAAAAGGAGAACAGCTGACCAGTGAAGAGGTAAAGGAAAAGGAAGTTGAGTACTTCAAAGAAACCATCATGAAAATGGGTCTAAAAGAAGCAAACTCAGAAAAACTTCAAAACCTTTTTAAGAAGGTGTTAACTAAGCCTGCATCACCAAATACTTCAGAAGCTTCAGACATTGAGCCAGATCAACAAAAGAGACAGGAGCAGATAGAGAAGGAAACTGCAGAAGACATAGCTGCAGCAAACAATGTTATTGAAATGGCCTTCAAAAGAATGTCTGAAAGTCTGCAAGTTTTCACAAGGCCAACATCCCCCAACTCATCTTTGAATAAATCTCTCCCAAGAAACCCATTGGGTTTAAAAGTACTAAAGTGGATGTCTGATCAAAAGACCCATGTATTGACCATGGTCAGATCCAATGGCGAAGTGAAGTACATATCAAGGAAAGAAGCACTAGGCCTTAGTGTTGAAGATTTGCAGGATCTCCTTGAACTTACACTGTGCCGGGATGAAGATGACACAAGTTCCAAAGAATTTGAAGAAGAATTCAAAAGAAAAGCAAGGGAACTTCTGATGAGTAATAAAGATCCAGAATAATGACAGGTTTTGGCATTATCTGTTCCAGGGGAGATTGTTGGGATTGAACCCTACCAGAGGAACAGATAATGTAAAGCCAAAACCTGATCACAACAGTGGATTCACAATAAGCAGTTGTTTACACTAAGTCTTCTTCCTTGAAAGTGATTACAACAGCTGATGGTCTTATATCCACTGCCCGGATACAACTGCTGCTTTACATAACTACTGATGAAGCTTGGAAGACTGCTGGAAACTAAGCACTGCTGGTATAAACTGCTGATGATAAAGCACTGCCCAATCAAGGACTGATCAACCTTGAGGAAAGCACTGATGAATAGGAAGAGCAGTAGTTTAGTATATCATCTGATTCATGTATAGTCAGTTGTTAGGTTTAGCAGTGTTTGTATAAGAACAGTAGATACAGGTTGTTAGGCTGTTAGACGTCGCTTTCATGGTGACGTCAGCTGAGATGCCTCAGCGGTTTGGTTTTGTCTATAAATGGAGCAGTACTCTGTACTGTTACATTTGATTCGTCTTGAGTGAGTTCTTCTCCTCAATTCAATCCTTTCATCTTGTGCAATCCAACCTTGGGGTATCAGGCTGAGGGGGAGCTTAGTTTGTAAGCTTTTACTGTAATCTTTTGCTTTGATTTGTAATCTTTTGACTCTATGAGAAGCAAATGTTTATCAAACTATTTTCTCCTTTGATTGTGTTTACAAAGTTTATTCTCATTTCCGCTGCACTTTACATTGTTTCATATTCATTCATTGTTCAAATTATACAAACAAACACAATCATGAGAGCCTCCGATCCTAACATTTCTAATAATCAGACTTCTTTTACTAGGAGAAAGTGGTTCCTCATATTGTGCCTTTCGCACAAATATTCCTTTATCAGGAATTATAGACTGATTTGAGGATTTTGTTTGGGATGAACTTCCCTTCTCGTTAGATGACCTATCTAATTTAAGATAGATATTTGAAAGCTTTTGCTTACCCATACTGTACACAAATATTTAATTAATAAAACACATAATCACAAAATAGCAATTAGTAAAATTAAGTAATTTCTAAATACTTAATTGGCTTAAATCAGTGGCTCTGATACCACCTTTTTCTGTCACGGCCCCCGACCCGGTTTTACCCGTTTCAGGAGCCGCGGGACAGAAAATCCCGTGGTATTTATTTAACAGCGGAAGTTTTCTTCAGGATCTTTTTAAAACTGCAATTTCCCAATTATTTTATTTCATAACTTGGGATAAAACCCCGGTAATTTACAATTATAAGATTTCACGGAGAAATCTTTATTTTTACAAAACATGTTTCTTTATTTTATATTGAGCCACTTCCTTAAGCTTGTAGTGCTTCACGGCACTTTTCCTTAATCACAACAGATCACCTGAAACATGTTTGAAAAAGGTTTTGTCAGCGGGAAATACTGGTGAATCATTCGATTTTACTAAAACGACTCATTTGTTATAATTTTCAGTATTAAGAGAGATTACAATGTTTCCAGATATCAACCAACTACCCACAGTATTTGTCACTCGACCATCCATCGGTAACATCATTGTCCAATGGAGTCTGTGACTATGGTCATATCACTCATTGGCTAACTCGTTGTCCAATAGTGACGGTTATCAAGTAATGTATACAAAACCCCACATACCGGCTGTAACTTGGTGATTACATAAACTTAATCACTGTAATTATAACCTTTGAAAATAAACATGATTTTGAAAGTAATTTGATAAAAAGAGAATGACTCACATTGCAGATTTAATTTGAGCAGAGCCTAGCCTACTGATTAGCCTTTTAACCTAAATTTAATAACATGCACACAACTCGGTTAGTAACTTAATACAGCATTTACGATAACTCACGAGATTAAACCCTCACATCGAATGACAAAGTGCGATACTTAAACATCCATTGAATTAACAACGAATGACAAAGCATAAAACCTAATGTGGGCAGCACTTAAACATCCATTGGATAATTTAATCGATCGGACATTGAATCGTAGCAGCGATCGAGTTAATACCCGGTATCGGAGCAGCGCCTCGCTAATTATATATGAAATTTCGACCTCAGGGTAATATACTTTCGTTTTTGAAAGTTTGTTTCGACACCAGAGGATTGTGCAAGTGACGAGCTATTTATAGCTGATTTTAAGGCCTGGCGCGACCCGCGTAACCCACCCCCTATATCTTACGCGGCCCGCGTGGCCACCCAGTCTACGACTAGCCTTGATTGGTCATCAGTAGGTTAGCCAGGTGGTTGACAGGTGGCACGGTTACGCTTATCCGGTCAACCCAACATTGACGCGGCCCGCGTAAGACCATGCTTACTCTTACGCGGCCCGCCTGAGAACCATATTTTTGATTTTCTTTGTTTTTCATACTCAGTATGGTTTCAGGGATCCGGGTTATCAATTGTGGGTTGGTTTATGACATTTTTGAGAGTCCTTACATCCTCCCCACCTTATTTAGAATCTCGTCCTCGAGATTTATTGGAATAAGTGAGGATACTTTCGCTTCATCTCTGATTCCAGCTCCCAAGTGTATTCAGGTCCTCTCTTTGAATCCCACTTGACTTTGACTAACACTAATCTTTTGTGCTTGAGGAATTTAATTTTTCTGTCTTCTATTTGAAGAGGTTTCTCAACAAATTTTAACTTTTCGTTTACCTCTATATCTTGGAGAGGTACTACCAAAGATTCATCAGATAAACATTTCTTGAGGTTGGATACATGAAATACATCATGTACTCCAGCTAATTCTTCTGGTAGTTGTAAACGATAAGCAACTGGTCCTATACGTTGGATCACTGAAAATGGTCCTATGTATCTTGGACTTAGCTTTCCTTTCTTACCAAATCGAACTACTCCTTTCCAAGGAGAAACTTTACTTTGTCTCCGACTTGGAATTCTAAAGGCTTGCGTCGATTGTCTGCATAACTTTTCTGACGATCTCGAGCCGTCTTCAATCTTTCTTTGATTTGAGTAATCTTGTCGGTCGTCTCTTGCACTATTTCAGGACCGGACAATTGACTTTCTCCTATTTCTGCCCAACAAACTGGAGTTCTGCACTTTCTTCCGTATAGTGCTTCGAATGGGGCAGTTTCGATACTTGAATGATAACTATTGTTATAGGAGAATTCAATTAATGGTAAGTGATCGTCTCAATTTCCACCAAAATCTATCACACATGCTCGGAGCATGTCTTCTAGAGTTTGTATCGTCCTTTCACTTTGCCCGTCTGTTTGTGGATGATATGCAGTACTTAGATTTAGTCGGGTTCCCATAGCTTCTTGGAAACTTTTCCAGAAGTGGGAAGTGAAACGACTATCCCTATCTGATACAATGGAGAGTGGAACTCCATGTAGGGATACAACTTCATCTACATACAACTTTGCCAATCTTTCCATGCTAAAGGTTTCTTTCATAGGTAGAAAATGAGCTGATTTGGTTAATCGATCCACAATTACCCAAATCGCATCATTACCTTTTCTGGTTTTGGGTAACTTAGTAACAAAATCCATTGTTATGAGTTCCCATTTCCATACAGTAATCTCTAGTTGTTGTATTACTCCTGAAGGTTTCTGATGTTCTGCCTTAACTTGTGAACAAGTAAGACACTTAGAAAGATATCGGGCTATATCCTTTTTCATTCCTATCCATCAAAAGTTATTTCTTAAATCTTGGTACATTTTATTGTTTCCAGGATGCATGGTATACCTAGATTTATGGGCTTCCTCTAAGATCTTATTTCTTAATTCTCCCTGTTTAGGTACCCAAATTCTTCTTTGGTGGAATCTCCAAATTTCATCATTTCCTTGCTCTAATTCTTCTAGTCTTCCTTTCATTCCTTCAGCATCATCCTTGATTGCTGTAGCTTGAATATTTTTCAATTGTTCCATTAAATCTAATTGTAGATTTAATCTGAGAGCACGAACTCGCTTTTGCTTTTCATGATATTTACGACTTAAGGCATCTGCAACTACATTTGCCTTTCCTTCGTGATACTGAATATCACAGTCGTAATCACTTAAGATTTCCATCCAACTCCTTTGTCTCATGTTCAATTCTTTTTGCCCAAATATGTATCTTAAGCTCTTATGATCTGTATAGATAGTAAATTTACTTCCGTACAGATAATGTCTCCAGATCTTTAAGGCAAAAATTACGGCTCCTAATTCTAAGTCATGAGTCGTATAGTTCTCCTCGTGCTTTTTCAATTGCCTTGAGGCGTACGCAATTACCTTCTTGCGTTGCATTAGCACACATCCAAATCCTAGTTTTGAAGCATCACAATATACTTCAAAATCTTCAGTTCCTTCTGGTAAGGCTAAAATTGGAGCATTGGTTAATTTCTGTTTCAAGATCCTAAAGGCTTTTTCTTGTTTAGGTCCCCATTCAAACTTAACTGCTTTACAGGTTAGCTTAGTTAATGGGACAACTATTTTGGAAAAATCCTTAATAAACCGTCTATAGTATCCAGCTAAGCCTATAAAACTTCTAATTTCCATTGCGGATTGCGGAACCTTCCATTTGGTAATTGCCTCTATTTTAGCAGGATCTACATGAATACCTTCATGATTTACCATGTGTCCTAGAAATTGCACTTCTTTTAGCCAAAATTCACACTTTGAGAATTTGGCGTAAAGCTTTTCTTTTCTTAACAAAGTTAAGAGTGAATGCAAGTGCTGACAATGTTCATCCTGACTTTTGGAATAAATAAGTATATCGTCAATGAAAACAATTACAAATTTATCCAAATACGGTTTACAAATCCTATTCATCATGTCCATGAATGCTGCAGGTGCATTAGTTAATCCGAAGGGCATGACTGTAAACTCGTAATGACCATACCTAGTCCTGAAAGCAGTTTTAGGTATGTCTTCTTCTTGTACCTTTAATTGATGATATCCAAAACGTAAATCGATCTTAGAAAAATATCTAGCTCCTTGAAGTTGATCGAATAGATCATCAATCCTAGGTAATGGGTATCGATTCTTAATTGTAACCTTATTCAATTCTCTATAATCGATACACATTCTCATGGATCCATCCTTCTTTTTCACAAATTGATATTGAGGCTACTATCGTTTGATAAAAATACATTATAGATATTGAGCGATGGAATGAAAATATCATAATCTTGAAAATAAGACAATGTGTAAAAATTTTGGGAGGATATGAGTGTAAAAGTTTTAAATAGAGATGAGAGTCGTGGTAGAAATTGTGTTAAATTTGGTGGTATGTGTGTGTATATATATACAGACTAGGTTAGAGCCCGCGAGCTTCGCGGGTAGAAAATTTTAATTTTAATTAATAGATTTATGTCCTAAAACACTTAAATATGTTTCTACAAATGTTTTATTGAATTATGTATTATGAGAGACATAACATAAGATGCAAAACCAACAACAAATTTTATGAATGTTTGAATAAATGGTTCAAACACACTTCCTTTGGATTTTCTCCTTGGCAATCAGCTCTAAGCCCACTTTTCCCATTATGTGGAGGCTGACATACCTACCAAAGACCAGAAAAACAATTCTTAGGTGATATAATCAACTACTACACATGTCGCAAAACGAACTAGATTGCCAAATTTAACAGTAAATAACGGGTTACATACCTCAGAAAAGACGGTTCCTAGTTGTCTAGTCCAATCACCAAGAGTCCGGATAGAAAAGGAGAGGTCTTTCATTACTTGGTGTTCTAGCGGTTTTCGACATCCAAGTATAAGGCTGGCGTAGAGTTTCACGGGTTATGGGTTGTGTTAAAAAATCTATATCTATAAAATTATTGTTTTTGTATGATTTATAACCTGCTAAGACCCAAGTTTGGCAAACCTTACCAAGAAGAAAAAAAACAGAAATTGAATTACTTAGGGCATCTTATATCTAGGTTATCACCCGGGTAGAAACCCGGGTAGGAAATTTTAAATTACATTATTCATAAGTATGTCGATAAAAGTAATGCAAATCAAATGACATTACATAAAATAAACATCAAGTCTATTAGCATTTGCATATGGATCTATCAGATCAATCCCCTGTACAAATAAACATCAAGTTATATATTTCAACTGAAAATGATAACTTTAGAAAACTCAAATCAAAATAAAATAACAAACATGCACATATGTGAAAGCCAAACTTGTAGTTAGTCCAGTCCGGTGGTAGCCGTACCACTACTATATTGTTTTTCCTTGAACCCGAATGTTTAAAATCAAACATATTAAATAAGTGGTGATGCTATACATACAAAGAGAATCATGGACTTAAAAATCATTGTATTTAAAGATTTTCCTAATGCTAGCTGCAAAGAAACAAAACTACATGACAAACATGAAATATATTCTTACATGAGCATCAATGTTCTTATTAGCAGTGATCCCTTTAAGTAGGTTCTCTCCACCAAGCTCTCTTTCTCCACTCGTGTTGCTTGAGATCCATCAATCTTTGTATCCACTTTGAAGGTAGCAACAGGAAAATCTTATATCCACTTTGCCCTAATCTCATAACCTAAGTCATCCATATCAACATCGGAAATCAAAATCCGATCTAACAAAGCACTATTAAATCTATCGCAACAAATAATAATTTATTAAAGTTACACAGTTCTGTTCCATTTATGGCCAATGAAAATTGCGTTGAGTGAAATGAACATGTGCCAAATTTATCCACACGCCTGCCATTTGGACAAATACACTTCCAACTGCAGTTTCTGGCCTATGATTTTCAAAGAAAATATAGAAAATAAGACATTAAGCATTTTTGTTAGCTACAAAGCATTTGTGAAAATATGAGTAATGATCAAATTTAACTTTGGTTTAATCTAATGAAACGGGCATACTGCCCTATATAGAAACGACTTTTACCTTTTTCCCCATTTTAGCAAGCAACCTCATCTTAACTCTCGTTACATGTCAGGATTTTTCAAAAAATTGGCCAAAAAGATGACTTGTTACTTGTTGAACAGGTCACTCACTGCTACATCAGTAACAAAATGCAACTTGTTTGCTAAATTCATTCTTAAATGCAAGTTATTCAGTCTATAACTAAAAGTAGAGAAAAGCTAAAAATCAAAAAATCAAAAGTCGGGAAATTAAATAAAAGCATAATTAGTCCAACTCATTGTTGTATGCATTGTAAACTTGATGCAAAATACGGGTCTTATGGATCACAACCTCACTTCCACATGAGTAGCTACTGGTGTCCAAATTCAAGGCCCGCCACTTGACATTACCACCACGAACTCCAACCGTTGGAGTTGGTGGTGGTAATGTCAAGTGGTTGTAGGGATAAGCAGATTATTCTTTAACCTATCTCCAATAATTCGTGTAAGATTATCAATATCTTCTTAATAAGCAGCTTTTTTTATTTTATTAGTCCCAAGAAAAGTAGACCGGTCTTAAAATAACAAAACGAATAGGCTAGACCTATTAAAATAACAACTTCACCACGTTAATTTCATTCTTATTTCATTATATGTGGACCACTTGAAAAATATTGAAACGAATATGGATATAAATAATTCATTTACCTGTTTTCTCCTAAAAACTATGTGGAAACCAGATCCTCATTGGTGTAACCCAAGATACCCTCCAGATTACTACCTGCAAACCATCCTGACAGATACGAAATCATCAGAACCACTATAAAGCAAAAGTAAACATTTTACTTGCATAAGATATAGGATGTGCTTACTTGATAGCAGCTTTGATTTCATCATAGTTGACAGCCTTTTCCAGCCTCATGGTCAGATCTGCAATCGAGACAAAACACCAGACCTATATATTTAGCTTTGACTTCATTCCATTGGCATCCCCTTTTAGGAAACCAAACAGACCTATATATGTAGTTAGAATATCGAAAAAGAAGACCAAAAATTAATAACTATAAGCTAAATATTAAGACAAAATAATGATATATGCTGAAGCCCTCTTAATGGAGTACCAAAAGTGTGAAGTGCATCTTGATGCCTCAAAAGTTACCTGTGAGTATATGGCTTAAAAGGTTCAATCTCCCCTGCAAAAAAAAAATCACCCAAATATAAACAAAGGTAAAGTTTAACTTTTAAGGTCAAATAGATTCAGTTTGAACTCCTAAAATGGTGCTCAAATCTTACTTATTTTTAAAAAAAAAATTCACTATTTCACAGTTAAATTAACATAAAGAAATAATACATATCTTAAACGTGTCTTATTCAAATATTTGTTAAAATGTACGACATGTCTCAATAAGTTCATACCTTGCCACTTATCCACGTTTATATTGTGGCTTTAGTTAAAATGTTTGTTATAGATATTTATATAGAAACATCAACTATTTCAAACAACAAAGCAATAATATTAGATCAAAACTGCATTGTCAGAGTTCAACTAAAGCCACAACATGAACATGTCTGAATGTGTAACACCCTTTTTATTTCTACTCAAATTTAACAATAATTCATAATAATTATATAAAAGATGGCCCATTTAAAAACATAAGTTTCAAGGTAACAAACATTAGTCAATTACCGACTAATTCAAACATTCATAAGTTGTTTAGCAATTTAGTTACAATCATAAACATTGTCTAAACCAAGTTAATTTACGCGGAAGCTTCAAAAGTTCGTGTTCGGTTCTTCAAAAAGTTGCTTGACCACCATCCGTATTCCTTGAAATACCTAGAAACTGAAATGTTTACATTAAACATTAATGTTATAATTCTTAGAAACATTACATAACCGAAACTACGCTTAAAAACGGATTCGATTTAACAAAATATGCAAAATTCAACATGAATTTCAAGGCTCTACCGTAACTTACGGTAGTCACCGTAAGTTACGGTAGCTTCTGGGAAACTTTGGTTCCACCGTAACACAGGAGTGAACCACCGTAAGTTTTTGGTTTCACCGTAATTTACGGTAGTCCCTGCAATGCTATGTTTTGATTGTTTTGGTTATTTTGCTCAAACCCAAATTCTAGGATTTCTCATTCTAACAACCAACACACTGATTTCAAGTATTTTAATATGTCTTTCATGAATAACATCAAAGACCGAGTAATCATACTACAATGCATTAACCACGCATCATTTGATTATTCGACCCGTTTGGCTCATCTATGGAATCCTCCATTATGATGACTACCAACGCGATCTAACCAATTCTTTACCTATTATTCAACATAGCGAACATTATCGCTTTATTCAACTTGACTTCTATTCTACAATTCAACTACACATATGCTAGTTGTCAAATTATCAAATGTAACGAATTAAGTTACATACTTACATAATTCGTCTAAATTGGTTTCTCACCATAATTACCCATTCCCGGGCTTATCAATCTTAGCGTATCACGTCCATTCCATGGTTCACGCTTTTATAACTCAACTTTAATGAGTGACGTTTAAGTCACTCCGAACACTACCATCCCGACCATTATTTTAACTTGTTTCTTTATTTAGTGAATTGCATCACTTTATTTACATTCCATACATGACTAATTAAACAATATTATCAACCAACATCTCTAGTTAACTATTTTGACCCGTTTGGTTTGTCGAGTGAGTTACATCACTTCATTGACATCCCAAACACAATCATTTTCGCTATATCAATATTAAACATATCTATGACTAGGTTTGTCTACATAAGTGTAACGAGACGACAAGTCACGTACCTTTGAAGCACCCTCTTTAAACGCGTATCTCCACCGGCTTGTCCACTTGACGATCCGGATTCCTTACCTAAAGAGTTCAATTCAACATGTTTAGAACTCTTTTCTTAGCATATATCGCATAATTTGCCGAAACTTACAATTATGCGTTTTAGCGCAAATTTCAGTTTCTAAGCCTTCTTTTAGGCATTTTTACAAACACCTTAAGGGCATAATTTCTCAAAGCTTATAATCATGTTCATGGCTTGTTATTTAGCCAATATTAGCATCTACTAAGCATGCTCATATCAATTTTCACATTATCAATATCTGAATTTACTTCCTAGAATTCAAATTATACTAGAAAAACAATCAAATTCTAGTGTTTTACATGCTCCTACAAAACCCACTTATCACCTTCAATGGTGATTATGGAATTCACTAGAATTAAGCAAAATTTCAACAAGTAATTAACTAGGGTTTGTCCCTAGTCAGTATGTCTTTCAAAACAACTAACATGCAACATCAATTCTTGAATTCCATGAATTCACTCAGAAATTTGGGTGGAGATTTTGCATTGAAATTACATACCTTATGATCCCTTTTTAGAGGAGATCACAATTTCGTGCTTGGAAATCGATTTGGAACTGATTTGAAGCCCCAATTTGATCAATTAGCACAAGTTAGGGTTTGGTGGGGAAGCTCCTGTTCGCCCCTGATGTTTTGATCGACCAGACACACTTCTTTTAGTGTGTTTGGTGTTTAAACCTTGTTTTTAATATTATTAGTTTTAGTTTTAACACCTTTAGTCCCTCCATTATCATTAAGTTATTTATTTAAGGTGTTTTAACCTTCTAGCAAGTAATTTACAAGTCTCATGACTAACTGGGTTATTTATTCCCAGTTAGCTTGTTCTTGTTTGTTTTATACTTTATAATTCTAATACAAAGTTTTATATTTTTGGGGTGTTACAAGTCCACCCCCCTTAAAAGGGGTTTCGTCCCCGAAACCTTCTTTAAGTGGTTCTTTGGTTTAAGCCTAACCACGTTAATTTCGTTTTTCGGACCTTATTTCTTTTAGTCGAAAGTTATCATTTGACTCGACACATGCGTCTTCCACGTGTAGGTCCTCACGGACCATAACTTGTGTCTTGTATTTCTTATCTTGCCGCCTATTTGTCTCAATTGCCACTTGACCATTCAATAGTATGAGTTCGTCAATATGTTTATTCCATACTACCCTATATTGACAAGTGTTTTATATAAATCGCAACACTATTTTGACTTTAGATGATCTCATCGGCTAGACCGATTAATCACCATCACCTCACGCCCGATTAACTTGGGTTTACCCCTTTTTGTCGTATTCGGACTTAAGTGAGTTTTGATTTCCTATCCCGTAACTTGCGCTACCACATGATTATATTCTATATCACTTTTTTTATGACCATGATTGCATCGCATCACGTCGTGTTTAAGTTCTTATAAACTTTTCATTATCAAAATCTTCTTTCTAACGTATCATCTTGCACCTATCGGTGTTAAGACCTTTATTCTTTATTATTACCATTTTCTATTTTGTCTCATAATGTGCATATTTGTTAAACGTTGTTTCTCACTAAAACTGAAATTCCTAGTTCAACGTTTTTCTCTTTAACTTATGTCAATTACTCTTATCTAGGAATTAACGACACGAATTTATTCTTGTCCGCTCTTTTATTATGCAGGGAATCGTGACCAGTTCCCATGCTTTGCCCCAAGTGACTCGTATGTTCTTTTGCTTAACCTCGTAGGTTATTTCGTTAACCTTTCACCCTGTTTTGGTTTATTTTCTTCTATTGTAGACGCGAGGTTCATTTAACCCTTTAAACCCTTACTCTGTTTAAAATTCCAAAGGTTATGACGATCCCGCAGATCATATTTGCTTGTGAAATTTTCGTATACTTAGAAATACATTTCTGGTGTCATGGCACCCTTCTTAAGCCTAAAATTAATTTATTTTCGAATTTTTTATTGATTCGACCGTAGCCCAAGGCTACACCCGCTTTCTTTCGGATTATCTTTCCAACTCTATGACTTCTTATGTCCCTTTCGCGTTGGTTTGTTTCGCTCATACCGTCATTCAATATACGCCCCTATTCCTTTCAACCCGTTACCCGGGTTCTTTATCTGAATGTTTTTAACACTCCGGTTTTATTGGTTTGCATTTCCCTTTCCATACTCTTTTACGACCTATCACACAGATTCAGTAATATTTCACACTTCCATTATTCGTTTTGCGCTTACTTGAAATATTAGGTATTATACTTCATTCAACCCGTCTGGCATTGCAATAGTTGATCATAACCATCGAAATTTCTGTTTTGCGAAGTTTCATCGTCTTTTAGTCATAGCTCCTAATTCGAGACTTTTGACTTTTAATATGCGTCACCGTCTCTTGGTTTACGCATATATCTGTAGTCCTACTCATCTATCGGTCATTTTACCGAAGTCATTATTAGAGTCATCATTAGAGACATGCATTAAGATTCTGTTTTGATTTATTCGGTGGTATTAGCGTAACCCGTCGCCTTTATTTCACCAATTCCTTAATTCTTCCTTTTATTTTGTTTGACTCGTTCTGATGAACTTTATTACTTATAATAGTCAAACTTTATCCTTGTGCCTTAACATTCTTGTTTGTTAGTTTATAATTTTAATTACCTTGATTCTTATCCCTTCCCTTGGGCTCATTACCTTAATGTAATACACTCCCATTATCCGGCTTCCGTTTACCTTTACTATTACGCATTTTACTTATTTGATCCGAATACCGCCTTTCTTTTGTTATCGACCCTTAGGTCTATTTCTTTTGCTAATGTCCCGAAGGCCCGTTTCTCAAGTCTTATTTGGTAAAACTACTGCTATTGTTATTCGGCTTTTGGGGTTTACCCGTCCTTATTCTAATGCTTTCATAACGTTTATTTTATTAATCTTTTATGTAATCACATCCATCGCTGTGATCATCATCATTCCCCATAAAGGTTTGATTAATAATGTGTTATTTAGATGGTTGCCCATACTCAAGTTTCCAAATTTCCATTTATTGATACTTTATTATTCATAGTAGCGAATAACACGTATCATTCATTTGACTTCTTTCTCGAGGATATGTTTGGTCCGAGTAGTAATTTCTCATCTTTAACCTTAATCCTATTGTAACCATAACAGAATCAATTCGTTTCGTTTTATTATTCCGTATGCTTGTATGAAATTTATCCACGTCGTTTATTTATATAACGAAGTTTCTGCATGTTTTATTTGGTTTGTCCAAGTCTATAACCTTGTCCTTGTCATATATTTCTATTGCAATTTTCCAGGTTCGGGTGTTATTACACTCCTTCCCATTACGTCAGTTATTCACTTTATTAAGTTCCCGGGTTTGGGTGTTCGCGCACTCCTTCCCATGACAATATTGACCATGATTACTTTTGTCTTGGTTTCACATGCTTACCATTGTTTATTTTCTTATGCATATATATTTCTTTCACATAATTCGCCCGTTTCACTACTCATGTATGCCCCTATGCAACTATCGTTCACGCTAGTATTAACGCCAAGCAACAACGAAAGTTCTTTGATTAAACCTCAACTTCAAGTAAACACAACAAGTAAAGTCAAAAAGTTCATAATTTAACATTTCTTACCAATAGCTTTTTGTTGTTCCTTTTTCTTCTATGGATAAACTCCAAGCAATAGAAGGTCGGCTTTGCTTCTCTGTAAAAATCATGTTTCCCGTCAAAAATAAATGACCATGGTAAAAAAGTGAACTTAGTACCGGAATCTTAGAAACCCTAGCATCTGCGTGTTGCTGTCACCGGTCACCTATCCGGCCGGTTATGGAAGAGGACGTCACAAACCCTGCTCGCCACTCTCTACTCGCGTACCACACAAACCCTGCTCGGCACCACCAAGGACCAGCGTGAAAACCCACAATCATTTCGCTGACAGTGGTTTTCTAACTGAAGGCAAAGTTCCGATTGCTGGTTCTGTAAAATCTTCCCTGATAACGATGACGACTCTCCTATGCCTAGGTCTTTTCAAATCGAGGGGAAATTCTAGAAGGCTGGACCTCAGGATTCTTCGCGTTACAATCAAAACACATTTGACACACAACACATCACAATAAACACAAATCAAATCAATTCAGATGCAAATTCACATAAACTAATCACAAATCTGACGAATTCGAACAAATACATGCAAAATCACATCACCTTATTCTCTGATTTGGCTTTCAGCTTCCTGAAAACGGCGGTTTTGTCGGTGAAAGGTTCGGTCGCCATTGAAGAAGCTGGTGCTCCGAACAGAAGTGAAATCTTCCATCGTTGTGACCTGGTGTGGCATCTGTCTCGTCGAGGGGAACATGTAAAGCTTTAATCAGAATTTTGCCGGAACCCTGGCAGTCTTCGGAGTTCGAGCGGTTGTCTTTGAAGCTTTGTTGCAGTCGCCGGATGTCGGTGATTCACCTGAAATTTCTTTCAACTCTCGTCTGGTCTCTTCTCTCTCTCTCTCTCTCAGTTTTGGAATTTGTTTTGAAGATATAGATTGGGGAAATAATGAATTCAAATTTTGAATGATATAGTTGTTTGAGGAAAGCTGGAAACGCAGAGGTGTCTGACCATTTGAACCAGATAAGCTGGTTTGAGGTGGGTTATGCTTGCAGAAGAGAGAAGAGGGAGAACGGAAATTTCTCTGCCCTCATTAATGGTGTTTGACATTTAGCATTTCTTTAAAAAAAAAAGCATAACGGAAAGCAGGAGAAAAGGACACGTGGACATGATGAAATGTGGGAGTGACATGTAGGAGAGATAGAGAAGTGTGGGCTTGTGGTGTTGACAAGTAGGATTAGAGAGGTTTGATTTATTATAATAGAGAGATTTTGTATAACTAATAAAATGGAATAAAATAAAAATAAAATCAAACTATTGAACAACGGTTGTTTCCCAACGGTAACATTTCCCATCAATGTTCTTTGGCTTCCACTACCCAAGCATGCTACCTGACCACCCCTACCCGAACGAATGACGCCGGTGTTGTCGGTCGGGTAGCCCTACCTGAAGACCAATCCGGTTGTGCACAGACACCCTTAAGAAATAGTTAGGGTATGATATTCATCACTCTTTGATGAAACTTATAATATTCATTTATAAATTTACAGGCTTGGTGATTGGTATGTACCATCACTTGTGAAGTGTCTAACTGAATTTTGAAATGGTTTTTCTCTTCTTATTTTCTTTTTCGAATTCTCCTATATATTCAAAATCGAATGTTTTGAACAGTACAAAACTAGAAAAAGTTAAAATAATATATATGGTTTTTTTAAAAGTTTTATTATCTTCTTTACTTTTTAAGTTAGATAAGCTTTTGTCAACCGGTACTGGTATCGAAAATACCAGTACGGTTATCGGTACATAAAGATAAAAATCGACACCAGCCTGGTACAAAGAACACCAAAAGTCGGTATTGAATTGATTTTGAAAATCTTTTAGTTCGGGAAATTCGGTACTGCCACCGAGTACCATTTGCTCATCCCTGATCACGGGTGTCGTACGAACAACAGTATCGTGCAACTTTTTTTGTTGATTTTCTTCAACTTTTAATGATTTCTTTTTTTAGTTTCAGGGGTAGGGATGAGCTCGGTGCCAACCAATACCGAATCGGTACTGGTACCGAAAATACCAATTGCGGGACCTTTATATGAAGCTAAAAAACGGTAGCGAACCGGTAACAGGAACGCCAAAAGTCGTACCGAATTTGTACTTAAGATCTTTCGGTTCGGGAAATTCGGTACCGGTACCCAATATCATTTACTCATATCTGACCGCATGTTTCATACGAACAACATTATTACCATACAACTTTTTTGGTTGATTTTCTTTTGGTTATCTTTTAGTGTTTTTTTCTATATTTTATTTTTATTCTTATCAGCGGTTTCCGTGCGCAACGCGCTCGTAGTGATTTCAAAACACATGTAAAAACAGAATAAACAACAAAAGACGTTCGCCGCAACGCGGCGATAGTAAAAAACTAGTTCAATAAAAAAATTATCGAGCCGAACATGTTTTTGATGTATTTATAACAATATTTTTTGGGTTAACCAAACATTTGTTAATAAATTTTTAAATGGTTTTTTTCCTTCTTATAGTATGTATCTAACTAAAATTTAATTAAAAAAACTATTGAACTGAACATGTTATCGATACATTATTACTAAATATTCTAGATTTTCTCTTTCGTTTCCTATAATTAGTGCATTTAAACTGACGGCTTGTTGGGATTGAACCCTACCAGAGGAACAGATAATGTAAAGCCAAAACCTGATCACAATAGTGGATTCACAATAAGCAGATGTTTACACTAAGCTCTCCCCTTGAAAGTGGTTACCTATCTGCTGATACACTCTAAGTACTGCTCTGAAGAACAACTGATGAACCAAACACTGGTGAAACAACTAAAGACTGCTAAAAGGCAAACACTGAGCTCTATCTACTGCTGTCTCTTATGTACTGCTGAAGACCCAAGCACTGCTCATTCAAAGACTGATCACCTTTTGAAGAAAGCACTGATGTTCAAGTAATCAGTGCTTAGGCTACAACAGTGGAACGTGAACAGTGTTAGACTTGTTTTGTATTTTATTATCAATCAGTTGTTAGAAGTCAGTAGTTTTGTACAGATCAGTGTTTATAGGTTGTTAGGCTGTTAGATGTCACTATCATGGTGACGTCAGCTGAGGTACATCAGTGGTTTGGTTTGCCTATAAATATGACAGTACTCTGTACTGTTATATTTGATCGTTTTGAGTGAGTTCTTCTCCTCAATTCAATCCTTTCATCTTGTGCAACCAACTCTGGAGTATCAGGCTGAGGGGGAGTTTAGTCTGTAAGCTTGCATTGTAACCTTTTGCTTTTGATGTAATCTTTCGACTCTATGAAAAGCAATTGTTTATCAAACTATATTCTCCTTTGATTGTGTTTACAAAGTTTGTTATCCATTGCCGCTGCACTTAAAACTGCTCATATATATTTGATTTGTTCAAATCTCACAAACAAGCACAATCATGAGAGCCTCCGATCTTAACAATTGGTATCAGAGCCTGGACAGTCAAATTCGATCTAACAATCAATTTGACATAACAGTTCGGCTCAAAATTCATTGATACTAAGGTTGGTTGTATTCAGTTGAAAAACAGAGTAACGAGTAAATCATGATCAAAATGGTTATTCAAAAACTCTGTAAATCAACCAAGATGTCATATGACACACAAATCTCACACAACAAGTGATTTCATGCATAAGTCACTCATAGTTTTCAGATCTGAAAACATATCTGTTAAACTGTGGGATTATTTCATATTTTCAAAATTGATTTCAATTGTTGTTTGTGATGTCACCTTATTAAAATGCTAAAGTATGAACCTCAGATTAACAAAAACCTATGTTCATAAAACATTAGTGTTTGTGATAACATATAAAGAGGGAAATTAAAACTTTAGTCATTCAGATCTTATGTGTTAAAAACAGGTTGAGTTCCTCAAAAGGACAAAATCAACTATGTTAAAATACATTAAGAAAATCAGGAGTCAAAAACGTTCAGATCATAGGTAATGAGGAGGTTGGCATAATCATGTGCAGAAATGACCAAATCTCTCAAAACATTACTGCAAAATGATTTTGGAACAAGTATTCCTTCTATAAACACTGCTCAGTAAGTATTTCAATACTTATGATTGGGAAGGGTAATAAGGGAAGAAGAAAATTCACAAATATTCAGAAGTGTGTTTATCTCAAAACTTTTGAAGTCAGAAGAAAAGAGTATAAACTTAAAACACTTATGAGTCAAAGTTTAGGGTAATAATGGTCATTAAGCAATTGTGTGCATTCATCTGCTCAGGAAAAGGTTTTGATTCCGGTGAATGAACTCCAAAGAGGACTAGGCAAATGTTCAACAATTCATTCATGTGTCCTCATGTTTGCAATCAACTGACAAAGAAAATGGAACCAAACAGTGGTCAAAATGTATTCAGAATGTTCTATCAACTGCTGTCAAACCACTGACCATTTTTCATAAACTTGAGAATGTTATGATTACGTTTTCTTTTGAATATATACCAGATCCTTTTTGATGCTGTTCCCAGAAAATCCTTTAATTATTTTTTATAAAGGATTTTCTCAAATAATCAGGATATATTGTTCATTTTTTCTTTGAACAATATATTTTGAACTTTTGCTTGTTTTTGTTGGCAATAGTTTCAGTTCCTGTCAGGATATAGTACCTTATTTTTGTTGGTATTATTGTCCTCATAAATGTGTCAAGAGGAAATGGTTCATATGTTGAGATCATATCTTACTCAGGTTTGTTTTTAAACATTTATCAAAGGTTGATTGCCAAATTGTACTTAAATTACTGGGGCACTCATGATTTAATTGGATATTAAACGAAAATGAGTTGTCTAAGCAAAAAGTTCTCATCATCTGGGGTACTAAAACCACTGTCCTTCAAAATTGACATGTGGCAAAAACCTTGAATGAAATATTCTAAAAAACAGTTGCTGAAATGTTTGTTTTTCAAATCTGTTCCACTTACCCTAATCATTGTTTTATTCAAACATCTGATCACTAAATACTATCCACTGCTGAAAGTCTACCACTGACTCTTCATTTTGCTCAGCAAGCACTGATGCTCAAAATCAGTGTCTTAACCACTGATATGCTATCCACTAATAGTAAAAATCATCCACTGTCATCACATTATTACCGTTGTAACCACTGATGCTTGTTTCATCAGTGGCTCTTAAAACAACTGTTTTCCACCCTTCATCCATTTCATCAGTGTTTGACACGTGGTTGGTTTTTAGCCTTCAGATCATAATAACCGCTGCCACATCAGCGATCATTTTTTTTTCTAAATAAAACCCTGATCAAAACCCCAAACAGGGTTTTACACTGTCGAATTGAATTCCAAAGTTCTCTTCACAAAGCAGTTTCCAACTTTTCTTCCCAAAATCACTCTTCGATTCTTCTTCATCAAAATGATGAAGTCAAAATCAAAATCAAAATCTACACCAAAATCACAATCATCTTCAAAAGAGGCCGCTCAAACGGCCGAAGAATCCATCGAGATACCATACAAATCTCCTCATAATTATCTGGGTTTGCTCACAAAACCTACCGATAACCATACCTTCGACTCCATCATTGATACACTATCTGCATCAAAGTACAAAACTTTGTTGACAGTAGATGCTCCCATTTACTTGCAAACCCAGAGAGAGTTTTGGAAAAATGCTAATCTTGAAAAACAAGACGGAAAAGTAGTAGCCATTAACTCCTCGATACAGGGTAAAGCATTTCAAATCACCCCACAATCAATCTCAGAGGTCTTCAAACTCGATGATCTGAAAGGTAAAACTTCTTTTGATAAAAACGAGTTAAAAGCTGATTTTCTGAAAAGAGGGTATGCAGAACAATCAAAGGTAGATACCTTACAAAAAGGTTATTTTCCATCTGCACCCAGATTTTTATTCCACACACTTTTAAGTTGTGTTTCTAATAAAACAACAACGTTTAATGAAATACCATTGAAGATTCAGTGCCTGGGATATGCTATTCTAAACAATAAAGATTACAACTATTCCCAGGAGATCTTCAACGACATGGTAAAGAATGTTGACGGCAAATCATTTCTTCTTTTTCCAAGATTTCTGAGCTATTACTTTAAACAAAAATTTGAAAAAGAGGATGAAAATTTTCCCAAACAAGGTGTCCATTTTCAAATAAAAGGTTTAACAATTGAAACATTTTCAAGAATGATGGCACCAATAAAATTAAAAGCAAAGGTGCCTGAGCAGACTTTAAAAACTGCCACTGATCCTCAGGCAACTTCTGCTGAGCCCACTGCTCCAGGTGATCAGAGCAGCACAACCACTGCTTTGAAACCCACACCTGACATCACCAAAAAGACCAAAAGAAAAACATCCAGAAAACCCACCAAACCCAAAACAAAGGCAACTCTGGAAGATGAGATCCCAGAGCAACTGCAAGTGACAAAACAAATGTCACCACAAACCACTGCTGCTACTTCCTCACAGCAGTTGGAAGAAAGATCTCAACCTATGCCTAAAACTCCTCCTGCATCCTCACAAAAGGATCAGGTTGTAATCACAGGGACACCAAATTATGAAGCTCTGGATCCACTTGGCTCTATCTTCCACAGTCCTGATCCCAAGGACATGTCTCTTTCAACACCCATACCCTCACCAATCATAATGCCACAATCAATAATACCCCTGTTGCATGCAGTTGATATTGCACAGACACAAACCAGTTCCTCTCTATCACCTATCACTGAGAGTATACCCCCACAAGTGACTGGGTCTGATGCTTATACCTCTGTTATCCCAGCAACAGTTGAGGAGGTTACACTGCAGGAGTTACAAGTAACTCTTGTCAGTAGTTCAAGTGGAGCAGCAACTACAACTGATGGATCAACAGATCTTCAGTTGGACAGTTGTTTCATTAGTAAGACTCCCTTGAAGGCAATTTCTTCCATAGCAACTTCGGTAACCACCAGTGAGTTGGATCTAACCACTGGTACCATCAAAGGTTTATCGAGTGCTGAAGAAAGAAGTCCCCAGTACCGAGAACAAGGGGCATCAATGGGTGATTTTTGGGACTCTGTTCCTAAGTCACACATTGATATAACCACTGCTGGTGGGGATTCAGATGATCCTACTAAAGTAGGTGATGATTCAAAATATCAGGAATTGACGGGCAGAGTTGAAAAACTTGAAGATTCAGTTGCTGAAATAAAGAATATGGTGCAAGAGATGTTAAAAGCTCAAAAAGCACAAGCCACTGCTGTTCCTGCTCAAGCACCTGCACAACATGCATTTGCTGCAAATGAGCTTTGGAATATTTTTCAACCCATGCTTGAAAAACAGCAACATATGGCTGATCAAAAGCATGCTATTCATGTACAAATGCTGACCAACATGGTGGAATCAAGGTTTAAAGACACTCAAGCAGATATCAAGGCTATAAAGGCTAGCATTCAAAGCGCCTCTGGCAAAGTTCCTTCTTCCCTATCATTTCTTGATAACCCCCCTACAGATAATGCCAAAAAGGGGGAGAATATCAAGATGTTGAGAAAAATGAATAAGATAGGAATAGAACATGGCCTTCATATTGAGCCTGAAAAAGAAAAAGAAAAAGAAAAGCAGGTCTCAAAACCTGTTAGTCAAATAGCTGATACACCAGTAGTTACAAAAACTGCTGTCAGTAGCCAAACACCACTCTATCACACACCATCACAACCACTGTTCCACCACCATCATCATCTACAATCATATCACCACCACTGCCTCCTGCCATAAAGCAGAAGACAGCAGATGTTACAACATCTGCTGTAATGACAACAGTGATTGAAACACCAGTTGTTTCAACCACTGTCAGTCAATCACAATCACAAACCACTGCTATCCAATCTCAAACCACTGATCCACCCAAAACATCATCAGCCTCTCCTACATTAAAAAGGAGAAGGGTTTTCATTCCTGATGATGAGTCACCACCACCATCACCACCATAAAAAACCCCTGCTCAAAAGCAGAAGACATCTGCTGATACATCAGCAGTTGTAATGACAACAACGGTTGAAACACCAGTTGTTTCAACCACTGTTAGTCAAACATCCACCACTGATCTCATCATTCCTACATCACAACCTCCAAAGCTTCACAAAAGAAAGAGAGACACAACACAGGCTACTGATGAAAAGTATGATCCTGTTGCTGCTAAATATCCACTGGAATTAGAAGCTGTGAAAAATGAGATGAAACAATTTTACACTGAGGATGATCCTTCAAAAAGGAAATTTCCTTCTCTCATAGGTTTCATAATTCCAGAAGACATGGATGAATATCTCGAAATGAAAGCAAGACAAGCAAGGATAAGAGCCAAAGTTGAATGCAAGAATCAGGGTGATGAAGCCATTTTGGAAAGAAGAGAGTTCCTGCTCAACAAAGTCAAGCAAATAGAAGAATATGCAAGTGATCTGAACAAAGAAATGTCTAGCCTATCTCCTGAAGCAGATCAACGAAATGAATTGAGAAAAGAATATCTTGCATACATAATGAAAGAAAAGTTCTATCCTGCTGAAGAAACAGAATTCAAAGAATGGCCAATAGTTGCATTAAAGCATGAGGCTAAAAGAATTGAAAAGGTTAAAAATGATCCAAGAAAGAAAAAGACAGCTCCAAATTGGAACAAATACAGAAAGCTCATAGCTGATCTTACTTCTGAATATAAAAGAAAGAAACAGGAGCTGGTGGATGCAAGGGTGGATTCTGCAAACGCCATAGCAAAATGGACTAAGCAGCAAACAGATGAAGCTTATGAAAGACTTAAGAAAAGGAGGGACACTCCTAAAAAGTCTGATTACAAAAAGCTAAAGGAGCACATCAAGACTCTTGAAACACAAATCAATGCAGCAGAAACCTCTGTCACAATGTTGAGAAAAGAAAAGAAGGAACAACTGACTGCTGGAGGAGAAAAAGAAACTGATTATCTTGAAGATGCTATCAAGAAAATAGCTTCAGATAAAGAAAAATTAGCAAAGTTACAAGACCTTACCAAAAAGGTTTTCAACCAATCATCATCAGCAGATATCACAGACAGTGAGCTGGATCAACAACAGAAACAAGAGCTGCTTGACAAAGAAGTTGAAGCAGACATAGCTGCAGCTAATGAGATTATTGAAAAAGCATTCACACGAGTGTCTGAAGCTCATGATACTGCTCTACACTTCTTCTCTAGGCCAAACACTTTAAGTTCATCAGTCAATAAACCTCTCCCAAGAAACCCATTTGGTTTAAAAATACTAAAGTGGCTCTCTGATCAAAAGACCCACGTATTGACTCTGATCAGAACCAATGGAGAAATGAGGCATATATCAAGGAATCAAGCACTAGGCCTAAGTGTTGAAGATCTACAAGATCTCCTTGAGCTTACACTGTGCAGGGATGAGGCTGATTTAAGTTCCAAAGAGTTTGAAGAAGAATTTAAAAGAAAAGCAAAGGAACTTCTAATGAAGAATAAAGATCCAGAATAATGACAGGTTTTGGCATTATCTGTTCCAGGGGGAGATTGTTGGGATTGAACCCTACCAGAGGAACAGATAATGTAAAGCCAAAACCTGATCACAACAGTGGATTCACAATAAGCAGATGTTTACACTAAGCTCTCCCCTTGAAAGTGGTTACCTATCTGCTGATACACTCTAAGTACTGCTCTGAAGAACAACTGATGAACCAAACACTGGTGAAACAACTAAAGACTGCTAAAAGGCAAACACTGAGCTCTATCTACTGCTGTCTCTTATGTACTGCTGAAGACCCAAGCACTGCTCATTCAAAGACTGATCACCTTTTGAAGAAAGCACTGATGTTCAAGTAATCAGTGCTTAGGCTACAACAGTGGAACGTGAACAGTGTTAGACTTGTTTTGTATTTTATTATCAATCAGTTGTTAGAAGTCAGTAGTTTTGTACAGATCAGTGTTTATAGGTTGTTAGGCTGTTAGATGTCACTATCATGGTGACGTCAGCTGAGGTACATCAGTGGTTTGGTTTGCCTATAAATATGACAGTACTCTGTACTGTTATATTTGATCGTTTTGAGTGAGTTCTTCTCCTCAATTCAATCCTTTCATCTTGTGCAACCAACTCTGGAGTATCAGGCTGAGGGGGAGTTTAGTCTGTAAGCTTGCATTGTAACCTTTTGCTTTTGATGTAATCTTTCGACTCTATGAAAAGCAATTGTTTATCAAACTATATTCTCCTTTGATTGTGTTTACAAAGTTTGTTATCCATTTCCGCTGCACTTAAAACTGCTCATATATATTTGATTTGTTCAAATCTCACAAACAAGCACAATCATGAGAGCCTCCGATCTTAACACGGCTGTCTTTTTTAACCGAAACCCGACACCCAAACCGAAACCGAAGTCACCCGAACCCGAAGTAGACAAAACCCGAAGAACTGGTAACCGAATAACTGTAAACCCAAACCCGAATATAGTTCTATGGATTGGTTAATGGGTTGAATAAAGGGTAAACGGTTTAACCCGAAAAACCCGAAATAACTTTAAAACAATTAGCATATTTTCTACATATAGTCATCTAATCTAACTACTATAATAAAAGAAACCAACTTTTGGACACGTGTCATTCATTGAAGGTATCCTCAAATTTATATTTATCTAAATAAATAAATAATAAATTAATATTAAATCTTATCGTACTTTAATAAAATATTATCCTAAAATCTAAATTGTTAATTTAATATATTTTTAAAACAAATACTTCTCTTATCTACTTATCTTATATTAAATATATAAATAATAAATTAATATTAAATGTTATCCTAATTATTTAAAAACATAACTTTTTTTTATTATTTGGTATACAAAATTATGTTTATTCAACTCGAGTAAAACGCGAGGTTTTTAAGGATATAATTTTTTTTTTATTTGGTAGATTTTTCAACCCGACTATACACGGTTTTTTTTAAAGATACGACGTTTTTAGTGTTTAATATACAAAATTACATTTATTTAGGATATAATTTTTTTATTATTTGGTAGATTTTTCAACCCGACTATACTCAGGTTTTTTAAAGATACGACGTTTTTAGTATTTAATATACAAAAATACATTTACTTAATATGTGTAATACACATGGTTTTTAAAGATATAACTCTTTTTTTATATCTATTCAACACGTGTAATATACGGGGTTTTTAAGGATGTAATTTTTTATTATTTCGTAGATTTATTCAACCCGATTATACACGAGTTTTTTTAAAGATACGACGTTTTTAGTATTTAGTATACAAAATTACATTTATTTAATCTGTGTAATACACATGGTTTTTAAAGATATAAGTTTTTATTAATCTTTCTATACTAATAAACAAAAATCTTTTTTAGACACGTGTCATTCTCTGGTAATTTCTCACCCTTTAATTTTTATTTATCTCTTTTATAAAATAATAATAATAATAATATTAAACATCAATTTAACTAAATCTATTTATTTCTTTTGTTTTCATAATTTGAAATTGATTTCTTTTTTAACTCTAAAGTTTCAATCTTTGCAAATTTAAATCTAAATTTTCAATCTTTTTTATTTTAACCCTTTTGATTAATTTGGTTTTTCACTTCTAATTTCAAAAGTTTTCATCTTTTGCAATTTAACACCTTTAATTTTTTTTTTACTTTCAACCCAAAGCTTTTTATCTTTTCCAATTTAATCTAAACATTTTTTTTACTTTCAACTTTAATCTCTTATATATTTTTCATCTTTCATAAGTTCCCCGTTTAACGTGTCGTTCTAAATTTCGAGTTAACACGCCACAACGTGCGTGTGGGGTTCAACAGTTTTTCATCTATATTTTTCCTGTTTGAAATGTACGTCGCAGCGCGTCTATTTTTCCCCGTTTGATAGGTCTGTCGCAACGTGCGAGTCAGAGATCGACTTAGTTATTTTTTCTCGGTTTTACACATAGGCTCGTGATCATGTGAGAAACATTTGTCTTTCATCTAACATGATATATAACTAATGAATCCCCCCGCCGCAAAAGAAACCACTTTGGGGACACATATTGCTTTATGAGGTGTTCTCAATTAAAATTTATAGAAGAGATTTTGATGATAAAGATAAAGATAACGAATAACCATATATTAATTATTAACATTAAAAGATTTTGATGATAATAATAAGGATAGATGATAACCATATATTAATTAATAAAATTAAAAACTATATATTAACGTTTTTTATTATTTATAAAGATAAAGATAGTTTTAATTGTTTATATAAAAGTTTATAATCTTTATCTTTATTTACTATCTAATAACCGATGGGTAATGAAACTGATCACGAACCGGACTCAGTTAAGAATTATTTCCAAATTCCAATCAATCACAAGTAGTTCAAAAGGAGAAAAAAAAACATTTGTTAATTCCTCTGCTACTACTATACTAACCTAATCAAATATGAAAGTAAAACTATAACATCATATTAGGGTTATCTTCCAATCAATCACAAGTAGTTCAAAAGGAGCAAAAAATTTATTTGTTGTAATTCCTCTGCTATTACTATACTAACCTAATCAAATATGAAAGTAAAACTATAACATCATACATGAAAATTAAAAAAATAACATTTTTTTTCTTTTAACGTTTTCTTTTACTTTTTCCGCTTATTAATAACTATTTAATTGAAAATTTAATCGATTTAACCATGCGTAATACTTAAGTTTCTAACCTATTAATAAATAAATAAAAAATAAAGTAAAAATGTTAACTTGTGTAATACACAAGTTTCTAACCTAACAATAAATAAATAAAAAACAAAGTAAAATGTTACAATACATCAAAGTTCGTTTTTTTTTTTCAAAAATATATCCCGACGACCATATGTGTTAAAAAATTATATTATATTTAATCAACCCGTGTAATACACGTGTTTATTTAACCCATGCAGTACACGTTTTTAAAGATGTAATTTTTTATAAAGTTATATTTATTCAAACCGTGTAATACACGGGGTTCTAACCTAGTTAATATATAAAATTAAATTTATTCAACCCGTGTAATACACGGGGTTCTAACCTAGTATATTTTAAAATGAACTAATAATCCTTTCCTATTCCATGATGCAACCAACCATATCTTCTAAAAATTTTAAATCACTAATTCCATCCATATCTCCGATTTTTAAAAGTTTAAAATCTTAACATATATCTTCAATTCAATATATTCCTCTAATCCTCCCTTTAGCAACGTACTCATCCCCTCTATTGCCATTCTTATTCCAACTTCCAATCACTCAACTACTTTCAAGTTTGCAATCAAGGTACATTTAAATCAAATTATATTTAAGTTATTCACGTTTTAATCTAGATGATTATTCAAGGTTTTAATCTTGATTATAGTTAGGTTATTCACGTTTGTGAATAAAATAGAGGTTAAATAGAATAGAGGGTGGTTGTCTAGTTGATGTATTATGTATATATATAAAAAAAATTAGAGTAGCAGGCGAAAAAAACAAAAAATATCAATTTGATTATGATATTTACAATTCATCATAACTGAAACTATTTATTTTTTGGAGTCAACAACACCAATATGAACTAATTTTCTTTAATGGATATACTTGTAACTAAAGTTTTTTAATGGATATACTTGTAATTAGAGCTTTAGTGGTGTTGTACATGTGTTTTTTTTGAGTTTAACATGGTAAACATGGAGTTTAACGCATGTTGTTTTAAAGTGTTAATTTTTTAATGATTATATGTTTTGATGTTGAGCATATATATCATCTAAATGTTTATTTTTATTTTTATTTTTACAGATGTCAGGATCACATGATTCGGCTAAAGATAAAATTCCACAAACAACTGAACGAGTTGCCAAGAAACCTAAAGTCTACAGACCAAGATCGGCTGTGTGGAATGATTTTGAAAAGTACAAAGATGAAAATGGTGCTGAAAGAGCAAGATGTATGCATTGTAATAATACGTACAAGTGTCCATCAAGTCAAGGTACCTCCACTCTTAGCATACATTTAACCAAATGCGCCCCGTACCTTGCTAAAAAAACTAGTGGACAAACACAAATTGCATTTTGGTCAGAAAATAAAATAACCGCTTGGAAATTTGATCAAAAAACCATTAGGAAGGGTCTAGCCTTACCATTTAGTTTTGTGGAAAGAAAGGGTTTTAGGTATTTCATGAGCCTATGTCAACCACAATTTAAAGTGCCATCTAGAACCACTATTACAAAAGACATACAATATGTTTCAAGAAGAAAAAACAAAAGTCCATGATTTTATAGAAAAAAATGTCGGGAGGATTTGTTTGACAACAGACACATGGACTTCTAGCGAACAATCTTGTTACACGTGTCTCACTGCGCACTTCATAGATAACGAGTGAAAGTTAAGGAGCAAAGTCTTGGCCTTTTGTCCTCAAGAGGACCACCGTGGTGTTGACATTGGGAAAGCAGTTGAAAAATGTTTACAAGAATGGGAAATTGAAAATATTTTAACAGTTTCAGTTGATAATGCTAGTGCTAATGATGTTGCAATAGATTTTTTGAAAAGGGTTTTCCGAAATTCCACCAAGTGTCTTTTAAATGCCAAATGGACACACATTAGATGTGTTGCACATATTATAAACCTAGTGGTTCAGGATGGGGTTAAAAAGGTTAATAAGTCGGTTGATAAAATTAGGTGGGCGGTTTGGTGGATTAGAAAATCACCTTCTAGGATTGACAAATTCAACAATTTCGCTAAGCTTGTTAATGCCAATATAGAGAAACACCTACTTTTTGACGTAGCAACTAGATGGAACTCCACATACCTTATGTTGGAGGTTGCACAATCTTATGAGAAAACATTTGAGAGATATGATATTGAGGAGTCTGTCTTTAAAACCGAACTTGAAAAAGCGGGTCATGAGGAACTTAAACCTAAAGATTGGCAAAGTGTTAGAGATTTGTGCCATTTTTTGAAACCGTTTTTTGATATTACTAAGAGGGTCTCAGGGACACATTATGTAACATCAAATTCATGCATAGATGAGATCTACGAAATTCGTACCATATTAGTACCATATTAGATGAGGCTATTGGCAATGAGACTCTTTGTCAGATTGCAATGGCAATGAAAGCAAAGTTTCAGAAATATTTTGGCAGCATAGAGAATATTAACTTATTTTAAGTGATTTTTATTTACTATAGCACTGGATGCAGAGGAGAATACATGATGTTTGCAATGTCAAGTTGTCAACCGTGAAGAGTGAAGAAGAATATCAAACTTATTCTAATGGCTTTTTTTATTGATACGTTTTGGTTTTAACAATTGGTTGATACATTTTGGGATTGTGGTTTTGTTTTATTTCATAATTAACTTTTAAACTATTCTTGATAGCTTTTTAGTTCCAATCATTTAAGAAAAGCTTGTTTAATAACTATACAGTTACATTCGAATTGATGATTGAAAAAGTAAATGTAACATATAATGTATGGAATTAAACATGTTACAATTAATAATTTGTTTCTAGTTAAAAGAAAGGATGCATTTTACAATTTATAATCTGTATTAAATTACTATAGAAGAGTTGTTTTATAAAATTGTTTTTGTAGTGTTCGCTAATAAATAATATTGATATTTTAAATTTTAGAAGGTTGTGTTTATTTGTTAACCTAGTTCATTTTCTAACCCAAAACCCGATCTAACCCAACCCGTTCTAACCCAAACCATTTAACCCGAACACCGAAGAAACCGAACCTAGAAAGGTTTGGTTATCGGGTTAAATATTTAGTTTTGAAAACCCGAAAAAACTCGAACCGAAAAACCCGAAACCCGATTAAAAAACCCGAAGAACACCCCTACTGACCAAATTCCGTCCATCGCAACGTCCATGTCTTATCCTACTAATTTTATATTTGGAATGAAAGAATTTTATTAATAAATAAGAGAAAGAAAAAAACACAAAAGTTCGAGATTCCATAAAAATCAAGGACCGCACATAACTAAAAAAAATACATTAAATACATAGTGGTCATCTAGGATCTTTGCAAAAGTTTATCGTCCATTTTCTCTCTAACCTCTTTTTGGAAGTGGAAACGAACATAAATATATAATAAACTTCGACACATATTCCCATTTCATAAAATTAACATCGATTATTTCCATAAACAGAAAGCTCCACATTGCCAGCCGTGCAGTTAATGTTCCATTTCGTTGATTATAATTTAAAATGAAA
This sequence comes from Helianthus tuberosus, assembly GCA_030545235.1. Taxonomy (NCBI): domain Eukaryota; kingdom Viridiplantae; phylum Streptophyta; class Magnoliopsida; order Asterales; family Asteraceae; genus Helianthus; species Helianthus tuberosus. The sequence continues at coordinate 109,804,478 of CM060426.1, read as the reverse complement.
ATAAAATACTAACATGTATTTATACATAAGACTATCGGGTCGGGGGGGGGGGGGGGGGGGTTATGCTCCCTACACCGGCCCGAATATGTCGTGGATGGGCGTGGCTCCCAAAGGGCTTGAAGATTTCGACGGGTGTGGGGCATGTGGTTGTTAGTTAAATTGCTTGAGTTTTGTGTGTTTTTCAAGATTGACTTCGGCGTGGAGACCGCCCCCTGGTTTTGGGGTTTGGGGGGTTTTGGAGGGCAAAGCCCCATCTGCCTACGTGGCAGACATGTGACGGGAAACACCCCCTTGCCCTTGCCCACCAGGCCGAGTAGCCTAAGTAACGTATGGTGGCCCTACTGTCCTAGCATTTAAGCTTGGGTTCAAAACGTTCAGCATATTGGGTCTACTCACCTAACCTTAATCATAAGCCCATAATTTCAAACTTTTCGTGAAAAATAGTACGTGTTTCGTGATACTCTACCATTTATATTGTCAAAAGCCTTTTGAGCGCACACCTAGACCCTCAAACTAGGCAATGCGCAGGGGAACACATTGTTGCCATCTGGCGCTCCAGCGACCTTCGGACAAGATTCCAAGTTTCAACCATACCTAATCCAGATTCCAGCAAAATTCTAAAATTCTAGGTAAAACTATGCAAATTATCAGGAAACAAGTCGGAAACATCTAAAAATGGTATGAAACTAGCCCTAAACAATCCTAAAACACGTCTAACACCCCCCCCCCCCCCCCAATAATGGTGTATATATGGTATGAAACTATGAGCCTTGCTTATCACGGGCCCTCGCTTTTTAAGCGCCTTGCGCCTAGGCCCACGGCTCACCTTTTGAGCCTTAAATGCGACTTGCGCCTGTGACAACTACGTCTACTAATACACTATTTCACCTATCAGCTCCCTCAAAACTTTCATATCCGTTACATACACACACATCACAAGATTATCACCACTTAGTGGTCGGGTGATGTTTTTCAAGACTCTAGCATCATATCACGTCTAACGCTTTTCTCTAGTGTTTTAGTATCTATCACAGTTCGAATGAGTAGAGCCGGTTTGGCCCAACAATCAAACAAGTATCTGACTAAATGTTCTTTTGGTATACCATCCACATGGTAGCTTTCTTTTGAGTTTGAATTCATTAATTATCGTTAGTGTTGTAGCTATAAATAAATATAAAAGTTTGGTAATGTAACCTTGATTTAAAAGTGTATTGAGTTAAATCACACCCTCTTTTACATAAATTATATTAGAGCGGTGAAACGCGCAGAGATCAGAAAGAACACCAACTGCGAAATCACTCTGCTAGGCCGACCTTCAACAAAATTGAAAACTTTTAAAAAGGCCATTTGAAGGGCTTCTAGAGAAAGTATCAATAGATGCCTGTGGACAAAGTGTGGAACCGCAATTTGATTTTATCCTATCACAATTTCGATTTTGGAACCGCGTGTTTTGTATGTAACATCCTTCTAGATTTATATTTTTCACTATACCCCCTCCAACTTATAAAACTTGTATAAACTCCACATTATCTGACCAAATAGCTTAAAAGACAAATGACGTTAAAACTTTTTCATTCAAAATAATAGATTGGCATACACATCATATGAGTGTGAAAGGGTATGGTCCCAAAAACCTGCGCCGACCAATCAGGTCACGCACGGGACCATACTTCTATTATACTAATCTGATATATTTCTCAACCTCGCGCCGACCAATCAGGTGAAACCTAGGTCGCACGCGAGGTCTAAGCAAAGACAAGACCAGATTTCACACTTAGCTTCCTGGATAAAGGCCCTCACTTCCTGGACCTTGCGCTGGCTACATGGGTCTTCCCCATAAGTCGCGCGGAGGACAGAAGCACAGGTCATCTTAGGACAAGTACCAAAGGTACGAGTGGCAGAGCAATGGACCAACGAGCGTCCAACAGGCTGTATTCAATCGTGCTCCACGATTAACAATCGTAAGGAGACAGGAAAGTACACAAGGATGCATACGTGGCACCAATCAACGTTTGCCGACATCTATTCCACGATCTCCACTCAGCCACTGATGATAGAGAGACAACAAGGACAACGGTCAGGACATGTGGATCCATTCAACGTGCGACAACTCTATCCTCACCCGAAAGCACTAACGGTTGCTACAGAGGAGACAAGACAGATATTCCTTATTGTCGACTCAAGGCCCAAGTCCCATCAGCCCATCTCCTTCCTCACTACTCCAACTATAAATAGGAGCCTTCACCTGCAGGTTTAACCATTCTGTTCCTTGCTCTCTCACCATTAATCACACACTTATTTCCTCAAAACGCATACTTATTCTCATGCCGGATAGTGGTTAAGAGGAGAACCCCCCCGTATTCCCCTCCTCTTAACGAGCTTGACGGGGTGTTTAGTGTTTTGCAGGAAGATCACGATCACAGCTTGGCGAAGACAAGAAGATTAACCTTATTTGTTGAGGCACATACCACAAACTAATCACCAGATTAGTTTGGTGTTTCTTCATAGTGATAATTTTAATCCATACCAAATCTGAGATTACATAAGAGGATATAACATACCATTTGCACCTAATGATCACCTAAGATATGATCATTTACTATTGTAATTTTTTCTTAAACTTGGATAGAACATGTAAATCGAAAGTCCTTAAACCGACATGTCAAACCACAAATATATTCTATAATGGAGAGAGGATGGATATAAGGGCATGAGTTTTGTTTTTCAACTTGCACAACTCGTATATTTGTTTGTGTTCATGATAAGATATACGTTCATATACCGCAAAAAAAAAAAAAAAAAAAAAAAAAAAAAAACAGCTTTAGGATATTTATTCATGGAGCATGTTTGGACATGTGTCATTACGCAAAGTTTAAGCAAGAATAACTATCATCACGATAAAATAACTTTTAACATATGCAATCAAAGTTTTTTAGCTCCATGAAACTGCATACGTGGAAGAAGGTAAGGAGAAACAAGGTGTGCGGTATGTGACCACAAACCATCCGTGGTTCGCGATTTCGAAGTATCACATGTAATGTGAAGTCATATGACAAAACTTAAACAATAAGAGGTGAAACTATAAACACATCAAATCTCTAAGGGGTTATTTTGATCAAACTTTCAAACAAAAATACCTTTTGTACTCTTGCATTCTCACATAATATTGAATACAAACCGTTAGATCATGAAACACTCAAATCACCATCACTGCAAAAAAAAAAAAAAAAAAAAAAAAAAAAGTATAGCATTCCTATAAATATCAACACCCCCAAATGTTGTCTTCATCAGCTGGTGTCTTCAATAACCTTATTGCTCATAAAAATATTGTTTTTCATTAAAAAAAAAACCTTTTAAATTATTCATCCATCTGTTTCTTCATCATCTAACCCAATAGGTTCAAAAGGATCTTGGTTTTCCACAAGCTTCTCTAGTGCCAACAGAACGTGCCCTGTGTTAGGTTATTTCATGGCTACATCGAAGAAATCAGTTTATGACTTCACTGTTAAGGTTTGTTGGCTGTGTTGATTAAAGATTCATTTTTTTATGTTGTATGTGTCAAAGTCTGATTTGGGTGTTTCTTGTTTTCTTGATTTTAGGGTTTTAATTGGTTAAAGATTTAGATTACATTGGGTGTTTTTGTTTGTTGTTGAGTAGGTTTATGTGTAAAAGTTTTGATCTTGATAAGTGATCATGTCATTTGTTTTATGTTAAGGTTTGTGGATTAAAGATCCATTTTTTATATTGTGGGTGTTTCTTGTTTTCTTGATTTTTCGGTTTTAGTTGTTTTATTATTGGTTAAAGATTTAGGTTACGTTGTGGGTTTTTGTTGTTGAGTAGGTTTGTATGTAAAAGTTTTGATCTTGATCATGTCATTTGTTTTCTGTTTGATGATTTGAATTGGCGAAGGATAGGCTGCAAACGAACCGAACCGAACGTTTAGCGAACGTTCATGAACCGTTCTGTGTTCATTAGTTTAATAAATAAACAAACACAAACAAGAAATTTCGTTTGTTTTGTTAAATGAACGAACATGAACAGAGATCGCGTTTGTTCATTTGTGTTTGGGAACGTTTGGTAACGTGTTCGTGAAGGTTCACGTGTTCGTTTATGTTCATTATGTTCGTTTGTGTTTGATAATTCATTAGGGTTTTTAGTATTTATATTTTATTTAATACCTTAAAGTTCCTACTAATAAAATAGTAGTTTAGTGTTCATGAACGTTTGTTTATGTTTGTTCCCTAAAATTAACGAGCGAGCAAACACAAATGAACAAGAACACTGAACACGTCCGTTTCCTTGATGAAAGATCACGAACAGAAAATCCCATTCGGTAAGTGTTTATCTTGTTTGGTTCAGCCCTAGTTAAAGTGTCTATAAAAGCTTTGATCTTGATTAGTGATCATGTAATTTATCTGTTTTACTGTTTGCTTTATGTTATCTTGATTTTAGTGTTTTAGTTGTTATTAGTGGTTAAAGATTTAGGTTACATTGTGGGTTTTTTTTGTTGAGCATGTTTGTATGTAAAAGTTTTGATCTTGATTAGTGATCATGTAATTTATTTTCTGTTTGCTTCGTGTTAACTTGATTTAACGGTTTTGGAGCGTATTCATTGGTTAAAGATTTTGGTTACATTGTGGGTTTTTGCTGTTGAGTATGTTTATTTGTAAAAGTTTTGATCTTGACCCTGTAATCTGTTTTGTGCTTGCTTGATTTTAAGGGTTTTTGAATGATTTTCATTGATTCAAGATTGATCTTGATCTTGTTAATCGCCATTGATGATGTATGCAAAATTAAGAATACAAATCCATTGTAATATATTTATCAATTTTTTTTTTCAGGATGCAAAGGGCCAAGAAGTGGAGCTTAGCAAGTACAGAGGAAAAGTGTTGTTGATCGTTAATGTTGCGTCACAATGGTAAACTATATGCTCCAATCGGTTTCCATTCATGGCGATATAAAAGCAATACAGATGTTAACGATCCATTTTCACTCTTTTTATTTTGTGTTTCAGTGGATTTACGAATTCTAATTACCCTGAGCTTACAACCTTGTACCAGAAGTACAAGGATCAAGGTTCGATCCTTTCTAACACTATTGAAATGTTCGGTTTCTTCCAGTATTTTGTAGATGAGCTCACTGTGTTCTTATTATTTATAGGTCTCGAGATTCTTGGGTTTCCATCCAATCAGTTTAACGGACAAGAACCAGGAAGCAATGAAGAAATTCAGGAGTTTGTTTGCACTCGCTTTAAGGCTGAATATCCCGTCTTTGCTAAGGTTGGTAATTCTACTAATTGTATTATGAAACTGAACAAAAAAATGTCGGAATTGCTTTGAAGTTGTTTCTTCTTATTATTTTGAAGCAACTTACATGCATAATCCATGTCTTTTGTCAAAAGGGTAAAATAGTCATTTTGCACAAATTTAACAGATTTTTTAACAAAAGGAGTAAAGTACACAGATAGTCCCTATGGTTTTTCAAAATTTTGGATTTGATCCTTAGCTTTCCAAAAATACACGATGCTCCCGGTGGTTTGCACTTTGTAACGCATTTAGTCTCTAGTTCTTGCTAAAAGTACAGGAATTGTCCCTATGGTTTGCACTTTATAACGCATTTAGTCCCCAGCCAACAAGTCTGAAGATTTCAGGAGGTCCAAGTTATGGACTATCCGTGTGCGTTACTCTTAAAGTTAATTTTAGAATTCAAACATGTTACAACTTACAAATGAAAACCACAAATCTCAAGCATTCAACATTTTAAAGATAAGACCCTAAAGGTGACTTTTTCCAATCCACATGGACTATTTGTGTAATTAACCGGCCCGTATGACGTGTCTACGATGCGGTTTTAACCCTTTCCTTTTAAAAATTATAGACATGGTCTCTAGTGTTCATTCATAATAACACATTTGATTTTTTCACTAACTGACCATTATTTGGACGTGCTTCTACTGACCGCATATGTTGGACACTTGGTTAATGTAGGTTGATGTGAATGGTAAAAACGCCGAACCCTTGTACAATTTCTTGAAGTCAAGCAAAGGCGGGATTCTTGGTGACAGCATCAAGTGGAACTTCACAAAGTTTCTAGTCGATAGAGAAGGAAAAGTCGTTGATCGTTATGCTCCGACCACCACTCCTCTAAGCATCGAGGTAAAGCTTGTTTTGTAGCATTATCTGTCTAAATTCGATTGCCCGAAAACTCACTCATGTTTTTCTTTTTGTGGTGCTGCAGAAGGATATAAAGAAGCTGCTTGGTGTTGCTTAAGCAGTGTACTTATGTATGCTTCCATAATTTCGCTATAAATAAGCATTGTTGTCGCTATGCATCATAGTTTCCGAGTGTTTTAGTTTCTGAATGTTTTCGTGTGATTTAAGGTCGAAGTTTGAAGTTTATCTTGTGGCGGTAGTTTATATATAAGCCGCGTTTTTATTAATGAAATAACCTTTTACATGTATCTATGATTATGCTACTCGGGTTTTATCACTGTCAAATTTTGTCACGCTGCTCTCACCGCCTTATTTTAGCCCTTTAATGCAAGGATAGCTTCTGCTTTTCATGCCATCGGCGCCCAGCTGCACTCACCTCCACCATGTTATGGTGGCTATAGTGATTTCCCAGTGGGGCTCTTGAAATAGTTGTGAGAATTGATTCATTGTTCATAGAATTGCTTTGAAAGTCCATCATTTTTATGATTGCACACTAATAATCAATTCACTAAGTAGTAATTCCTGATGGGTGACCATCTGGGAAGTCATCATTCGAGCAGCTAAAAACAAATCAATGAGCTCCGTATAGATAATATCGGTTGGTATGAATGACCAGATGTTACTTGGGCCGACAGTTTGTCTACCTGCTTTGATCTCATGGTTCAAATGACTTATAAATAAGTATAAACCAGTAACTAGACTCGCGCTGCAACCACGGGTACATCACAAATGTCGAACGGTTTAGTTGAAGCGTTATGTGATGTGTTAAGCATATGAAAACGCGCGTTTCGACGTATCTGATTGAACTAAATGTTACCTATATAAGCATTGTGATTAGATGACATATCCGATTCAACTAAATGTTACCTATATAAACATTGCGATTGGATCAAAACGTAAAGTAAATCTAAGCTATACCGTACAATCATAACGTATTATATGCTGCCCGACTAACTCGAATGTATACCATTAAGTCAAAATGTATTATATGCGACCCGATTCAAACATAGGAAACGTACAAAGTAAAGCACAAAAGCGTACACCAAATTTACGTTGCAACGTAGACAAACTCGATTTATACGAAAAAAGTATACCAAATTTATATTGAAATGTAGACAAACTCGAATATTGTACTGACTATACGACATTATTATGTATAAATTATTATCGACCCTTTACGTTAAAACGTAGACTAACTTGAGTTTTAAGACCCAACTCGTTTCAAACAAAAATTTACGCCGAAACGTACATAAAAATATGAAAGAGTATTATAAATGAAAACATAATTTACGCCAACACGTACATAAAAAAGTAAGCATGAAAACGTATTATATTTTACCCAACTCGTTTCCAAATAATTTTTCATCGAAACGTAGACCAACTCGAATTACACCGTCATATAAAGACGCATTATATTTTATTTGAATCGTTTCTGAACAAAATTGACATTGAAACGTACATAAAAAGTAACCACGGAAATGTATTATACTTGACCCAATTCGTTTCCAAACCAAATTTTCGTCAAAACGTAGACCGACTCGGATTTATACCAACACTTACATAAAAATAAGCACGCAACAAATTAAAATTTTCTAAGTCAATGATTGAAGGTATTAAGGAAAAATCAGATTGTATATACTCTCGAGGAGGCCAAAATGACATTTTGTAAAGTTTATAAAAAGTTAAGGGGTTGAAAATAAATTTTCTAAACTTAAGGGCTAAGAGGAGGTGAAAATAAAATTTGAGAAAGTTGGGTGTCAAAAAGGAAACTACCAAAAGTTTGGAGTAAAAAAGGAAACTATCGAAATTTGGGTCAAAATGGAAACTACCAACTAAAGTTATTACATTTTCTAAGGGCAAAGAGGGGGAAAATGAACTTTTGCAAAGTTGAGTGTCAATTAGTCAAAAAGAAAACTATTTGGGGGTCAAAAAGGAAACTATCAAAGTTGGGGTCAAAATGGAAACTATCAACTAAAGTTGGGGCAAAAAAGAAACTATCACTGCTTTTCATAAATAAGAGTATATATAGCATCTCCTACCTATAAATGAAAAAGAAACATAAATTTACAACATAAAAAGTCTGTTGTACAACACTCAGCTGCACAAAAACAAGCCATGTACAAAAAGAGCTCGCCTCAGGGTCAATTTTTACCCTAAAAAGCGCGCCTCACCTGCGCCTTTTGTACACTGTGTGCCTTGGGTCACACAAGGCGCAAAGGTTTGCGCCTAGACGCGCTTTTTTAAACCAAGTTTGTGACAGTAGGCTTACCAATAACAACTATGATAAACCGAATCGGCAAAAAACCACATTTCAGAATACAGCAAAAAGATCAAAACTTTGACGAAACGTCTAACACAAATTGATGTCAATGGCACTAAATGCTTCACAGGCATACGAGTTCTCAAAGACAGGGTTCAATGGAACCATGGGGGGAGATATCGACGGAACTTTTCAAAATTCTCAGTCGATAAAAGCGGTCAACCTGAACCTGTTGACACGTTACTACCCCACAGGTTTCCCTCACAATGGAGGTAGAAGACGAGTTTTGTGTTCAAAACGGCATATAAATCTTTAACTATATGCCGTGTGATTTGAACCTTAAAAAGACATGTAAGACTGAAGAAACATGAAAAGATTCGCTAAACTTCCAATCAAAGAAAATAACTTTCAAATCCCAGTTCATGAAACGATCCTACAGATGGCCAATGGCGCATCTCAAGATTAACCAAACAATTAAAAAAACAGTTCTAAACTAAACCAACATAAAGACGAAAACTTCTTTTGTTGCAGATACATCAACACACAACACACCATTAATCTACAGAATGGTGTCTAGTTAAGCTGAACTCCAGGACTCTTCTCATCTCCCGATGGCGGCTCGACTACCGTCTTTGGTCTGGAATTATCTCCACCGCCATACAAGAAGCTACTAACCACCACCTGCCACCAGAAAAGAATGTGTGATGTGGTGAAAAATGAAGTAATAATAAATTAAACAAAAAAAGACTAAAGTACATGGATAGTCCCTGTGGTTTTCCAAAATTTTGGATTTGGTCCCTAGCTTTCTAAAAGTACATGGATGGTCCCTGTGGTTTGCACCTTGTAACGAACGCATTTCATCCCCAGCCAACAAACCTAAAGGTTTTAGGAGGTCCAAGTTAGGGACTAAATGCATTACAAAGTGAAAAGTGAAAACAACAAGGACCATCCATGTACTTTTTGCCAAAAGCTAAGAACTAAATGCGTTACAAAGTGCAAACCACAGGACCATCCGTGTACTTTTGGAAAGCTAGGGACCAAATCCAAAGTTTTGGAAAACCACGGGGACTATTTGTGTACTTTAATCTAAAAAAACGTGTAGAATGATTACCTGGACTAGGGTGGATGCGATAAGTTTACCACCAATTGCGCCGCCAATCACTTGACCATCAGCGTTACAAACAGAAATGCTAAGACCACCGGTTCGGTTGCGCGGGCTACCGGTTTCGGCAAGCAGGTAGCAACCCGACAAACATAGAATCTCAAACCGACCCTACAAAGCAGTTCAAAGAGCTATGTAAGAGTTGTGCTCATTCTAATGGGCATCACATTAGCTAAAACGCTTAGGTTATGCTTTATTTTTTAAACGTGTCAAGCATGCAAAATTAGAATTAATTAGCTAAAAAATAACGTCAAATATAAAGCATAACCTAAGCGATAAGTTTACCACCAATTGCGCCGCCAATCACAAAATCCCCTAAATCGTTTTAATTAAAAACATTGTAATTATATTTGACGTTATTTTTTATAATTTTTTTAACAATTGTACACAAAATGTGTTTCAGGCCAACCCAACCCGGCCCAATATACTTTAGGCAAGAAAACCAGTGCAATAAAGATTCTAAGAGTGCATCAAGATAATTTGTGTTGACTGGTCAAACCTCATAAGCCACGGTTCCACCAGAAGCCGTAAACTGGCGTAATGTCACAGTCGAAACAGAACCGGTGCCCGACAAGACGCAGAGAGCCCTTTGCCTCTGTTGTGCAAATGATATTATCTTTTCTGCAACGTCCTGTAACGCACAAGCTCACAATAAACTTATTAACTTTCAAATTCACGATTCACATTCACCAAGTTCCACAAAAATGTGTTCATTTTCAGGATGACCGGAAATCAATCGCAACGTTTTCCTCATAAATTTTCAATCTGTGCCTAGTATTTGTTACAAGGTTTTAATAATATTGTTTCCGGTTCAAAATATTTATCTGTAGATATTTAAAAGATCGTCCCAAAAATTTTATAAAATTGTGTAAATGGTTTATTTATTCTCACATACCTCTCCAACTGATATATGGATGATATGAGGTGTGAAAGCCGACCCTGCTGAATTATGCATCCATTCACCTAAACGTCATTTGAACAAGAAAGGAATGAGAAAACGCTCAAGAAATGAGAAGATTATAAAGAGTGAATCATATATAACTGAAATTGTATTATAAACAACAAATGTATCTCGATCAGCACTACACGAGATCCAAAATGATGCAAAATGTGTAAATTATTCTCCATTTATTATAACAACAAATGTATCTCAATCAGAAAAAAAAAAGAAAAAAAAAACGCTTCTTTTAAGAATATTCTTCCACTAAAAAAATTCCAACTTCAAGCATCTCCAAAAAAGTTATTAGTAATTTGATTTATCTTTATATAGTATTTAAAGTTAAATAGATTGTTCTCTATTAAAAACTTATATACTAACTTAGCTTGTCTTTATAAAATACTAATAGTTAAATATAAAAATATAGTTAGTCAAAATAATGGTAATTGTTTATAATTTTGTTAAAATATAAGCCAAAAAGCGATTGTGGGTCAACCCAAACCGGATTCAACTAATTGAAAATCACATTTTGTCACCTCGAACAAAAGCGTAAAACCAAAATAAACAAACAATAAATGCACGATTTAAACCGCTTCCAAGCCCATTGATTTAATACCAATTATAACCACCCCCCCCCCCCCCCCCCCCCCCCCAAAAAAAAAGGAATCAAATATTAAGCCCCAAAATCAGGTAAAATCAAATTAGGCGGTTAACGGCAGACTACAAGCAAAATCTTCAAGTCAACTAAAACGTTGTCCAAATTTTACCGAATCCAATACTTTGAACCCAAGTTAACCTCTAAATCAACAAAAACCATGATGGGAAGTTACCGGTCACTCGTTATAAACGGCTTATAATTCATAACAACCGATTTACAACAAAATTCTACTAAGTACTAAACTACTAACTAACCAATACATGCATATTCACAATTAACTGAAGTAAAAACAATAACGCATACAACAACTAAAAAGTCATAAACATACCAACATTTGCAAGCTGCTGCTTCCTTCCAGTACCGCAAGGCCGTCCTCTTTTCTTTTGCGTCGACGGTGTGGTCGGATCAGGCGTCGCAACAGCTGGTGCAGGCGTTAGCGCTAGCGCCATGTGGTTCCCATCAGCAGCAACAACCTTTCTAGGCCTCCCTCTTTTTTTCTTTACAACTGACTCATTCCCACTTCCAGGTGTCGGAACCGTAGCTGCACCACCACCACCACCATCATCACTCACACCGTTACCACCACCGGTCCCGCCACGGCCACTACCGCTACCATCCATGTTAAACCCATGAGGGAAATTGTGTGGTTGTGGTGGTGTGTTGTGTTCCAAATGGAATGAAGAACCTACTGAGGGTGCTAACCTCATATTACTATGACCATGGGGGGACAAGTTAGGGTTTGACTGAGTCTTGAAACCAGGTGGTGAGGCTTGAATTTGAAACCCACCACCCTGATGACCCGACCCGACATTAGAACCCGACCCGCGAAACCCTCCATTGAGATAAAATGATGAAATTCCTTCCCTTCCATCCATGCATTTACTCACTAATCTAACACCTACCCACAAAATTTAACACAAAATTGGTAACACCCACCTACAAATTCAACCTAAAAACCCAAAATTGAGCAAACCCACAAAAGATAAATCAAAATTTATCAAGGGTTTAACATGGGTTTTTCAAGAAACATCAGGGGACGTCATCCTTAGCCCTAAAATTTCAAGAAACTACAAAAAGATTGAACCTTTTGTTATAAAGATGCAAGCTTTATGAGTTCTACACCAAGAAACTACAAAAAGATTGAAACTTTTGCTATAAAATTAGAGAATGTAGACAATTGGAGCAGACAAACCTGTGTAAGAAGGTGAAAAGGGAGTGTTTTGAAGGTGTTTGTGCAAGTGAAATTGACAAAACCCTAGATTTAAAATTGCAGATGAAGTGAAGAAAAAAGAGTTTTGGGAAAGAGAAATAGGAAGAGAGGGTAAAGACAAAAGTGAAATGGGTTTGAGGTCTTCTGGATTATATAGTGTACTAGAAACTACATGTGACAAATCTTTTTTGTTTATTGAAAAAATTATAAATTAAAGTAATTAGGTGCAAAAGGTCATCACATGTTCCACCTTGGTCAAACCTAAACCCATGAGACCTTTTTTTTTTTTAAAAAGTATCATATCATATTATACATAAGATTTTTAGCAGAAAATGTGATATGATATGAGTATTTAAAAAAAAGAATTTTTTTATGCCTATGATATCTTTTACATTAAAAATTTTGTAATCAAATTTAAATCTGATATTTATGATTTTTTTTTTTATGTTTAATTTGATATCTTTAGAGTTAACGTAGGATTCGTTTACCGGCCTGTACATTTGGATAAATATTTAATGTGTCCCCCGACAGGAGATACTTAGCATTAATTACTTGCTCTAACATTTAACGCATTAATATTTCACTATGTTATGTTGACGACGTATATGGGTGTCGACGAAGCCATGGTGATGTCATCATATATTAGGGATCGTGACGTAAGATAATATTCCTTCTTATGAAGGTTTCTAACATGCAACCCTTGTAATCCTCTTTCATAAATGGATTTTTAGCAATCGTTATCATGCAACATTACCCTTCATATAATGTCTCAGCTATTAACGATGATTACATAAACACAGTAAAACATTCCATACCAACTAGGAAAAAGCACATTATTCTTTTTATGCTCCACACGAAAGCCATAATAACTAAATACCATGAGCAACATGAATTCAACTCTTTCAAACTAAGTCGTGCTCGCTAGGTGTCTTGAGCGTATAGTTATAGCTCTCAATCTAAAAAGATGCATTTATCTCTTTATATTGTAGGAAATGAGCCAAGCTCCATTGATATTTCTTGTATTTACATGATGCAAGTTGTTGCATCCTCTTAGTGTAACATATCGACCCTATATGGTCCATCTTTGAACACAATATACATTTGTGATTGAATGGGCTTAAATTCTCATTTGGTGTTTATCTTTTCATTATTTAATATATATATATATAAAAGAAATGTAAAATACAAATCCCCTAATCCTACGTTACGTACGCAATGCCCACATCTATACACGTGTCCCTGATTCATTTTTATCAGATAAGGGTATATCAGACATTTCGTTCAATCATCCGAGGGCAAATTAGGGAATTCCGTCAACAAGCAAGCAGATCTTGAGTTCGTTACACAACCATCTCTGTAATTATGATTCGTATCAGTTCGATAGTAGGGTTTGATTGATTCGTATAAGACGAAACACATATGTCGATTCCGAAAATGTTGAATTCGTCGTTTAGCATGTTTATTTTGGTTTTTATCAGAGGGTTACGGTTGAGGAACATCATTTATATTTGATTTGAAGGTTTTTACTATTATCAGATTGTAATGAGATTGAATTTAAGGTGTTTCAACTCGTATTTGGTGATTTTAACAAATCGCATGGGTTGGATATTCATAATACCGGTTTCGCATGTATATTATATCGATAAATTCCATGTATAAAACATTGGATCAAAAGGTTAATTTCGCATGTTTTAGTTGAACATTTCGCACATTATAAAGTCTTAAGATGTTTTTAGATAGTTTACTAGTGTGGTTTCGCATGTTTTATTGATCAAAAGGTCCATTTCGCATGTTTAAATACAACATTTCGCACGCTATAAAAGTAATTATATGTAATTTCGCATAGAGTGTTCTATAATTCAGTTCAATAATTGATATCAATAATTCATATCAATAATTTTACAGTGTTTTTTTGTCTTTAATATAGAGTTTCTCTTTATATCACAATCTCAAACCACTTATTTCTTATCTTATAAAAAATGGCAGACCTCCCAACATCCTCTTCTGACTCAAGTATCAAACATGCTTTGAGAAAAAAGATTCAGGAACAAATTCAAGAGGATCGATGATGTCAAGAGATACTGGAAACCAATATTTCTCGTATAACAGAAAACATGAAGAAAAGACAAGAAATTGTGAACTTGCTCTCTCAGATGCAAGTGAGTAGTCTTCGAGAAATTGTTGTTATGTTCATGGTTGATCTGGGTGAGAGGGATGAGAAGCAGTTGAAAGAGTTGGCGGATGCAATAACTATCTTAAGATGCTCGATAGACATGAAAATGAAGTTCCTTTCATCTTTTGAATGACGTCGTTGATTTTGTATATTTGTGTTTTCTGTTCTAGTGTTTTATTTAATAAAACATGCAAGTTTTATATGTTCCATATAATTCGCATGTTGTGTTATTGCATGGGATTTATTTTTCGCATGTTTATTTTCCATATTTTGCATATTATAAATAATCCAATGTCAAACATGCAATTTTATACTTCAAACATGCGATTTTGAAAACATAAATGTAATGTAACAAGTACAATAATCCAACAGCAAATCAACATCAAACAAGTCTATTTTGGCCTTCTAAAGTATGCTTTCAATCTCAATGGGATTTTTTTATCCAAATCTTTGATATACCTTTCTTTGTCCGGCCTTTTATCGAAAGCAATTGTCTCTTTAATTATTCGTTGACGCTCCACATTATACTCGGATATAATGATCTTACTGAGATATCTGTGTCTCAGGAGATGAAGTTGTGAATTCTGTCTATTGTTTACTTCATCTTCATTCACAAACCCAGACAACCACGGTGTTTTCCCCTTGTATGTTTCCATATGACGCATTGTAAACACCCCCACAATCTATACCGCTAGTAAGTGTTCTCCATTCCAACTCTTTTCTTTCTATATTTGATTTTTCAAGTGCTTTGATAGCTGATGTTGGTTTAAGGCCTTTTGTAGGTATAAAACCAGTACCCTTCTCTGTAATATAGCAACATTGTGTCAGTAGTTTTACATAAATATAACATGTATATGAAGAAGTTTGGCATTACCAGTGTGTCTGGAAGCCCTTTGTATCTTTCCTCGAAATCTTGTTTGATTGCTGAATTGTCAATCAACTCAATTTTGCTGGTTTTCATGTGGAAGCACAAGACATAGAAGTGGTCACCTTGAAGTACCGGAATAAACACGAGGTTAACCGATTCAAGTTTTTTTTACCTCATATTTTAGTAATATGTCTTAAAAATTTGGGGTAAATACGTTTAGCCATTGGTTGTCAGTGTAACCATCCTTGTACATGGCATCTGGTTGTATGTTAAGTAATTACAAGCAAGGTTAAGTAATGTATTACAAGGTGAGTATACATGCGAAATAATTACATGCAAAATGTTTTACATGCGGAATGCTTAATTGTTTCATGCGAAATGTCTGAAAATATTTTACATGTGAATTGCTTATATATGTATGCGAAATCTCTGAATATGCATTTTTTATTGGACATGCGAAATGCGTAATTGTTCATGCAAAATGTTATTTTGTGCATGCGAAATGTCTGAACTGTTTTACATGCGATTTGCTTATATTAGTATGCAAAATCACTGAATATGCATTTTTGTTTGATATGCTATGCGAAAATGTTTAGATAAACATGCAAATGCTAAATCATATTGTTCTAAATTCAGAAACATATCAGCATTGTGCTAAACAAGAAGAGTTTGTATGGTGATGATTTTCTATCCCTCTTCTTCTCTTCAAGGAGCACACCCACAAATGCATCGATTCTGTTTGATGCTATATACTGACCTCTGAAGAAGCTTTTAAAGATAGCTTTGTATGTGTAAACCCCAGTTTTTGATCGGTAAAATACTTCTCTGCAAGGCAAACATTATATAATTAAATATTTTGAGCATATATATAGATGTTTTTAGTTGATCTAATTGTTTACTTACTCTGTTCCCTTAAATGTAGCAAATGTGTATCGAATCATACTCAATTCACGATCTAGGAGTGCTTCATGCATATTAACCACTCTATTGCAGAATGGGGAACAAAATGCATCTCCAAGGTCTGCATACCTTTTCTCATTTCGAACCCTTACCATTTCTATTGTCCTATAAAGGAGTTCATTTAACCCCTTTGGTTCCTCCTTTTTTGTTCTCCACCTTTTTCTTTACCCGCTTTTTGTTTTGCAGGTGGTTGTTTTTTAGCTGGTTTTGAGATTCTTTTCCCCCCATACCCGGGTTCCTTCTCTTATGTACTACCAGGCTGGGTGCCAGGCTCAAAAGTGACTCAACCGATTGCAATTCTTCAGCCGTCACCTCAGGGCATACCACTTCTGGATCCTTTTCAATTTGATACCTGAATCGGTTTGTTGTGGTTTCTTCTGTGTAGTTTCTCCTAATTAACTGCTTCCACTTCAGTTTCAGATTTATCCTCATTGTTTGGCCCAGAATCTGCAAGTGTGTTTCGAATGCTTTTAATAAAAAGTGTCAAAAGTTTATCCTTTTTGAGTTGAGTAGATTTTTCGTACCTGTGGAAGTATGTTTTTCTGGAACTTTTTCTGGATGTTTTTGTGTAGATTCGGCTAAGTTCACTGCTTTTTCCATCCGAGTTTTAGTTTCACTACTTTCTGCAGGCCAGTTTAAGTTAAAAAAAAATATAAGATTTTGTTCTTTTATTTTATTTTCTAATATAAAGTGTTTACCTTGGAAAGGTGGTTTGTAAGCGTATACACCCGGTTCCACGGTTTGAATATTTGCAAAAAGGGTGTCTGTTATTCCTCCATCATCTGTCTTTGTTAATCCTTCATCATTTGGCTGTAGTATCCCTATACACAAATTATTGAATTTTAATAACTCAGAATCAAAATCGCATGTTATATATGACATGGCATGCGAATATAAAATCAATTGTATGCATGAAATCGCATGTGCATTTGAGAAATCGCATGTGTATATGAAATCCCATGTTTATATAAAATCGCATGTGTGAATTTGAATTCGCGTGTTTACCTTCTGATTCCATTTGTTTGACACTGTCCACAACATTGTATATGACTTGTTGAGCTTCTTCATTCTCTCTACATTCTTCATTTGTTTTATTTTCTTGATGAACATCAGAAGGTGCAGTTTCAGGCTCTTGAACCGAATCAGGTGGCACACAAACTTGATTATTCCGAAGTGTGTCATCCCACTGCTTACAGACTTCCATAATCTCTGGATCCCAAAAAACACTTGGTTTTTGCATCTGAAACTAAGTTGTTCATCTCTTGAACAATTTGAACCATTTCAATGTACTTTTTGATATTTATCCTCATTCTTTTCAACAGATTCTGTTATACTTTTTGATATTGATCCTAAATGTTAAAATAAATGGATAAAATGAAATTAATATTTGATGGGCTTACCTTTTTATTGATGTTCGAAGCCTCTCGATTTTGTTGTTGGTCTGAACCATAGACTACAGTGGGTGAAAGTGGAACAGGAGTGCTGCAATAGTCCAACATTTTCTGTGTTTGTGTCCCAACTCCCATCACAAGGTTTAACTGAGACGTTTTCGGAATGTCAAAACTGAAATCCATTATATCATCAGTGTGGTCGTTAGGGTCCTCCTCGGTTTCTACGTTTTCTACTGCAGGTGCAGTTCTTCTTCTGTAGCTTTTTGTGTTGTCAGCGGGTCGTATTGTCTACTCCTCCGTTAAAAGACCCTGTTCAATTTCATTTTCATTTTCATTAGCCCTCAGTTCAGTTTGAATTAAGGATCCTTATAAGACGTTGCAGGATTAAGGATCCTGGATCCTCATTATTATCCTAACATTAACAATTGTTTCCATTATATTTGAATTTGTTTTGCAGGAGTATTCGAATGGGACTTGGTCTAACCAAGATTCTAGGGGAATATGCTCCTTTATTCTGCACGTGCATGACCTTCGTGACCGTTGTGGAGATCGTGGGAAGATAGCACCTTTTGCGGATAGTTAGTTAGCTTAGCTAGTTTCTATTTTTAAAAGGGGATACAAGCTTGTTTAGACAGGAGAATTATTAGCAACACACACTACACTCGAGCTCTCAACAACTCTCGGCGATTACATACATTTTGCACTATAGTTAACCTTGTACCAAGCTTGTTATCATCCCGATTTGTAAACATTGTTTGTGCAATATAGTTGGTGATCGGTAGTTTCCATCACTCGAGGTTTTTTATGCCGGAGATCATTCATTGATCAAGGGCTTTTTCCTCGTATAAATCCTTGTGTTCAACATTCATTTCATTCATTCTTTGTTCATACATTTGTTCACATATTCAAGCATCACACCTCACAAAATCGGATTTGGTTACATTATCCTTGTGTGATTTTTGACCAAAACAGTTTGGCGCCCACCGTGGGGCAATTGGTGCTTCATTTCTGATAAATTTTGTTCATTTCTCTTCATTGCCTCCAACTACATGGCTTCTCAAGCGAAAAACACTTCAAGCTCTATGCCGGCGATCACCTCTTCACAGGGCATTCCACCTTTGCCTCCTGCACCTTCTAGATCCCAGAAGAATGCTGAGAATACTCCGAAGAAACAAACCCCCGTTTTCTCAAAACCAACTACTGCTTCTTCCTATAGTCCTACTAACCATGATCTTTACTCTGATTTTGCAGATGAAGGATTACATGCAGCAGGAGGACAAAACCAATGACAGGATCCTTTGAGATATTGATGAAATCAAGAAATTGAAGAGATCAGCGGAGGATCACTCTCCATTGGTACCTAGATCACTGAATTTTGATTCTCCAGCCATAACAGTCCAGCATTCCACAGCATCAGGTGTTCAATACCAGGGTGGATCATCAAGTATACGTTACGGATCATCGGCAATGACGCAGGCTCAAGGATCCTACTTTCAGCCTTCAGGATCCTCTCTTCAGCCTCAAGGATCCTCCTTCCAGCATCAAGGATCCTTTTTCAGTTCTGGAGGATATATGGGAACGCAGACGGTTCAAGGGTCCTCATCTCAGGGTCAAGGATCCTCCTCTTAGGTTCAGGGATCCTCCTCTCAGGTTCAAGGATCCTCATATCAGGTTTACGGATCCATGGATTATCCTCCAAGACCCCCAGCCTCGGCGTATCAAGGATCCAACATCTTTCAGGATCAAGGATCCTTAAGGAGTGTACAACCCAGAAGTTCAGAAATTCACCTGGGAGACTTCATCCCTATGCAGACTATTGCTTCGTCTGGTCCCTCGATCATGCCAGAATCACATCAATATGGATTCACATCAGGGATTCCACCCTTGAATCCATCAGGATGTAATACTTTGAATATTTCTTATAATGCTAACCATGGCTTTGTGCAGGATACAGGAATCAACCAAGCTATGGCTAGAGAGTTAAAAAAGCTTAAGGATATGATATCCAGCGTTCCAGGATTGGTTAAACCCATTCCTAAAATTCTGGATGGAAGCCACAGGATATCTCGTTTTGCACCACCTATTTGTGATGCAGAAATACCAAAGAGGTTTCAAACTCCAAACATGAAGCTATACGATGGTACAACTGATCCAGAAGAGCATGTAGCTCAATACAGGGAGAGAATGGAGATCAACCCCATTCCTGAAAGGTTGAAAGAAGCATGTCTATGCAAGGGTTTTGGATCCACACTGACAGGATCAGCTCTTAAATGGCTGCTAAGTCTTCCCCCTTACTCTATTACTTCATTTGCTAACTTAGTTAATTTGTTTAATAGCCAATTCTCATGTAGTAGAAGATTTGAACGATTAACAAGTGATCTATATATGGTAACACAAGGTCAAAATGAATCACTTAGAGATTATATCACTAAATTCAGTAGAGAATCCTTAGAAATTCCTAACCTGGATATAGCTACGGCTGTAGAAGCCTTCAAAATGGGTTTACTTAAGGATTCACAGTTCTATGATGATCTTGTCATGACCCCTTGCAGGAATCTTGATGAAGTAAGAACCCGGGCCCTTAGATTCATCCGCCTAGAGGATGATAAAAGGATCCAAGAAAGACTGGCAGGATCCTTAAAGCAGGAAAAGCAAGGATCCTACTTCAGGAACAACAAGTCCAAATCATACAACAAATCTGATAACCAGAACATGCATGCAGTGGAGCAAGAAGAGGATGATGAGGATTATCCTCCCATTTCTTAATATTGCTTTTCTGTTGATAATAATGAACTAATCCTTGCAATGCAGAATCTAGGTGAAAAAGCAATATGGCCCAGAAAGAGTGATAAACCGGCCGCAACAAAAGACAAATCCAAATGGTGTGCATATCATAAAGATTTCGGCCATCTCACTGACGAATGCATAGCACTCAGGAAAGAGATTGGTTATTTGTTAAGCAAAGGGTATTTGAAGGAGCTGTTTGGAAGGAAAAAGTCAAGGATCCAGGATCCTGAAAAGGTTCCAGAAAGAGCTCCTGCTCCTCCTGCTGATGCACAAATTATCAACTTCATATCTGGAGGATCAGACATATGTGGCACTTCCTTTTCAGCAACCAAGAGGCATGCCAAAGAAACAAAGATGGATAATGGGGACAGACCCATTCGGACCTCGATCCTTACACAGGAGAAAGTTATATCCTTTGATGAGGATGATCGTGTGGATATTCAGGATCCTCATCATGATGGTCTTGTTATTACACTGTTTATATCTAACTATTTTGTTCGTATGATTCTTATAGATGGAGGAAGCTCAGTGAACATCATTCAACTTGATGTCCTCAAGAAGATGAACATCCCTGAATCAGAAATTATCCCAAGATCATCAGTTCTTGTGGGATTCAGTGGAGAAACCAAGAACACTTTGGGGGACATTAAACTTCCCATTTACATAGAGGGAGTTAATTCTTTTCAAAAATTTTGTGTTATAGATTGCTTATCCTGTTGTAGTGTTATCCTTGGCAGGCCATGGATACATGAGATGAAAGCAGTTCCATCTACATATCACCAATGTGTCAAACTCCCTACTCCATGGGGCGTGGTGAAGATAGAAAGTGACCAACAGGAAGCTAAAAATTGTTACACTTCATCAATGAAACCTGCCTCAAGACCTAGGGAGCAATAGCAATTAAAGTATCCTCCAAGAGATGTCTTGGAGGCAAGAGAACAATGTCAAGGATAGCCTGATGGATCCTCAGGATCCTGAATCCAAAGTTTTTATAGGATCCGGGATCCTCAACAATATTGAAGAGGATCTAGTATCCTTCCTAAAGAGAAGAAAAACTACCTTTGCCTGGAAGCATGAGGACATGACAGGTATTTCTAAAGATATTATAACTCATAAACTTGGCATTGAATTGTCATTCAAACCCATACATCAAAAAAGGAGAAAGTTTGAACCTGAGAGGAATGCCATCATTCAGGAGGAGGTAGATAAACTGCTCAGAGCAGGTATGATTAGGGAAGTTAAGTATCCAATATGGTTAGCCAATGTGGTCGTTGTTCAAAAGAAAAATGGAAAGTGGAGGGTATGTGTCGATTTCACTGATTTAAATAAGGCATGTCCCAAGGATCCTTTCCTATTATCCCACATTGACTCCATGGTGGATGCTACTGCGGGTCATGAGTTGTTGACTTTCATGGATGCTTCATCTGGATTCCAACAAATTCAGATGGAACCATCTGATCAAGAGGATACAGCCTTTAAGACCCCTACTGTAATCTATTGTTATATTGCTATGCCCTTTGGACTAAGAAATGCAGGTGCTACCTACCAGAGGCTAGTTAATATGATGTTTAAAGAACAAATAGGACACACAATGGAGGTCTATATAGATGACATGGTGGTTAGGTTCAAGAGAGCTGATGATCACCTTATAGATTTGGATGAAACATTTGATATCCTTGATAAATTCAATATGAAATTGAATCCTTCCAAGTTTCACTTTGGTGTGAAAGCTGGCAAGTTTCTAGGGTACATGGTGCCAAAAAGAGGCATAGAGGCAAGTCCAGAGCAAATCAAGGCGATTATGAACATCAAGTCTCCTGCCAATGCTAAGGATGTGCAAAGATTGACAGGAAGGATTGCAGCCTTGAACAGGTTTATCTCAAAGTCATCAGAGAAATGCACGGAATTCTATGACATTCTGAGAAAGAACGAGAAATTTGAGTGGACTGAAAAGCATGAAAATGCTCTCAAGGCCCTTAAGGATTACCTATCCTCAGCCCCAGCATTAATGAAACCAGAAAAAGGGGATATATTATCCTTATATTTGGCAGTCTCTTCTAAGGCAGTAAGTGCAGTCCTTGTTAAGGATCATGAAGGTACACAACATCCTGTATATTATGTAAGTAAAAGTTTGCTTGATGGAAGGCATTCTCATTTAGAAAAACTTATCCTTCTTTAATTATGGCATCTACTAAACTTCGCCATTATTTTGAAACACATGCTATTATTGTTAAAACTAACTTTCCAATTAAGAATGTTCTCAGGAAACCTGAAATGTCATGAAGTGTAACACCCCAACCCGACTTTGGCTGACGTGTCACTTATACAGTACATCAGAGGTCAGAACACCATTCCATAAATTATAAAACTTTTCCATTATTTCAAAAAGTCAAAATATTGTACAAAACATTTTAAACTTTTATTAAAATCCATGTGCGTCTTTATTCCCTCGAACCATTTATCCAAGCTTTCCAGAATATCCTTGCAACTTAACGTACATAAGAAGGAGAATGTACGCCTGAGTAAACGGGGTTTACTCAGTGGGACAACAACAATGCAATATACGTTTTCTTAACAATATCTATATATCAAACAATATATATAACACATATTCAGTTAGTCACCTTCAGTATGTCACATTCAATAGTTCAATGCGTAGTCAGTTCACATTCAGTGTGTCACATAATCACATTCAGTAGTTCACATTCAGTTTTTCATCGAGTCACCTTTTGGTGCGACACAATCAGTAGTTCAGTGCATCATAATTGAATATTTGCTAAAACAATATAACTATAAATTTAAATATAATAGCACAAAATCTTAAAGATCACAAAAGCATACAATAACGAATCTAAATTTTCAACTACGAGGTTGTGGAAATCTAAATCCGTACACATATGTGGGGAGGGATCCGTACCTTAAGTGATGATTACCAGACTGAGATAATAGACTACGCTTACATGACTATGGAATCCTTGTGTGCCGATGGTCAGTGAGGGAAGATAGAAAATTGAGATATCATTTATTGGATTTTGTAAGTGCCATATTTATAATTGGGTTTTCTTAGTCAAGAAGAAATAAAATTAAAATAATTAAAAAGATATGTTTGGTGAGTTGTTGTAAAATCTCCAGGTGGTGAAATGGTGGCCAAGAAATGTGGTAACTGTGTAAGTAAATGCCACCTCTTCTGTACAAGATATATATAAAGGTTTACCCTATTTTTTTTCTTTAAAATATTTGAAATTAGGCTCATTGTACTTTTGTTTTTTTTAATAAATTTTATTTTTTTAATATATATTTTGAATAAAAATTCAGGTTATTACAATTCTACCCGCTTAAAAAAAATTTCGTCCTCGAAATTTAAATTAACAAAGAGACATAAGAATCAAATAATATTTTATAATCATAATAATAATAATATAGTCCTATATTTCCTATCCTTGGGGAAAACATAACTTAGTTTTAAAATTTTCATTATAAAAAGAATATTTTGGGTATTACAATTATAATCCCCCTTAAAATAAATTTCGTCCTCGAAATTTAAATAAAATTTTTAACATAAGAGACAACTATTACGTAACTTTATTAACATAGTCTTATATTTCATTTTTAAGGAGAAACATAATTTAGCAAAACTTTAGATCAAACCATTAACGATGGCTTAGAAAAATATATATATGGACTAAGCTAATGCTTTGGCGGAAGACTAGGAGTACTAAACCAACTTCTACCCATTACTGCACAGGTTTAGTTTTGAGAAAAATATCGACAGGAAAGAGCCTAAGCTCTGATACCATAACTGTAACACCCCAACCCGACTTGGGCTGACGTGTCACTTATACAGTACATCAGAGGTCAGAACACCATTCCATAAATTATAAAACTTTTCCATTATTTCAAAAAGTCAAAATATTATACAAAACATTTTAAACTTTTATTAAAATCCATGTTCGTCTTTATTCCCTCGAACCATTTATCCAAGCTTTCCTGAATATCCTTGCAACTTAACGTACATAAGAAAGAGAATGTACGCCTGAGTAAACGGAGTTTACTCAGTGGGACAACAACAATGCAATATACGTTTTCTTAACAATATCTATATATCAAACAATATATATAACACATATTCAGTTAGTCACCTTCAGTATGTCACATTCAGTAGTTCAATGCGTAGTCAGTTCACATTCAGTGTGTCACATAATCACATTCAGTAGTTCACATTCAGTTTTTCAGCGCGTCACCTTTTGGTGCGACACAATCAGTAGTTCAGTGCATCATAATTGAATATTTGCTAAAACAATATAACTATAAATTTAAATATAATAGCACAAAATCTTAAAGATCACAAAAGCATACAATAACGAATCTAAATTTTCAACTACGAGGTAGTGGAAATCTAAATCCGTACACATATGTGGGGAGGGATCTGTTCCTTAAGTGATGATTACCAGACTGAGATAATAGACTACGCTTACATGACCATGGAATCCTTGTGTGCCGATGGTCAGTGAGGGAAAATAGAAAATTGAGATATCATTTATTGGATTTTGTAAGTGCCATATTTATAATTGGGTTTTCTTAGTCAAGAAGAAATAAAATTAAAATAATTAAAAATATATGTTTGGTGAGGTGTTGTAAAATCTCCAGGTGGTGAAATGGTGGCCAAGAAGTGTGGTAACTGTGTAAGTAAATGTCACCTCTTCTGTACAAGATATATATAAAGGTTTATCCTATTTTTTTTTTCTTTAAAATATTTGAAATTAGGCTCATTGTACTTTTGTTTTTTTTAATATATATTTTGAATAAAAATTCAGGTTATTACAGGAAGGATGGCAAAGTGGGCAGTCAAGCTCAGTGCTTATGATATCAGATATGAACCAAGAACTGCCATTAAATCTCAGGCCTTTGCTGACTTTGTGGCTGATTTCAGTAGTGACTTACAAAGGTGTTTTGGTCAAAAAATCAGACGAGGATAATGTAACCAAACTCTCTGTTACGGGGTATGATGCTTGAATTGGTTTATAGCAATAAGGATCACTAAGAAATGTAAATAACAAGTGACACAAGGTTTATACGGGGAAAAAGCCCTTGATCAAGAGTTGATCTCCGGCATAAAAAACCCCGGGTGATGGAAACTACCGATCACCAACTCAAATTAAACAAGTAATGTGTTACAACTTCGGATGATAGCGAGCTAAATACAAGGAGCACTATAGTGTAGTGTGTAAAAAGTGTATGAAATTGCTAAGTGAATGAACGAGAGCTGTTGTGAGCGGTTGCAAGAGTGTGTGTAGCCAAAAATAGCAAAAGTTGTGTCTAATTAGCTCGCTACCCCATTTAAATCTAATAAAAATCTAAGTAACAAACTATCCGTAAATGGTGCAAGTCCTCCACGACTCCACAACGTCCATTTCTGACCAAGCACGTGCGGAATAGACTTAGTATATTCTCCAGAAATATCGCCAAGACCAAGTCCCAATTGATATTCCTGCAAAACAGTTACGAATTCAAAACAGACAATCATTAGTATAAGGATCCTTAGGATGATCCATGATCCTGATCCTGAAGCACTTCTGAGGATCACTAACTGACACAGAAGTAAGGATCACCAAACAGGATAATATTTGAGGATCACGGGTCACTTAGAAATCCACCCCTAACAATTGCCCCCAAAATATAAGGAGTTATATCGTAAATAAACGAGTTATATTTTTTCGATCTTATCCCCCAACAAACTAACAGATAACTAGCCGTTGGAGACGGACTAGCCGTTGCAAATCTGACGTCACTGAAGTGACAATCCTGCAAATCATCATTATAAATAGGAGTTAGAGATAGGATCAATATGCATTTAAATTCGAAGAAACTCCCTTTAAATTCTCAGTCGAAGATCAATCAGGTATCTCTTCTTTTATCTCTCCTTTTCTTACTCTGTTTTTCTTTCTTTACCAACATCAATGATGCTCCGGTCCTCCCCCGCCAAGGATCACCAGAAGGATAGCCCCTTGAAGAGTCAAGGGATTATCAAAGACTCAATACATGAGAGGTGTTGCTTTAACGATGCTCAAATAGATAAGATCCGTCACTGCTTTCCGGCGAACGCCTTTTTCAAACCCTTCGATCCCACTATTCTGAGCGACTATGTTTCTGAAACATGGGTTGCCTTTCCAGTTACTCCATTCACCATAGGATACACCTATCCTTTTCCAGACTTTACAGAATCCTTCTTTTCCCTTACCGGCATCTCTTACATCCAAGCTATGCCGATGATTTGGAGGGTTTTGTATACCCTGGAGAGGATCATAGAGCAGGAAGGGGTTGATTTAGGAATGTCAGAGCTGACACAGATGTATGATCTTACTACGTTTGGATCACACCGATATCTGTTTAAGCGGAAACCCGGCGAAGAACATCCCATTTTTAAAGCCACCAAGAACGACACAAATTGGAAACGACGCTTCTTCTTTGTCAGGAGGGATACCATTCCAAACGGAAAGCATTTACCTAGGAAGTGGTCCACCAATGGTAGGATAGAGGATCCTGAAAAGGATCACCAGGTAACCCTGCTCTTGTGAAAGGATCATTAACCCCTTTTTGTCTTGTGTTATGCAGCTATCTCTGTTTCGCACCTCATCACAACACCCGCAACCAAGGATAGGCTTGCTGCTTTTTGGAGGCTTGATCCTGAAATAAGGTCATTCAAGATAGACACCCAAGACTCACAAGAAGTATCCTCAGGTTCCATCACCATGTCAAGTAAGTATCCTGCTTTTTGTATAGTTGAACATTAAAATAAATAGTTATATTGAGATAGGATAAGGATACTTATCTTGCTATAAATGTGTAGGTGCCGGAAAATCTTCCAAGCCTGCCTCCCAATTCAATACGGCCGACCTTGATGTTGTTCGATCCAGGAAGAAGAGGTCCACTACCAGTCCTAGCATCTCCATTCCCAAGGCACCCACTAAAGGAAGGGGTGGCAAGAACAGGAAAACCTCTGATGCAGAGGATCTACAAGGCCTACCACTGATCCGCCACCAGTTCCTTGAATACTTCAATGACGTGAGGATCATCAATTCTGCCTAGGTATCCTACTCATTTGAGGATCATCTGATCTTGAATTGCTTTGTCTTTTTCTTTGCAGAAATTTGCTGAGATTGAAGATTATGTGGGAAGCGTCGAGGAGCAGGATAAGAAGATTGCTGACCTTCAACAAGTTGCAGTGCTTAAAGATCTTAAGATTGCTGATCTTGAAAAAGCCCTTCAAGATGCCAAGACTAAGACAGCTAAAATCCTGATCGACCTTGACTATGAGAAGCATGATCTCATAAAAGGTGCAAAGGTCTCTGCTGCCATCACAATGTATCAGACAAAACTAAAGATGGCCCAGGAAGCTCAAGATCCTAACTTCGACAGAAGCAGCTGGGATGTTGAGGGCTGGAAGGCAAGGTTGGCTGATCTTGAAGATGATGAAGAGGCTGAGGAGGTTTTGGCGATCGAGGCTGGAGGCAGTGGGAAGGATCAGGTTAAGGATACCGAAGCTGGAGGGGACGAGGATGCAGCGAAGGTGTAGGCTGCACAATTGGGCGATGATGGACATTCTTAGACGTAGCCGGAGCCCAATTTTTAAATTTGGTAGTAGTTTTTTGTGGTTGTGATGTTTTAAAACAATGATGGTCTGTAATAACTAAACAATAGCTATTAGGGTTAAGGATCATGGATGATCCTTTGGACAATAGGTAGGATTACAACTGGTGGAGGGATCCTCTGTTTGGGGGATGAAGCCATTGTGATCCTGCCATCTTTTTAATTCCTGCACTACCAAGACCTTTAGACAATGGACACCCTTTATCTACCCCAGCGGACGGGCCACGTATTGCTGGTAGATGCTCGGGGTAGGTAATTTTGACAACTTTCGAGGGTCAAACTTTTGTTAATAAAATAACCTTAATCTTTTTTGGCTTATCTTATGTTGTTATGCTTCTAATTTTCAATTGTTTTGATATACACTAGTCTGAAATGGAAAAAGTTGAACAAATTAGATAGAAAATATTTAGGATATGATCCAGGATCAAATATCCTATAGTTGGAAAATTCCAAAAAGTGGTATATTTTAAAGATCATAAGTTCAGTTGTCAAAGTATTAGGGTTATTCAAATAATCAATGAATAAAATCAAAATAGTTATGGATCATACCTGAGGATCCAAGTTAGGATCCTAACTCTCAATATTATTATAACCAGGATAATCACATAACAAACCTTAGTAAAAGGTAAGGATCAAGGATCCTTAGTTGTTTAACTTCGATAACCTGAAATAAAACATAACTTGGGACTAAGCCATTATAAGATAAAGGTTAGCAACTGGGGACAAGCCCAAAGGATAACTGGGGACAAGCCCAAAGGATAACTGGGGACAAGCCCAAAGATCGTATGTAAACTGGAGTATGGCCCTAACTGGCGACTATCCAAACTTAGTGGCATGATAATGCCAAAACCTTAGCTAACGTGAAAACGCTAGAAACCTTAAGAACGGATGTATGGTACGTCTACCATTATACGTAGGATCCTAGGTATAGCCAGTACAATGGAATTATCAGCCCCTAAAACGAGTACTGGTCCCACTGCCATGAACTATACCAGGATCACCGTGCGCTACTGGCGGAACTGGGGTCAAACCCAAGGATAACTGGGGACAAGCCCAAGTAACTGGTTGCTTTTGTGGATAATCATCCTTTTGTTAAGAGTACCTGAACCTTCAAAACTCAAAATCACGTGAAAGGGGGATAAAGGATACAAGATCCTTATACATATATGAAAAAGTAAGGATATGAAATAGTTTAGGATTAGAGGGTTACCAAAATGAGGATCATCTGTGCTTTAGGGATCCTTAAGGATATTTATCATGTAAGGATCATGGATCCTTATCACATGAAATATTTCTTCAAATGGACAGCATTCCAAGCTCTTGGTAGTAAGTCACCTTCCATTGTTAGCAATCGATATGCCCGCTTTCCTGCCTCAGCTTCAATTAAATAAGGGCCTTCCCATTTTGGTGCCAACTTTCCATCAGCAGGATTGGTGGTATTCTGAAATGCTTTCCTTAGTACCATATCACCAACTTGGAATTTCCTGATCCTAACATTTTTGTTGTAGGCACCGGCCATTCTTTGCTGATAACTGGCCATCCTTATCCTTGCCAAATCTCTGATTTCTTCTATAGTATCCAGGTCTTGAACCAAGTTCTCATCATTTTCCTCAGGATCACGAATACTGGTTCTAGCAGTTGGAACCACCATTTCTGTAGGGATCACTGATTCTGCCCCAAATACCAAAGAGAATGGAGTTTGGCCTGTAGCATTCTTAGGAGTTGTCCTATCAGCCCAAAGCACATAAGGTAGTTCTTCTGCCCATTTCCCTTTCTTGGATCCAAGCTTCTTCTTCAAATTGTTGATGATGATCTTATTGGAGGATTCTGCCTGACCATTAGCTTATGGGTGGACTGGTGTTGATGTTATCATCTTAATCCCCCAGCTGTCACAAAAGTTAGTGAACTTCCTTTTCTCTGACTTGGGCAAAAGCTTCAGCCTCTATCCACTTGGAGAAGTAATCAGTCATAGCAAGCATGAACACTTTTCCACCAGGTGCCTTAGGGAGCTTACCAACTATATCCATACCCCATCTCATAAATGGCCAAGAGGAGGATATAGGATGCAAAAATTCAGCTGGTTGATGAAGGATATTGCTGTGTCTCTGACAAGGATCACATCTCTTAGCATACTCCACAGCATCTCTCTTCATGGTTGGCCAGTAGTATCCTGTCCTTAGGATCCTTGAGAATAACACCCTGCCCCCAGTGTGGTTTCCACAATCTCCTTCATGGAAGTCTTTTAAAACTTCTTGGATTTCAGGATCCTCAATGCATCTTAAGTATGGTCCTGCAAGAGATCGTCTATACAACATGTTATTTAAAATTGTGAATTGAGATACCTTAATTTTGAAATCCCTAGGGTTTTCTCCTGTAGGAATCTCTCCATGTTGTAAGTATCTCATGATTGGGAGGATCCATGATCCTGAATGGGATTGATTATCATCGCTAGGGGTGATTGCAGAATCCTCTCCTATCTCCATAGCCACATGATCCTCGATAGCCGGGGTCAGGATATGGATAATAGGGATCTTGATATCCTCCGGGATCTTCAAGGATGATCCTAAATTGGCTAGTGCATCCGCCTCTGCATTCTCTTCCCTTGGTACATGTGTCAAACTAAAGGATACAAAAGAGAGTGCCAATTCTTTGACTAACTCCTGACATTTGATTAGCTTTTCACCTTTAACAGCATAGGATCCATTAAAGTGATTAGTGATTAACAAAGAATCTACATGTACCTCAAGATACCTGATCCTCATATGCTTAGCAATTTGCAAGCCAGCTATCAAGGCTTCATATTCAGCCTCATTGTTAGTGGTTTGGAACTCACAAGCTATAGAGTGGGGTATTATGTCCCCCTGTGGCGATTTTAGTAGTATTCCAAGCCCTGTTCCTTTGACGTTTGAGGATCCATCAGTGTAGAGTATCCAAGGATCCTTGGTCTCTTCTAGCTGCTGGACTTCTAATTCAGCTTCCTTTTGCAAATCACTACTGAAATCTGCCACAAAGTCAGCTAATGCTTGGGATTTAATGGCTGTCCTGGGCTCATATCTTATATCATATGCACTTAGCTTCACTGCCCACTTAGCCATCCTTCCTGACATTTCAGGTTTCCTGAGGACATTCTTGATTGGAAAATTAGTTTTAACGATAATAGCATGAGTTTTAAAATAATGTCTTAATTTAGTAGATGCCATTATTAATGCAAGGATAAGTTTTTCTAAGTGTGAATACCTGGATTCAGCATCAAGTAAACTCTTACTTACATAATAGACAGGATGTTGTGTACTTCGTGATCCTTAACAAGGACAGCACTTACTGCTTTTGAGGATACCGCAAGATATAAGGATAACACATCTCCTTTTTCTGGTTTCATCAAGGCTGGGGCCGAGGATAGGTAATCCTTAAGAGCTCTTAAGGCACTCTCATGCTTCTCAGTCCACTCGAATTTCTTGTTCTTCCTTAGGATATCATAGAATTCCTTGCACTTTTCTGAGGATTTGGATATGAATCTATTCAAAGCTGCAATCCTGCCAGTTAACCTCTGAACATCCTTAGCATTGGCAGGTGACTTGATGTTCACTATAGCTTTGATTTGTTCTGGACTGGCTTCAATGCCTCTCTTTGTCACCATATATCCTAAGAATTTACCTGCTTTAACACCAAAGTGACATTTTGAAGGATTAAGCTTCATATTATATTTGTCAAGGATATTGAATGCTTCCTCCAAGTCTCTTAGGTGATCCTCAGCCTTTATTGATTTTACCACCATATCGTCTATGTAAACCTCCATAGTTTGTCCAATCTGATCCTTGAACATCATATTCACTAGCCTTTGATAAGTTGCACCTGCATTTCTTAGTCCAAATGGCATAGCAATATAGCAGTATATACCGGTAGGAGTCATGAAGGCTGTATCCTCTTGATCGGATGGTTCCATCTGAATTTGTTGAAATCCAGACGAAGCATCCATAAAAGTTAACAGTTCATGACCCGCAGTTGCATCCACCATGGAGTCAATGTGGGGTAATGGGATAGGATCCTTGGGACATGCCTTATTTAAATCGGTGAAATCGACACATACCCTCCACTTTCCGTTTTTCTTTTGAACAACAACCACATTGGCCAACCATCTTGGATACTTGACCTCTCTAATCATACCTGCTCGGAGTAATTTCTCTACCTCCTCCTGGATAATGGCATTTCTTTCTGGTGCAAATTTCCTCCTCTTTTGATGGAGTGGTTTGAAGGACCTATCAATGCCAAGTTTGTGAGTGATTACATCTTTAGATATACCTGTCATGTCTTCGTGTTTCCATGCAAAGGTAGTCTTTCTCCTTTTGAGGAAGGATATGAGGTCTTCCTTCATTTCGCCAAGGATCCCTGATCCTATATAAACTATAGATTCAGGATCATCAGGATCCATAAGGATTTCTACTATATCCTGTTCTCTTGCCTCCAAGACATCCCTTGGAGGACACTTTGATAGCTATTGCTCCCTAGACTTTGATGCTGGTTTCATTGATGAGGTGTAGCAGTTCTTAGCCTCTTGCTGATCACTATCAATCTTCACTATTCCCCAAGGACTAGTAAGCTTCACACATTGATGATAAGTGGATGGGACTGCCTTCATGTCATGTATCCAAGGCCTGCCAAGGATAACATTACAACAAGATAAACAGTCAATAACACAAAACTTTTGGTAAGAATGTAGGCCTTCGATATAGATTGGGAGTTTAATGTCCCCCAGAGTATTCTTAGTCTCGCCACTGAATCCCACGAGCACAGAGGATCTTGGTATGATGTCCGATTCAGGGATATTCATCTTCTTGAGAACATCAAGCTGGATAATGTTCACAGAGCTTCCTCCATCTATAAGGATCCTGCGAACAAAATGGTTAGAAATAAAAAGAGTGATAACCAAACCATCATGATGAGGATCCTGGATGTCAACACGATCATCCTCATCAAAAGTTATAACTTTTCCTTCGGAGACACTGGATGTTCGAATGGGTCTATCTCCATTATCCATCTTGGTTTCCTTTGCATGTCTTTTGGCCGCAGAGAAGGATGTTCCACAAATGTCTGATCCTCCAGAAATAAAGTTTATAACTTGTGCATCTGCTGGAGGGGCTGGAGCTTTCTCTGGGATCCTTTCAGGATCCTGAGTCCTTGACTTCTTTCTCCCCAATAATTCTTTCAAGTGCCCCTTGCTCAACAAGTATCCAATTTCTTTTCTCAATGCGATGCATTCTTCTGTGAGATGCCCAAAATCTTCATGGTATGCACACCACTTTGACTTATCTTTAGTTGCAGCTGGTCTATCATTTTTTCTGGGCCATCTAGCTTTATCACCTAAATTCTGCATTGCAAGGATTAGTTCATTGTTATCAACAGAAAAACAATATTCAGAGATTGGAGGATAATCCTCGTCATCCTCTTCTTGTTCAACAGCATGCACATTCTGG
This sequence comes from Helianthus tuberosus, assembly GCA_030545235.1. Lineage (NCBI taxonomy): Eukaryota > Viridiplantae > Streptophyta > Magnoliopsida > Asterales > Asteraceae > Helianthus > Helianthus tuberosus. The sequence continues at coordinate 109,770,742 of CM060426.1, read as the reverse complement.
TTATCAGATCTATTATAGGATCTGAACTTGTTGTTCTTGAATGAGGGTCCTTGCTTCTCTTGTTTCGAGGATCCTGCTAACCTCTCCTGGATCCTTTTGTCATCCTCTAGCCGGATGAACCTAAGGGCCCGGGTTCTTACCTCATCTAGATTCCTGCATGGTGTCATAACAAGATCATCATAGAATAACGAATCCCTAAGCAGTCCCATTTTAAAGGCTTCAACAGCCGTAGCTATGTCCAGGTTAGGAATATCTAAGGATTCTTTACTAAATTTAGTGATATAATCCCTTAATGATTTATTATGACCCTGGGTTATCCTATACAGATCACTAGTTAAACGCTCAAATTTTCTACTACAAGAAAACTGGTTATTAAATAGGTTAACTAGATTAGCAAATGAGGTAATAGAGTAAGGGGGAAGACTTAGCAGCCATTTTAGAGCCGATCCAGTAAGAGTGGATCCAAATCCCTTGCACAGACATGCTTCCTTTAACCTTTCTGGGATGGGATTAATCTCCATCCTTTCCCTGTATTGAGCTATGTGTTCCTCAGGATCCGTTGAACCATCATACAACTTCATGGTAGGCACATGGAACCTTTTGGGTATCTCAGCATCACAGATTGGCGGTGCAAAACGAGATATCTTGTGGCTCCCATCTGCAATCTCTGGGATAGGCTTGACCACTCCTGGGACACTTGATATCATATCCTTTAACTTTTGCAATTCTCTGGCCATGGCATGATTGATACCTGTATCCTGCATAAGGCCATGGTTAGTGTTTTGGTCAAAAAATCTGTTGAGGATAATGCAACCAAACTCTCTGTTACGGGGTATGATGCTTAAAATGTAGAACAATGACAAGGATCACTTCAATGTAAATTGCACAAATGACACAAGGATTTGTACGGGGAAAAAGCCCTTGATCAAGAGTTGATCTCCGGCACAAAAAACTCCGGGTGATGGAAACTACCGATCACCAAGCTCAAATAAATCCATAAATGTTTACAACTTCGGATAGTAACGAGCTAGGTACAAGGATCACTATCGTGAAATGTGTAAAAGTGAGTGAGAACTAATATGTGTTCGTCGAGAGCTTCAAGAGTGCGGTTATATGAGAGTGTGTGTAGCTGAAAGTGGCTAAGTGTTCTAAATTCTAGCTCGTCACCCCTTTTAAAAATAGAAGTTAACTACAATAACTAACTATCCAACTTTTGTGCCAAGCTCCCACGTTCTCCACAACGTCCATTTCCAGTCAAACGTGTGCGAAATACTCGTGGAATATTCCATAGTAACGTTGCCAAGACCAAGTCAAGCTTGTTACTCCTGCGAAGTAATACAAAACACAAACAAACAATCGTTAGTCTGAGGATCCTTAAAGTGATCCATGATCCTGATCCTGAAGCTCTTCTGAGGATCACCATCTGTCACAGAAGTAAGGATCATTAATTAGGATAACGAATAAGGATCACTAATTGTTAGAAAATCCTCCCCTAACAATTGCCCCCAAAATATAAGGAGTGATATGTAAAAATGAGCGAGTTATGTTTTCCTGATCTTATCTGCAACTAACTATCGTAAATATAGCCGTTATTGTTGAACTATCCGTTGCAACCATGACGTCACAGAAGTGACAACCCTGCATAATCATGATTATAAATAGGAGATAGAGATAGGATCGATTGCATTTAAATTCAAAGAAACTCCCTTTAAATTCTTGGCCGAAGATCTATCAGGTATCTCTCCTCTTATCTTCCCTTCTCTTACTCTGTTTTTCTTTCTTTCTATCATCTCTTCAAGAATGATGCTCCGGTCCTCCCCCGCCAAGGATCACCAGAAGGATAGTCCCTTGAAGAGTCAAGGGATCATCAAAGACTCGATACATGAGAGGTGTTGTTTTAACGATGCTCAGATAGACAAAATTCGTCACTGCTTTCCGGCGAGTGCCTTTTTCAAACCCTTCGATCCTACTATTCTGAGCGACTATGTTTCAGAAACATGGGTTGCCTTTCCAGTTACTCCATTTGCCATAGGGTACACCTATCCTTTCCCAGAATTTACACAATCCTTCTTTTCCCTTACCGGCATTTCTTATATCCAAGTCATGCCGATGATTTGGAGGGTTTTGTATACCCTAGAGTGGATCATCGAGCAGGAAGGCATTGATTTAGGAATGTCAGAGCTGACACAATTGTATGATCTTACTACCTTTGGTTCTCATCGTTATTTGTTCAAACGAAAACCCGGCGGAGAACACCCCCTTCTTAAAGTCACCAAGAACGACACAAATTGGAAACGTCGCTTCTTCTTTGTCAGGAGGGATACCATTCTAAACAGAAAGGATCTACCAAGGACATGGTCCACCCATGGTAGGCCAGAGGATCCTGAGAAGGATCACCAGGTAGTCTTGTTTTTGTATAAGGATCACTAACCCCTTTTTGTCTTGTGTTATGCAGCTATTTCTGTTTCGCACATCATCACAACACCTGAAACCAAGGATAGGCTTGCTGCTTTTTGGAAGCTTGATCCTGAAATAAGGACATTCAAGATAGACACCCAAGACTCACAAGAAGTATCCTCAGGTTCCATCACCATGTCAAGTAAGTATCCTGCCTGATTTATAGTTTGAATATTAAAATAAATAATTAAATTGAAATAAGATTAGGACACTCATCTTGCTTTGATTGTGTAGGTGCCGGAAAATCTGCCAAGCCTGTATCCCAGTTCAATACGGCTGACCTTGATGTTGTTCGATCCAGGAAGAAGAGGGCCACTACCAGTCCTAGCATCTCCATTCCCAAGGCACCCACTAAAGGAAAGGGTGGCAAGAAGTGGAAAACTTCTGACACTGAGGACCTCCAAGGCCTACCACTAATCCGCCACCAGTTCCTTGAATACTTCAATGATGTAAGGATCACCAATTCTGCCTAGGTATCCTACTCGTATGAGGATCACCTAATCTTGAACTGCTTTGTCCTTTTCTTTGCAGAAATTTGCTGAGATTGAGGACTATGTGGGGAACGTCGAGGAGCAGGACAAGAAGATTGCTGACCTCCAATAGGTTGCAGTGCTTAAGGACCTTGCAATCGCTGACCTTCAGAAGGAACTCCAAGATGCCAAGACTAAGACGGCTAAACTTCTGATTGACCTTGACTATGAGAAGCATGATCTCATAGAAAATGCTAAGGTCTCTGCTGCCATCACAATGTATCAGACAAAATTAAAGATGGCCCAGGAAGCTCAAGATCCTAACTTCGATAGAAGCAGCTGGGATGTTGAGGGCTGGAAAGCAAGGTTGGCCGATCTTGAGGATGATGAGGAGGCTGAGGAGGTTTTGGCGATCGAGGCTGGAGGTAGTGGGAAGGATCTGGTGAAGGATACCGCAGCTGGAGGGGAAGAGGATGCAGCAAAGGTGTAGGCTGCACAATTGGGCGATGATGGACATTCCTAGACGCAGCCGGAGCCCAATTTTTAAATTTGGTAGTAGTTTTTTGTGGTTGTGATGTTGAACAATTTAATGGTTTGTACTGAACAATAGTTTTTAGGATTAAGGATCATGTATGATCCTTTGGACAATAGGCAGGATTGCATATGGTGGAGGGATCCTCTGTTTGGGGGATGAAGCCATTGTGATCCTGCCGCCTTTATATTCCTGCACTACTTTTGAACTTATTATCATGGACACCCTCTACCTACCCCAGCGGACGGGCCACGTTTTGCTGGTAGATGCTCGGGGTAGGTAATTTTGACAACCTTTTAAGGGTTAATCCTTTGTTAATAAAATCTTAACCTTTTGTCGCTTATCTTGTGTTGTTATCCTTTTGTTTCTTTAATTTTCCTTTGTTTTGATGCATATTTATTGAATAAACAATTTTGAATAAGTCAGATTGAAAATATTTAGGACATGATCCATGATCAAATATCCTATAGTTAAAAAAACCCAAAAAGCAATATGTTTTAAGGATCACAAGTCTAGTTGTCAAATTTTTTAAGGGTTATTCAAATAAATAATGAATAGGATTAAAAATAGTTAAGGATCATACCTGAGGGTCCAAGTTAGGATCCTAACCATAATAAGGATAACTATAAGATAAACCTTAGAGAGAAGTAAGGATCAAGGATCCCTAGTTGCTTGTCTTCAAGGACCTGAAATAGATCATAACTTGGGACTAAGCCAATGTAAGATAAGAGTTAGCAACTGGGGACAAGCCCAAGGATAACTGGGGACAAGCCCAAGGATAACTGGGGACAAGCCCAAGGATCGTATGTAAACTGGAGTATGGCCCTAACTGGCGACTATCCAAACTTAGTGACATGAAAATGCCAAAACCTTAGCTAACGTGAAAACGTTAGAAACCTTAGGAACGGATGTATGGTACGTCTACCATTATACGTAGGATCCTAGGCATAGCCAGTACAATGGAATTATCAGCCCCTAAAACGAGTACTGGTCCCACTGCCTTGAACTATACCAGGATCATCATGCGCTACAGGCGGAACTGGGGTCAAGCCCAAATAACTGGGGTTAAACCCAAGGAACGGATTGCTTCTGCATATAACCAATGTTATGCAAAGGATACCTGAACTTTCAAAACTTAAAATCACGTGAGGGATGGATAAAGGACACATGATCCTTATCCTTATATGAGAAAATAAAGAAATGAAATAGTCTAAGATTAGGATATTACCAAAGTAAGGATCACCGATACTTTAAGGATCCTTTAAGGATATCCCTATCATAAGGATCATCTGTGCCATGAGGATCCTGGTCACATGAAATATTTCTTCAAGTGGACAGCATTCCAAGCTCTTGGTAGCAAATCACCTTCCATGGTTAGCAATCTATATGCCCCCTTTCCTGCTTCAGCTTCAATCAAATAAGGGCCTTCCCATTTTGGAGCCAATTTTCCATCAGCAGGATTGGTGGTATTCTGAAATGCCTTCCTTAATACCATATCTCCAACTTGAAACTTCCTGATCCTGACATTTTTGTTGTAGGCACCAGCCATTCTTTGTTGATAACTGGCCATCCTTATCCTAGCGAGATCCCTGATTTCTTCAATAGTATCCAGGTCTTGAGCCAAGTTCTCATCATTCTCCTCAGGATCACGAGTACTTGTTCTAGCAGTTGGAACCACCATTTCTGTTGGGATCACTGATTCTACCCCAAATACCAAAGAGAATGGCGTTTGACCAGTAGCATTCTTAGGGGTTGTCCTATCAGCCCAAAGCACATAGGGTAGTTCTTCTGCCCATTTCCCTTTCTTGGATCCAAGCTTCTTCTTCAAATTGTTGATAATGATCTTGTTGGATAATTCTGCTTGACCATTAGCTTGTGGGTGGACTGGTGTTGATGTTATCATCTTAATCCCCCAGCTGTCACAAAAGTTAGTGGTTCTGCCCCCAATAAATTGGGAACCATTATCACATATAATTTCAGAAGGAATTCCAAATCTAGTTATAATATTTCTTTTAATGAAGGATATAACTTCCTTTTCTCTGACTTGGGCAAAAGCTTCAGCCTCTATCCACTTGGAGAAGTAATCAGTCATAGCAAGCATGAATACTTTTCCACCAGGTGCCTTAGGGAGCTTACCAACTATATCCATACCCCATCTCATAAATGGCCAAGAGGAGGATATAGGATGCAATAATTCAGCTGGTTGATGAAGGATATTGCTGTGTCTCTGACAAGGATCACATCTCTTAGCATACTCCACAGCATCTCTTTTCATGGTTGGCCAGAAGTATCCTGTCCTCAGGATCCTTGAGAATAATGCCCTGCCCCCAGTGTGGTTTCCACAATCTCCTTCATGGAAGTCTTTTAAAACTTCTTGGATTTCAGGATCCTCAATGCATCTCAAGTATGGTCCTGCAAGAGATCGTCTATACAACATATTATTTAAAATCGTGAATTGAGATACCTTAGATTTGAAAGCCCTAGGGTTTTCTCCTGTAGGAATCTCTCCATGTTGTAAGTATCTCATAATTGGTGAGATCCATGATCCTGATCCTGAATGGGATTGAGTATCCTCACTAGGGATAATTGCAGAATCATTTTCTATCTCCATAGCCACATGATCCTCGATAGCCGGGGTCAGGATATGGATAATAGGGATCTTGATATCCTCCGGGATCTTCAAGGATGATCCTAAGTTAGCCAATGCATCAGCTTCTGTATTTTCTTCCCTTGGTACCTGAGTCAAACTAAAGGAAACAAAAGAGAGTGCCAAATTTTTTACTATCTCTAAATATTTGGTTAGCTTTTCACCTTTAACAGCATAGGATCCATTAAAGTGGTTTGTAATTAACAATGAATCTACATGTACCTCAAGATACCTGATCCCCATATGCTTTGCAATTTGCAAACCAGCAATTAAGGCTTCATATTCAGCCTCATTGTTAGTGGTTTGGAACTCACAAGCTATAGAGTGGGGTATTATGTCCCCCTGTGGCGATTTTAGTAGTATTCCAAGCCCTGTGCCTTTGACATTTGAGGATCCATCAGTATAGAGTATCCAAGGATCCTTGGTCTCCTCTAGCTGCTGGACTTCTAACTCAGCTTCTTTTTGTAAATCACTACTGAAATCAGCCACAAAGTCAGCTAATGCTTGGGATTTGATGGCTGTCCTAGGCTCATATCTTATATCATATGCACTTAGCTTCACTGCCCACTTAGCCATCCTTCCTGACATCTCTGGTTTCCTGAGGACATTCTTAATTGGAAAATTAGTTTTAACAACAATGACATGAGTTTCAAAATAATGTCTCAACTTAGTAGATGCCATAATTAATGCAAGAATAAGCTTTTCAAGGTGTGAATACCTGGATTCGGCATCAAGTAAACTTTTACTTACATAATAGACAGGATGTTGTGTACCTTCATGATCCTTAACAAGGACCGCACTTACTGCTTTTGAGGATACTGCAAGATATAAGGATAGCACATCGCCTTTTTCTGGTTTCATCAAGGCCGGGGCTGAGGATAGGTAATCTTTGAGGGCTCTTAAAGCATTTTCATACTTCTCAGTCCACTCAAATTTCTTGTTCTTCCTTAGGATATCATAGAATTCTTTGCACTTCTCTGAGGATTTGGATATAAATCTGTTCAAAGCTGCTATCCTGCCTGTTAGCCTTTGAACATCCTTAGCATTGGCCGGAGATTTGATGTTCACTATTGCTTTGATTTGTTCCGGGCTAGCCTCAATGCCTCTCTTTGTCACCATATATCCTAAGAATTTACCTGCTTTAACACCAAAGTGACATTTTGAAGGATTAAGTTTCATGTTATATTTGTCAAGGATATCGAATGCTTCCTCCAAGTCCCTTAGGTGATCCTCAGCTTTTATGGATTTTACCACCATATCATCTATGTAAACCTCCATAGTTTGTCCAATCTGATCCTTGAACATCATATTCACCAGCCTTTGATATGTTGCACCTGCATTTCTTAGTCCAAATGGCATAGCAATATAGCAGTATATACCAGTTGGAGTCATGAAGGCTGTATCCTCTTGGTCGGATGGTTCCATTTGGATTTGTTGAAATCCAGATGAAGCATCCATAAAAGTTAACAGTTCGTGACCCGCAGTTGCATCCACCATGGAGTCAATGTGGGGTAATGGGAAAGGATCCTTGGGACATGCCTTATTTAAATCGGTAAAATCGACACATACCCTCCACTTTCCGTTTTTCTTTTGAACAACAACCACATTGGCCAACCATCTTGGATACTTGACCTCTCTAATCATACATGCCCGGAGCAATTTCTCTACCTCTTCTTGGATAATGGCATTCCTTTCCGGTGCAAACTTTCTTCTCCTTTGATGGATTGGTTTGAAGGACCTATCAATGCCAAGTTTGTGAGTGATTACATCTTTAGATATACCAGTCATGTCTTCGTGTTTCCATGCAAAGGTAGTCTTTCTCCTTTTGAGGAAGGATATAAGGTCTTCCTTCATATTGCCAAGGATCCCTGATTCGATATAGATTTTGGATTCAGGATCATCAGGATCCATGAGGACTTCTACCACATCCTGCTCTCTTGCCTCCAAGACATCCCTTGGAGGATACTTTGATTGCTATTGCTCCCTTGACTTCGAGGCTGGTTTCATCGATGAAGTATAGCAATTCTTGGCCTCCTGCTGATCACTATCAATCTTTACTATTCCCCAAGGACTAGGGAGCTTCACACATTGATGGTAGGTAGATGGGACTGCCTTCATATCGTGTATCCAGGGCCTGCCAAGGATAACATTACAACAAGATAAACAGTCAATAACACAAAATTTTTGATATGAGTGTAGGCCTTCGATGTATATTGGGAGTTTAATGTCCCCCAGGGTATTCTTAGTTTCGCCACTAAATCCCACGAGCACGGAGGATCTTGGTATGATATCTGATTCAGGAATACCCATCTTCTTTAGAACATCAAGATGGATAATGTTCACTGAACTTCCTCCGTCTATAAGGATCCTACGGACAAAATGGTTAGAAATGAAAAGAGTAATAACTAAGCCATCGTGATGAGGATCCTGGATATCAACACGATCATCCTCATCAAAGGTTATGACTTTTCCTTCGGAGACACTTGATGTTCGAACAGGTCTTTCTCCATTATCCATTTTAGTTTCCTTTGCATGCCTTTTAGCTGCTGAGAAGGATGTGCCACAAATGTCTGATCCTCCAGAAATAAAGTTTATTACTTGTGCATCTGCTGGAGGGGCTGGAGCCTTCTCAGGGATCCTTTCAGGATCCTGAGTCCTTGACTTTTTTCTTCCCAACAATTCTTTTAGATGCCCCTTGCTCAACAAGTATCCAATTTCCTTTCTTAGTGCAATGCATTCTTCTGTGAGATGCCCAAAATCTTCATGGTATGCACACCACTTTGATTTATCCTTAGTTGCAGCTGGCCTATCATTTTTTCTGGGCCATCTAGTTTATCACCTAGGTTCTGCATCGCAAGGATTAGTTCATTGTTATCAACAGAAAAACAATATTCAGAAATTGGAGGATAATCCTCATCATCCTCTTCTTGATCAACAAAATGCACGTTCTGGTTATCAGATCTGTTATAGGATCTGAACTTGTTGTTCCTGAATGAGGATCCTTGCTTATCCTGCTTTGAGGATCCTGCTAACCTCTCCTGGATCCTCTTGTCATCCTCTAGCTGAATGAACCTAAGTGCTCGTGTTCTTACCTCATCTAAGTTCCTGCATGGTGTTATAACAAGATCATCATAGAACGACGAATCCCTAAGTAATCCCATTTTAAAGGCCTCAACAGCCGTGGCTATATCTAAGTTGGGGATGTCTAAGGATTCTTTACTGAATTTGGTAATGTAATCCCTTAATGATTCATTATGACCCTGGGTTATCCTATATAGATCACTAGTTAATCGTTCAAATTTTCTACTACAAGAAAACTGATTATTAAACAGGTTAACTAGATTAGCAAATGAGGTAATAGAGTAGGGGGAAGACTTAGCAGCCATTTGAGAGCTGATCCAGTAAGAGTGGATCCGAATCCCTTGCACAGGCACGCTTCCTTTAACCTTTCTGGGATTGGATTGATCTCCATCCTCTCCCTGTATTGTGCTATGTGTTCCTCAGGATCCGTCGAACCATCATACAGCTTCATTGTTGGCACATGGAATCTCTTGGGTATCTCAGCATCACAGATTGGTGGTGCAAAACGAGATATCTTGTGGCTCCCATCTGCAATCTCTGGGATAGGTTTGACCACTCCTGGAACACTTGATATCATATCCTTTAGCTTTTGCAATTCTTTGGCCATGGCATGATTGATACCTGGATCCTGCATAAGACCATGGTTAGTAGTATAAGAATTATTAAAAGTGTTACCTCCCATCGGATTCAAATTAGGAAGAATGGATGTTAATCCATATTGTTGGGGCTCTGGAATGATCGAAGGACCAGTAGAAGCATTGGTCTGCATTGGAATAAAATCTCCCTGATGGACATCTGAACTTCCTATTTGCAAACTCCTCAAGGATCCTGGCATCTGGATGGATCCCTGAAACTGGGACGATCCTGGAACAAAGGAGGATCCTTGAACCTGGGATGATCCTGGAACAAAGGAGGATCCTTGAACCTGGGATGATCCTGGAACAAAGGAGGATCCTTGAACCTGGGATGATCCTGGAACAAAGGAGGATCCTTGAACCTGGGATGATCCTGGAACAAAGGAAAATCCTTGAATCTGCTGCGCTCCTGAATATCCTCCTGAATTCGTGAGGGATCCCATATGCTGAGGATAGGATCCCGCTGGCTGGAAATAGGAACCTGTTGCCTGGGTCACTGTTGTTGTTCCATAGTGCACTCCTTTCGGTCCACCCACATATTGAACATCTGGAACCACTGATGGCTGAGAAGTAATCACCGGAGTATCAAAATTCAAAGATTTTGGCACCAGTGGGGAATGATCCTCTGCCGTTTTCTTTTGTTTCTTGAGATCTCTGATTTCTTTGAGAATCCTTTCATTGGTCTTATCCTGTTGCCGTATCTGATCCTTCATCTGGAAAATCAAAGTAAACATGTCACTAGTAGTGGGAGTGTAAGAAGCAGAAGAAGTTGGAGGTTTTGAGAAAATGGGAGTTGGTTTCTTCGCAACATTCTCAGCATTCTTCTGGGATCCAGAAGGTGGTGGAGGCAAAGGGGGAACGCCTTGTGAAGAAGTGAATGAGGGCATCAAATTTGAAGCATTCTTCGCTGAGGAAGCCATTTGCTTGGTTGTAGTGAACTGAAATGAGCATAGAAATACGAATTTTTCTAAGGATGAAGCACCAATGGCCCCACGGTGGGCGCCAAACTGTTTTGGTCAAAAAATCTGTTGAGGATAATGCAACCAAACTCTCTGTTACGGGGTATGATGCTTAAAATGTAGAACAATGACAAGGATCACTTCAATGTAAATTGCACAAATGACACAAGGATTTGTACGGGGAAAAAGCCCTTGATCAAGAGTTGATCTCCGGCACAAAAAACCCCGGGTGATGGAAACTACCGATCACCAAGGTCAAATAAATCCATAAATGTTTACAACTTCGGATAGTAACGAGCTAGGTACAAGGATCACTATCGTGAAATGTGTAAAAGTGAGTGAGAACTAATATGTGTTCGTCGAGAGCTTCAAGAGTGCGGTTATATGAGAGTGTGTGTAGCTGAAAGTGGCTAAGTGTTCTAAATTCTAGCTCGTCACCCCTTTTAAAAATAGAAGTTAACTACAATAACTAACTATCCGACTTTTGTGCCAAGCTCCCACGTTCTCCACAACGTCCATTTCCAGTCAAACGTGTGCGAAATACTCATGGAATATTCCATAGTAACGTTGCCAAGACCAAGTCAAGCTTGTTACTCCTGCGAAGTAATACAAAACACAAACAAACAATCGTTAGTCTGAGGATCCTTAAAGTGATCCATGATCCTGATCCTGAAGCTCTTCTGAGGATCACCATCTGTCACAGAAGTAAGGATCATTAATTAGGATAACGAATAAGGATCACTAATTGTTAGAAAATCCTCCCCTAACAGTTAGTAGTATAAGAATTATTAAAAGTGTTACCTCCCATTGGATTCAAATTAGGAAGAATGGATGTGAATCCATATTGTTGTGGCTCTGGAATGACCGATGGACCAGTAGAAGCAATGGTCTGCATTGGAATGAAATCTCCCTGATGGATGTCGGAACTTCCTGATTGCAAACTCCTTAAGGATCCCGGAATCTGGAAGGATCCTTGAAACTGTGAGTATCCTTGGACCTGGGAGGATCCTGGAACATAGGAGGATCCTTGAACTTGGGAGGATCCTGGAACATAGGAGGATCCTTGAAATGGCCAGCACCCTTGAATCTGCTACGCTCCCGAGTATCCTCCTGAGCTTGCAAAGGATCCTATATGCTGAGGATGGGACCCTGATGGTTGAAAGTGTAACCCCGAAGCCTGAGTCATTGCTGATGATCCGTAATGCACTCCTTTTGGTCCTCCCACATATTGAACGTCTGGAACCACTGAAGGCTGAGAAGTTATAACCGGAGTATCGAAATTCAAAGATCTGGGCATCAGTGGGGAATGATCCTCTGCCGATCTCTTCTGTTTCTTGATGTCTCCAATTTCTCTAAGAATCCTTTCATTGGTCTTATCCTGCTGCTGTATATGATCCTTCATCTGCAAAATCAGAGTAAACAAGTCACTAGTAGTAGGAGTATAAGAAGCAGAAGAAGTTGGAGGTTTTGAGAAAATGGGAGTTGGTTTCTTCTCGGCATTTTTCTGAGGTCCAGAAGGTGGTGGAGGCAAAGGTGGAATGCCCTGGGACGAATTGACTGCAGACATCGCACTGGAGGTATTCTTTGATGATGAAGCCATCTGCTCGGATGCAATGAACCGGAATGATCACAAAAATGAGAATTTCTTAGAAATGAAGCACCAATTGCCCCACGGTGGGCGCCAAACTGTTTTGGTCAAAAAATCAGACGAGGATAATGTAACCAAACTCTCTGTTACGGGGTATGATGCTTGAATTGGTTTATAGCAATAAGGATCACTATGAAATGTAAATAACAAGTGACACAAGGTTTATACGGGGAAAAAGCCCTTGATCAAGAGTTGATCTCTGGCATAAAAAACCCCGGGTGATGGAAACTACCGATCACCAACTCAAATTAAACAAGTAATGTGTTACAACTTCGGATGATAGCGAGCTAAATACAAGGATCACTATAGTGTAGTGTGTAAAAAGTGTATGAAATTGCTAAGTGAATGAATGAGAGCTGTTGTGAGCGGTTGCAAGAGTGTGTGTAGCCAAAAATAGCAAAAGTTGTGTCTAATTAGCTCGCTACCCCATTTAAATCTAATAAAAATCTAAGTAACAAACTATCCGCAAATGGTGCAAGTCCTCCACGACTCCACAACGTCCATTTCTGACCAAGCACGTGCGGAATAGACTTAGTATACTCTCCAGAAATATCGCCAAGACCAAGTCCCAATTGATATTCCTGCAAAACAGTTACGAATTCAAAACAGACAATCATTAGTATAAGGATCCTTAGGATGATCCATGATCCTGATCCTGAAGCACTTCTGAGGATCACTAACTGACACAGAAGTAAGGATCACCAAACAGGAAAATATTTGAGGATCACGGGTCACTTAGAAATCCACCCCTAACAAAAGGGAAGCTAAATTGAGAGTTCAACAGCTTGAAGAGACTAAGGATCCTTGGATACTCTTCACAGATGGAGCCTCTAATGTCAAAGGAACTGGACTAGGCATACTACTAAAATCACCACAGGGGGACATAATACCCCACTCAATTGCTTGTGAGTTTCAAACTACTAACAATGAGGCTGAGTATGAAGCCTTAATAGCTGGTTTGCAAATTGCCAAGCATATGAGAATCAGGTATCTTGAGGTACATGTAGATTCTTTATTGATCACTAACCACTTTAATGGTTCTTATGCTGTTAAAGGTGAAAGACTAATCAAATATCTATAGATAGTCAAGAAATTGGCAGACTCTTTTGCTTCTTTTAGTTTGACACGGGTACCCAGGGAGGAAAATGCAAAAGCTGATGTTTTAGCCAACCTTGGATCATCATTGAAGATTCCAGAGGATGTTAAAATTCTCATTATCCACATCTTGAATCTTGTTATTGAGGATCATACAGCTATGGAAATAGTGGAGGATTCTGTAATCATACCTAGTGATGGTGCACAGTCACATTCAGGATCCTGGATCCTTCCAATCCTAAGATATATACAACATGGAGAGATCCCTACCGGAGAAAATCCTAGAGCTTTCAAAGTCAAGGTATCTCAATTTACAATACTAAATAACATGTTATATAAACGATCTCTTGCAGGTCCATATCTAAGGTGCATCGAGGATCCTGAAATCCAAGAAGTTCTTAAGGATTTTCATGAAGGAGATTGTGGAAACCAAACTGGGGGCAGAGCACTGTTTTCAAGGATCCTTAGGACAGGATACTATTGGCCTACTATGAAGAAGGATGCTGTGGATTATGCTAAGAAATGTGATGCTTGTCAAAGACATAGCAATATCCTTCATCAACCAGCAGAGCTCCTGCATCCTACATCCTCTCCTTGGCCATTCATGAGATGGGGAATGGATATAGTTGGTAAACTTCCAAAAGCACCAGGAGGAAAAGTGTTTATGCTTGCCATGACTGATTACTTTTCCAAATGGATAGAAGCTGAAGCATTTGCTCAAGTCAGAGAAAAAGAAGTGATATCCTTTATTAAAAGAAACATTATTACCAGATTTGGTATCCCTTCTGGAATTGTTTGTGATAATGGATCCCAATTTATTGGAAGTAGAACTACTAACTTTTGTGACAGTTGGGGTATTAAGATGATAACATCAACACCAGTCCATCCACAAGCCAATGGTCAAGCAGAATCATCTAACAAGATCATCATCAACAACTTGAAGAAGAAGCTTGGATTCAAAAAGGGGAAATGGGCAGAAGAGCTACCATATGTACTATGGGCTGACAGAACAACTCCCAAGAATGCTACTGGCCAAACTCCATTTTATTCGGTGTTTGAAGCTGAATCAGTGATCCCTACAGAGATGGTAGTCCCTACTGCAAGAACAAGCATCCGTGATCCTGAAGCAAATGTTGAAAACTTGGTTCAAGACTTGGATACCATAGAAGAACTCAGGGATTTGGCAAGGATAAGATTCGCTAGCTATCAACAAAGGATGGCTGGAGCTTATAAAAAAAATGTCTGGATCAGGAGGTTTCAAGTTGGTGACATGGTGTTAAGGAAAGCATTCCAGAATACCACAAATCTTGTTGATGGCAAATTAGCACCAAAGTGGGAAGGCCCCTATCTTATTGAAGCTGAGGCAGGAAAGGGGGCATATCGGTTATTAACAATGGAAGGTGATTTGCTACCAAGAGCTTGGAATGCTGTCCATTTAAAAAGATACCTCATGTAAGAAGGATCCAGGATCCTTAATCATCCTCATGTCCGGTATACACAAAGGATCCTTAGAGGATATATGATCCTCATTCTGGTAATGATTTGATTCTAATTTACCTTATCCTTTAATTTATTAAAGGGGAAGGATCCAGGATCCTTTATCCTTTTTCACTAAAGTTCTGAGTTTTGCAGAAGTTCATGCATCCTTGACAAAGGATCAAGTATCCACAGAAGTATCCTAAGTTTTATGGGTTTGCCCCCAGTTTTATGGGTTTATCCCCAGTTCTTTGGGCTTGTCCCCAGTTTAAGGTATCCACTACCTTCTACGAATCAGGTTCTAACACCTTCGCCAGTAGCGCATGATTATCCTGGTGCAGTTAAAGGCAATGGGACCAGTACCCGCTTTAGGGGCTGACAATTTCATTGTACTGGCTGTATTCAGGATCCTAAGTATAATGGTAGACGTACTATACATCCATTCCTAAGGTTTCTAACGTTTTCATGTTAGCTAAGGTTTTGGCATCTTCATGTCACTAAGTTTGGATAGTCGCCAGTAAGGGCCATACTCCAGTTTACACAAGATCCTTTGGGCTTGTCCCCAGTTTTTGGGCTAGTCCCCAGTTTTTTGGGCCTGTCCCCAGTTTATTGGGCTTGTCCCCAGATTGTTGGGCTTGTCCCCAGACACTAATTCTTTCTTTTACATGTGGGCTTAGTCCCAAGTTATTTCTCATTTCAGGATTCTAAAGTTAAACGGTTAAGGATCCTAGATCCTAGCTTTCCACAAGGGTTTGTCTTATGATTGTTCCAATTGTATTCCTTAAGGATATAGGATCCTAACTTGGATTCTCTGGTATGATCCTTATTTACTTTAATTTTATCCTTGGTTTATCAATCATACCCTATTCTTTGACAACAGGATCTACGATCCTAAAATTATCTAACTTTTCAAACTTTTCGATTATAGGATATTTGATCCTTGATCATATCCTAAACTTTTGACATAAACTGATTTTTACACCTTCACTAATAACTTGTAAATCCAAAAAATTGTACAATAACAATTGAAAGGTAAATAGAGACAAAGTGAACAACACAAGATAGTCAAAAGGTTAAAGTTTTATTTATTTATCATATTTAAACCCTTAAAAGGTTGTCAAAATTACCTACCACGAGCATCTACCAGCAATACGTGGCCCGTCCGCTGGGGTAGGTAAAGGGTGTACATACTAAAAAGTTCTTAGTTATGCAGGAAATTAAAAGATGAGGGGCATCAAAGGCTTCATCCTCCACAAACAGAAGGACCCATCCACCTTTGCTACCCCCATTGTCCCAAGGATCCGTGATCCTTAAACCTAAATACTATTGTTTAAGTTACATACCAGCATTGTTTAAAACATCACAACCAAAGAAAACATAAAACCATAAAAAATGGGCTCCGGCCGCGTCTAGATAAATCCATCATCGCCCATTGCTGCAGCTTAAACCTTCGCTGCATCATCACCACCAGCTGCTTCTTCCACTGGATCCTTCACCCCACTGCTACCATCCTCAATTTCCAAGACCTCCTCAGCTTTCTCTTCATCATCCAGCTCCGCCAGCCTTTGCCTCCAAGCCTCCTGGTCCCAGGCAGACCTATCGAAAGCAGGATCCTCAGCCTCCTTAGCCATTTGTAGTTTGATATTCAGCATGGCTATGGTGGCAGACAACTTAGCCCCACCCATAACCTCTGTCTTCTCCTTTTGGGCTGTGATCTGGGTCAGGACCAGCTCCTTCTGCAGCAGATTGATGTCCTTCTCGAGGGAGGAGATCTTCTTATCTTTGGCCAGGAACATCTGCTGGAAGTCTAGCTTTTGCTGCTCGGTCTCAGCCATATGTTGATCCAGGAGCATTTGGATCTCGGCGAATTTCTGCATGAAAGAAGCATATAGTCATGATCCATTATCCTCAGAGAAGGAAGTTTAGACTTAAGGATCCAGGATCCTTACCTCGGATACGTATTCTTCAAACTGGTGTTGGATGAGAGGGAGGCCTTCAGTGGGATCAGAGGTCTTTCTTTTCTTGGCACCCTTGCCCCGTGTGCTCATGCCTTTAGGGTTCGGGATGCTGGTACTGACAGCTAGTTCCTTTTTGATGGACTTTGAGGAAGCGAATGCATCAAGATCACTGACGCTGAACCTGGAAGCTGATTTAGAGGATTTTTCAGCGCCTACAAATGCAAAAAACAGATAAGTATTCATACTTTACATTCATTTAAACATTTATTTACTCAAAGATATGGATACTTACTTGACATCGTGTAGGAACCGGAGGAGACTTCTTGTGAATCCTTTGTTTTAGCTTGAAATGTTCTCACAGCAGGGTCAAGCTTCCAGAAAGCGGAAATCCTTTCTTGTGTAGCAGGTGTTTCTTGAATATGAGAGAGCGAGATAGCTGCAGAAAAAGAATCCTACTTTGGTCCTTGTCTAAGGATCCCATATCCTACCCTGGGTGATCCACCTTTTGGGAAGGTCTTTCCCATCTGGGATTGAGTCCCTCCTTATGAAGAAGAACTGGTTTCTCCAGTTGGTATCATTTTTGGTGGTTTTCAGGATCGGATGAGGTTGACCGGGTTTATGATTGAACAAGAAACGGTGAGAACCATGGCTAACAAGTTTGTATAACTGACTCAACTCGGACACCCCTATTTCAACACCTTCCTGCTCAATGATGTTTTCAAGAGTGTGAAGAACTCTCCACATCATTGGCATAGCTTGTATATAGCACATGCCAGTGAGTGTGAAAAAAGATTGGGTTAAAAAAGGGAAAGGATAAGAAAACCCTATCAGAAAAGGGGTTGCCAAAAAGGTGATCCAAGCATCAGAAACACAGTCACTATTCGTTGAAGAGTCAAATGATCTGAAGACGACTCCTGCTGGGAAGCAATGGCGTATCCGATCAATTCCAGGATCGGTGAAACGACAGAGTTCCAGCGAAGGATTTTTGATGACACCCTGGCTTTTTCAGAGGGCTGTCCTTCTTATGATCCTTGGCAGGAGAGGATCGAAGCTTCATCTTGGCTACGAGATTTTGAAGAAACAGAAAATTGGAAGAAGAAGAAATCTTAGAGAGAAGGATTAGAGAGATACCTGTTGGAGTCTCCGAATGAAGATTTAAAGGAGAGAAACGCTCGAATTTAAATGCAAATTGATCCTTATCTCTAACCCTGTATATATAATGATGATTGTGCAGGGAAGTCTTGTCGCTAACGTCATATTCGCAACGGCTAGTCCGATGGCAACAGCTAGTTTTTCGCTAACCAAGTTGTTCCGGATCAACTAGAAAATATGAATCATTCAATTACATTTAATTCCTCATATTTTGGGGGCAATTGTTAGGGATGGATTTTCACAATGTGTGGATCACGGATCCTCAAGTGCAGCCAGGATCACGGATCCTCAGTTCAGTTTGAATTAAGGATCCTCAAAAGACGTTGTTGGATTAAGGATCCCGGATCTTCATTATTATCCTAACATTAACAATTGTTTCCATTGTATTTGAATTTGTTTTGCAGGAGTATTCGAATGGGACTTGGTCTAACCGAGATTCTAGGGGAATATGCTCCTTTATTCTGCACGTGCATGGCCTTCGTCACCGTTGTGGAGATCGTGGGAAGATAACACCTTTTGCGGATAGTTAGTTAGCTTAGCTAGTTTCTATTTTTAAAAGGGGATACAAGCTTGTTTAGACAGGAGAATTATTAGCAACACACACTACACTCGAGCTCTCAACAACTCTTGGCGATTACATACATTTTGCACTATAGTTAACCTTGTACCAAACTTGTTATCATCCCGATTTGTAAACATTGTTTGTGCAATATAGTTGGTGATAGGTAGTTTCCATCACCCGAGGTTTTTTATGCCGGAGATCATTCATTGATCAAGGGCTTTTTCCTCGTATAAATCCTTGTGTTCAACATTCATTTCATTCATTCTTTGTTCATACATTTGTTCACATATTCAAGCATTACACCTCACAAAATCGGATTTGGTTACATTATCCTTGTGTGATTTTTGACCAAAACAACCAGTATCTCCACGACTTTCTCGAATAGCTGATGCCTCTTGTTATACTCATGTGTGTATAGAAGCTGTTTAAATATAAAAAGAAGGTAATTTTTACTTAGAATACGTATTTGTTTTATCTTATTATATATATGTTAACAAATGTAGCAAAGCATGTCGTAAGAAAGGCAACAGGTCCCACGTACTATATTTTTGTGTTTTTCCAGCCCGCTCTTGTACGACGTAACGTGTCCAGTAGATATGAGCACCAATCTAGATGCGGTATATCCTCAACAACATCTACCCCAAGCAAACATCTATCATTTGCAGTTGTAGCATTTGTAATCTCTACAAAAAAAAAAGTCATCCAATACACTAGGAAATGGATTCTAAACAGGCTTCCGCCCTCTCTTTGATTTTCCATTGTTGTTGCAATTAAGCTATGGGTAATTCTCGCGTTGTTTCCCCCATTGACTGATGAATTTATCCATAATACTCTCTCCACTCTTGGGTTCTTTACTCTTTTCAGTCTTTTCAACCTTTTTAACTTTTCTTTTATCTACAACTATGACAACTGGCTTAGGTCCTTCTGGTATTCCAAATACCTCATAAACCGTGTCCGATGTAATATTGATGTTTACCTATGTTTAGCTTATTAAACTCCTCGTCAAAGTTACTCACTAGCCAAAATCCCATACGTGTCGAAATATGGTTGATATTCATATCTAGAATAGCCCCAAAGCCTATATTTTTCACCTCATCAACTTGTTCTTTTGAAAAAAAAATTCACAATTTCCATATATGATGTAGGTTGACATCTCAACAGTATTGCCTCGTTGTGGTATTCAAAGAAAGCCCCAGGTTCTGTTCTAGGTGGTTCAGGCTGGCTTGCTTTTTTTCCCTTTTCAACTTTTTTGAAGGTTTATTTTTCTGTATTTTAGATTTCTTGTCCTGCTTCAGTTTCTCACCCACTTTCTTCTTTTTTAGTAGTGGCTCAACAAAGTCATCATCATCAGAACTTTCTTCTACAACCCTTCTTTTTTTGTTTTTGTTCATGTTCTTCAATGTTGATATAGGCATTTCAAAGTCATCATCATCCTCAATTTCTACAAAATTGCATGTTACATAATTAAGACTTTGCATGTTATAAGAATCACATCTATTTCGCATGTTATAAAACCATCTATTAACAGAATTCGCATATTACAATAACCTTAAATAACTCTTAATCACATGTATTTCGCATGTTATAAAACCATCTATTTAGCATGTTATAAAACCACCTATTAACATAATTCACATATTAGAATAACCCATAAATAATTCTTACATCTATTTTCGCATATAGTTTAAACCCTGTTTTTCACAACACAATTACATGCATTGTAAGATCAGATTCATACAAATCACTTACTAAACACAACTAATTCTTATCTATTTTGCCTACTATAAGGATTCTAACGAAGACCTTGACGTGATGTCGTGGTCACAATCAAATTTAATCCAATTACTACTAATAGCTAGCGGTAAGTGGGTATCGAACACAGGGAGTTTGTGGAATATGTGTTATTTAGAAGTGTATCTAAGTTAACTGAGATTAATCTAATTGCAATAAAATAAATTCAAGAGTTGGATTGATTGTTTGATTTTTAAAACTAAGATTACTAATCTAATTGCAAAATGAGGATTTGGTTTGTAAACAATTTAGAGACAAATGACCATCTTTAGTTTCCGGTTTGCTTTGACATTTATGCTATCATTCCACTAGAAAGAACTACATAGACATAGTTCATGTGTGATTACTTGTTGTGATAAAAGGGAACTAAGTACTCAGATTCCTAGAATGTGAGGTTGTTACCCGATGACCAATTAATCAATACCCAATCCTAATTCTACCCATGATATCTCAATTGCCAACGGCACCAAGAACGTATGGTTTCAAATTAGATTAACATAATAATTAACAATTTATAAACAAGCAATCACACACCATAACAAACAAATCATAAAGACAAGTTCATTATTCTAGAAATATGAAATCCAAACATAAAGTCTTACACAAACCTTCAACCAAAGATAGTCATCAAAAGTTTAGCCACTCATGGCTTGAATCATCATCATCAAACAAGTCTTAATGTTAATAGAAAATCGAAACATAAAACCAATGATTAGAAATTGTCTTCAAGCACTCAAGAACACCAAAAATTCGCCTCTAGACTCTTGGTAACCGAATGGGAATGATTGGATTTGAAGAGACATCATAAAAAGTCATTAAAATGGGCAGTTACAAGTTTCACGCAGCACGGCGCCGTAACCTACGGCACCCGTCGTAGGCTACGGTGGCAATCAAAACACTACGGCACCCTTAAACTGGGCTACGGCAGACCAGAAAACACAGTGAGTGCCGTAACCTACGGCCAGAGCCGTAGGCTACGGCGGCGCCAGGTTTTGTTTTCTTGTTTTCTTCATAACTTTCTCGTTTCAACTCCGTTTTCTTCGCCATTTTCGCCTACGTTCTCGTAGTTTCGTCCTCTATCATGTTATCTTCTCCAATCCAGTCGCGTCTATTCGAAGCTTTATTTCCACACTTTTAAGCCCCAAATGTACCTGAAACACAAGCAACCATAGTTATCTAATTCAAGATAAATACATGGATAAATGCGGGATTAAATTATACTTTATAACCATTAAGGGTTGTCCTACGGACTACCCGTCACATCCCCGCACTTAACCGTTGCTTGCCCCCAAGCAACTCGTCCAAAACTACTAATAACTCCTCAAACGATCAACATGAATCAAGCAAACAAACGTCCTCATTGTACTAACTTTTCTTAAACCCCGCATAACACACCCCTCAGAATGACTCTCCTCTCGGTGACAAATAATATTAGCAAAGATGAGCTAGAACACACTTAAGGCAAATGGGTAGTTGAACAATAATATGCTTATACTCAAATCGGTCTTTCGCCTAAAGAATTTGCTAAACATGCATGCGAATCAAAGGGACTTAAAGGTTGTAACACGACAAGGCAAATGGGTAGGAAATGGAAATACATATGCGAAGTAGCTAACGATTCAACCCGGTCTTTTATTTCTAACTAAAACAAAACATAAACAACTATATACAAACTATCTCATTCATTTTTTTTTTTCATTTTTCATTGCTTTTTCTCTTTTTTTTTCTTTTTTTTCATATCTCTTTTTTTTCTTTCGATTTAACAAACATAACAAACAAGCATACTAGAACAAGATGATTATACTAATAGACCGGGTCAAATACGGGTTAATTTTTTAAGAGAAAGTAGGCACGGGTTAACAAAAGATCGGCTCAAAGCTCAAATGGGCTACTAAAGTCCAAACCCCCGCCCCTCTCGCTACCATGCTCATATATATAATTTATGAGGTCCAACCTCCCAAATCCCACACTCGCACTCACCAAGACGAGGCTACCTAATTGCCCTAATCCTTTTCACATGCATATCAAGCTAAGGCCTCAAACCGCATTCAAGCACAAGTTCTAATGCACCACCACCCATTTCCACTCTCATCAAGAAAAAAATGTATTCTAATAAATTCAAGTAGTGGCTCAACTCTCACCAAGAAAGAACAAGGGGATATGGTTGTCGGTGTGTCATGCAATTTAATACTCAATTGTTCAATTTGGACCATTTTTCGTTTGATTTTTAAAAGATTCACATTTTTTTTTTAAATTTCCCCCCATCCCCACACTTGGGATACATTGTCCCCAATGTATGGTTTTGAAGGGAAAGATCGCCCCAAACACACCAAACTTTTTTTTTAAACAAAATCAAACAAACTAACTACCAATATTTCAAAGCTAAAGAACATAACAAGACTAAGGAAAGAGTACATTGACCTGGTGAAGTTTGACACAACAGATGTTAATCCGACTTACTATCACCACCTTCACACAAATATCCGCACATCTTTCCCACACTTGAATGTCGCCATGGCCCTGAAACATAGAAAGTTTTTAAAAAAAAGCAAGATCAATATAAAACCCCGGGTTGCCTCCCGAGCAGCGCTAAGTTTCGAGTCTTCAGCCAGACCGTGCCACCCCCATTTATGGTGGCTCAGAGAATCGGTTCCTATCACCTCCCTCACTGTAGCTTGTCATTGGTTGAAATGCATCCATCAAATGTCCATTCGGTGGATAGTCAATTGCATACCTGCTCGAACCCTCATACTTCTTTTTCACACCCCAGTGGTTTGTTTGTTTTTATTCTTTGATGCACACTTCTCATATGGTCACTAGGCTCTCTACCTTTCTCTTCAATAGATTCATAACTAATCTCCCTAGTATGAACATCAAAGTACAACTTACGATTCTTTTCGGTCATAGTAATAACCCCGTCTCTACAGTTGATTTGAGCATTTGCTGTATAAAGAAACGGTCGACCTAAAATTACCCTTTGTTGTGATGCCAATTCGGTAGAAACATAATCTAAGACCAGAAAATCCACCGGATAGTCGAATTCTCCCAACCGAATTATGACATTCCTAACCACTCCTCACGGACGCCTCCAACTCTCATCCGCCAAACTCACCATGGTGTCTATATCTTCAAGCGGACCAAAATCATACATGTCATATAGATCACCTGGTAGCACACTCATGCTCGCCCCGTAGTCCAACAAGGCATGAGGGATTTTTAATTTTCCCACACGAATAGGCACGATTGGTGCTCCATGTTCTTTATCATTCTCACCATCGGCGTCCTTCCCTATACCTGTATTTATTTGACACGAAGAGGTTAGAAATTTTTCACTAAATTCGGTACTAGGAACGGTGCTTACCACATTGATATTAACGCTTTTATGTTCTTGGGATTTGTCACCGTGTCACTCGGTAGCTGGCCTTTTGCTTTCTTCAATATCGCCACTTCACTCTCAAGTTGACCCATTTGAGTGGTCAACGATTGAATAGCTTTGTCATGGATTTCATCTTTTTGCATACGAACCTCATCAAGCTGATTTCTTCGTTGCATCTCCATTTGCATCGCTTTCAACATCTCCATGACCTCATTTCCACCAGAGGAACCTTGACCCGAAAACCCACTTTGTTCATTACCCGGTTGTTGGAATTGCCTTTGAAAACCTTGATTATTAAATTGTTGGCGAGGAACATAATTTCCTTGGTTTCCTTGAAAGTTCGGGTTAAGTTGATTTGACGGGTTCCCATATCTAAAATTCGGGTGGTTTCGTAACCCGGGGTGGTATGTATTTGAATTCATGTTGTAATTTCTACCACCCTCACCTTGACCTTCAATAACATTCACTTCTTCTGTTCTTCATATTGCCCTCCACCTCCTTGGCAATTTTTGGCCGCATGCCCCAACTCATTACAAAGCGCACAAACATCATAAATTTGATTCGAAGTTTGAATATTACCATCATCTACCGCATGCACTTGAGTTCGGGTAATGATCGGTCGTGCACTCCTTAATGATTGAGCCTTCCTTTTCAATGTGACCGCCATTTGTTCCAAGAATTGCCAATCATCTTGTTCATAATTAGTACCAAATGTACCATTCGTGATAGACATCAAATCACGAGCATTTAATAATTCCCAAAGCTTAATGCCATGGTGAGGGCAATTTTTAATCATCATATTAAACCTCTCGAACGCCTCGTGAAACATTTCACCCGACTGTTGTTGGAAACTTCTCAAGCTTCTCCTTGCATCATTCGTCATTTGGGCGGTAAAGAATTCCTCCAAAAAGATTTGTTGCATTTCTGCCCATGTGTAAATAAATGCCGAAGGTAAGGTGTAAAACCATTTTTTCGCCTTGTCTTCTAAGGAAAACTGAAAGAGCACCAATTTAACATCGTCGGATGAAAACCCTTGACCACCAATAGTGTTACAAATAGAATCATATGCCTCCAAATGAAAGTAGGGTTCTTCCGTTGCTAACCCCTTGTACTTAGGTAAACTTTGAAGCGCATTGGTCATAACCTCAAACGTTCTTCCATCCGGGTGATGAGGAATCACTATCGGAGAAGGGTTATTAGTGATAATGGGTCGGAAATGAGACTCAATTCCTCGTACAACTTCACGGTGATGTCTTCTTGGTACACCCAAAGGCACTCTTGGACGTGGTGGACCCATTGGTCTTTGAACTTCTGGCCTTGGAGGTCCGAATTGTTGTAGAGGTGGTTGAAACCTTGGCCCCACATGTTGTTGTTGTCGAACTTGCCTTTGAATCGGTGGACCTTGTGGTGGTAATTGTTGAGGTATAACTTGTTGAACCATTTGTTGTTGAGGAATTCTACCAACACCTTGCATCCATTGATTTTGACCTTGAACATAAGTGTACTCTCCTTGCTCTCCGTCTCCTCCATACATATACCCTTCTTCATCATATTCCCCAAATTCGTCATCATACCCATCATCGAACCCATTTTGCCTTGCACCCGAAGTATGTTGGTATTGCACTCCCAGTTGAAATGGAGTAGCATGGATGATAGATGGACCAGTTTGGTATAAATTAGGTGGTGGTATTTGTTGTGATGATGAAGGTTGACCAGATGTTGGGAAAAATGTTGAATAAGCTGGAACAGCGGATGATGTAGTTTGATAGCTGAAAGAGTATTCAGGTTGAGTGTTCTCGGGTAATGTAGTGTTGGTTGGTTTGATTTTAGGTGTGGATATAGGAATGGTAGTATTTGGTGAAGGTTGTGATGAAGATGGTGTAAAGGATGGTGTAGGTTGACCCGTAGTGGGTGGTACACTACAAAAAAAAATGGTTATCTAGAACCGAAAAAACAGTCTCTAATACATCCAAATTAGTCCCTAATGGTTGTCTAGGACTGATTTGCCAGTCCCCAGCCAGTGGCTGATACCTAGTCCTAAATAGTGGTTTTGGTAACTGAACATCAGTCACCATTGCATGGCACCAACAGGAACTAACATTTAGTCACCGATACATATAAATTCAGTTCTAAATGTGTCCACTGATACGTAATTGTGATTGATCCATGTATCTGATTGGTGTGACTGGTGTAGTAGGTGTTCTTGGTGAACCACTGATTTTGTTTTCTCGTAGCAAAATTCTGTTTCTTCTCAAAGTCTGTTCAATTTCTGGATCAAATGCCAATGGTGATAGCTTGTGAGAGCTCCTAGTACGCATGCACCTGTAAATACCTGCACACTAACACACCCAACGTAAACCAGAAAAATAACAAACTTAAAAAGATCACAAATAACACACGTTGCGCACCCCCGGCAACGGCGCCAAAATTTGATGTGATGTCGTGGTCACAATCAAATTTAATCCAATTACTACTAATAGCTAGCGGTAAGTGGGTATTGAACACAGGGAGTTTGTGGAATATGTGTTATTTAGAAGTGTATCTAAGTTAACTGAGATTAATCTAATTGCAATAAAATAAATTCAAGAGTTGGATTGATTGTTTGATTTTTAAAACTAAGATTACTAATCTAATTACAAAATGAGGATTTGGTTTGTAAACAATTTAGAGACAAATGACCATCTTTAGTTTCCGGTTTGCTTTGACATTTATGCTATCATTCCACTAGAAAGAACTACATAGACATAGTTCATGTGTGATTAATTGTTGTGATAAAAGGGAACTAAGTACTCAGATTCCTAGAATGTGAGGTTGTTACCCGATGACCAATTAATCAATACCCAATCCTAATTCTACCCATGATATCTCAATTGCCAACGGCACCAAGAACGTATGGTTTCAAATTAGATTAACATAATAATTAACAATTTACAAACAAGCAATCACACACCATAACAAACAAATCATAAAGACAAGTTCATTATTCTAGAAATATGAAATACAAACATAAAGTCTTACACAAACCTTCAACCAAAGATAGTCATCAAAAGTTTAGCCACTCATGGCTTGAATCATCATCATCAAACAAGTCTTAATGTTAATAGAAAATCGAAATATAAAACCAATGATTAGAAATTGTATTGAAGCACTCAAGAACACCAAAAATTCGCCTCTAGACTCCTGGTAACCGAATGGGAATGATTGGATTTGAAGAGACATCATAAAAAGTCATTAAAATAGGCAGTTACAAGTTTCACGCAGCACGACGCCGTAACCTACGGCACCCGCCGTAGGATACAGTGGCAATCAAAACACTACGGCACCCTTAAACCGGGCTACGGCGGACCAGAAAACACAGTGAGTGCCGTAACCTACGGCCAGAGCCGTAGGCTACGGCGGCGCCAGGTTTTGTTTTCTTGTTTTCTTCATAACTTTCTCGTTTCAACTCCGTTGTCTTCGCCGTTTTCGCCTACGTTCTCGTAGTTTCATCCTCTATCATGTTATATTCTTAATTCTTCAATTCCAAAATTTTATTTTTTTCATTTATTCTTCGTCTTTCAATCTCCAATCCAGTCGTGTCTATTCGAAGCTTTATTTCCACACTTTTAAGCCCCAAATGTACCTGAAACACAAGCAACCGTAGTTATTTAATTCAAGATAAATACATGGATAAATGCGGGATTAAATTATACTTTATAACCATTAAGGGTTGCCCTACGGACTACCCGTCAGACCTAACCTACTCAAAACCCCTTAATCATACCAAAACACATGTATCACAGTTAACCATTACCAAAACTCCCTAATCTTTATAAAATCGCATGTATCAGACAAAACCCTTACCATAGTTTAGGGGAAACTATGGCGAAAATTTCTAAAAATCTAATCACGTTTAAAGCATGATTAATGGGGTGATTAACGGGACACGATTAGTGACCTTAATCATCTTTAAGGAAGTTTTAATAAAAAAAAGGGTTAAGCCCTAATCTCCAAGGATTTGATAAACAACTTATATATATTTTTATAAGTTAAAAAGGGGTGTTATATATATATACACACATACATTTAGGGACAAAATTATATGTATATATTTTGCCACCATCCTATGGGTATGTGTATAAATGCATGTATATTGTGTGTATGTATTAGAGTTAGGATCCTACTAACTAAATACAAAGAATACACCATACATGAAATTGTATTAAATACACAAAAGTATAAATCAGACAAGAAACTTCGTGTATAACTTTGTCGGAAAATGACACACAAAAATATACACATGTGAAGTGCACTTATGTATTACCTTTAAACTAGACGCGGATAACGGACAATCGGACATCGGACGAACCGTACAAATAATATATTATGGGAAAAAAATAATATATATACATATAACCAAAAACCGACGCGAAACATCAGATAAACGTCCTAACGGAATAAACACGTACCTATCAGCAATGGTCACCATATCGTCACGACACGGGGTGAATACCTATCACGGACGATACTCGGGCGTTCCCGACGAGGAAATACACAGTAACGACTCCTACGACGAACTCTAAAAATAATATATTTTTAGACGTTGAATATATATATATATATATATATATATATTTCGACGCTTAAAAATTCTGGAAAGTATAAGACGAAAATCACCAAGTGTGCACATATATACGTATACAAATACGTATAAAATACACTCAAAATACACTTGTGAAAATACAAGAATACTTGAAGTTATAATGGGCTAGTAAAAGCCCATTTATATGATAAGTTGGGCTAAGCCCATTAACATGTAAAATGGGCTAGAATCATTTTATAACATTAACACGTCAATTGGGATAGGCCCATCATCATATAATACATGGGGCTAGGCCCACTTACATAACTTAATTGGGCTAGGCCCATTTAAACATAACTCATTTGGGCTGGGCCCATTTATATATAAACCCCAATAATGAAACGTATAAATACGATGTACCTACACGTATAAACACGGTATACCTACACGTATAAACACGGTATACCTACACGTATAAATACGGTATACGTATCCCTATAAAATACGCAAGTACATAGCGATGTACTCATATACACAAAAAATCAGATTTGGTTGCATTATCCTTGTGTGATTTTTGACCAAAACACACTTGTTGAAGTGTACATTTACAAAAGGTACCGTACACGTATACGATATTAAAAAAATAAATATTTTTACCAGCTATATCTTGAAAAGATATACATATATATATTTGTGAAACAAATATATACACAAAACAAACCGATCATACGTGTACATGTGAACGAGGTTCACCGAACTTAAAAATATATATTTTGAAGAATATATATTTCACACGGCGAACTTGCGTCTTGCGAGGACACAAGAACTTACATGGGCTAGACCCACATATACTCGTGCGAGGCACGGAGACTCACGAAGGGCAAGGCCCGTTCGTACACATTACATGGGCTAGACCCACATATGCTCGTGCAAGGCACGGAGACTCACGAAGGCAAGGCTCGTTCGTTCACATTATGAATGCATGAATATATATAAAAAGAAGCATATATATATATATATATATATATATATATATATATATATATTAAACAAACATATGAAACAAATACCAACATATTTAAAATACACAAGGGTTCCAAATACACTAATGTTCAAGATGAGCAACGTGTACATGAGTTAACATAAACCCAAGCGTCTAATGAGTTAGAGCACTTGTAGGTTATTACACGCTAATTGGATACCTGAATTACTAGCATACATACGGATGCAAATTTGTGAGTTCATGTCCCCCTTTTCTTTTAAATATCAGTTTTATAACTCTCGAGGGGAAATACATGCTAACAAGGGTATGGTTAAGCTATGGAATGAATCATTGGATCACGTGCGAATAGGCGCAAACTAGGGCACCATTAATCCTGTTAAGGACCAAGGAACAAAAGGGGTAGATCTATCGGGTATGGATGAGCCCCACTCACGGGTCCTAGTGAGGCCACTTAGAGTGCTTTTGTGTCCCAGTCGAGGTTAATCGACACATAAATCGTCTACCGGGTTGAGTGCTTCCTATGTCGGCACACATATTAATGTCCTCGCGAAACATTAATAATCATTATATTCATTGACGCTTTACATACCAGCTTTCGATACTCGAACTTTCGAATGTTTTTAAGATTCATTTGATGCATGCGAACTTAAAACACATGAACTCGCTCAGCTTTTGTTGATGTTTTCAAACTTACATGTATTTCAGGGAACTAAGTGGATCTTGGTGCGGCAGATTATGAAGTTTCAAGTTTACTATAAAGACGATGTCATCCGTATTTTGGAGGGTTTGATCCATATAGCCCGTCTTCAAACGGGACATAGGATGCAAAACCTTGTTATTTTAAAAACTTTATTTTGAACAAGTCTTGTTTGTAAAACTTATAAACTTATGTCGTCTTTTGCTACAAAACAACTTATGATTTGTTTCTTTATATTATGGAATGGATGAACATCGTGTATGTTTATATCATATAGTTTGTTTACTTACATCGTATGCTATGGGAGCCGATCAAGTCACACTACGCACTTCTGCCTCTGACACGGGTGTGACATAAACACACAAAAACTAGTAGTGGATTTTTTGTCATTGAGATCACTATCCCAATCAGCATCACTGTAGGCACCCAACTCCAAGGATGATGTCGAAGGAAATAGAAGACTTTGAAATTGAGTCCCACGAAGATATATCAGGATTCGAAGAATAGCTCCCCAATGAACAGAAGTAGAAGCGGAGACAAACTGACTAACCATATGAACAATATCAGGTCGAGTAATTGTAAGATAGACTAAACTACCTACTATAGTACGATATAGGCTAGGATCAGATAAAGGAACATCGTCAATTGGAGAATATCGTGAATTCGTTTCAAGAGAAGTGTCTACAGTTTTGTTATCGGGAAGTCTTGCTCGCTGAAACAGATCAGATATATACTTTGTTTGAGAAAGAATTGTCACACCCCAACCGATGACGAAAACATCGGAGTGAGACGAACAAGATTGCTCGAGACTTCATAACGCTAAATGTGACAAGTATTTAATAAATAATTTCATTTTATTGCTAAAATAAAGTACATTTGGAAGATACATACAATGAGTGTGGAACGAAAAAATTACAAGTATCAAATGTCTAAACTACTAAACATGAATTTAAGTTTGGTGCGTTTCTAGGCATCCTACTAAGTTTCGTGCGTCATCATCATCATCCATAATCTTGCAACATGTATTAAAGTACAGTTCAATACAAAAAGTATTGGCGAGCATACAAGTTTGAGTACTAGCATACGTATATAAAAAACTGAACAATCCACATGACAAACTTAGTTAACAAGATTAACGCATTACCGGCATGTGAATAAACAAGTCAACCCAAAAATTACCGCAAGTATGAATGAATGACTTAACATGACCTCAAGAATACGGGTGGTGCGTTCCTCCTATAGCGCTATACATGTTGAGGGTATGCTCGTACGAAGTTAATGACAAGTTTATCACAAAAAGAATAACCCCAGAATAACGAATCAAGTATAACATATTAGCATGCATGTATTGGATTGTTGTGTAATTGCATAAAGAATGTGTGTTTGTGTAAGTTTGTATAATGTAAACATATTGCACCAAAAAGTGTAAACGAAAAAGGGTGTCGAGTATATTCACAAATTTGCAAAAGCTTTCTGATTATCCGTGAGTGACGAGTTGTTTGTGAATAAGGAATCGAATGTAAGGTTATATGGCGTTTTTGGAGTGGTTAGATTCGGGATTAAGAATTTAAGTACAAAAGTATGTTATGCATAAAAGTATATCTAGTCTAAGTAATCGTTTTAACACTAAGTTGTATGTGATTTCATGGGTCTTAGTTTGCCCATTAGAATCAACAACGAGAGACTTAGAATCGTAAAACTAATAGTTGATGTTTTATTTAAATTGTAGTATAGGAAGCATATTATGCTTGAATTAAGATTTTTTGAATGATAGCATGTATTTCAACTACGATGACTTTAGACAGTGGCGAAGCTTGCCGGAGAAAACGGAGGGGGCTAAAACATATATACCCAAAAATTTATATAGAATCGGGGGGGTAAAAACGTATATATCCAAAAATTTCTATACGAAATCTACATATATAACACTACTGAGCGAAAAATCCCGGGGGTCGGGCGACCCCCCGCCCCCAAGAAGCTTCGCCCCTGACTTTAGATACACTTTCAAATCTTAAAAAGCCGTCACAAAGTCAGGCTTCCGCCCCAATGCACGGGGACATCGATTAATATTTACATCCCTAATTTTTTACTTCTATTTTTCTTGAACAAATCATGGTTCTTTATTAAAATGTTTTGATAGACCGTTTATCTTTATTGAAATAAAATTTCAAAATAAACCTTTTATAATTTTGTTTTTTGACCTCTGTTAAAAATAGATTTTTTATTATTTTAAACTAGTCTTTTTTTTTTTAATTACTTAGAGTGATACTATTAAAGATAGACGATAAATAAAAGAATAAAAAACCCACTTTGTCGTAATATTTTAACATATTATTTATAAAAATATCTAAAAAATTAAATAGAAAATATAAAACATATTATTTATAAAAAAAATATCTAAAAAATAAATAGAAAATATAAAAAATGGAACAAAATACTTCATTTATATTACCTTAAATTTTGTAAGGAATCCTTGTCGTATATTTTTTTAATCTTTTTTTCCTTATATTTAATTTATAGGCAATGTTCCTATTTAAAATATCTATATAGTAATCATAATCAAATAACCATAATGTAAAGGAAAAAAATAGATAGAAGATTAGGAGGTGATTGTTTTAGAACCTTCTGTTATGTGTCAAATTAGTGTTTTTATTTAAAAATATTTTGCTAAAAAGTTACCCTTATTGAAAGTAAATTTAAAAAAAGCTTTAAATTTAGTTTGTGTTTTTTGAATTATAAGGTAATGATAATTATGTTAAATCTAATCGTGTATAAATTATCTTTCGTGCTACCACCCTTAAAAAATATATTGAAAAAAAAAAAAACGCATCAATTAGAATTTGTCATTGAGCATCTTAGGTTGTAATTATTATTATTATTTTTTTTCTGTGAATGACAGGCTGCAATTAAACCACGACATTAAATACACTCTCAAACCTTAAACGCTCATCACAAAGTCGTGTTTTTGCCCCAACGCGCGAGACAGGTACTAGTTATTTACACTTTTTGTTAGAATGTTATCTGTATTGAAAATAAAATTTCAAAATAAACCTTTTATAGTTTTACTAGTGCTAATACCCGCGACCTTTGCGGATTTGACAAAATAATATGTTTTCGAGGTGTTAACAAAAAACATTATACGTTTATGAAGATCATAACAAATTTCTCCTAAAGAAATTATTATGGAACTCTCATGTTCATAAAGTAAATATAACAAACGACGTATTATTAATATAAATAAAACGAAAAGATAAATAAATGATGAAATTATGTTTTTGTAGTTTGAAATATCAACAGAAAGTCTATTACTCTAATACTTCTGCTTTGTAACCAATAATCTTGCATTAGTTGTTGACCAATTAAAAACAATCTCACCTAATGAAATGTTTTATAACTAAATTATTGTATAGAGAGCAAATTAGGCTGAAAATATAATTTTTTGAATAACAAGTTGGAATTAAATACAATAACATTAAAAACACTTTCAAATCTTAAGCACCCATTACAAAGTTGTGCTTTTGCCCCAACATGCGAGGACATCTACTAGTTATTTACACTTCTAAATTTTTATTTTTATTTTTATTTTTCTTGATCAAATCAATGTTGATTTTTTAAAATGTTCAACTAGTTATCTACACTTCTTAATTTTTTATTTTTATTTTCTTTATCAAATCAATGTTATTTTTTTAAATGTTTTGTTACAAGGTTATCTCTGTTAAAAATAAAATTTCAAAATAAACTTTTAACAATTTTATTTTGTTGTATTAAAGTTAATTGTGTATAAATTATTTTTCATATTAATTCTCATTAATAATTATTACAAATTATCCTTAGATGGTATATTTAAAAAACGCATCAATTATAATTAGTCGTGGATGTTTTAATTAAATTGTTGTACAAGGAACATATTAGGTTTGAATTAATTTTTTTAACGACATGTTGGAGTTAAAATATAATGACATTAAATAAAGTCTCAAATCTTAAGCATCTATTAAAAAGTCGTGCTTCCGGCCCAATGTGCAGGGCATCTACTAGTTATTTACACTTCTAGTTTTTTACTTTTATTTTTGTGGATCAAATCAATGTTATTTTTAACAATGTTTTGTTAGAAGGTTATCTCTAGTGAAAATAAAATTTCAATATAAACCTTTATATTTTTTATTTTGTTGTGTTACAGCTAATCATGTATAGACTATCTTTTGTATAAACTATCGAAATAAGTATTGTAAAACACCCTTAAATTGTACATTGAAAAAATGCATCAAGTAGAATAAGTTGGCTATGTTTTAATAAAATTGTTGTATAGAGAACATATTAGGTTGAAATTAAAATATTTTTTAAATTTCGGGTTGGAATTAAAATATATTAATATGAAATATACTCTCTGAACTTAGACGTCTGTCACAAAGTCTTGCTTTTGCCCAAACACGTGAGGACATCTACTAGTAATTCACACTTCTAATTTTTTATGTTTACTTTCTTGATCAAATCAATGTTTTTTTTTTTTTAATATTTTTGTTAGAAGGTTATCTCTATTGAAAATATAATTTCAAAATAAACTTTTTTATAGATTGATTTTATTGTGTTAAAGCTAACCATGTATAAATTATTTTTCGTATTAATTATCGTAATAGCTATTATAAAACGCCACTAAATGGTATATTGAAAAAACGATATCAATTATAACTAGCCGTTGATGCTATAATATGTTGGAATTAATTTTTTCTTTGACCAACATGCTAGAATTAAAATACAATGACATTAAATACACTCTCAAATCTTAAATGCCTGTGTCACAGAATCGTGCTTCCGCATCAATGCACATGACATCTGCTAGCTATTTACCCTCTTAATTTTTTTACTTTTATTTTTCTTGATAAAATCATAGTATTTTTTTTTAAATGTTTTGTTAGTAGGTTAAATCTATTGAAGATAAATTTCAAAATAAACCTTTTCAATTTTTATTTTTAAACCTTTTTTTAATTTTAATTTTATCTTATGTGATTTTAAACTAGCTTTTTCTTAACTTAAGAAACTTTTAGTAAGTGTTTATTGTATTATACTACTAAACATAAACAATAAATAAAAGATTAAAAACTAACTTATTCATAATACTTTGGCGTATTATTTATAAAAATACCTAAAAAAATTAAATATAAAAAATCAAAATCAAAATACTGCATTTGTATTTCTTTAATTTTGTTTAAGATATAGTAATAACAAAAATACTAGTCACAAAAACAAAAATAAAAAGGGAATCGCTGTTTTATATATTTTTTTAGAGTGAATTGCAAGAATTGTCCTTTATCTTTATGTCCCTTTACAGGCGGTGTCCTTTATGTTTAAAATTGACGAGTTTTGTCCTTCATGTTTAAAAATCAAGCACGTTTTACCCTTTGGGCCTAACACAGTTTGTTTTCTTAGTTAAATATGAACACGTGCAGGTCACATGAGGGTAGTTGTGTCATTTAATGTACACATCAACACGTGTAGAAGTTTTCCCCCAAATAAAAACCCTAGCTGATAAATTAGGGTAAATGCTTTAGAACCAATACACACTCAAATTCACCTGCTATGAACTCTTCTACAAAGGCAAACTCCTTCCACTTCACCTTCCTCCAAGACTACAAATGGTTAAATCACTTCTACAAAATAGTAAATTCAAAGAAGATGAAGAACAACAACAGGAAGAGTTCACCACATTTTCTACACCAATGGTTCAATCATGCAACATATCTCTTACTGAATCTTGCAGGGTAAGTACTGAGCTAACACCAGATGAATATTTCTTCGAATGGTCAACCGAATTAACCGGATTCATCGGTGATCACCCGAAGAAGTATTATGGTCCATGGTCAAAGAAACTTAAGCTAA
This sequence comes from Helianthus tuberosus, assembly GCA_030545235.1. Classification (NCBI taxonomy): domain Eukaryota; kingdom Viridiplantae; phylum Streptophyta; class Magnoliopsida; order Asterales; family Asteraceae; genus Helianthus; species Helianthus tuberosus. The sequence continues at coordinate 109,734,768 of CM060426.1, read as the reverse complement.
TCAAACAGTCTTCAATAACTCAAAATCTTAAAGCTTCAAGATCTTATCTCAAATCTTTGTTCAACAAATCTGCTTGTGGATCAGATGGAAACCCTTGTGCCAAACAAGAAGTTGAATAAGATTGTAATAATAGTTTTTTGAAAAAATGTTTAAGAGTGAGTAAGACAAGAAGTGGTTTTGGTCAACTTCAAAAAGCAACTATCCAACATTGGCAAATGTCTTAAAGGGTATTGAAGAAAATGGTAATGATGATGTTTTTAATAGTAATGGTAGCCACAGGAAGTCTTTTCCAGTGGCAATAAAGAGAAAGTGTTCACCATCTTAAACATCATCATCTTCATCTTCTTTCAATTATTCTAATGGGCTTCATGAATCACATATGTTAAAGAGGAATAACAGTGCTAATTCAGAGCTTGAAGAGTTCTCTGATTGATTAACCAACATCTAAGGTTTTTATTTGGGGGAAGTGTTAATGTGTACATTAAATGACACAGCTACCCTCATGTGACCTGCACGTGGTCACATTTAACTGAGAAAACAAACTAGGTTAGGCTCAAAGGATAAAACGTGCTTGATTTTTAAATATAAAGGACAAAACTCGTCAATTTTAAACATAAAGGACACCGCTTGTAAAGGGGCATAAAGATAAAGGACAATTCTTGCAATTCACTCTTTTATTTTATTTTATTTCTTATATTCATACTCTTGTTTCTATTTAAATTAAATAATAAATCATAAGTAAATAATAATAATTACTAAATTAATAATAATAGTACTTTAATAATAATTATAATAATGTAAACAGATTCTTATTTAAACAATATTTTGTCTTAATTATCGTGGTAATTATTATTAAACACCCTTAAATAGTATCAATTAGAATTATTCGTTGATGGTTTATTTAAATTGTTGTATATGAGGCATATTATACTGGAATTAAGATTTTATGAACAACAGCCTGGAATTCAAATACAATGTTATGAACTACAAAGTTGTGTAGTTGTGAACTACATGCTGGAATTTAAATACAATGACATTAATTAAATACACTCTCAAATCTTAAACGCCCGTCAAAAAGTCGTGCTTCCGCCCCAATGCGTGAGGCATCGACTAGTTGTTTCCACTTCTAATTTATTTTTCTTTTATGTTTGCTGATCAAATCAGTGTTACTTTTTAAAATGTTTTGTTAGAAGGTTATATCCATTGAAAATAAAATTTCACAATAAACCTTTTATAGTTTCATTTTATTGTGTTAAAGTTAATCGTTTATAAATTATCTTTCATATTAACAATCGGAATAATTATTATAAAACGTCATTAAACTCTACATTGAAATATGAATCAATTAGAATAAGTCATTGATGTTTTAATTAAATTGTTGTATAATGAGCATATTAGACTAGAATTAAAATATTTTTTAACGGTAAGTTTGAATTAAAATACAATGACATCAAATACATTCTCAAATCTTAAACAACCGTCACAAGCCGTGCTTTTGCCCTAACGCGCGAGAACATCTACTAGTTACTTACACTTCTTAATTTTTTATTTTTATTTTTCTTGATCAAACCAATTTTTTTTTTTTTTTTTTAAATGTTTTGTTAGAAGATTATCTTTATTGAAAATAAAATTTTAAAATAAATCTTTTCAAAATTTATTTTTGAACCTTTTTCTTAATAATAATCTTATCTTTTTTTTTTTTAAAACTAGTTTTTTTTCAACTTGCTTAAAAAAACTTTTAGTAAGCGTTTATTGAGTGTTACTATTAAACATTTACAATAAATAAAAAATGAGTTAATTACATAGTTAGTCCATGTGGTTTACACAAACTAGCAATCTAAGTTACTAATAGTTTAACATTTTATTTACGAAGATACCTACAAAACTAAATTTAAAATTTAAAAAATAAAAAAACAAAATACATATGTTGTATTTATTTAAATTATTTAAAGATATATAAATAACAAAAACACTAGTAATAAAAACAAAACAAAAAAATCGTTGTTTTATATTTTTTATCTTTTACTCTTGTTCCTGTTTAAAATATATAAATAATCATAACTAAATGATAATAATAAAAATATTTACTAGATTAATAATAATAGTACTTTAATAACAACTAGTGTAGGATCGTTAAACGACCTAACGAGTCGATCAGAAGAGTGCTCAGACAGAATCAGAGGCGGAATTCATTGATTCTGTCTTTGTTTAGCTTGTATTCACTATTAAATGTCTTGTTTATTGATCTTGAAACGATTTACAGCACGGAGACACTTCGACAGCACCTCGGCGTCGGAAACAAGAAGGTTACAAATAAACTAGACATGAGGAGTATTTATAGTGAGAGTAATTTCGTTTGAAGGTGGCATTGCCCATTTCAAACGAAATTAAACATTCTAATTTCGTTTGAAAGTGGCAATGTCATTTTCAAACGAAATTACCTCTTTAACACACAAAACCTCCTATTTTCTCGTATAACGCGCCCTGATCTAACACTTCTAACGTAAGACTCGATACAAGACGAAGTCGACAGACGTAATGCACTAACAGACTCCCCCTCAGATGTTGACGAGTCTGAAGTATTGAGTCTTTGCATCTTCAGTCTTTATCAGTCTCTGGGCTTCTCGAACTTCTCTTCTAATCCAAGACTCGAACGAAGATGAAGTCGACAGACAACTGCACCAACAGACTCCCCCTTGAATGTTGACGGAATCTTCAGTGAGAGTCTTCATCATGACGACTCTTCAATCTTGATCGGTCTCCTTTCTTTCTTAACATGTACCAGGATCTTCTCTTCGGCTCTAACCTCGTCAGACTCTCCCTCTCATCATGATGGGATCGCTGTCTGGAATTAGCTATCACCTTGAGATCAAACACTGGCTTTTAGTTCTGTTCAGCTCATCTCCTGCACACATTTTCTCATCAAAACATAAGTTTTTACTTAAATCAATAAGAAAAACTTACTAGTAATAGTTACTTCAAGTTCAAATTAATGACCCTGATTAACTAATCTCAACGTCTTTCTTAAATCAAAATTTTTCAATTTAGCACACACACTCCCAAACCTGTTCATTCATCATGTTCAGCATTTGAAATTTTGAATATCAGCTCTCCAACATCAGTTGTCGAAAATCTTTTTGTATTTTCAAAATTTATGCTAAAACACACTAAAATCTTTTTGAATTTTTGATAACAAGGGAATGCAGTAAAAAAAATATTTACAGACAATATTTTTGTGAGCTTGTGTAAGAGGATCATATCAGTTTATGTGACCAATCACTAGCACCGTTAAGCTTTAAATATTTTCAGTTCTAAACGATTCACATTGATTGACGATATTGTTGTCCACTTAAACTAAATCTAAAAACTTTCGAAATGCTTACCGATACATTAAGGTATATTAATTTTGCACTAAATTCTTATGGACCCCACGATCTCAGCATATCCCCTCATCATGCAATACACTGACTAAAGTAATACCTTTAAACTTTTATCAACTGTGAATTGTGCAAAAACAACTCAGAATGTTTACACATTAACAATCAGGTCGATACTTCCGTATACGCAGAGAAAGTCCAATGTTTAAACAAAATAAGAAAAATAAAACAAGTTGAAATTGTTTAGGCTTTAACCACCAGGTCGATACTCCCGTATACGCAGAGGTGATCCAAAGCTTAAACGAAACACCAAAGAAAATAAAGCAGAACGTTTAGACAATAACATCCAGGTCGATACTCACGTATACGCAGAGGATGTCCAATGCTTAAACAAAATAAAGAAAATCAAATAAGTTTAAATCTTTGCAAAATGAAATGCACAATCACAACGACTTTTCAGCAAAGTTGTGAAATTTCACAGACTTAACCAGTTTTATGTCTTTCGACAATCAACGATTACTGAGTAGGCACACAATCAAGAAGGACAAAACTAAGTACTACGCTTTTGACCGTGTTTCCCACTAGAACTAGACTTTTTGCTTTAGGTTTGTATCGTTTTCGTTAGTGAGACCGTTTATCACATTTTAACTTTACATTTCTTTAGCATGCTGTGACAGTCTACTGATGTACTATCATTTCCTCTTTTTCACAACAAAAACTCATTTTTGATTTTATCACGTTTTTGGCTTTTTCAAATTTTCAAATGTTTTTTTAAAATTTTTACTCCCCCTAAAATCAAAATATGTCTCAATTTTGATTTTCTGGAAAAAATTGAAAACAAGCTGTACAAGAAATGTGACAACATGATGAGAATCACTTCAATTCTCCATTCACTTGGCTTGAACAATCAGAACTCCCCCTGACACCAAAACATTTTCCCATAGTGATTTCAAAACACTTAAGTTTGTTTTAATCAAAATGGTTTTTCCGGAAAATAAGTTTTGTGAGTCATTTCTCAAACATGGGGATCATTCATCACCTTGTTTTCTTCAACCACTTGTAAAAACTAACATTTTTAAGATCAATCCTTGTTAGTGCACTATGTCTATTGACTTCGTCTTGTATCGAGTTTAGGATTTGAATTGTTAGATTAGATCTTGTTATACGAGAGTATAGGAGGTTTTAGAGTATGTTTAAGGTAATTTAGCTTGAAAGTGGTGATTTACCTTGAAAGTATCACATGACAGTTTCAAGCTAAATCAACATGTTGATTTCCCTTGAAAGTGGCATGTGTCATTTCAAGCTAAATCAACATCACTATAAATAGCATTCAAGCTAAATCATTTGTAAGTTTTCAGAAAGTTTGGAGCTTGGTGCTTAGAGAGAGAAAGTAGAGAGAGAAAGTACTCTAGGTGATTCACGGTTCTTGTACGATTTCAGATTAATCAAAGAATCACGTTTATATTACGTCGTGTGTACTAGGTCGCGTTCGTGTACGGATTCCGCACGTTTCACGTTCGTTTTGCAATTGTTTCGAAGTTAAAACCGGTCCTACAAGTGGTATCAGAGCAGGAGCTCGATTGCACTGATCTATCACACGATTTCGCACAGGATTACATCGATTTCAGATCTGAATATCATCGATTTCTTCATATTCTACTCACTTTTCACGTTTTCTACGGTTTTTCGACAAATTGAACGGGATTTTACGGTCCGAATCGGCTGATTTTTTAGTATATTGTGCGAAAACAGTTGATCTACAATCCTACCAAGTTTCAGATTCAAACTCCTAGCCGTTTAGGAGAAATTCGATTTTTTGTGTCCGATTTCGTTGGGAACAGCAAGATTTCGCTTGAATCAGTTGAATTTCGCTTGAAAAATTCAAGCGAAATCCTTATAAGTGAGATTTCGCTTGAGATATCAGTTTAGTTTCGCTTGAAAATCACTTGGAACTCAGAGATTTCGCTTGAAACTCATCATTGATTCCGCTTGAAAGATAACAGTCGTGATTTTGCTTGAATATTCTGAAGATTTCGCTTGAATATCTGCTGGTGTCGCTTGAAATAGTACATAAAATCAGATTTCGCTTGAATATCTGCTGGTTATCATTAAAAGTAAACTGTTTGGGAATTGTGAATTGATATCAGAATACACATGAGATATTGATTTTAAATCGAACGGCCCAATCTATGTCTTGCATGAACTTTTGAGGCCCAATCACAAAATTGAATAAATAAAGTTGTCGGCCACTACTTGTTTCATTTAAACAATTTGTTGACATATGTGAATTGCATATTATATTAGTCCATGTGATCGAGATATGTTAAAGTGATTGACTGACTTTGAAAGTATCGAGATATGTGATCGAGATATGTGATTTGAGGTCCTATTAGAATTGTGAAAGACTTTGAAGTTGTTGACTAGTTGTGTTAAATGTCCATGTGTATGAGATCAGTCTTATTAATGCAGCCCATGTGATTGGTCTATGTCATCGGCCAAATAGTTTGAATCCATAGTGGCAGATTTCATCATAGTGTCTCGGTTCAATAGAATTTATTCGGTAATATCAGGTGTTGTCGGCATTAAAGATTTCCTTGATTTGATCGATCTCCGAGTTGATTTTGTTAGAAATACAAACATTGTTCTCGGCCCAAGATCGTTTATAGTCTCGGCCCAAATTACGATCAAGTCTTAAAGAAGCCCAACAGAAGTGAATTGTTTGTCTAAGTGTCTTCGGTCCAATTTGAATTCATTTTGTCCCGATCAAGTCTAGTCATTCAGTGATTTCACTTCAACGACATTGAAACAAGTCCGCGGGTCTTCGACACGAGTCTTAAATTGATTTCATCAACTCACGTTTATTTTTAAATTCATTTAAAACTGGTCGTTTGTTTGTTTTGTTTGATTCAAGGTGATTAAAGATTTACAAGGGGCGAATATCAAGAAGAAGATTTAAAATGTCAGGAGAAAGTGCTCATGATAGATGGTGGAGAAAAGACAGTGCGAGATGGGAGATTGGCAAATTGTATGAACCATTTAAGGAAGCACAAAGAGCCAAGAGATGGAATGAAGAACTAGAGTGTTACATGGATCCACAGGGTAATCCAGTAGTTGATCCATCAAAAGTGGATTTTGATGGTGTAACCAATGTGTTTCCAAGTGAGGGTACTTTCAACACAAGAAGGCTTTCTGATAAAAGCTATTTGCCAAATTTGATGAACAAGTTAAAAGAAGTTTTTGAAGCAAGTCTACCAAAGGTGGTAGAAATGAAAAAGAGGAAAGAACAAGAATTGGAAAAGCTGATAGAGGAAGCAAAGAAAACGGCAGAGGAAACTGATGAAGAAGAACAGATGAAAGATGAAGATCAGAAAAAGACAGAAGAAGGAGGTGTGATAACCGAAAAAATTCAAACTGAATCTTCTGAATTGTTTGACACAGACAAAAGCATTGAACAGTCTGCTGATAAAAATGAAAACAAGAGCAGGAATTGCATAGAAATGTGCAAAGCCAGTACCGAAAAGGATGAAATGATAAAAACAAAAAATATTGAAACAAATAAACTTGAAAATGTTTTCAAAATAAAATGTAAAGAAATGATTGAAAAAGAAGAAATTTTGAAACTAAAAGTTGAAAAATTGACACAGAAATGTCAAGGTCTTGAAAAGATAATGATGTTTATAGACAACTGTGTTCTACAAAATGTGTCGATTGTGTTGAAAAAGAATCGAAATTTCAAGATTTACAAAAACAGTATGATTCTTTAAAGTGGTCGAGTCAGAGAGTACAAGAAGCTTATGATACTTTGAAAAGCCAAGTCAAAAGTTTTGATCAAAGATTGTTAGAAACTTTAGTCACTAAAGAAATGTATGAAAGAAAGTTTAAAGAAAAGCAAATTGAATTGAACAAATGTGTTGATGAAATTGCTAATCTTAAACAAGTCTTGGCTGAAAAAGAAAAGGTTGTAACCAAACTTCAAAGTTATCATAATTCTTCGTACATTCTCGAACGCATTTTCAACATCACACCAGATGACAAAGATACTGAAAATTGCAAAAAGGGTATTGGTTCAGAATTTCATCAGGTACCACCACCATTGAGAAACAATTATACTTTTTATGATGAGGAAAAGGTGGCAAAGGGTTTGAACATAGCTGACCAGTTACCTGAAAGTATCGATGTGACTTACTCCAAATCTGATGATGCTAATGATTCAGAGGTGGTAAGTAAGGTTGTTGAAAGTGTTTTGAAAGATGAGTCTACAAAAGGTAAGTCTGAATCACAGGATGGAGATGAAGGAAATCTTTTTGATGGTTATCTGAAAAACACAAAATCCGAGAAAAATTTGAATGATGATTCAAAAGGATTGGTTTATACCATGATTGGATCGGACAAATTATTCTTAGATGTTGTATTCCCGATTCAGAATGTGATTTCAGAAAAGGTTGATAAAGTTTTCAAAATGGTTGAGATTGAGAAGTTTGAGATTCCAAAGTTTGCTGGTAAAGGTCATAAATCTTTTTATAACAAACCTGATTTTAAGAAGAAAAACATGAAAGCTGGTTTGGGTTATAAAAAGAAACGGAATTGGAATCAAAGTACAAAACCAAATTTGCAACAAAAGATGAATTTTGTTCAAGGGAAAAGCTTGAAAGAAGAGGAAAAACTCAAAATTGGACAACAGTCTAATGAGGAGTTTGATGCTATGAAAAAGAAACAACAACAGGCCAAGGATGTTTCAAAGAAAGTGTGTTTTAAATGTGATCAAATTGGACATGTTGCACGAAAGTGTCCAAATCCAAAGCCTGTTGATGTTGAAAAACAGAAATCTGAGGATGTGAAATCAAGGTCAACCAGATTTGATTCGAAACAAACTTGGAAGTACAATACAAACAAGTTTGCTTCAAATCAAAATTGGAAATTAAACCCGAACAGGTTTGATTCAAGACAGACCTGGAATTCTCACACACCCAGATTGAGAACAACACAAAGTTGGAGAACATCTGTTGATATGACAAAACCTCAAGAGTTTTGGAAACCTAAAAATGTTATTCAAAAACAAAAGGTTCAAAAAGAGACAAATTTTTACAAAAGAGGTACTCCGGAATGTCAAATGTGGAGTGCTAAGAAACAAGTGACGTCGGTAAAAGATGAGAAAGTTGAAGTCAAAATTGAAAACATTTTAAGTGACAAAGAGTTTCCAAAATTGAATGAACATTATTGTGTTGAAATGCCTAAGGTCCAACAGACCTGGGCTAAATTGTTCAAATGATTGATAAAGTTTGAATGTGCAGGTGCTCAACGAAGCTGAAGACTGTGAGAATGGTAGTTGGAGCAACCTGGCACAGGAAGAGGTTACAGGACCCTGGTTTGGTTGAACAGGGAGTTTAGTTTGAGTGATGTTTGTACATAAATAAACAATATTTTCAAAATCCTAAAAATTGAAAAATTTAAAACCAAAAATATGTTTTTAGTTTGTTAAAATTTAAAAAATCAAAAATATGTTTGTTTTTAATTTTGTTGAAAAAATGTTGATTGAATACGCCAAAACCCTCACGGCTGAACAAACATGATTACTTTCATCAGATTGAAAAACAGTTTTCAAACTGTTAAGATCATTGGGTTGTAAATCATGGGGGTACGTTATATTTTCTGCAAATCAGAGCACTTTAAGCAGAAAATGGATGGCGAGACAAAGCTATCAGTGTTGGTTGTCAAATTTTTCTTTAAATGGTTTTGCATTTTAGGGGGAGAAAAATTGTCATTAGAAAATACAAAAACATTTGAAAATTTGAAAAAGTCAAAAACATGATAAAAATTCAAAAAATTGAGTTTTGCGTAAAAAGAGGAAATGATAGTACATCAGTAGACAGTTACAGTACGCTAAAGAATTGGAAAGTTTAAGTGTGTTAAACGATCTCACCGTGGATGTGTCGATAGGTTTTTATACACTTAGTAAACTTTTTCGGGATATAAACCTAAATTCAAACACTTGCTTATTTCGTGGGGAACACTACTTGGATATATAGGTAACCCCTGAAATCTCGTTTGAAAGGTTCCTTTTTCTGATATACAGGTCTTTATACTCAGTGATATCTGGGGTATTATTCCGGGACTTCTGCTGAATGGAAGTTCTGACCTAGTCCTCGAATAATACTTTCCGCAAATGCTGGAAACACAGCATCACCCTCAGCATATATGATAAGACAATAAAATTGCTTAGCAATGCTGTTGTAAAAAAGATCCTCTAAAGGGGACACACCCACAAGTTGAGTCATGATCTCTCTACTGAACGGTAGTTCTGACCTGAGCTCTCATGATTCTTCATAAATTATTAACCCCTTACAGATATCATTTGTGTTATAACTACCTGTAAGACTGAATATTGGGATCTGGATACGGGAGTATATTCAAGAGGTGGGACACATGAATGAGTTTAAGTTCTTAATACATCTAATTCGTATCCTGAATCAGTTGAACTTTGTGTGAAAATTTAAGTGGATCAGTATATCGACCATCACTTGTAGAAAATCAAGTACAACTTAATGTCCCTGATTTACCACTTTTAAGTCGAAATCACTTTCGTGAATTTCTCAAGAAATGTGCCGATACCTGCTCCACACTTACCAACCTGGAAGCTCCGGTAAGTCAGATTTTTCATTTAAACAGATTCACCCAAGCCTGACTGTCCTTGGGTGATTTTGAATTCTTGTTCAGCAATGGTGGAAAATTTACATCATCCATTGTTAGACCAGAATTCTCCACTTTTACCTCAACACACGGCTCTTCTGGCTTTACCACACCAGATTCATCGCCTGCACTTGGTTTGTCTGACTTTGATTAGTCAGATTCATTGCCAACACGTGGCTTCTTTGTTTCCAAAGAAACAAATTCATCACCACCAACTTTCTCTTTCTTTACTCTCTCCTCTGTCCTCAGATTTGTATCTGATGAATTCGTTTTGCTTGATTTGTTATCCTTTGACGAGCAAGACGATTTATCAGAACTTTTATCTGTTTTACCAGTTGTATCCGAGGACAGAATCCTTTCGAGATACTCTCTCGCTTTCTTCCTCTTTTTCCTCAGTCTGTCTTTCTGCCCTTGTGAAAGCTTCACTTTTTGTTCTTGAACTTTCTGTTCTTGAACTTTAGGTTCTTGAACTTTCTGTTCTTTGGGCTTGACATTGACTGGTTTCTTTGCCAATTTCTTAGAATCAACCCTCGATCTTTCCTTTGATCTCATTGGGCAATCTCTGGCAATGTGACCTTTGATTTGGCAATTATAGCATCTCCTCGTCTTAAACCACTGATTCTGGCAATTAACAGCAATGTGTCCTCTCACACCACAAGTGTAACACACTCTGTTATCATACCAATCACCACTTTCACACCAAACATTCAGATCATAGCATTGTCTGGCTTTGTGGTAATCAGCACTCTTCCTGTTTGCTGGATTTGGCTTTTGAGCACTATGGTCAGACCTGCACCACTTATTACCAACAATTTTTAAGTTTTGATTTTCCAATTTTTGTGGTTTTTTATCTCGATTGGATGATTGAACTGATGAGCTTTTATTTTCTTTTTTAAGATTTTTCGGTTTTTTTTCTTTTTGTTTTTGTTCCACATTCTTCTTTACAGGTTTTTGCGTTGAGCATTCACCTTTCTCAGTAGAATGTAAAACAGTTTCTTGAAACATTTCATTTAATTTCAAAAATATTTTTCTTTTTTCAACTTCATCATCAGTTTTCTCATCACAATCTTCAATTTTGACTTTGTCAAAATTTGTGACATTGTCACTTATTGGAACTGAATTGATAGGTTTTGGACAGATATATGATGTAGAATTCACAAAACCTTTCAATTTATTCTCAAGCTCATCAATCTTATTCCGAGCAATTTCAGCTTCATTTTCAAGCCAAATGATTTTCTGAAGATGAGTATTTATTTCAATCTGTTTTTTAAGATTATTTTTAAAAATAACTGATTTTTCATCTCCTAAAACCTTCATTTGACTTTGAAAATCTTTTTCAATTTTTAATTTTTCATTTTCAAAATCTTTTTCTTTTTCTTTCAAAATTTTGTTTTCTAATGTCAAACTCTCTAAATCCTTCAAGAGTTTAACATTTTCAGATTTCAGATTTTCACAATTTACGCGCATCTCAAGAATCTGTTTCTCATCATTTTTCTTCTCATCTTTCAAAGCTGAAATCTCTTCAGTCTGTTCCACTTCCACTTGGATACTTTTATTCTTCCTCATTTTTAATATTGATTTTCCATCTTGACTCTTCTTATTCACAGCATTGTTCTCCATTTGTTCTTCAAGCTTCTTAATGAATTGAGAAATAGACAATCCATAGTATTCTCCTGTTCTTTTTAAACTCAAAAGATATGTGTCCCATTCCTTTTGAGGTAAAGCATTTGCTAATTTCTCAACCCATTCATTTGGATTTTTGGTTAAACCCATCTCAGACATTGAACGAACAAGATGGCTATATCTCTCAATGATACTCTTTGTACTTTCACCTGGATAATTTGAAAACGAGTTAAATTCTTTCTTTAATAAAGTTGTTTTATTTTCCATATTAAAGAAATTTATATCCATGATTCGAAAACACGTTTATCAAAACATTCACTTTCAAACGATATTATAACTTTCAACGAAATGGATTCAACACATGCAAAACTAATTGATCCTCACATGCAAAAGCCGACAAAACCTTTAATCTTTCAAAACTTTTTGACTGGGCCGCAAATGTTCAGTACATGGATCATTAATTATGGCCGACAAACATTAAGCCATACGTATATGTTTATTGGATCGACAATTAAGTAGTGATAACTTTTTAGTGATTGGGCCAACTAATTCAGATCACATGCAAAACAATTAGCTTTTAATGGGTCGACAATATCAGTTATGTCTTCAATTTGATAGGGCCGCTATTATGTAGTGGGCTGTCAATTTTGATATTACTCAATTCTCATTTGACCAACATTTACACTAGGCCGACATCTGTTTCACATGCAATGTTAATTGAGTTAATAGCCGACAACTATTTCAGATTCAATTAATGGATTGACAAAATTTTATTCAATGTGATATTATTGTATATGATTCACGTGGCTGCTGAGACCCTTTCAAACGGAATTGCAACCTTCAAACAAAATGCCTGATTTCGTTTGAAACAACTCCTTACTCAAACGAAATACTGCTCTGAAACGGGATAGCCTAATCTCGTTTGAAACCGTTCAAACTGAATTATAAGTTGAAACAAAATAGTCATGTTCAAATGAAATTCTCAAACGAGATTATGGTTTCAAACGGAATCAGTGGTCTCCTCAAACGAAATAACCCACAAAAAGCAATTTCAAACGAAATTATAATGTGTTTTCAAACGAGATTATCAAAACAGTTCAAACGAAATTAGTATGAAGTCATCTTTTCGAACTGTTTTTTGCGAAATTGATCAAGTATTTGTCCGATTTTAGTTCTTAAACTTTCTAGGGTTTGTTAAAACACTATTGCGCACATCATGTGTGAAAATCAGAACATTTTGACCGTGAAAACTTGATTAATTTTGAAAAGAAGATGTAGAAATCAGAATTTTCCAGCGAAAACGAGCTAAACGGTAAGAACTCTTCCTCCTGAGCTCTGATACCACATGTAGGATCGTGAAACGACCTAACGAGTCGATCAGAAGAGTGCTCAGACAGAATCAGAGGCAGAATTCATTGATTCTGTCTTTGTTTAGCTTGTATTCACTATTAAATGTCTTGTTTATTGATCTTGAAACGATTTACAGCACGGAGACACTTCGACAGCACCTCGGCGTCGGAAACAAGAAGGTTACAAATGAACTAGACATGAGGAGTATTTATAGTGAGAGTAATTTCGTTTGAAAGTGGCATTGTCATTTTCAAACGAAATTACCTCTTTAACACACAAAACCTCCTATTTTCTCGTATAACGCGCCCTGATCTAACACTTCTAACGTAAGACTCGATACAAGACGAAGTCGACAGACGTAATGCACTAACAGACTCCCCCTCGGATGTTGACGAGTCTGAAGTATTGAATCTTTGCATCTTCAGTCTTTATCAGTCTCTGGACTTCTCGAACGAAGATGAAGTCGACAGACAACTGCACCAACAACTAGTTTTTTTACGTCGCGCGTTGCAACGAAACCGAGCAAATGATAATGTAAAACAAACGTGATTTAAAAATAAAGCATGCTGTTTAGAAAACCAACCCATTAGAACGGTTTAGTTTATAATCGTACCATTTATAATACCAAATAAATACTTTATTTTGAGTACAACTTAGTTTTTAACACAACTTATAACAGAATGTCAGGGAAAAAATCAAGCACAACTACGTACTTAAGTTTTTAGAAAAAAGTTACAAACGTAAATTATTAAAGAAATATCAAATTAATTGATAAATTAATATATGTTCTAAAAAAAGAAAAAAATAAAAAAATGGTAAAGGAAATACATGGTTTTAAAAAAGGGAAAAAATAAAAATATGATATTAAAAGTAAATATAATAATAAAAGCTATATGTTATTATAAAAATAAGTTACTATTCATCATCCTTCGTCAACAATATATATATATATATATAGGGGATGGTTCATATGAAAACCACTTTTATTGTGAAAACTCGAAAACTAACTAAAAAAACCTAAAAAACACACCAAAATTTTTTTTTTCAATTTTTTTTATAAAAAAATCGCAGGTTTTTCTATATATAAAAAAAAATTTCAAAAAAAATTTTTTTTTTTGTATTACACATGTGCACTACAAATTTTATTTTTTTATATACTAAAAGTAGCGAAAATTATTATGCAAAAAAAAAAAAAATTGTGTGTTTTTTTGGCTTTTTTAATTAGTTTTCGAGTTTTCACAATAACTAGTGGTTTTCATTTGAACCTTCCCCTATATATATATATATATATATATAGGGTGTGAGTTGGCTACAAAGTCTATTTTCCCAACAAAGTGTAAAAAGTCATAAAACACCATAATCTCAACCATAAAACACACTCAAAACCCACAAATACCAAACTGAAGATTACTAAAACGCCATATTTGTGGGTTTTGTGTTGTGTTTTGGATGATAAGGCTTTGATTATCAAATGACTATCATTAGTGTGTTTTATGTTGATTATCATGTTGTGTTTTATATTCATAGTTCTACGATGGTGTGTTTGATGTTTTTATGGGCTGTTAGGGTTTGGATATTGTGTTTTAGTGATCTTCACTCTGTTATTTGTGGGTTTTGAGTATGTTTTATGCCTAAAATTATGGTTTTTATGACTTTGTACACTTTGTAGGAAAAATGGACTTTATAGCCTAACCTCACCCTATATATATATAAATATATATATATATATATATATGTATATATATATATATATATTTATATAAAAACCATAATTTTAGGCATAAAACATACTCAAAACCCACAAATAACAGAGTCCATTTTTTTTGCTTGTGAAACGCCATAAATGCAGTAAAACGCAAAAAACTCCAAAACTATAATGAAAGTAACTTACAGAAGTATTAATTAAAAAAAAAGCTAAAAATGACAAAAAAACCAAAAACTACAAAAACCATTCAAAAACGCCAAACCTGAAAAAGCTGAACAAAAAAAACAGTAAAAAATAGACAGTAAAACTGAAAAGACGACTACTTTATTAATATCATTTATTATAAATAAAATCCCGCCTAAACTACGCACCAAAAACATCCTATAAAGAGAGACTTCTCTGCACAAACAACTTATCACAAAACCAGAAACAAACGCCATATTCCCTAGAAATCATTCACTTTAAAACGCCAAAAAAATTTTTTTAAAAAGCCACAGATTCAGAACCTCGATTCTGCTATATTGAGTATTGATCTAAATGAAGTTTCACTCAATGGATTCTTCTCTGAGTTGGGTATGTCTATAATCTTTTGCTGAATGAGATGGACAAATATTCAAGACAAAGAGACTGATAACACTGATATGACATCATCCCACTTTGTTCTTGATGGATATATGGATGGCATGAAGGGATCAATACATTAGAGCAGGCGTTGATCTTCAACATGTCATAAAACAAAGTATATAACCATCCACCATAAAGGATGCCACAAAAAATAAGCATCTTCTAAAGACGGCCGTTATGTAGGAAAATAAGGATCTACATAAGGCATTTAAAAACAGGTTCAAAACACCAAAAAGGTTAAAGTAGAAGAGGCTGATGACAGTGAAGATTTGAATGAGAAATTAGATTGTAATTTTTAATTTTTTTTTCATTATCTATTGTTTGTTATGTAATTCTGTGTTGTTTACCATCTAATTCTCTGCTATTTTAAAAAGAGTAAAAAATGCCAAAATCTACAAACACCAAAACGTCTGATAGTGTGAGAACGAATGCTAGCAAAGTACGAGGTTGCTATATAAAACGCCAAAAACGCAAACAAAGTATTACTGAAAAAAATCAACACTAATTGACAGATAAAAATTGAAAGAAACAGTAAAAAAAGAGACGGTATCATTTATTGCCAAAAACATTAAAGTTATATTAATGTCACTACATGGAAAATTGAAATTTATTTATTTTTTCAAAACGCCATAATTGTCTGTCACATTATAAGCCTGTATCCTAATGGCAAAACACTTAATATTATAAAATCAAAGAAAATTACTGAAGTTTTTTAAATCAATAAAAAATACTTAAAACGCCAAAAATATTTACTATATTTCTGATATAAAAACAATAAAAACGCCGCGTATTTAATAAACGCCAAAAAGATGGAAAGATGAAGGGATACGCGTTAATAAAAAAGAAATATGAAAGGACAACCCCCCCCCCCCCCCCGGCCTTTCTCTAAGCGGCATGACACGGCGTTCTCACCGTTCTCACACTTTCTACCGTTTTCTCCTGATCCCGTTTCTCTCTCTCTCTCTCTCTATATATATATATATATAGGGAGAAGATCATGCGAGAACCACCTCTTATTGCGAGAACCGCGAGAACCAATGTGAACACAACCAAAAATGCCTAAAAATAGCTAAAAATCACACAAAATTTTTTTTTTTTGAATTTTTTAATATTTTTTATAAAAAAATCGCTACTTTTCGAAGCAAAAAAAAAAAAGATTTTTTAAAAATTTTTTTTTTATTTTTTTTTTGGCTTCGAAAAGTAGCGATTTTAACATAAAAAATATTAAAAAATTCAAAAAAAAAATTTTAGATTTTTTTAGATTTTTTTAGGTTTTTTGGGGGTTTAGTTTTTAGCATTTTAGCTTTGGGGGGGGGGGGGGGGGTTAGGTTTTTGGGGGGTGGGGGAGGGGGGTTTAGGTTTTTTTTTGGGGGGTGGGGGGGTTAGGTTTTTTTAGCTATTTTAGGTTGTGTTCACATTGGTTCTCGCGGTTCTCACAATAAAGGTGGTTCTCGCATGAGCTCCTCCATATATATATATATATATATATAAAATAATGAAAGGAGTTTTTATTTACACCATTTTCATTATTGTAATAATTATTTTATACAACCCTTAAATGGTATATTGAAAAAACACATCAACTAGAATTAGTTGTTGATGTTTTATTTAAGTTGTCCTTTGGTAAGCATGTTATGATGAAATTAAGATTTTTTAACACCAGGCTGGAATTAAAATACGATGATTTAGACACATTCTCAAATCTTAAACGCTTGTTATAAAGTCGTGCTTTCGCCCTAACGCGCGGGGACTTTTGTCAATTATTTATGTTTCTAATTTTTTTACTTCAATTATTCTTAATCAAATCATAGTTATTTTTAAATGTTTTGTTAAACTGTTATCTTTATTGTTAATAAATTTCTAAAGTAAAAATTTTATAGTTTTTTAACCTTTGTTAAAATTATTTTTTTATCTTTTTTTTAAATATTAAACCAATCCCTTTTTACTTACTTAGTGTTCATTGAGTGATACTATCAAACATAGACAATAAATAAAAGATTAAAAACCCACATAGTCGTAATAGTTTAACATATTATTTATAAAAACACCTAATTTTTAATAGAAAATATAAAAATTGAAAACAAAATACTTCATTTATATTTCTTTAAATTTTGTTAAAATATAGTACTGAGAAAAATACTAGTAATAAAAAGAAAAATAAAAAAAGGAATTGTTTATATATATATATATATATATAAAATCTTTTCTTTCTTTTTTTTGCACCCAATGTTTCTATTTAAATAAACATATAAATAACCATAACCAAATAGCAATTAATAATAATAATAATAATAATAATGCAAAGGAAAAAATAGATGGAAAACTAATGGTACTACTGACGTACCCTCTCCTTTCACATACTTAAGGATGAGGCCTGCGTGGGACCCGTACTTTTACTCCCACAAAGAGAGGGTACAACTAGTAGGGAGAATGGTGCATTTAAATCAACTCAAACTAAAAATGATTTAAGGTTTGACTTTTTTTTTTTGAACGACACTTTTTTTTAATTTCTGTCATCTGTAGGACTTGAATTCAAAATCTCATTTTTCAAAGTGTTTTAAAGAATTTGCCTTTGCTAATAGACCGCCACTCAGGTTTTACCTTGACGTTAAAAGAATATAGCAATTTAATTCTACTACATGCTACAATATACACATTTGAAAAAGAAAATAAAGACTGAAGTAAATATTTAAATCAAAATAAATATTATTGTTAAAAGGTATTTATAAAATACACGTGCTACATGGAAGGAACATAGATTCAAAACTAGTTAAAGTTAACGCTCGTGCGTCGGGCGGGCCTGTAAAATCGAACAAAAAGTAGACATAAAACGTTGAATCATGCATACGCGTTACAACGTGTTAATTCATAAAAATAAAAAAACTAGACCTAAACGTAAAACATAGAAAATTATAACCAAAACGTTGAACCATGGATACGTGTTACTACGTGTTAATTTACAAAAATTAGACCGAAACGTAAAATTTAGAAAATTGTAACCAACTTGGCTTAGATTCCACGTGTTGCGACGAGGTCGTTAAACTGGAAAATAGACATAAAAATGTTGAAGCGCAGACGCGCATTGCAACCTGTTAACTCGCAATTTTTTTTTACCAAAATGTAAAACATTCTCGTAAAAAATAACTAAGTTTAGAGGATAAAAAGTCACGTAAAAACCTTAATAATAATAAGTATAGTGTTTATTAAAATTTGGACTAAACTATAAGAGTTATACTATATTTTACTAATATATTAAGAGAAGAGAAGTAAAACTTGTTAATCCTATAAAGAGAAAATATTGAAAAAATATAGATTAAAGTAAGTACCCCAAACAAAGCACGATGTACAAGCAAGGAGAAACATCATAAATAGTACATGATAAGACACGATACGATAAGACACGATACATAAAATCCCATACACGACACGATATACACGAAAATTACCTGTTAATACCTGTTAACACGACTGTTCGACTGTTATACACGAAAATTACCTGTTAATACATGTTAACACGAACAAAAACACGAACATGACATGCTATCTGGGAGTTACAGAGGGAGTTTAGGGTTTTATTTTTTTTAATTGAATGAGGAATGAAAATAAAAAGGAATTAAGGAACCCGCATGCACATGGCTGATGAGTTTTATTTAATTTAATTTCTTACCGTGTACTAACAGGTATTAACAGGTATTTAACCTGTTTATAAACGAAAATTAACAGGTAATCTCGTGTCTATATGTTTGGTACACGATACCTGTTAAGGCCATACACGATACCTGTTAACTTCGTGTAGGTTCGTGTTGTGTATTCGTGTAAAATTGCCAGCCCTACAATTAACGCTTTTTAAATGTTAAAAAAAATCGATATAAAACTATAAAAAAATAACAGAACTTTTAAGCCTAAATAGTTTCAACTAGTGTGTAACAACCCTCGGTAAAACCAACACCCTCATAATATGTCTGATACTCTAGTATATTTTAGAATGTCCCAATATGTCTTTAAATACACCCCGTATGTGAAAACCGAGCCCGAAATATGTTATAATATATAAAATAAATAAAAATCTGAAAACAGTAAGTTGAGGCGGGCCGCATAGACCCACCCCAACCATTTACGCGTGCGGTATCAAGGTGGATACCGGATTCCTTTGAGTTTCTTTTGTTCAAACGGACTGCGTAAGACCCTGTTTAAATTAACGCGGGCCGCGAGAGATCAACAACGCGGAGACACCCTGACCTGACACGTGTCGACATCGTGGCGGGTCTAGATCATGACCGGGACAAGCTAGTCAGTTGACCAGGGTTGACGCGGGCCGCGTAACCCTCGTCTGTTCTTTACGCGGGCCGCGTGGAGACCAGTTTCAACAACTATATAAGCAGGCCATCGGGTTTCACTTTCCGTCGCTCATTTCTTTCTTTCTAAACGAATTTATGAAGTTATAAGCATAATAGTCGGGTATTATACCCCTAATTAGCGAGGTTCTGCTCCGTTGTAAGTATTATAACCCCAGTTTCGTAATAGATATGATGCCCGATTGATTTAGGGTTCCGTAACAACTGTCGTGGTTCTGCCCGACGTAGTTGTTGGAATGCCGTCTCGGGGAGGGTATCATTAATATTTTCAAAGGGTTATGATACTAACCAATGTACATTTGTATAAATTATAGATTATATCCAGGAAACCCTTACGCGAAGTCTAAGATAGCAATGTGAGTTTATCCTCTTTTTTTTTTAACCTTTTTGGATTGTTTTACAAAACCTTAATTGTTTTACAATGCGATTAAGCAGTGATTGAGTCTTTGTAGTTCTTTAATTACTGCCGGTATTATGGGGTTTTGTATACAAAATTTATTACTACGAGTAGTAGTAAGTCGGAATGACAGTACATTACCATTGGACGACGAGTTAGCCAATGGGTAATTTGACCATAGCCATAGATCCGGTCGAGTGGCAAATACTGAATGAGTAATTGTGTAGAAATAAACAATGTGATCACTCTCAATATTGTTTTAATTGATAAAATGTTTCTTGATTAAACTGGGATTCACTCACCAGTATTTCCGACTGACAAATGTTTTTAAAACGCGTTACAGGTAACACAATGTGAACAGCCAATTAGTGAAAAGCCAGCTGGAGAGCACTGAAGGCTTGGGAAAAATGTGGCTATAAAAGTTACCTAATAAACGATGTTTTAAATTCAATAAAATGGGGTTTGTCCCTATAAATGTACTGAAATAAGAAACTTGGGTTTTGCCCAAGTGATTACTAATATCAAATATGGTGGTTTTACTCTGATAAACATTTCCTAACTACGGTCCTGATGTAAATTCTGCTGCAAGATTAAATAACTGATACCACCAAACTCTGAGCTCGCGTCCGCCCGTTCCCGAGACAGATAAGGGATCGGGGGTTGCGACAGAAGGTGGTATCAGAGCCTAGCCACTGGTCTGAGCCAAAGAAGTGTTCTGCTGACACTTAAATTCTAAATTTTGTGTTAGGAAATAAATTACGGAAATAAATGCATAACTGTCTTTATTTGTTATGTATTATTTGACCATTTGTTAGTTTACAGTATGAGTGATCAAGGACCCTCAGACATGAGTCGTCAGTTGTCTAATTCACCTAAGAGTTAAGATACTTCTTCACAACCTGCCCTTTCTGGGTATTCTGCTGATCAGGAAGAAGGAGTGTTTGCTTTTAAAGCTCAGTCAGAAGAGCCATTCCCTCATAAGAAATGTAACATTCCCAAAATTTTTATATAAAATATATAAAAACTTATGTTATTAAAAAGAATGCATCATGGGTAAGTTGACCAATAGAAATATAAGGTAGTTTGACAAAACATAGAAACCATTTAAATAATTAAATTATAAAAATATATGGTATTTGAACCTACTCTGTTTTTAATAAAACTTTGTTCAAAATGTAGAAAAAAAAATATATTCATTCTAATGGCATATTCAGCATTTTATAAAACGTCATATTTTATAAGTTATACGCGCCAAATAAGTGAAACAGTTAAATTAATTATAATATACATAATAATAATATAATTTTCAAAATGAAAGTTTAAAGTTACATGTATACGTGTACATTATATCCGATTTTTATAAATCAAATAATAATAATAAAATAAAACAATAAAACTCATAATGAAAGTCTTTTGCATACATGTACGTATGCATGACAATCTAGATAAGAATGAATTCAATTTAGATTGTGTACGTGTAGGATTGAAATCAGTTTTGCGTGAAATCCAAGTTCAGTAACAAGTATAAATAAAAGGCAGGTATTGAAGTTTCAAACTGCTCAGTCCTTTTCAATCCCTCTCTCTCTCTAAAAAAAATTCTACCTTTTTAATAATAGTAAGGTCCTGACCCGTTTTAAGTATTTTAAACCTTGATCACTGATACCCTGTCCGACTGACGTAGGACCCCGTAACGTATGTCAAGGCTCTGCCTAAATTCGTTGGGGTTCTGTCTCGTGACGTAGGGATAAAGTAGAATTGGGTCACTATACTTAATATGAGTGCACTATATATTTTATTAAATAATCCAGGAGTTGTACCAAGATATATCAACCCTCCAAAATACTTCTGACACCCCAAATATATTTAGAATACCCCTATATGTTTTTAAATACACCCCGTATGTGAAAACCGAGCCCGAATTACAATATAGCATTAAAAATAAATGAAAAACAAGAAATATTAAGTTGAGGCGGGCCGCGTAGGACCCACCCCAATCTTACGCGGGCGGTATGAAGGTTAACCACTGAATTCGTTGAGTTTTAAGCTTAGGCGGGCCGCGTAAATCAACCCAGTTAAGTTAACGCGGGCCGCGAGAGGTTCAGAATGGTGGCGCAGCCCGGTGATGACATGTGTCATCATCGTGGCGGGTCTAGGCGATGATCAGGACAAGCTATACGTTGACCTTGGGTCAACGCGGGGCGCGTAAGCCCTGCTCTCATGTTACGCGGGCCGCGAGAGAGTCCAGTATTAGCACTATATAAAGGAGCCATCGGGTTCAACTAGAATTCGCTCACAATTCGTTTCTCAATCTTAATTTCTGAATAGAAGGCATAATACTCGGGTATTATACCCCCTAATTAGCGAGGTTCTGCTCCGTTGTAAGTATTATAACCCCAGTTTCATAATAGAGACGCTGCCCGATTGATTTAGGGTTCCGTAACAACTGTCGTGGTTCTGCCCGACGTAGTTGTTGGAATACCGTCTCGGGGAGGGTATCATTAATATTTTCAAAGGGTTATGATACTAACCTATGTACATTTGTATAAATTATAGACTACTCCCAGGAAACCCTTACGCGAAGTCTAAGATAGCCATGTGAGTTTATCCTCTTTTTGTTAACCTTTTTGGAATGTTTTACAGAACCTTAATTGTTTACAATGGGATTAAGCGGTGATTGAGTCTTTGTAGTTCTTCAATTACTGCCGGTATTATGGGGTTTTGTATACAAAATTTATTACTACGAGTAGTAGTAAGTCGGAATGACAGTACATTACCATTGGACGACGAGTTAGCCAATGGGTAATTTGACCATAGCCATAGATCCGGTCGAGTGGCAAATACTGAATGAGTAATTGTGTAGAAATAAACAATGTGATCGCTCTCAATACTGTTTTAATTGATAAAATGTTTCTTGATTAAACTGGGATTCACTCACTAGTATTTCCCACTGACAAATGTTTTTAAACACGTGTTTCAGGTAACAAAATGTGAAAGCCAAGTAGTAAAAAGCCAGCTCGAGAGCACGGACGGCTTGTTAAACTGTGGCTATAAAAGTTATCTAAAATACGATGGTTTAAATTCAATAAAGTAGGGTTTATCCCTATAAGTATGTTGTAACAAGAAACTTGGGTTTTACCCATATGATTATTAAAATAAAATATGGTGGTTTTACTCTGATAAACATTTCCTAACTACGGTCCTGATGAAATTTCCGCTGCCAAATTAATAAATATTGATACCACCGCCACTGAGTTCGCGGCCGCCCGTTCCCGGGACAGATAAGGGATCGGGGGTTGTGACAGAAGGTGGTATCAGAGCCTAGCCACTGGTTCAAGCCAAAGAAGTGTTCTGTTGACACTTAAATTCTAAATTATGTGTTAAGAAATAACTTATGTGATTATGTGTTTTATGTTATTTGACTATTTGTTAGTCTACAGTATGGGTAAGCAAAGAATTTTGGATATCTATCGTCAACTAGATAGTTCACCAAAAGATAAGGGAACCTCACTTCAACCAAATCACTCAGGATACTCAGCAGATATTGAGGAAGGAATATTTATTCGTAAGGCACAGTCTGAGAAACCATTTACCATTAAGAAGAGAAGTTGGATTATTAGCAAAAGTCGAGAGAAAATAAAGAAATCACAACCAAAGGGAGCGATAATCAATCAGGAAATAAATGCACGAACTCAGGAAACAGACAATAAACTACTAGGGGAAGATGAATTAGATGAACAATGGGTAAATCTCCATATGTTAGCCACTACAGCAGTAAATGCTAACTTATATTAAATAGTTGAACGGCCAAACTAGTACCAGCACCCATGCCACCTATGAGCTAGAAACTTTAAAAGAACTTTGCCCATTAGACAACAACTTAGTAGAAACAGAAGATAGAATAAACCTTACATAAAGGCATGTTGAGCATAATACTCCTATAACCTAGATAGACTAAATCTAGTTACGGATGCATAATCACTAGTATATTTTGAATTCCAGTTGTAGTTTGTAATAAATACATATATATATAAGTCGCAATGCTCGCCGTTTTTAATCAATCTATTTTTATGATTGTACCCAAATATTTGTACTAAAAATTTGTCTGTGATAGTTAACACCACCCACTCAAATAATATCATAATATACATCAAACTAAGTTGATTATTAACAAAGCAGTCATATTTATGACTCTCTTTTTAGAACCAATTATTTACTTTGGTTTAAAATACATATTGAAATATATGGTATAAAGCTTTAAAACTTTGTAGTTTTAATAGTATTGTTTCAAAATAATTTATATTCCAATAAAAAAAAAAACCGAAGCTATTAAATAAACCGAAAAGAATTCTAAGAAGTAATAAAATCTTTAAAAGATTGCTTTAGTGGATCTAGCCAAAGCAAGTTTTGAAACCCAGGTGTACCAATTTCTCACTCTATTTTATCATTTCTGGTTTATAACTATTTGACCATAAGACTTCATACTTTCATAATTTTGTGAAATAATTAATGTTGGGATTACTTAAAGATTTCTATTAAAATACTTAGTAATAAAATAGATGGTTAAATGAATATGATGGGTATTCATGATTAAATAAAATCATTTAAATTTTTTTAGAAAATTGGTTTGGTTAGACTACGTAGAAAAGGCCTAACTAAACGATGAAAGCATTTTTATAGATCTTTAATATTAAGATAGGTCCAGCAAGTGTTTGTTAGCACATGGTTTGTTGGTTTGCCTAAACCCATAAATTAATTATTTTATTAAGATGTTCTTTCTCAAAATAATTTATTAGTTTAAACTTAAATTTATTTTGTAGTACATCTTTGGAGTATCTTTAACGAAATATTTGAGGAAAATATTCATTTTTCAAACAGGTGTTAAAGTTTGAAAAAAAAAATAGAAATCCACTAGTACATATGGATATCTATCCTACACGGGTTTCGTTTGGAAAATAATTTGATATCTAAAATCTAATATAAATTTTTTTCAAATATTCGACTCGTACAGTAAGTCAAATACATTTTTTTTGACTTATATATTACACTTATAATCTTATAACTCATGATATTTGAGTTCATCCGTACCTTTTATATTATTGGTATAATGATAAAATATTTTACAATGATATATGAATAGTATATTTTACTATAAGATAGTACAGTAAGTAAAAGATATATTTTATATCTAAAATTTTAATAAAATATCATGGTGTAATAAATTTTAATAAGTATAATATAGTATATGCACTTATGTTATAAGTCCGTCGCAAGTTTATTAAAATGTAACAAGGCTATTAGATCTTTTTACTAGAATATGTATACAAATCCTGTTTTCTCATAAGTATAAGTATATTATACTATACGAAAATAATATACTGTATATTTTTTATCCTTGCACATTTACTTATGGTAAAAGATTAGATAATTAAATTTTTAGAAGTAAGGATATTGCAACAGTGAAAACATCTTTTCTTATCCTACTTAAATCAATAATTTAGTATCTATTTATTTTACCTGGCACGTAAAAATGTTCCTAAACATTCATTTTTCTCACACTAGAATTAAAAATGGATGCCCCACATAAGAATAGTTGAATCAAATGTGTGTTTAGTACATTTGTCCTTTATAAAACTTTATTTAAAAATCAGATTACAATTTTAATATTGTAATATCTTTAAATAAATTATTATTGTATGGGATATACATGCATATTTCAATACATGTATATTACTCAAATATAGTTAGAATCAATTTTAGAAACGTCAAACTCTGTATTACTTACCATAAGTACTTCTTTGAATAAATAATATAATATACAATAAATTGATAGTTAAGTTTTGATACTTTATGGTTCAACCCACTAGTTAAAAATAAATTTATTCCCATGAGTCCAGAAAGTTCATATTTTGAGTAATTCATTTCTTTAAATCTTTTATTGATCCATCCTTAAAACTCCAAAATATTGTGTTCAATAAATTTAAACAGAAGTTTATTTCAATATACTACTTTTATCAAAGGATAAAATAAAGTCATGAAAATAAGCTTGATGATGGGTACCATTGGATGTATAGTATTATTTTTATAAAATAATTTAGTATTATATATATGTGTGTAAATATTACGTAAGTTTAATATTAACTAGAAATTTGAAAATTCTATACACATATATGCATATACCTGATAGAATTTCTTAATGGTATACCCAATATAATCCCTTCTGTAAGATAAACATAAGAGAAAATGTCATTGGTAATTCATATGAAAATATGAAGCCATTATAAGAATAAATCATGACACCTATTATGTTTTAAAATGCCATCTGTCTCAATAAAATATTCCTTGCGATGGAATCTAACAATATATAAGCATAAATAAAGTTAGCTGTAAGTATACTTATTGCATTGAACCTAGCTATAGTATCAATGGAGACAATGATATATTTGAAACTCCATTCTCCAACCAAAAGAAAACCACAACCATAATAATATCTATGCTTAAATGAAAGAGTTGGGATATTGATATTCACTGGTAACAACCAGGACAATATTTAGACTTGAACCTAAGAAGAATGCCTTAGTATAAAGTTTTGAGATAAGCCAATTACTTGCATAGATAAAGTGTGATGGTTATTGGTATCCGGTGAGGATGATGACTAGAACAGTGCATGTACGATAAATAAGCGATAACAACTGGCCACTGTTATTTCTTGTTTATTAATACTACTCGGTTCTAGAATACTATCCAACATGAGAATACTGATTTCCTTGTTTCTTGATGCAAACTATAATAAACGATGTACTTTCAAAATCCTAATTTGAGAGAAGTCTATTTAGGGGAAATACCATGATAATTACCTCTCCGGCAAAACTGGGTATGGTGCGGTAGACTCTCCAGCTTGTCCGGGTGAGATGGGGATTACCTCTCCGGCGAGACCGGGTGAGATGGGATATGTGTTATGATAATGGAATTCCCTAAATAGTACCCTGACCTGATGTCTGACTTGTGAATCTGTTAAATACGTTTACATTATGGATAATGTGCATACTACAGTATATGAAATATTATATAGACATGTATGTCTATGAGGAAATCCAAGGACCATATTAATTGACAATTAGGGATAAATTACGAACAAGTGTGTCAATGATAATTTTAGATTTATTTATTAGGAATCTCTCGTATACGTCTCTAAATTCCGATATCAAACACTATTTCGTTTGATCATCCGTCTCGAAATTCGTACGACAAGATGAACGGAAGGAATTTTTTAAGTTGAACGCCATCGAAAGTATAAGAATTTCCTTTGCAATTATTGACGCATTAGGAAGCCTGTAACTAAAAGTTGTGCTAAGACACAACACATCTAAACACTTACGCTAATAATTTTACCTTCATTAAGAAACTCTTGAGAAGATAAGAATCTCAAAACATAGAGAATAGTTCTGGTCAAAGTAAAGTAGAATTCAAAATAAAGACCAGAATATACATAGAAACTAAACTAACTAAAAAATATTCATCCATATTTCAAGGAATCTCGAGGACGAGATTTAAAACAAGGTGGGGAGAATGTAACATTCCCAAAATTTTTATATAAAATATATAAAAACTTATGTTATTAAAAAGAATGCATCATAGGTAAGTTGACCAATAGAGATATAAGGTTGTTTGACAAAACATAGAAACCATTTAAATAATTAAATTATAAAAATACATGGTATTTGAACCTACTCTGTTTTTAATAAAACTTGGTTCAAAATGTAGAAAAAAAATATATTCATTCTAATGGCATATTCAGCATTTTATAAAACGTCATATTTTATAAGTTATACGCGCCAAATAAGTGAAACAGTTAAATTAATTATAATATATATAATAATAATAATATAAATTTCAAAATGAAAGATTAAAGTTACATGTATACGTGTACATTATATCCGATTTTTATAAATCAAATAATAATAGAATAAAACAATAAAACTCATAATGAAAGTCTTTTGCATACATGTACGTATGCATGACAATCTAGATAAGAATGAATTCAATTTAGATTGTGTACGTGTAGGATTGAAATCAGTTTTGCGTGAAATCCAAGTTCAGTAACAAGTATAAATAAAAGGCAGGTATTGAAGTTTCAAACTGCTCAGTCCTTTTCAATCACTCTCTCTCTATAAAAAAAATTCTACCTTTTTAATAATAGTAACGTCCTGACCCGTTTTAAGTATTTTAAACCTTGATCACTAATACCCTGTCCGACTGACGTAGGACCCCGTAACGTATGTCAAGGCTCTGCCTAAATTCGTTGGGGTTCTGTCTCGTGACGTAGGGATAAAGTAGAATTGGGTCACTATACTTAATATGAGTGCACTATATATTTTATTAAATAATCCAGGAGTTGTACCAAGATATATCAACCCTCCAAAATACTTCTGACACCCCTAATATATTTAGAATACCCCTATATGTTTTTAAATACACCCCGTATGTGAAAACTGAGCACGAATTACAATATAGCATTAAAAATAAATGAAAAACAAGAAATATTAAGTTGAGGCGGGCCGCGTAGGACCCACCCCAATCTTACGCGGGCGGTATGAAGGTTAACCACTGAATTCGTTGAGTTTTAAGCTTAGGCGGGCCGCGTAAATCAACCTAGTTAAGTTAATGTAACACCCCAAAAACAGGTTTGGTAATCAAACCCCGTTAATACTAAAAGACGGGTAAAGTACCGTTAGCGGTAGAAGTAACCCGGTAAATATTAGGATTTAAATGAATAAACCTAATATTTAATAAAATGCGAATGAATACTTTTAAGGAAATAAGTTTATAAAAGGCCCGAGTTAACGGGACTTAAAAATAAAACGGGTTATAATTTCCCCGAACCCACTAAGTAACTAGGAATATCAACCTAGTTAAATATGTGCCTTAAAACAAAGAAGGAAACTTGGGAAATAACCCTTATTATAAAGCTACAAACTAGAGGGGCCAATGTAGGATAACTTAAAAAGTTATTTAATAAAACAAAAAAAAAAATAATAATACACACACACAGTGTGTGCGTGTTCTTCTGATCGACCAGGAGGGTGCTCCAAGGAGCAAAACCCTAGTTCACACTAAATGGCTAAATTGAAGCTCGAATCAAGACTCAAATCACTGCATGAACACATAAAAACGATCACCTAGTCATGGGGATCACAAGGTATGTTGAATTTTGCTATTTGGTGAAACTTTGAAATCTTGATGAACTATCATAATCAAAATTCTGGAGTGAATGATGAATCTATGGGTATAGTTGTGATGAAATTCATGTTTAGAAACAAACCCTAGTTGAAAACTCAAAGGATTAGTGTTAAAAACTAAGGATTTGATGTATTCCCTTGTATGTGCTAAGTGGGTTTTGGCTAAATAATGAAGATGATGATATGTTTGTGCTAGAAATCATCATAATTGATAGTTGAAGCAAGCTACTTAAACAAATTGCAAGTTTGAGTATTTGCTTATACATGATTCGAAATGGGTTTTGAATGTTGTAGTGAAATTAGTGATTTAATTCATGAATATGGATGTTTGAAATCATGTTAACTACTAATTGATAGGTAGAACTTGAATATATTAGGCGTTCGGATGAATGCTAGTGGTATGACGAAATGGGTTTCACTCGTATATGAGGGACCCTTAGTCCCTGCAAATTGAATGAACAAATTAGTCTTGATAATCACTTGAACAAGATAAAGTGTTGAAAATGTAATAAACTCGGCTAGAACCTTGGTTAAAAGTGTGGCCTAAAGATAATGCCTACCGAGTAATAAAAGAATGCCTAAACTAGTTGATGAACTTGAATGTGCATCTTGTATATTAATGGGCATTTGACTTTTAAAAAGTCAAACCAACCTACCATACGATAAATGGTAATTTTTGATATGAAATGCGTAAGGTGGAATAATCGTATTAAATTATGATTAAACTAACCACCTTGAAAACGATGATGATAGTTTGACGCGTAACAAGCTAGGTGGAAGCTTGATGAGGGAGCTGGTCAAACGAATCAAGAAGGAAAGGAAAAGCGTAGTTCGGATGTGAGGTAAGTTAAGCTTACACCCTTTTTACTTTTATTACAAAATGCTTATTTGTGAGCATGGAATACGATTTATATTAAGTAAATGAAACATGATGTTCCGACGCGATATAATGCTAGTCGGAACAAATGAAAATGGTGAAATGGTAATCCGGACATGGGTTAACGAATAGATAAAGGGATTTAAAACGACACCATTTGGCATAAGTCATAATGGGTCAAATAAAACAGGAAACGACTTTCAAGTTGGATGATTTCAGAAAGTAACCGGGATAGGTTAAAGGGGTGAAATGGTAATTAAGTGCCATCTTATAATGACAATTGGTCATTTTGACTAAACGGGTCAAATGGTGTTGTTAACACCATTTGTCAATAAAATTTGATGATTTCTTGTTGAGTTTTGTGATCACAGGAATTAACACATGGTTAGCATTGCTATTATCTAGATATTAATAGCGAAAGGTATTAAAACGGGTCAATATGTTGATCCGAGCCAGGTACGCATAATTATGTTGTAGTTAAAAGTGCTATTTTGGTCAAATAATTGGTGAGAGTCCTTCGTTGTAAAAGAAGGACCAAAATCGACCAAAACGCCCTTGTAGGCTAAATTGAACAAACAACCCTTAAAGGTTGTTTGGAAACGAATTTCGTGATTAGATAAATACTTAGAATAAGCATAGAAGTTGAAAGATGTAACAAGTTAGTCAAATGGCTCTATTTGAGTCTTGCCGTAAAATAATAATCCGAGGGGTAAAACTCGGAACATATAGATATCCATATTAGATCCAACACAATTATAGTTGTGGTGGAAGATTACTTGATAAGAAATGTAGGAATAAGATGCTAGAAATGAATGAAAGCGATTTCAAGCTTTAAAGTGCTTAAATACCCTTAACGGGTCAAAATAAGCATATGAGCGAAAACGGGTTTAAATTGTGTAATAAACCTATGATTAGAACCTAATATGGTAGGTAACATTAATTTGAAGAAGTGTATGTGATATAGGAATCAAACAAATACGTTTTTTTGATAAAATGCATAAACGGGTTAAAATTCGGTAAAAAGGTAACGAGTTAAAGGCTTATAAGTCTCAAAATTTCTTATGTTGGATGTAGGATTTTAACTCCATAAGATGGAGGATTAAATTACGGACGCGTAGGAAAAAGAATCGGGTAAAACGGATCAATAACGAAGAAGTTATGGCCGTTTCCGTAAAAACTGGCATAGCTGAACTGAGCTGCAGCCTGCTGGAAACTGGTCTCCCCCGCGTGGCGCGAGGGAGCAACGTGGCGCCGTCGCGTGGCGTGACGGAGCCCTGTTTTGGCGAAATTTTTTTATTTTAATCAGTTTCGCTTCCCGGACTCGTTTAAATACGTTCTAAGTTACGTATGACTAATCCAACTCATGTTTTATGAGTTTCAGGTATTATTTTAGCACCGGCGGACGATCAAGCACAACGAAGAACCGAACACGATCAAGAAATAAGCTTCCGCACTATGTATCGTTGTTTTGTTAAATGACGAACTCAAACATGTTATTTTGTATAGTTTTAATTATGTAAATAAAGTTTAATGAAACCCGTATTTTCAATGTATTGAAATTCTAATTACCCGTTTATTTTCGTAAATTATACGAAAATCGTTAAATAATAATAAGGGTGTTTCAGTTGACGCGGGCCGCGAGAGGTTCAGAATGGTGGCGCAGCCCGGTGATGACCCGTGTCATCATCGTGGCGGGTCTAGGCGATGATCAGGACAAGCTATACGTTGACCTTGGGTCAACGCGGGGCGCGTAAGCCCTGCTCTCATGTTACGCGGGCCGCGAGAGAGTCCAGTATCAGCACTATATAAAGGAGCCATCGGGTTCAACTAGAATTCGCTCACAATTCGTTTCTCAATCTTAATTTCTGAATAGAAGGCATAATACTCGGGTATTATACCCCCTAATTAGCGAGGTTCTGCTCCGTTGTAAGTATTATAACCCCAGTTTCATAATAGAGACGCTGCCCAATTGATTTAGGGTTCCGTAACAACTGTCGTGGTTCTGCCCGACGTAGTTGTTGGAATACCGTCTCGGGGAGGGTATCATTAATATTTTCAAAGGGTTATGATACTAACCTATGTACATTTGTATAAATTATAGACTATTCCCAGGAAACCCTTACGCGAAGTCTAAGATAGCAATGTGAGTTTATCCTCTTTTTGTTAACCTTTTTGGAATGTTTTACAAAACCTTAATTGTTTACAATGGGATTAAGCGGTGATTGAGTCTTTGTAGTTCTTCAATTACTGCCGGTATTATGGGGTTTTGTATACAAAATTTATTACTACGAGTAGTAGTAAGTCGGAATGACAGTACATTACCATTGGACGACGAGTTAGCCAATGGGTAATTTGACCATAGCCATAGATCCGGTCGAGTGGCAAATACTGAATGAGTAATTGTGTAGAAATAAACAATGTGATCACTCTCAATACTGTTTTAATTGATAAAATGTTTCTTGATTAAACTGGGATTCACTCACCAGTATTTTCCACTGACAAATGTTTTTAAACACGTGTTTCAGGTAACAAAATGTGAAAGCCAAGTAGTGAAAAGCCAGCTCGAGAGCACGGACGGCTTGTTAAACTGTGGCTATAAAAGTTATCTAAAATACGATGGTTTAAATTCAATAAAGTAGGGGTTATCCCTATAAGTATGTTGTAACAAGAAACTTGGGTTTTACCCATATGATTATTAAAATAAAATATGGTGGTTTTACTCTGATAAACATTTCCTAACTACGGTCCTGATGAAATTTCCGCTGCCAAATTAATAAATATTGATACCACCGCCACTGAGTTTGCAGCCGCCCGTTCCCGGGACAGATAAGGGATCGGGGGTTGTGACAAGAAACGAGGATGGTTCAGTAAGGAAGCTTTTGCTCGTAGGAAAAGAATGTGAAAGTTGCAACAGCAAAGAGTTTTAGCAGCCGCTAAGCGAAAAACAGATGCCCATACACAGGATATGCTTAATAGAAGCCTAGCTAATTTCCATATCCTAGCTACAACTGCTGCTGACCCAAGTCTGGAACAACTAGTAGCCCCACAACCACAAAACCCAGAACAACCCATGGAGATAGAAAACCCTGAAAACCAGGTGGAGATGCATGACTTTAACCCAGAAGAAATCCCTAGGGTACCTGCACCAAACCCTCTAGACCCAAATTACGACCCCTGGTAGGACGATAATAGGGACTTTGTGCAACGTTACCCTATTCATGAAAACCCACCCATACAGAACATAGAAGCCTATCCAGGTATGGACCTTTTAGATCCCTATTACCATGATGAATATATTAGGGAGATTTTAGAAGATCCTTACCGATTTCAGGCACTTTCACCCCCATATCAGGAACCCGCACCCCAGATTCCAAACCCAGTCCGAGAACCTGCACCCCCAATGAGTGCAGAAAATGTCCAAGAACTTAGGACTTTGGGGAGGAAATTTTAGAAAGCAGTGAGAGAATGTGTCAGGTGGGAGAGCGTCTCGTATGGAAATACGATGAGCGCAATATGGATTTTTGTATAAATCCATATCCATGAATGTGAGAAGGGAGGAAACGGTAGTAATAATAATATAATATAATAAAAATAAAATAAAATATGTGTGTACGGATGCATATTACTATTATTGTGATTCTATTCCTGTTGGTATTGTAATTTTATTTCAGTACTAGTGTGTAATAGACGCATAGTATATGAAAAAAAAAGTATAGTCGCAATGATCGACGCTTTTGGCAAAAATGCGTTTCATGTGATTAACTATATTAAGATATTATTTGTGATATTAATATGAGGTAATTGTTTAAATTTCAGATGGCCAACGAAGGAAATCAAGGAAATCTGAATAATGATAACCAGAGTAACATTAACGTGGTTAATGAGAATCCAAGCATCAATAACAATAACAATCAAGTGGATAATAGTGCTATCCAACACATAGTAGCACAAGGAATTATAGATGCAATGCCATTTATTCTTCAAACTGTTAAGGATGCTGATAATAAAAGTAAGCATAGCAGTAAGCGACCAAGTGAACCAGAACACAGCGTGAACAATGGACCAATAATTCAATTGCCTATTCCCAAAAGAAGAAGAACCGTGTCTTACGGTTGTTCATATAAAGAATTCTGGTCTTGTAAACCAATGGAATTCTCGGGCAACGAAGGGGCCAGTACAACCTTACGCTGGATAGAAAAGACCGAGGCAGTCTTAAGGATAAACAAGTGTGCTGAAGAAGATAAGATATTGTTTTCTTCTAATCTGTTTAAGAATGCAGCACTAGAATGGTGGAACACTATCCTCTAAACAAGAGGAAGTGATAGAACCTATAATATGGAATGGAAGAATTTAAGGACAAGGTAGAAAGGAAATTATGCCCACCCAATGAAAAGGAACAGATTGCAAACAAATTCCTAAACCTTAGGATGACTGGTGTGGATAGTAAGGGATATACTAAAATATTCTTTGAATATGCCAGAATAGTACCAACCCTTGCTTCACCAGAACCAGTGTTAATCTCCCGTTATATTTGGGGATTAATTGGAGAGATAAGACACGTAGTCAAGGCAGCTAGACCTCAAACTATAGAAGAAGCTGTAGAACTAGCAAATACCTTGACAGATGAATTAGTCCGTACCCGAGAGGAGGATCAAAGAAAGAACCTAACCCAAAAGCTCACACAAGAATTTCGTTCTGGAAATTTTAATCGTGGGAAAAATATAGGTTCTATCTCTACACCTTACTGTAGGAATTGCAAAAGAAAGCATTCAGGAAGATGCTCCATATACTGTAACTTTTGCAAAATATCGGGACACAAGGAAGAAAGCTGCAGGAAGAAAGCTAACAGCCGGGTATGTTACAATTGCGGAGAATAAGGTCATATCAAGCTAAATTGTCCAAAATTAGCTCCAGCTCTAGACAACAAGAATACTAAAAATTCTAGAGCATTTGTTCTGACTGCAGATGAAGCCAAGATGATTCCAGATGTCATAGCTGGTACGTTTTTAGTTAATGATGTCTTTGCTAAAGTATTATTTGACTCTGGTGCAAACCAAAGTTTTATTAATACATCATTTTGCAAATTTCTAAATCAGTCATTAACTAAACTACTACTAGAATGCCTAGTAGAGACAGCCAATGGAGAAACTGTTAGAATTTCTGAAATCTTGCAGGGAGCAAGCATAGAAATTTTAAATCAGAAGTTTATTGCAAATCTTTATCCCATGAATCTGGCAGGATTTGATGTTGTTTTAGGAATGGATTGGTTAATAGCCAATAAAGCCAGTATTTTATGTGATCAAAAGTCAATCCAAGTAAATTCACCAAAAGGTAAAACGATCACAATTAAAGGAGATAAGCTCTCTAGATCCACAAAATTCATCTATGTGATGAAAACTGCAAATTATATAAGAAAAGGATCATTAGTGTATTTGATTTCTATAATCACTAACACTAAAGGAAATGATTTAAAAGATATTCCAGTAGTATCTTAGTTTTCAGATGTATTTCCAGAAGAATTGCCAGGGCAACCTCCGGATAGAGAAGTTGAATTCAGAATCCATTTAATACCAGGAACATCACCAATTGCCAAAGCACCTTACCATTTGGCACCTGCAGAAATGCAAGAATTAAAGAAACAATTAGATGAATTGTTGGAGAAAGGATTCATACAGCCAAGTTCGTCGCCATAGGGAGCGCCGATATTGTTTGTTAAAAAGGACGGATCAATGCGTATGTGCATTGACTATCGTGAATTAAACAAGGTCACGATTAAGAATCGGTATCCATTACCAAGAATCGATGATCTGTTTGATCAACTACAAGGAGCTCGATTTTTCTCAAAAATCGATTTAAGGTCAGGATATCATAAATTAAAGGTACAGGAAGAGGACATTCCTAAGACCGCTTTTAGAACAAGGTATGGCCATTATGAATTTACTGTCATGCCATTTGGTTTAACCAATGCCCCAGCTGCATTTATGGACATGATGAACTGAATATGTAAGCCATATTTGGATAAATTCATAATTGTTTTCATAGATGATATTCTAATTTATTCTAAGAATAAAGAAGATCATGCAAAGCATTTGCACGCACTTTTGAGTTTACTAAGAAAGGAAAAGCTTTATACTAAGTTTTCAAAGTGCGAGTTTTGGTTAGAACAGGTACAATTCCTTGGACATTTAGTAAACCATGAAGGAATCCATGTAGATCCAACAAAGATCGAGGCGATTACTAAATGGAAAACCCCTAAGTCACCAACCGAGGTTAGAAGTTTCTTAGGATTGGCCGGTTATTATATAAGGTTTATTCAAGATTTTTCTAGAATAGTCATTCCCTTAACTAAGCTAACCTGTAAATCTGTTAAGTTTGAATGGGGAGTAAAACAAGAAGAAGCCTTTAGAATCCTTAAACGAAGATTAACCCATACACCCATACTAGCATTACCAGAAGGAACTGAAGACTTCGTAGTCTATTGTGATGCTTCTAAATTAGGTTATGGATGTGTGTTGATGCAACGCCAAAAGGTTATAGCTTATGCATCTAGACAACTTAAGAATCATGAAGAAATTTATTCAACTCATGATCTAGAATTAGGAGCTATAATTTTTGCTCTTAAGATTTGGAGACATTACCTTTATGGTAGTAAGTTTACCATTTTCACTGATCATAAGAGTTTAAGGTATGTTTTCAAACAAAAGGAGTTGAATATGAGACAAAGACGTTGGATGGAATTGCTTAGTGATTATGATTGTGATATCCAGTATCATGAAGGAAAAGCAAATGTAGTAGCAGATGCATTAAGTCGAAAGTATCATGAAAAGCCAAAAAGGGTACGTTCTCTTAAATTAAATCTGCAAGTAGATTTAAATAATCAGATAAGAGAAGCACAAGAATCAGTAATCAAGGATGATTCTGAAAAATTAAAAGGTATGCTAAAAGAATTGGAACAAGGAATAGATGGAATTTGGAGATTCCATGAAAAGAGAATGTGGATACCTAAATTAGGAAATCTACGTCATCGTATATTAGAAGAGGCCCATAAGTCTAAATATACGATGCATCCAAGAAGTGATAAAATGTACCAGGATTTAAGGAAAAATTTCTGGTAGATAGGAATGAAAAAGGACATAGCAGCCTATGTTTCTAAATGTTTAACATGTTTACAAGTCAAAGCTGAACACCTGAAACCCTCAGGTTTGTTACAGCAATTAGAAATGCCAGTGTGGAAATGGGAATTAATAACAATGGATTTTGTTACTAAATTACCCAAAACTAAGAAAGGAAATGATACAATCTGGGTGATTGTAGATAGGCTAACCAAGTCAGCTCATTTCCTACCAATGAAGAAAACATTCAGTATGGAACAATTAGCCAAATTATATGTAAATGAAATTGTTTCTTTACATGGAATTCCTTTATCAATTGTTTCTGATAGGGATAGTCGATTTACCTCTCATTTTTGGTTAAGTTTCCAAAAGGCAATGGGAACCAAGTTAAAGCTAAGCACACCTTATCATCCTCAAACGGATGGACAAAGTGAAAGGACAATTCAGACAATGGAAGACATGCTTAGAGCTTGTGTAATCGATTTCGGAGGTAATTGGGACGATCACTTACCTTTAATAGAATTTTCTTATAATAATAGTTATCACACAAGTATCAATGCTGCACCATTCGAAGCACTTTATGGACGAAAGTGCAGAACCCCAGTCTGTTGGGCAGAAATTGGGGAAAAGCAACTATCTGGACCTGAGATAGTGCAAGAAACAACTGACAAGATTATGCAAGTCAAGGAACGACTAAAAGCAGCACGTGATCGACAGAAGAGCTATGCCGATAACTACGCAAACCGTTGGAATTTCAAGTAGGAGATAAAGTATTATTAAAGGTCTCTCCATGGAAAGGAATAGTAAGATTTATCAAACGGGGAAAGCTAAGTCCCAGGTATGTTGGACCTTTTGAAATTATTAGAAGAATAGGACCTGTAGCCTATCAGCTACAACTGCCAGAGGAAATGGCATGAATACATGATGTGTTTCATGTATCTAATCTCAAAAAGTGTTTAGCTGATGAATCACTGATAGTTCCTCTTAAGGATATAGAGGTAAATGAACAACTCAAGTTTGTAGAAAGACCTCTACAGATTGAAGACAGGAAAATCAAGAATCTCAAACATAAAAGACTAGTTCTAGTCAAAGTGAAGTGGGACTCCAAAAGAGGACCTGAGTACACATGGGAGCTTGAATCTGAAATGAAAAGGAAATATCCGCACTTATTCCAGTAGATCTCGAGGATGAGCTCTAAAACAAGGTGGGGAGAATGTAACAACC
Organism: Helianthus tuberosus; assembly: GCA_030545235.1. Taxonomy (NCBI): domain Eukaryota; kingdom Viridiplantae; phylum Streptophyta; class Magnoliopsida; order Asterales; family Asteraceae; genus Helianthus; species Helianthus tuberosus. The sequence continues at coordinate 109,696,201 of CM060426.1, read as the reverse complement.
CTTGGTAAAACCAACACCCTCATAATATGTCTGACACTCTAGTATATTTTAGAATGTCCCAATATGTCTTTAAATACACCTCGTATGTGAAAACCGAGCCCGAAATATGTTATAATATATAAAATAAATAAAAATCTGAAAACAGTAAGTTGAGGCGGGCCGCATAGACCCACCCCAACCATTTACGTGGGCGGTATTAAGGTGGATACCGGATTCCTTTGAGTTTCTTTAGTTCAAACGGGCTGCGTAAGACCCTGTTTAAGTTAACGCGGGCCGCGAGAGATCAACAACGCGGAGACACCCTGACCTGACACGTGTCGACATCGTGGCGGGTCTAGATCATGACCGGGACAAGCTAGTCAGTTGACCAGGGTTGACGCGGGCCGCGTAACCCTTGTCTGTTCTTTACGCGGGCCGCGTGGAGACCAGTTTCAACAACTATATAAGCAGGCCATCGGGTTTCACTTTCCGTCGCTCATTTATTTCTTTCCAAACGAATTTCTGAAGTTATAAGCATAATAGTCGGGTATTATACCCCTAATTAGCGAGGTTCTGCTCCGTTGTAAGTATTATAACCCCAGTTTCGTAATAGATACGCTGCCCGATTGATTTAGGGTTCCGTAACAACTGTCGTGGTTCTGCCCGACGTAGTTGTTGGAATGCCGTCTCGGGGAGGGTATCATTAATATTTTCAAAGGGTTATGATACTAACCAATGTACATTTGTATAAATTATAGATTATATCCAGAAAACCCTTAAGCGAAGTCTAAGATAGCAATGTGAGTTTATCCTCTTTTTGTTAACCTTTTTGGAATGTTTTACAAAACCTTAATTGTTTTACAATGCGATTAAGCAGTGATTGAGTCTTTGTAGTTCTTCAATTACTGCCGGTATTATGGGGTTTTGTATACAAAATTTATTACTACGAGTAGTAGTAAGTCGGAATGACAGTACATTACCATTGGACGACGAGTTAGCCAATGGGTAATTTGACCATAGCCATAGATCCGGTCGAGTGGCAAATACTGAATGAGTAATTGTGTAGAAATAAACAATGTGATCACTCTCAATACTGTTTTAATTGATAAAATGTTTCTTGATTAAACTGGGATTCACTCACCAGTATTTCCGACTGACAAATGTTTTTAAAACGCGTTACAGGTAACACAATGTGAACAACCAATTAGTGAAAAGCCAGCTGGAGAGCACTGAAGGCTTGGGAAAAATGTGGCTATAAAAGTTACCTAATAAACGATGTTTTAAATTCAATAAAATGGGGTTTGTCCCTGTAAATGTATTGTAATAAGAAACTTGGGTTTTGCCCAAGTGATTACTAATATCAAATATGGTGGTTTTACTCTGATAAACATTTCCTAACTACGGTCCTGATGAAAATTCCGCTGCAAGATTAAATAACTGATACCACCAAACTCTGAGCTCGCGTCCGCCCGTTCCCTAGACAGATAAGGGATCGGGGGTTGCGACATAGTAGGTTAGCACCCGTGCTCTGCGGTAGGTTTGAAAGGTGGATAAAAATAAGAAAATTATGAACGTAATGATAAAAAACCACATTGCAATGGTATATTCTAAAGCCACAGAAAAGTTATGTTGAATACAAAAGCAAAATATTATAACAAAATGCACACCAAAACGTATATAAAGATAATCATGACACCCGTGCATTACAATGAGTTGTTTAAACATAGTAAAAAACACGTCGCAATGGTGTATCTAGAGATGAGCTCCAAACTGTTAAAAAAAGTTTTTAAAACAACCGGATGGTTTAAAAATAACGTTACGAAAATTCATAAAAAAACACATCGCAATTAGGGATGGCAAAAATACCCAAGCCCGATGGGTATACTCAAAACCCGACACAATGGGACGGGTATACCCGATACCTGACGGGTATTGGGTCGGGTATAGGATTAGTTTTAAAAAATTTCGCGGGTATGGGTCGGGTATGGGATTAGGTGATACCCGAACCACATACCCGTTTACCCTAACTATATACCCGATTTTTTTAATTTATATTTATATTCTTATTTTCCATTAACACTTTTCTATTGTTGATTTATTTTAATATGTTCATAATGTGAAAAAATAAATTTTCTTTTAGTATATGCATTTGATAATAGTATTTATATTTTGTATGTTGTGAAGTATATACATGTAAGTATATAAGTATAATAAAGTTATTATTAATTTATGATAAAACTTATATGTATGTAATGTACATTTTTAATTTATAATAGTTTTTGTATAAATAAAATTATATAATAATTATAATAGTAAAAAAAATGTATTTAGAAATCCCAACGTATATCTTTTAACAGACTAATGGGTATACCCGGTACCCGCAGGTATACCCGATACCCGACGGGTAATTACCCGACAAATACCCGACGGGTATTGGGTCGGGTATGGGACACGATTTTATAACCGGGTATGGGTATGGGATTACAAATACCCGACCCGAACCCGACCCGAACCCGACCCATTGCCATCCCTAATCGCAATGGTATATTTAGAGATTAGCGCTAGACGGTTTAATAAACTGAACGGTTTAAAGAAGTTTAAAACAACTGGTCGGTTTAGGAACAACATTATGAAAATTCATATTGTAAAGTAGATAAAAAAACTCGCATGGAACCGACCGAATTATTTATATTGTTTTTGCTTTCGATAAACTGACATCGTATTGCTATTATATTGTATCGAATAACATCGGTACCTATACTTGTATTCATTTGTATGGTTTCTGTTTGGTAATGAATTTTGTGTCGCTACTATAGTCAACAAAACCGAACAACATCAGTATCAGTACTTATTTTTATTGTTTTTGCTTTATGTACCCTATCGAATAAGATTGGTACATTTACCTGTATTCATTTTATGGTTTTTAGTTTCGATAAGTTCCATTTATACAACTATGTCTGCGATGCTGAACGAATATCATTACCAGTACTGTGCCGATCTAAACTGATCGATAATGTTTGACATTATTGTCAGTACCGGTGTTCGTTTTTTCTGTTTTCGTTCGATATAAAACATGTGTTGATTTCTATACCGAGTGCATGTATCGTACCAGTATTATAACGAACCTAACTGATACCGATCGAATGCCCGAAGTAACATACTACCGTAACGTGCGGAGAAACAACCTATATTATTATATTATATTATATTATATTATATTATATTATATTATATTATATTATATTATATTATATTACATTACATTACATTACATTACATTACATTACATTACATTACATTATATTATATATATATATATATACATATTATTTTGAAGTAGTGATGAATAGTAAAATTAAACTTTTAATATTATATTTATTTTGATTTTTTCTAATTTGTTTTTTTATTGAAAATGGATATCGTATTGTTGTCGTACCAAATAGAACCGAAACCGACAATGATATTTAAAATGGATACTGTGACGCTATCATACCATATCGAACCGAAACTGACAATGATAATGGATACCGTGACGCTATCGTACCAAATCGAACCGAAACTGACAATGATATTCAATTTGTTTTTTTTCTATTCTAAACTATACAAGCACCGATAAACATATAAAAAAACACATTTTTTTATATCGTAAACTATACGTGTATTGATATGGGACTTATCGAACTAATTTCAACAGAATAACATTGGTACCAATATCGGTAGTATCAGGACCGATATTTTTTTAGCGTTTTCGATTAATATTTTTCTATTGTAAACTGTAAACTATACGAGTGCCAATAAAAATGTGGAAAATATATTTTTTATCGTAAACTATACGAGGGTTGATACGTTACTAACCGAACCGATTTCAACCGAACAACATTGTTACAAATATCGGTATATCGGAACCAGTATTCTTTTCTATGGTTTTTTATTGATATAAAGCATGTATTCTTTTAGGCATATCACGACTTTGTTTTTTAAGTTTTTTCTTTCCGCTGCTATAACGAGTGTCAGTACCAGAACGAACCGGACGGATACAACTGAGTTCCCGCCGCGTAGTGCGGGTAAAAACCACTGGTTATACATACGAATATGAAGAGCTGATGAACAGTGCCTATATGAATTATTTTAGCTTCAAACTCAAAAACAAAAAAAAAATTAATAATTGATGCCTTGGTAAAAGTCTTTTAACTTAATACATTATTCTATTACATTATTATAATTATAATTATTATTTTTATCCGATATGATATACGTGTTTAATCGTTTAACTCTTTTACTAATTTAATTCTTCTCCGATAACTTGCGTTCGTTGGCTTAAAAAAACTAAATACGTAGTTGTATTTAATTTAACTTCTCGACGTTCGTATATAAATTTTATTGAAAACAAAGTTGTATTCGAAATAGAGTATTCTTTTGTGTAGTAGGCTAGATCAAGTGCCGAGTCATATTGGTAACGTGACGAACAAAACGTATACCGACCGAACAAGTCGATACCGATACCGATATCGGTACATGCTTAAAAATTTATACACTTTTAACCCATTTAGTTTGTATATAATTTGGATTTCTTTCGACAACTCACGTTCATTAACTTTTTTTATATAAAGTTGAATACACAACTTTATTTCATACTTTTTCTCATCCTTCCTTTATTAACTTTGTTGAAAAAGAATTCTTTTTCTTATTAGTACCGTGAGTTCGTGACAGGCAACCCGATGCCGATATCGGTATCGGTGTAGTTATTATTGGAATTTTGTTTTCTCATCGTCCCTTTATTAACTTTTTGAAAAATAATTTTTTTCTTCTTCTTATTTTCAATGTAAAACACATATTTTAGACATATCATGACTTTAAATCAAATGTCGGTACCATATCGATACCGTAATGAATCAAACATGTATTAACCGAATTCCTTTGTGTAACGAACCGAATTGATACCGACCGAGTTCCCGCCGCATCGCGCGGGCAAATCCACCTATTATATATTAATTGAAACTTATGATGAATAGTAAATCACAATTTTAATGTATTTATGTGTTATTTTTAGTAATAAATAATATCGATAAGTTTTAAGTATTTTATTTTTTATTAGTAATATTTTTTTGATTATTCAATTTGACTTTTAGTGTTAACTGTTAACAAAAAAAAAAAAAAAAAAAATCCGTATCCATGTTTATTTATTTTTTTAACATTTCAAGTTATTTGCCCGCGTGTTGTGATGGTATGTTACCGCGTGTATTATATCGGTATTGGTTCGTTCGTTACTGTAACGAAACGATACATGCACTTGGTATAGAAATCAACACATGTTTTACATGGCCAAAAACGATAAAAACAAACACCGGTACTAGCACCGATGTTCGTACAACACCGATCAGTTTAGAGTGTCACGATACTGGTAACGTTATTCATTTATCGTCATAGATAGAGTTGTATAAAAGAAAATTTTTCGAAACCGAAACCATAAAATGAATACAATTACCGATATTGATGTTCGGTATGGTAGGGAAGCAATATGGTGTCAGTTTATTGAAAAGAAAAAAATAAAATAAATATTGGTACCAATACAGATGTTGTTCAGTCGGTTTCAGTTCAGTTTGGTATGATAGCTGCACAGTATTCGTTATCAATATTTATATCGCAATGTTGTAAAAATAAAATAGAATGCAAACCAATTGAACCGATATTAACTGAACAATATAGGTACCGGTATCGATATTCGCTTTTTATTTTCTGTTTTTGAACGATGTAAGGTTTTCTCTTTCGATCACTATAGCTATTGCGAGTACAAGTATTGTAACAAAACGAACAGATATCGACCGAATTCCCGGCGCAAAGGGCGAAGTGAATCTCGCTAGTTACTATTACACTCGTAATAATAATAATAATAATAATAATAATAATAATAATAATAATAATAATAAATTATTATTATTATTACACATATAAAAATAAAACATAGTAATTTGCAATTTTTTATTATTTGTTTTTATTTGTGGTAATAAATTTTATTATATAATTTGTTTTTTTTTGAGTAATTTGCAATTTTTTATTATTTGTGGTACTAAGTTTTATTATACAATTTGTTTTTTTTTTTGTGATAAATAATAGTTGCTAATATTTAAGTATTTGTTTTTTTTGCTTTTATTATTTATTATTCAATTTATTTTTTAGCAATAACTCCCGTTCATTAACTTTTTTAAAATATATAAATCCGTATCTATGCTTATTAATTTTTTAACATTCCAAGTTATTTGGTCGCATGTTGTGACGATGCATTACCGCGGGCATCATATCGATTATGTTCATTACAATACCGGTACGATACATGCACTCTATATAGAAATCAACATGTAATTTACATTAGTCGAAAACGATAAAGACGAACATTGGTACCGACACCGGTGGATCAATCAGTTTAGATTATCACGATACTTGTACGAATATTCATTTATTGTTGCAGACAGAGTTGTATAAATGATTTTTTTTAATCCGGAAACCACAAAAGTATTATACATAAGAAAATAAACTCTTGATAATAGTACTTTGTAATTTTTTATTATTTGTTTTTTAATTGTAGTAATAAATGCTAATCTACAGTTTGTTTTTTAGTGATAAATAATAGTTGCTAATATTTAAGTGTTTGTTTTTATACTTTTATTATTTATTATTCAATTTATTTTTTTAGTAATAACTTTCGTTCGCTAACTTTTTAAAATATATAAATCTGTATCCATGCTTATTTATTTTTTAACATTCCAAGTTATTGGTTTGCGTGTTGTGACAGTGCGTTACCGTGGACATTGTATTGATTCGGTTCGTTACAATACCGATACGATACATGCACTTTGTATATAAATCAACACGTGATTTACATAAGTCGAAAACAATAAAGACGAACATTGGTATTGACACCGATGGATCAGTTAGTTCAAATTATCACGATACTTGTACCGATATTCATTTATTGTTGCAGAGAGAGGTGTATAAATGAGTTTTTTTTGGAATCCGGAAACCGCAAAAATATTATACTTATGAAAATAAACTCTTGATGAATAGTCTTTGCAATTTTTTATTACTTGTTTTTCTTTGTGGTAATAAATTTTATTATATAATTTGTTTTTTAGTGATAAATAATAGTTGCTAGTATTTAAGTATTTGTTTTTTACCTTTTATTATTTATTATTCAATTTGTTATTTCAGCAATAACTTGCGTTCGTTAACTTTTTAAAATATATAAATCCGTATCTCTGCTTATTTATTTTATAACATTCCAACTTATTTGGTCGCGTGTTGTGACGATGCGTTACCGCGGGCATTGTATCGATTCAGTTCGTTACAATACCGATACGATACATGCACTCTGTATAGAAATCAACATGTGATTTACATTAGTCGAAAACGATAAAGACGAACATGGGTACCGACACTGATGGATCAATCGGTTCAGATTATCACGATACTTGTACCGATATTCATTTATTGTTGCAGACAGAGTTTTATAAATCATATTTTTTTGAAAATTGGGAACCATAAAAACGAATACAAGTACTGACATGCATGTTGTTCAGTACGATTGCGACACGATGTCATTTTATTGAAAGAAAAATGATAAAAAAGTTTAGTGTTACCCAAACCAATGTTGTTCACTTAGTTCACTACGGTAAAAAGAATACATACAAGTACCAATGTTGTTCGGTTTGGTCCGGTATGGTATGATAGTGATACGGTGTCAGTTTATCGAAAGCAAGAACAATAAAATAAATACAGATACCCATATAGATGATGTTCAGTCAGTTTCGGTACGATTTGGTACAATAGCGACACTTGCCGCGAAGCACGTTACAATTTCGCTAGTTATTATACATATTAATTTGAAGTCTTTATGAATAGTACTTCAAATTTGAATTTGAATTTAATTGTAAATCACTATAAGACTTTTTGATTAGATATTGTACATATTAATTTGAAGTCTTTATGATAAGCATTTCAAATTTGAATTTAATTTAATTTAATTTAATTGTAAACCACTATAAGTCTTCTGTGAAACTATTCTAGGATTGGATTGCTTAGATCAAACATTATTTTTGTAAAAAAAAAAAATAATAATCTTCCAAACGAAAAAAAAAAAAAAAAAAAAACTGAGATTCACCATCAATACAATACTTCTAAGATAATTAACGTAAGATGGCTTCTAAATATTTAGTTGTTCATTAAAAACAAACTCATATTTTTATGTTTTTTGTTTTGATAATATTTATATAACTTCTTCTGCGAAGATAAATCCGATATCTATATCAATACCATAATAAACCCAATCAATATCATTCAAACAACATCGATACCGGTACTGGTGTTCGTTTTTATGGTTCCAGTAGATGTAAAACGTGTGTTGATTGTTATACTGAGTGCATGTATCGTATCAGTACTGTAACTAGTAAAACCGATATCAATTGAATGCAAGTGGTATAGCCTAATTATTATTTCAACCACTTGCTATTTTTTAGTCCAACCGTATACAGTATTTGTTGTACATGAAAAATATTCTATGTACTTTTTGTCCGTAATTTCATTATTAACAAAGTAATTATTGGCTTTGAGCTGTGACTACTCAAGTTGAGAAAAATAATAAACAAGTGAAAAAAGTTTTTTTTTTTTTTTAATTGTCGGTGGAAAGTTGAAATCTTGGAGAGTAAATAATCACTTGGAATACCAAAGGGATCTTTATACTTATCATGATTATAAAAAAAACACATGCTTTCAAGATTTCCCATTTCAAGATTTCAAACCCTTTTCTTTCTTCTTGATCTCTGTTGTTCTAGAGAGAGAAAGTGAGGAGAGAGAGAGAGAATCTTGAAAGTCTTGGTTGTTGTTTTGAGTCTTTGACCCAACTGGGTCCAAGAATCTGCAGGTACTTTGAACCCAAAGGTTTGAACTTTGATAGATTTCTTGATGTTTACTGATTTTGTGTTTCTTGAACTTGTGTTGTTTTGTTTGGATTTGAGGTTTTGTTGATTTGGGGTTTTCTTGAACTTTCAAGCCCTAATTAGATTCTTGAACTTGTAGTTTGTTGATTGATAGATTTAATTGATGGGTATATTGCTTTTATGGTTAATTAATGAAATTTGTAAGTTTGTAGATCAATCTGTTGAGATATGACAGTTAGTTTGATGCTGAAATGGTGTTGATGTGGAGGTTTTGATCAGTTAATTTACTTAATTGTGCAATCTTTCTTAATTAGGGGGGGGGGGGGGGGTGTTAATAATTGGGTTCTTTAAACTCTGAAACCCTAATTACCCTAATTAACATCTTGTAGTTATAGCTTACTGATTTATGCTAATTTAAGTTTTTATTTTATTTTTATTTTTTGGGCATGCTACATTTCTTGATATTAATGAGGATTATAGATGCATAGTTGAGATCTGGTAGTGAATTGTTGTTGCTTTGGATGTTTTTTTAAGTATGAAGAAACTTTGATTTTTTGAACTTTTGATCACCTTAATGTCTATTTTGTATGTGTTCTTTATTTACTTTTTTTTATAATGAAAAAACATTTTAAGACCTGGGTTCTTGTCACTTTGAAACAGTAATTTAATTATTGGAATTGCACTGTAGCTATTGCGTATGTTTTATTCGTTTTCTGATGGGTATGCTACGTTTGACTGACGGGATTAGCGAATTTTTATAGATAAACCGGTTGATATTTTGCAATAGTGAATGCATTTTGATGTTGCTTTGGGAAGCTTTGTTTTTTTTGAAAGATTCGATAACTTGATTCTTTTTGTGTATTATTTATTTAAATATTTATATTTTGAATTTTTTGAACATTTTAAGAACTTTGTATATTGAACAGTTCAGTTGTGTCTAATTTGCATTTCTATGCAATGTACTAGGTATTTTGATGATTCATGGTGGCGAAAAGCGGAACAGTTAGTCTCTAAGAAGCTGTATCTATTATTTGTGAATCTTTATCATTATAATAATATTTAAATCAAGAGTTCAAAAATTTTAAGTAGAAGTCAAGTCGCGACAAGTATTTTGTAACCATGGGGTGTGATTTTTCTAAACTGTGCTCGTGTTGTGGTACCGTACAAGATGGAGTCGTAGCCGAACCTGGTAATGCTGGTAAGTGAAAATACTCCTTTAGATATGACGATTCCATTTCAACTATCTAGAAATGGGTCGACTTGGGTAATGTTTATTCTCTAACATGTCAGCGTTAAGCTAATCGACTTAATCAAAAGGAAATGGGTTAAACGGATTCGAAATGTACCCAAATGCATAACACTTTCTAATGTGTTTATTAAAAACAGGGCAATTTGCAAAAAAAAAAAACAACAATGTGTACATGAGGCACACTTCTTTTGTGAAAGCCTTATTAATTGTTTTTAAAATCACATTTCATACACACAAGCTTTAGTATACATTTAACAACTGAAACACTAACATATCAACTCATTCTCATGGGTTATGTAAATGAATAGGGCTGCAAACGAGCCGAACGAACATGAACAAGACCTTGTTCGTGTTTGTTTGTTAAGGAAATATATGTGTTCACGGACTGTTCATGAGCACTTACTGAACGAGACTTTCTGTCCGTGTTCGTCTATTAAGGAAATGAATGAGTTCATGTTCATTTGTTAATTTTAGGTAACGAACGCAAACGAACGTTCATGAACACAAATGAAAACAAGCGAACACAAACAAGCGTTTATGAACATAATATATAATACACTAGCGAACTATCGAACAATAACAAACAAAAATTTTTGGTTCGTGTTCGTTCACAAACAAAAATGAACGAACGTGGCTTATGTTCATGTTCGTTCATATAACTAAACGAACAAATTTTTTTGTTCATGAACGTTCACGAACATAAATGAATGAACGTGGCTTTTGTTCATGTTCGTTCACTTAACTAAACGAACAATTTTTTTTTCGTGTTTGTTCATTTATTAAACAAACGAACACAAACGGACTTCCCGCTGAACGGTTCACGAACTGTTGCTGAAAGTTCTGTTTGTTTGCAGCCCTATAAATGATGAGTTTTCTTTTGTTTTTGACAGAAAATGAGTTGGGTGAAGCAAGTGATCTGCCAGCATTTCGTGAGTTCTCTATCGAACAATTAAGAACCGCTACATCTGGTTTTGCTGTTGAAAACATCGTCTCCGAACACGGGGAGAAAGCCCCTAATGTGGTGTACAAAGGGAAGTTGGCAAACCAAAGGCGAATTGCTGTCAAACGGTTTAATAGATCTGCCTGGCCTGACTCGAGGCAGTTTTTGGTAAGTATTTTTATTTATCAACATTTTTTTACATGTTTTACATTCTTGTAAGTTGTAAATGTGTTGGTTAAAGTTATTATTAGACAATTAAGCTTAAAATGCATATTTGAGATAACTTTTGGTTTACCACCCGCGCTCCGCAGCGGGTTTGAAATGTAAATAAAAATAAGTAGATCCGAGACTTAAAGTTGTTTGATGTTTTAGTTAAGGGGCTAAACATGCCATTATTGAAGTTGAGGGGCTAAAGTTGTTTATTATTAAAGTTGAGGGGCTAAAGCTGTTTATTATTAAAGTTGAGGGGTTGAATTTGTTTTAGTTAAAGGGCTAAACATGTCATTATTAAAGTTGAAGGGCGAAACATGTCATTATTGAGGTTGAGTGGCTAAAGTTGTTTATTATTAAAATTAAAATTGAGGGGCTAAAGTTGTTTGATGTAGTTAACGGACTAAACATGTCACTATTAAAGTTGAGGAGCTAAGCATGTCATTCTTAAAGCTGAGGGATAAAGTTATTTATTATTAAAGTTGAGGGGCTAAAGTTGTTTATAGTTAGAGGCTAAACATGTCATTACCAAAGGTTGAGGGGTTAACCATGTCATTATTAAAATTAAAGGGCTAAAGTTGGTTAATGCCAAAGTTGATTGACGTGTCAAAATAGAATATTTATAGTATATATAATTTCAACTTTGTTTGCGTATTATTACAGGAAGAAGCAAGGGCAGTTGGTCAGCTTCGAAACCCGAGATTAGCCAATCTGCTCGGTTGTTGTTGTGAAGGCGATGAAAGATTACTAGTTGCTGAATTTATGCCACACGAGACCCTTGCAAAACACCTATTTCATTGTAAGTTAGTAACAAAATTTTCAAGATTTAGAGTGAAGTACAAGGATGGTCCCCGTGGTTTACCAAAATTTTTGATTGGGTCCCTAGTTTTCCAAAAGGCAAAAGTACATGGATTTTCCCCTTTGGTTTGCACTTTGTAACACATTTAGTCCCCATAATTTTTTCAAAAGTACATGGTGGTCCCTGTGGTTTGCACTTTGTAACACATTTAATCCCCATAATTTTTTCAAAATTACATGGTGGTCCCTGTGGTTTGCACTTTGTAACGCATTTAGTCCCTAACTTGGATCTGCTAAAATCTTTAGATTTGTTGGCAAAGTGCAAACCACATGAACTAAATGCGTTACCAAGTGCAAATCACAAGGACTAAGCGCGTTACAAAGTGCAAACCACATGAGCTAAATGCTTTACCAAGTGCAAACCACAAGGACTAAGCGCGTTACAAAGTGCAAACCTCGAGGACCATTCGTGTACTTTTGGAAAGCTAGGGACCAAATCCAAAATTTTGATGAACCACAGGGACCATCTGTGTTCTTTGCTCTAAAATATATTTACAATGTTTTGAAGTGTGAGTTTTGATCTTTATTGCATCTTTATATAGGGGAAACACAACCTATGCAATGGGCAATGCGATTACGGGTAGCTTTATATCTTGCGGAAGCTCTAGAATATTGTACTAGCAGAGGACGTGCTCTTTACCATGATCTTAACGCTTATAGAGTTGTCTTTGATGATGTATGTTTCTAATATTTTTTGTTTTAGTTTCACTAGTGGTTATTTGTTTATCGCTCTTTAACTAATTTGCGTGAGTTTCTTCGTAACACGTTTTAGGATGCAAATCCAAGACTTTCTTGCTTTGGGTTGATGAAGAACAGTAGGGACGGAAAGAGTTATAGTACAAATTTAGCTTTTACTCCACCTGAATATTTGAGAACAGGTATTAACTTTTAACTTATATTACATGATCAAATATAATATATTGCAATTTAACTATGCGGGTAAAACATTTTTCTTTTCTTTTTGAGTTTCTTTGTAAGGCCGAAAGAATTTACACTAATGGTAACTTAAAGAAACCTTTTTGATATATAAAATAGTTTTCAGCAATTTGGAGTAATTTTTCTTGAGATTGAAATTAGACCCGTCTGCTTGTAAATGGGTTGATTTGGCTTTTTTTGGACATATTAGCGGAAATGGCCATCGAGTCAAACAGTTTAAATGGGGTCAAACACGTTGAAAGTCGCGTTCTTCAAGTTTTAATTTCCTATATATATATATTAGTTTACTGTTATTGTTCTAATATAGTTTTTGTAATCATAATTAACACGTTAATTGCTAATAACTTATTTAAAAAAAAACACAAAATGATGTACGTGGATCAGTCTGATTCAGCTGGCCCAATCTGATTCGTACTAAAAACTTCTCATTCCGTGACCCGTTACACCGCCCACCCGACTCATCTTTGTAACCAACCACCTCCAGCTATTCATATATAATATCATTTTATTTTAGTTTGTATTATATTATATCTTCTTGGTATATATTCCATAATTGTTTTTTTTTCTCGAATGTGTAGGAAGGGTAACACCAGAAAGTGTGATGTACAGTTTCGGAACCCTCTTGCTTGACCTTCTTAGCGGGAAACATATTCCACCTAGCCATGTATGTATTCTCACTTTTAAATATGCGCATATTTCAAATTTACTTTTTGGTCTATTGTTATCGTTACAAAATAATCAACAAACTTGCTCATGGTTTACTAAATTCCCTTTGTTGTAAAATCATTGAAGGGCATTTTAGACATTAGCCAATTGAAAAATACTTGCACTGATTATCGAAAACTTTAAATAATATCAGGCCCTTGATCTAATAAGAGACAGAAATCTTCAAATGCTCACTGACTCTTGCTTAGAAGGTCAGTTCTCTACTGATGATGGAACCGAATTAGTACGGTTAGCTTCAAGATGCTTGCAATATGAGCCACGTGAGCGCCCAAATCCAAGATCATTGGTTTCCGCTTTAGTTCCTCTACAAAAAGAAACCGAGGTAATATATATTATTCTTCTTTTGATCATATATTCTAAAACATGTTTCATGTATTAATCAGCCCACATCCAAACACCCTTTCAATTTTGTTTACACGTTTTCATACGCATATGCAGGTGCCATCTCATGTGTTAATGGGTATCCCACAAGGGTCCACCATGCCTCTAACGGCTCTCGGAGAAGCTTGTTTAAGAATGGATTTAACATTTATACATGATGTTTTGGAAAAGTTGGGGTACAAAGATGACGAGGGCGCTGCAACCGAGGTTTGTTTATGTTCTTTAGTTTTTTTATTTTCTTAATAAAGTTTTTTTCGTGGGACCCCACTGAAACCAATGGAAGTTGGATTCGAACCTGAGACCTCTGCTAGAGGGACTTTTGTTATATTTGTTTGACTTTGAAGGTGTGATTACGGTTATGTTTGACTTTGATCTTGACTTTTGTTATATTTGTTGATTGTGTTGGTGGATTGCAGTTGTCATTCGGGATGTGGACTAATCAAATACACGACACCTTGAACTCCAAGAAGAAAGGGGACTCTGCTTTTCGTCATAAAGAGTTCAAAGCTGCAATTGACTTTTATACACAGGTTTGTCGTCTCATTCATTTGATTTATATTAATGCATTAAAATAAGAATAAAAATAAAAAGGCGACCTAAAAGTGTTTACGGGTCAGTTTAAACCCAACCCAAAAAATTCTTGATTCATTTTGTCACTTAAGTTATATATACTCAAATTGAGTAAAAGGTCATTTTCGTCCCTTAGCTTTGGCTTGTTTTGCGACTTTCGTCCAAAGGTTTGTTTTTCCGCATCTGGATCCAAAAGGTTTGAAACCTTGCCATTTTTATCCGGCTCGTTAACTCAATCATTTTTTCTCCGTTAAGTCACTGGTATTTTCGTCTTTTTTTGTTAGCTCAAAGGGCAATTCGGTCTTTTTCACTTTATGTACAAGCATTCAGCATAATGTACAAGTATTTAAATACCGAATTGCCCTTTAAGTTAACAAAAAAGTCGGAAATATCCCTGACTTAACAAAGAAAAATTGATGGAGTTAACGAGCTGGACGGACTTTCGGATCCGAGCGAAAAAACAAACTTATGGACGAAAGTCGCAAAACTGGCCAAACCTCAGGGACAAAAATAGCATTTTACTCAAACTTTTAGAATCTTTGTTCTCCACTCGAAAGCTGAAGAATATATCTTTTCTCGAATCATCTTTTTTAATCCTGCATATTTTGTTTTGTTTTATGTTGGGGTGCAGTTCATTGAAGTGGGAACCATGGTCTCGCCAACAGTGTTTGCGCGTCGAAGTTTATCACATTTAATGAGCGACATGCCGCAAGAAGCACTCAACGACGCTGTACAAGCACAAGTAATCTCACCAATTTGGCATATTGCATCCTACTTACAAGCCGCCGCTTTATTTGCATTGGGGAGGGAAAACGAAGCACAGATCGCACTCAGAGAAGGCACTGTTCTTGAAGAGAAACATGACGCCGCTTGACAACTATATACCAAATTACAGTTTAATGGGAGAAAAAGGGTCTGATATGTTTGTTTTTTTATGAACCATTCTTTGTGACAGGTTTTTTTTTTGTTGGTAAAATTGGTTTTTGGTTGACTTGTTTCTGTTTTATTAGTTAGGGGATGGTGTAAAATGACATGTTTACTTTTGTTTATGAGGGGAAGTAGTCACCTTTTGTTTTATTTTCATGTTAATACAAAGTATTTGGTGGATTGGAATGGATTTTATTTATGTTGGTGGTGAAATTTTGGTTGGTTGTTTTGTTTCTCTGTTTAAATCATTGCAAGAACAAATAAACGAAATAAACTAAATCAAAAATAGCAAAAGTAAAAGAAAAATTTATCAAAAAAAGGCAAAAGTAATATATAATATGGTAAAGGATCATATACAACACATAACCTTTGTTCGAAGTGTACGCGACCAAAGAAGGATGAAAAGTGTCTTTGCCTTGAAGGGTAATTTAGTCATTTCTCATTTAAACAACTTACCCTCTTGATTTTCAAACGGCTATAATTTTTTCATACGTTAATATATATATATATATATATATATATATATATATATATATATATATATATATATATATATATATATATATATATATATATATATATATTTTAAACTACACCGTATCAACGAGCATTTCATTCTCTTTAATTCGAGCACCCCATTGCTATAGTTTTCTTAAAAAAAATTACAGGATTTTGAATATCCGTTAGTTTATTACGTGATCACGTGATTTTGAATACCTAGCACATGACTATGTGATTTTGAATATCTAGTACGTGATTACACATTCAACATAAACCATTACGTGATTACACATTCAATATAAATTCATTACGTGATTACACATTCAATATGATTTGTTATAACTGGTTTTATTACAATTATTCTTATTACGTAATTTCACATTCAATAATAAGAACTTGAATGTTTATGCTTTTATTACGTGATTAAATCTCTAATATACGGCATTATGTGGTTATTATAGGTTGATTTAGCTATTGTTTTGTATATAATTTATTCTTAATACGTGATTGGACCTGTAATATTTGGTATTTCTTATGAAATATTATAAATTACATGTTTTTGTTTATACGTAAGTACGTCAGTCTGGTATCACATAAAATACTATAATGAAATCAAGTAATCACGAAATGAGTATTCAAAATCACGTAGTCACGTAATAATACATAGTCAGCTATTGTTACGTAATTACGTAATCACGTAGTGGGGTTTCACATACTATAATGAAATCACGTAATCACGTAATGGGTATTCAGAAATCACGTAGTCATGCTGGGTTTTCAAATCACGTAATGGGTATTCAAAATCATGTAAATTTTTTTAAAGAAAACTATAACAATAGACTGGTCGAATTAAAGAGGATGAAATGCTCATTAATACAATGTAATTTTTCTTTAAAATATTAACGTATGAAAATGTTATAACCGTTTGAAAATCAAGGGGGGAAGGAGTTCAAGTGGGAAAGGACCAAAATACCCTTTTGCTATTTGTTTATTCAATTGTTTGAATCCCATATTTACGAAAATGCCACTGGATTACTTTGAGCCATTGATCTTGGAAGATTAATGGCTCAAATACTCACGTATACTTCGTACAAGACTCTTGTCTTGTACAGAAGCCAGCCTCTATATAATAGGGATTTTCTAATGGCACACCCCCTGTCTATCCGCACACTTTTTCAATTCAATACGCATCGTATAGGCCTATACGATGCGTATTGAAATAAAGTAAAAGACAAGGCAGACTGACAGTGCAGGTTATGTCTGGCGGCGGGCTTTATACGAATAGTATAGGCCTATACGATGCGTATCAAGGCACTGATTTTTTGAAGTTTATTTTTTGATGTGTTGTGTCGAATGCGAACCCGAGAAACGAAAGGGATTTTGAGCAGTTGGTCGATGACATGATAGATAAAGATCTTGACATGATAGATAAAGATCTTGACACGATCATATGACACATGATAAAAGCGCTTCTCTAGACAATCTGGAACATTTTCTCCGTCGCTGTGTCGTATGACTGTAATAAAACAGAAGCTATCAATGCGGGGATGGGTACAGAACCCGACATGTCTTCCTGAATCTGAATATGAAAGTTAACTTTGACTTATAAAACCCACTAGCAAAATAAGCGCTTTTATCATGTTAGGGAGAATGTTCTCGAAATTGAAGGAAAAAGAAAAATGGTTGCCGATGTTTTTCAGTATTCAGATTTTGTTGGCTTGTTTCCAGCTAGGGTTAGAATGGTTTGAAGGAATGTTGGTTTTTTCAGTATTCAGATTTTGTTGGTTTGTTTCTGTCCTTTTCATGAGGTAAAACCGGTTTCAAGTTAAATCGTCGATCAATGTATGTTGGTTAATTCAAATGACCTAGAAAACACAAAAACTTATGAATGCATGCAACGAATTTGACAACTGTGACAGCTTATTAAAAGTACAAATCACCTCAAATCCTTTCCTGGTCAAATCAAACAGTGAAAGTTATCAACACATCTGCTCCCTGAATCTGAATCATCTGATTTTTTGAAGTTTATTTTTTGATGTGTCATATGGTAACAACTAAAACGTAACGGAACATAATCCCAGATTGTCTAAAGAAGCGCTTTTATCATGTGACATATGGTAACAACTACCAAGGGGATATTCAGATCTTCCGTGGAGTCACAGATCCGACAATAGGGCCCACGGATCTTATGCTCACCCGAGACCGACCTCTAGATTACACGTGTTGAATGATCGAGAGAAACTTCTTCAAGCTAACTGCCGACATCTCATCCTTCTTATCTTGCTATTAAACGAGGTTGTTCTCCACAACGACGATACGCTTGTTGACTGTCACATGAATAAGTCAACGCATATTCTTGTTTGAGAGTAGAAGAGTCGCATTATGCTTATCAAACCAGGCTGCCACATAAGAGTATGTTGTTCCAAGATCAATTGCATAGATTTCGTCCGGTTTCAAAGCCAGTTGAGGATTACGAGTGTTCTAGACTCATTCAAGGCATGCTTGTTTGTGCGATTTACAGAAATAATGATGCATTCCACGGTAAACGATGCAACCGATGAAACTGAAAATATCATGTGTTATAGTTTGGAAAGATGACCGAATAGAGATTTGAATAACAAACTGCGGAGAACTTGTTTGTGTCGGGTTCTTCTGCTAGTGGTTCAGAATGTTTCAGATCATCACTTCTGTGGAGAACTTGTTTGCACAGTGGGAGAAAAGACCAGCACCCCTGTGTGAGCATTGAAAGCCCGACAAACAGTCTTGCAATTACATCTTCAATCGAGACCGCATTTTTAGTTATAATGAAGCAATGAAGATTGAATGTGCAAACCGCAACCGTTTTGTACTACGGAAACGGTGGCTATGGGAAATACAAACCCGACACGAACCACAATGGACTCAGACTCATACTACTCTAATATGACACATGATAAAAGCGCTTCTTTAGACAATCTGGGATTATGTTCCGTTTTATGACACATGATACGGCACGCTTACCTTAATCACATCTTACAGTCGTGAGGTGGTCAAACCTTTCTAAAAGTAGAAAAAAAAAATAAAACAATTATCAGGACATTGTTAAAAGGGAGAATCTATTGGAACACCTGATCGAGAGAAACTTCTTCGAGCTGATGAAACCGAAGCTGTTATTATGTTGTTCAGTACTTCCGAGACGATTCAAGTGAGTCCTATGAAGCAGGTGTCTGTCTATTCAATTGAGAGGAATCATTATATGCTTCTTTCCTGATGCATGTCTGTGTCGAACAGTTTCTCCGCCGCTAATTTTCTCCACTCACCGTGAAAGCGAACAGTTTCTTAATAGATTCCGTCTGGTTTCAAAGCCGGTTGAGGTTTACGAGTGTTCTAGACTCGTTCAAGGCATGCTTGTTTGTGCAATTTTTACAAAAAAAATAAGGATGTATTCCGCGATATACGATGCAGCTGATGAAGCCGAAGCTGTTATTTCTGTTGTTCAGTACTTCCGAGACGATTCAAGTGAGTCCTATGAAGCAAGTGTCTGTCTATTCAATTGTGAGGAATCATTGCATTACATCCCCGTTGAAAACAAGTGGTTGTAAAGATGGAACCCTTGATTTGAAACACATTTTTTAGAAATTTATAATTTAATACGCATCGTATAGGCCTATACGATACGCATAGGGCTGCAAACGAACCAAACGTTCGGCGAACAGTTCGTGAACCGTTCGGCGAGTTCGTTTGTGTTCATTCGTTTATTAAACAAACGAACATGGACAAGAAATTTCGTTCGTTTAGTTAAATGAACAAACATGAACAGAGGTCGTGGTCGTTCGTTTATGTTCGTGAACGTTCGGTAACGTGTTCGTTTGTGTTCGATAGTTCATTAGTGTTTTTAGTTTTTATATTTATTTAAATACTTCAAAATTCCGACAAATTAAATATATCTAATAAGTGTCAGTGTATTATATATTCTGTTCATGAACGATTGTTTGTGTTCATTTGTGTTCATGAACATTAGTTTGTGCTCATTTGTGTTCGTTAAGGTTCGTGTTTGTTCGTTGCCTAACATTAACAAACAAACACAAACGAACACGAACAAGTTCATTTCCTTAACAAATGAACACGAACATAAAATCTCGTTCGATAAGTGTTCGTGAACGGTTCGCGAACACATATATTTCTTAACAAACGAACACGAACTAGGTCTTGTCCGTGTTCGTTCGGTTCGTTTGCAGCCCTAGATGTGTATTAAACGATGTATTTACTGAAATACCTCTGTTTTTCTGATAAATTCAGGGGTATTTTTGAGAAAATTCAAAGTTTAATACGTATCGTATAGGCCTATACGATTCGTATTATGCCGATATACGATACGACATAGGCCTATACGATCGTATATGGCATGATTTCAAATTTAGTTTTATCGTGTATCCCTCGGTTCGACACGTATACGTGTCTTTTTTGCCGAACTTTCACATATTTTGTCGTTTTATGACGTATAGCTTCAACATAAGTCGTTTCGGTGCCGTTCGGTTGCGTGCGAATATCGTATTCTATGATTACGTACAGTTTTGTTTGAAATCCACTTGTACTCCATAGTGCCGTGTTATATGTATACGTGTGTGGAAATACCGTTAGTCGTGTATTTTTACGTATTTTTGCGTATTTTGACGTATTCTAACATATTGTTGCGTATTTAATAGTATTTTTGACGTATTTGAGCGTATTCTAACATATTTTAGCTTATTTTAACCTATTTTAGGGTATTTTTACGTATTTTCATGTATTTTTTCGTAATATGACTTATATTAACATATTGCAGCGTATTTTAGCATATTTTCATGTATTTTATCGTTTTAACGAATTTTATCGTATTTTAGCGTATTTTACCATATTTTAGCGTATTTTATCGTATTTTAGCGTATTTTAACGTTCTTTATCGTATTTTAGCGTATTTTAACGTATTTTAGAGTATTTTTTCGTATTTTAGAGTATTTTAGCTTATGTTGATGGATAACGCAAACAAGTTCTCCACAGTTTGTTATTCAGATCTCTATTCGGTCATCTTTCCAAACTGCAACACACGATAAGTTTAAACATTATAGTGTGTGATTTGACCAGGAAATGATTGGAGGTGATTTATACTTTTAATAAGCTGTCACAGTTGTCAAATTCGTTGCGTGCATTCATAGTTTAGACAACAACAGATAATGAATGGATTGTTGGACTTCTTGTTCCAAATGCACGCCTCAATTCATCTTTTTTACTCTTTTCTTCGATTTCAACAAATCTTTTCAATAATCAGTACGCAACAAATCTTTGTGTAGTTATTCGGAATGTTTCGGATCATCATAGAAGACGAAACTTCAGCAACCATTTTTCCTTAATTTTAATGAAGCAATGAAGATTGAATCTACAAACCGCAACCATTTTTTACCACGGAAACGGTGGCTATTCGAAATACAAACCGCAATCGTTTGTGACTACGGGAAACGCAAGTTTTCTTTTTGAGCTTGATGGATGTCCGTTATCTCAACGCTTCTCCTTACATTACTGATCTGGAATTGGAGAACCGTTGTTAATTTAGTGCTTCTCAATCAGATATTATTTATTGAAACATAACTAAAACAGTCGAAAAAAAACTGAAACAATCAGATATTATCTATCTGTGTGTGTCACATCCATCCTGTTATAGCAATCGAAGCAAAGAATGCATACACAAATAGTTCTAGTGGACGAAGCAAATATACCGCCTTTTTCATTTTAATGAAGCAATGAAGATTGAATGTGCAAACCGCAACCGTTTTGTACTACGGAAACGGTGGCTATGGGAAATACAAACCCAACCTTTGTGTATTTGCTTGCTGATCTGGAATTGGAGAACAGTTGTGTATCTGAATCAGGTTCTCAAACAAATACTACTAAAGATGAGTTGGTATTGAACCAAGAATATGAAGATCACGGTGCAAACACGGGGAAATACAAACCCGACACGAACCACAATGGACTCAGACTCATACTACTCTAATATGACACATGATAAAAGCGATTCTTTAGACAACCTGGGATTATGTTCCATTTTACGACACATGATACGGCACGCTTACCTTAATCACATCTTCCATGGAGTCACAGATCCGACAATAGGGCCCACGGATCTTATGCCTACCTGAGACGACCACGGATCTTACAAACCGCAATCATTTGTGACTATGGGAAACACAAGTTTTCTTTTTGAGCTTGATGGATGTTCGTTATCTCAACGCTTCTCCTTACATTACTGATATGGAATTGGAGAACCGTTGTGTATTTGCTTGCTGATCTGGAATTGGAGGACCGTTGTGTATCTGAATCAGGTTCTCAAACAAACACTACTAAAGATGAGTTGGTATTGAACCAAGAATATGAAGATCACGGTGCAGACACAGGGGAAGAAAATCAATGGACTGCCGCAGATGAAGTCAAATGTGATCAAACATGGACATCAGACGTAAATCTTGACGCAAATATGTGGTTCCCAATTTGCGGAACATAATCCCAGATTGTCTAAAGAAGCGCTTTTATCATGTGTCATATG
The DNA here is from genome assembly GCA_030545235.1 of Helianthus tuberosus. Taxonomy (NCBI): domain Eukaryota; kingdom Viridiplantae; phylum Streptophyta; class Magnoliopsida; order Asterales; family Asteraceae; genus Helianthus; species Helianthus tuberosus. The sequence continues at coordinate 109,673,435 of CM060426.1, read as the reverse complement.
GTAACAAAGAGTATGCTGTTCCAAGATCAATTCCAATTGCAGGCACGGATGCTAAACGTACTGTTATTAAATCCGAGACGATTCAAGTGAGTCCTATGAAGCAAGTGTCGGTCTATTCAATTGAGAGCAATCATTGCATTACATCCCTGTTGAAATACAGAATCCATAAATGGAGGATCTCATTCTACAGCTTCTATAAATTCAGGGGTATTCTCAAATAATGTTTCCTAGATGTTTGAAGACCGACAAATGTCCAAAGTGCTGCTTCTTCGTTCGTGTGACGGAAAGCTACCGCGTGACAGGAAGCTACCTTGCAAAAATAAAAAAATTAATTCAACACCTTTAATACGCATCGTATAGGCCTATACGATGCGTATTACTTGTTGGTAGGAGACATTGGCAGCCTTTAGCAGACATAGAAGTTTGAACCCACCTCAATACGCATCGTATAGGTCTATACGATGCGTATTGAGGGTGTCGATTTAATCCCCCAAGGTGTGCCAATAATACGACCCATATAATATATATAGGGAAATGGTAAAATGAGAACCACCTTGAGTTGTGAGAACCATGAGAACTAGACATTTCAAAAAGTTTTTTTTCAAAAAATAAACTTTCAAAATTAAAAAAAAAAGTTCACTTATTCTAGCAAAAAAAAATAAAAAGTAAAAAAATGCCGCTGCAAAATTTACATCAGATGTAAAAAAAATTACATCGCCTTAGACAAAATTTATATTAGACGTAAACTAAATTTACAACAGGCGTAACCATCGATTCGACAATTTTTATTCTTTTTTTACAGATGTGTTTATAACATTTTCATCTATGTTTATGCAAAAAATGGTGGTCCAACTCGCACAGAAAGTAGGAATTCTCATGGTTCTCACAACTCGTGGTGGTTTTTAATTGAACCGAATACTATATATAGAGTTAGGATCGTGTGAGAAACACTAGGCTAATTGAGAATGTTTCTCAAGTTTTTCAAATAAGGTAGACTTCTCTAAGAATTCCTACCATATATATATATATATATGGCGAAAGTTAAAAAGGAAAACGATAACATAGATAAACAAAGCAAAAGTTAAAAAGGCAAAAGGAAATCATACATAGCTAAAGTTAAAAAAAACAAAAAAAAACCTAATTAACAGAAAGGCAAAAATTTACAAAAATAAAAAGTAAGGGCCCAACCGGGTTCGAACCGGTGACCTCTTGATCTGCAGTCAAATGCTCTACCACTGAGCTATGGACCCTTGCTTGTCTACTAGCGGGGATCAAACGATTGTTTACTTAAACTTCAGTCTAAAGTTACCTTATTTTTTTCATTATTAAATATACAATTAATTGTTAGTTGATAGTGTCGCAAGTATAAACATACCTATAATAAGTTAAACATGCATTTCAAAATTGATCATTTCTTTATAAATAAAAAATAGAACTTTCATAAGGAGTTGGTGTGATAAAAATTTAAACACATAAAATGTTGTGTATATTATTTTCTAATTGTTGATGCAACAAATAATAGACCAAAGATAGTAGCGATATCTCCAGGGTAAAAGGGTTCAGGGGTTCGATTAGCCTAACGCAGGTCGTGGGGTCCCCCACGTTTGCAAGACGTGGAGAGAGGTTCACTAGTATTGTTGTTATCTTCCTTAGATCTTGAGCTGATTAGAAATTAGCCCAGAAAGCGATCGTTGGAGAAGATGAATTATTTAGTGTGAAGAAGAGAACTTGTAAGAAGCAAGTTCTCATGGGAGAAGAAGAAGAGAAGCAAGCATGAAGCTGGTTCTCAAGAGGGAGAGGAAGAATCAGAGAGTTAGAGTGATATCTGCTGATCCTGGGGTCTCCCATATGCTTAACATGGGCTGCAATTTATAGGGGAAGAGGTTTCTCAAAGGGGAAACCTTTAACTAGTAAACCTGGCTTGCAGTGAGGGGCTTACCCTTTTAGGGGTTAAAGGGTTTGGACCTGCGGACAAAAGGGTGTTCTCTGTGCACATGTTCTGTCTGTGCAGAAATGGTTCACACGTTAAGTGTTGATGTGACCGGACACTGTGCTTGTCCTTTTTACTGTTCTCATGAGTTCGCGCGTATTGAACCTCTCAACCTTTTAACCTTTTAAGCTGTTATGTATATTAGTCATTTTATTGAGATTTGGGCTACCCCCGTCATCAGCCCCCCAAGTCAGAGGTGTTTGGGATGTAAGCTCAAATGCTTCTGACTTTTACACATTATTTTTTATTGCTTAAAGGCTTCAAGGCTTTAAGGCGTTTGAGTTTTGAGATTTGAATTTCGGAATGATAGTAGATGTGATAGGCTTCAAGGTTTTAAGGCTTGAAGGCTTTAAGGCTTGAAGGCTTTAAAGGCTTCAACTTGTCTTACTTAAGAGGAAGTTGAGGCTTTTTGTAAAGAATGGGGGATCGTTCTAAAGTTTAATCCGGTGGCTCTGGGTTTTGGCAAATCGATCGATTAGTGTCCCGTGGTTTGATTGCTCTTTATTGCTGAGTTTTCCAACTTGCGTCATCCGTTTTCGGTCTTTGTTCTGAATGTTTTAGAGTATTATCGTGTGTCGTTTGGTCAGTTATACCCTTAAGGTCTTGTTAGGGTTTTAGACTTTGATGTTTTGTCTCCAGTGATAGGGTATGGCCCATCGTTGTTGTTGTTCCGCCGTTTCTTCCAGTTAGCCAAGAACGGCGATTGTTTTACCTTTGAAACATCTCAGGTTGATGTGTGTTTAATTTCGTCTATGGTTACTACCCTTGGTTCTTGGAAGGACCGATTTTCCTGGATTTCTGAGTCCATTGTTCTTTTCAGGCTTGTTTGGAGGCATCCTTATGCTGTTTTGAATGAGCTTGAATCTTTCAAACATGAGATAGATGGTTATTGAAGTTTATTAGGGGGTGTCCTTCCAGGCTTTGTCCCTTTCCCGAACATCTTTTAGTGCTGATGGATGTTAGCAAGTTGTGGGACAAGCCGGATCGTGACCCTGTGCTCGTGAGAGATGATCAAGGTATGATATTTTGTATTTTCTGCTTATGTTATATTTTATTTGTTGCAGTTATGTTTGCCTTAGACTTTATCAAGAGCGATGACACATCTGATGTTGTGTTTGGAGATGCCGAGGCTACATCCGGCGAAGATGTTGTTGTTAGGGGCATTGAACATAGGTTCGAGGGTTCAGGCTATGTGAATGTTCCCAATGTCAAGGGTTTCACCAAAGTTGTTGCTTCCAAAGTCTCTACTCGTCGTTCGAGCTGTTGTTTGATAAAGACTGCTGACCAACCATCGGCTTCTGAGCCGGTGGAACTAAGTAATGACATAGAGGCTTCAGATGATTTAGAAGTTGGGGTTGGGGAAAATAAAAAAAGGACAAGGGACGGCCCTTGGTGGTTTGGCGGGTAAAAAGGCTGTGAGGTTGAAGGGTTCCGGGAAGGGTGGTGAAGGTTTCACCAATGTTAATCCATGGGAGGTTTATGGGCCGGATTGGAAGGTCACAGTTGGTGACAGCTTCAAGCCTTCATCCGTTTGTGAGGATGTTCTTACCCACTTTGATTCTCATGTTGTTCGAGGTTCTTGCTTGTGTATGGATGATGACCTGATGATTTCGAAAAATGGTAATGGGTGCTTGTAACCTTGTTGCCTTGCTTCCAGAGGGTGTATCCCGATTTCGCAAGAGGATGCGAGAATATGATGTCTTCTCGAAGAAGAGGGATGAGATGAAGGCTTCACTAGCTACTCTGAAGAAGGAGGCAGAGGGTTATGCTGGGAGGGAGAAAAGCTGATGTTGAGGATTGATGAGCTTTCTTCCCAGCACAAGACTGAAATGGTTGAGTTGGAAAAACGCTTGGAAGCTGACAGGGTTCAAGTCAGGGTTGATAGGGCTGCTTTGGAGGTTCAGAAGTAGGCTTTTCTTGGAAGAGAAAGATAGGTTGAAAGCTTCACTAGCCCATGCGACTAGTGATAACAAATGGTTAATTGAACATGGATTCCAGCAAGTGGTTACATACCTTCTTCATTCATCGGAGTTCAATAGTGCCTTGGGTGATTCGTATAGCCAGCTTCTTGCTCAAGGTTTATTTGCTGGTTTTAAGGCATGTGAATCCGGGTAGACTCAGCCAAAGTTTTCTCTTTTTCAACCTAAGGCCTTTGATGTCTTCAAAGAAACTGTTTTGAAGATGGAACACTTGACTTACCCTTATGTGGGTGAGGTTTCCAAGTGTTTTGCTAAGCCTCTTTCTGTCTTGCAGGAGTTGTAACCTACTGGCCTTAATGAGGCTGTGTGTGGTAAAGTGTTGAACTCTCTTTCCAAGAAGCGCTCATGCTCTGATGATAGTGAAGAGACGTTCTCTGATGGTGGTGAAGGCTTGAAGGATACAAGCCTTGAAGCTTCCGAGGTAGCAGGTAAAGATGGGGTGAAAAAGAAGAACGCCAAAAAGTCTAAGTGTGGTGAAGCGGGTGCAACAAAGACTGTCGTTTCTGATGCTGCTAGCTAAAAACACTTTGACTTTATTCGTAGCTTTCTTAGCACCTTAAACAATGTTATGTGATGTGTTGTGCACAAGTAGGTTTTAGGGGAACCCTTAAGGTTTCCTTTAGTAGTTAGTAGCCTTCAAGGCTTTTGATCAATATGTTAAGTTTATGGCCCTTAAGGCCTCGTGTTTAAAACCGATGTGTTTAGTGTTTTATTCCACTCTTTCCTTATGTGTTGATGATTTTTTAATGTTGCTGTATGTTTTTGTAAGACAGCTTGGTTAGATACTTGTATCTTAAAGCCTTCGAGGCTTCCGGTTGTCGTTTGCTGTTTGTGACTTGGTGTTTTGCTTTGTACTTTGGTCACCAAGTTGCATACAACCTTGTATTGTTGTGTTTATGTCTTGGGAATTGTCTTTGTTGGTATTGTGTTGTCTTTATGTTATTTATACCTTGAAGGGTTCAGCGCTGCAGTCACTTAGCCTTGGTATTTTTAACAATAAGACATAGCACTTATCCTATTTATCATTTTCCTTAGTTTGATCTTGGTTCGTAAGCCTGTTGGTTATGGTCTGCTTTTTAGGAAAACTTTCTAAGGCTTAAGGAACATTTGGTGAAGGCTGTTCAGACCCGTCTATGAGACAAGTTAAAGTTGTTCAATGGTCTCATGGAGTTGGATTGATTTAGGAACTCACCCCGTATATAGGTCCATTTAACCCTTGAACCTATTGAGCGATGTGGCCTGGGAGCTCATCCCCTTACATGGCCCTTGCCATGGAGTGTTTTGCTAGGTTCTCAACCTGATTATAGGATAGAAAAGACAAATTTTGATAGAAAAAAAAATCATCATTTATTTATAAAAGGTGCACTTTGATTACGAAGGAAAGATGGAACATAGAACATTCTGTCCACACATGGAACCTTTTAAGGTTTTTGCCATTACGGTGACAAGGAAGCTTTTTGCCTTGTGTATCGGCAAGCTTGTATGATCCTCTTTTGTGCTTTTTCGAGAATGGTGTATGGTCCTTCTCATTTGGGACCAAGTTTGGCTTGATTTTCTTTCTTCCTTGCTTCGTTGTTATGGAGGACCAAGTCTTCCAGGTTTGAATCGTTCATGTTTCACTCGAGTGTTGTGATAAGCTTCCATCTTTTGCTTATATTTGGCTTTCTTTATAGCGGCTTGGTCACGGGCTTCTTCTAGGAGTTCCAGGTTTAGCATGGTTTCAGCCTATTTTGCCTCAAGGTTAACGTTGAGTGTTCGTTGTGTGGTAACTCCTATTTCTGTCGGGATGAAAGCTTCTGACCCAAATACCAAGCTATAAAGTGTTTTCTTGTGGCTTGTTTTTTCGGTTGTTTGAATTGCCCACAAGTCTTTGGGAAGGTCTTCAAGCACTGAGTATCGTGTCTTCCCAATCTTGTTTGTATCCCCTTCACAATGTTTTGGTTTGTTCTTTCAATTTGGCCGTTTGATTGGGGATAGGCCACTGAGCTAAACGCTTGTGTGATTCTGAACTCTTTGCACCATGAGCTAAAAGGCTTCTCGGCAAACTGTTTGCCATTATCTGCGATAAGTACCCTTGGAAGCCCAAAGCGGCAAGTGATGTTTTTCCATACAAAGTCAATGACTTGTTTGCCTGAGATTTTTCCTAGCGGCCTGACTTCTAGCCACTTTGTGAAATAATCTACGGCGACCAATAAAAATTTCACTCCTCCTTTGGCCGGTGGGAATGGACCGACAATATCCATTTCCCATTTGTGGAGTGGCCAAGCTGAGGGATGGGAACGAGATCGTGTTTAGGACTTTTGGGTACCGGTGCGTGTATCTGGCAGTATTCACATATTCATAATTGTTCAGTGGTATCTTGGTGCATAGAGGGTCATAAGTATCGAAGCTTTACAGATCTTGGACCATAATGAGCCCCGCATATTCCCTCGTGTACTTCCTTGATCAGATGTTGGCTTTGTTTTGGGCTAACACATCAGAGTAGTGGTGCAAGGTAACCTTTTTTGTAAATAATTTCTCCTTGCAACATATACTGCCATGATTTGATGTGAACCCTTTCAGCCTCTATCTGGTCATTGGATAATTCACCATTTTTGAGAAACTTTTCAATTGGAGTCATCCAATTTGGCCCTTCTTCAGTGATCACATCTTGAACCTCAAGTTCTTGAATTGATGAGGTTTTCAATATTTCGACTAGTACCTTCTTGGTGAGATGGGTGAATGTGAGAGATGCAAGCTTGCTTAAGACATCAGCTCTCTTGTTTTGGGATCTTGGAACTTGTTTGATGGTACATGTTTGGAATGTGTTCATCAGTTCCTTTGATTTATCATGGTATTTCTTCGTGTTTGGCTCTTTTGTTACGTGGCTGTAATTTGCTTGACTTGAGACAAGTAAGGAGTCTGTGATGGCTTGAAGCTTTTGGACCCCCATTTCTTTGGCTAGTTTTAGCCCAGTGATAAATGCTTTGTACTCGGCTTCATTGTTGGTGGTATGAAATTCAAGTCGAAAAGCATATGTAAATTCTAACCCATCAGGGTTGATTAAAACTAGACCAGCCCCTGAACCTTCGATACTGGAAGCCTTGTTGGTAAAAAGCTTCCAGGTATCGGGGTTGAAGGGTTCAGCGGTGGTTGTATTAACTTCTGTTATGGCTTCTTTAGGGACTTACAAGGTGAGTCAACCAAGATTTGAGCTTTGAGAGCTTTTCTTGGAACATAAGTGATTTTATGTTCACCTAGTTCAACAGCCCATTTGGCTAGCCGTCTAAATTTTCTGGTTTTTCAAGCACATTCCTGATAGGTTGATCAATGACTACTTGTATTAGGTGTGCCTGAAGATACCTTCGAAGCCTTCTGGCTATTTGGACTAGGGCTAGAGCAAGTTTTTCCAAAGGAGGATACTTGGTCTTTGCTAGCTTTAAAGTTTTGCTGAAAAAGTAAACTGGTATATGAACTTTGTTTTGTTCGATGGTCAGGACCGTATTTATGGCTTCTTCAGCAACCGAGTGGATAGACAGAGATTGTTTCTCCTGTTTCCGGAGCCAAAATGGCTGGGAGTGAAGCCAAGTGTTGCTTCATTTGGTTGAAGGCTTCCTTTTGAGGTGAAACGCTTGAAAGTTGTAAGCTTTCCATCGAAAGTCTTTCTTGTTATCACATCCCTTGAGTGTTGGATTTTATGCTTTGTTTCCCCATGATATGCCCTACAAATGAGCACTTGACTGGTTTAAGCTTCATGTTGATATTTCTCGAGTTTTGGAAGGTTTCTTGTATGTTATCGAGAATTTGGTATTCCGTTTTGCTCTTGATCACCAAATCGTCAACATAAGCTTTAATGTTCTTGCCGATTTATCTGGCAAACACTTTGTCAACCAGACGTTGATAAGTGGCACCTACATTTCTTAAATCAAAAGGCATTTTTTTATAGCAAGATATATCTTTATCAGTGTGGAATGTGGTTTTTCTTAATATTCTTTTTTCATTAGGATCTGATGGTAACCCTTTTAGGCGTCAAAAAAACACTTGAACGGGAAGCCTGTGAGCGAGTTATCCTTGAGGTCTATCTGGGGCAGCGGGTTGCAATTCTTTGGGCATGCTTTGTTCAAGTCTTTAAAATCGATATACATTCTCCAAGACTTGTCGGGTTTTCGAACCATTACGGGATTGGCCACCTATGATTGATACTTGACCTCTCAAAGGATTCCGGCTAGAACTAGCTTTTCCATCTTTTGTACGATGGGCTTATTATCAGGTGGGATCCATAACTCATGTTTCAATAATGCTACGAGGGATACCGGTCATATCTTCTGGGCACCAGGCAAAGATATCAACATAGTGCAAGAGCAACTTCTCAAGGTACGAGAGGGTTTCTTTAGAGAGGTTAGTGTTCACCCTTGTCCTTTGCTAAGGATATTTTGGGTTTATGATCAGCCCTTGTTCATCGTCTTCGTTCTTTCTTAAGCTTTCCCCTTCAACCACAAAAGTCTCTTGGGTAGGTTGAAGGGTTGCTATCCCTTTTTCAGTGGGAAACTTCACAGTGCCTTGACCAACTGAAACTGCCATTCCGAACACACTTTGCTCTGGCCTTCCTGTGATGATATCATAGTTGGAAGAGATATTGATCACCACAAAAGTGAGTTGTTCGGTTCGTCCTTTTGTTCTCTCGTTGAACAAACATTATGGGTTATTTGGCCTAAAGGCTTGATAGGTATGCCTACGATACCTTCGATGGAGGATCCAAACTGTTGAAGCTTTGAACGTTCATCGTCGCTGAGAGGGTTAAAGCATTTCTCAAGCATGACTTTGGTGGTTGCACCGGTGTCAATGTAAGCCTTTTGTGTCTTGATGGATCATATGTTGGCTTCCATCACCAGAGGGTTTGAAAGTAACTCTCCTTCTGGTGGTGGGAAGCAAACATATTAACGTTCCCATCCCTTGAAATGATGGCGTTTGTGGGAAGCTTTGTTTTTAAGGTCGACCATGTTCACTTCCTACTTTTTTCTTCAACCATTTTGTCCCTGACCCCTTTAACCAAGTGAGCCGGTTCGGACTTGACGGCTTTTTAGATCCTCTTTTTGAGTTGGAAACAATTATTGGTATGGTGACCTTTCTATTCGTGAAACTCACAATACTGGTTTAATTTTTTCAATCTTTTGTTTTTTGGTAAAGGTGGAGGAGGGCGGAAGCTGTGTTTTACCTCTTCGGTTGCCAAGATCTCTTATGGAGCCTTGGTTAAGGCTGTAAAGTTTATGGTTTTTTCTCGGCTTGGAGGGTTCCGGCCTTCAGGCCTTCAGGAATCTGAACCTTTGAACCATTTGTCATAAGAGCCATACTGGAAGCTCCAGTTAAGAGTTCTTTTTTTTTTCTTTGATGTCTACAGCTTATTCTCCCCGAACGTGGGCTTCAGCCCTTTCGAGTGTTTATTCAAGGGTTTTGGGCAGACATTTATTGAAGTCTCTTGTGAGATATTTGGAATTTATAGCATTCATGAACCCTGCAACCCTAATCTTTTCATCGGTGTAAGTTAAACCTTTCTTCTTGTAACTTTCAATGAAGTCTCTGAGACTTTCATCATCACGTTGTTTGGTCTGGAAGATTATCGTGGCGTTCTTGACATACCTATGTTTTTATAGGGAACTTTTACTAAGATTGTCAAAGGTCTGAACGCTTCGTCCAGGAAGGTCATTGAACCATATGCGCGAAGACCCTTCAAGGGTTTGCTTGAACATGAGACAACATTCGGAGTTGGGTCATTTTTCAATTCTTGCAGTTCCGACGAAGATTTGGAGGTAGTCTTCAGTACCGTGATGGCATCTTTATCTGGGTTTGCAACTCGTACTCAACAATATGTTGGGAGAAGCAAGAGAAGTCATTGGGCTTGTAAGGTTTTGAGAGGTATTTTACTACCCTTGAAGCTGGGTTACCGCTTAAGGTATCCTGGTAAGTGGTTGGCACTTGGTTGATGAAGTTAAGGTTAAAGCCTTGAAGGCTTTCTGTGTCATCATCCAGCTTTTACGTGCTGCAAAGGAAATTATACCATCATCCGTGTCGCCAGCTAGGTCATAAGGTTAGAGCTTTAAAGGCTTTCTGATGGTAATCATAAAAGATGTTATCATCTGTGTTATCAGCTGGGTCATAAGGTTAAAGCCTTGAAGGCTTTCTGATGGTACTGTATAAGGCATTCCCATGGATGTGCTCATGACCGTACCTCGAGCCAAAGACAGGGTGGCCACGAAGTAGCAATGGGAGGAGGAACACCTGAAGCTGGTGACTGCCATAATTGATCAAGAGTGGTTTCATGCTCAATAGGTGCACCGGCTGTAACAGGTTGGGAGGTAAATAAGGGAAAAACGGTTGGACTAGGCCTCCCTAAAAGCTAAAGGGCTTGAGTGGTTGGTCTGTCACACTAAGGCCAACTTTAATGTAAGACGTGGCTGAACGTGAGCTGCTAAAAGGAAGAGATGGAGGGCCAGGTGATAATGAGGGTTTAGACTTCTCATAATTTAGTCTTATTCTTACCCTTTTCTTCCTTTCTAGGCTCACATGCTAGTTGAGAAAAGATCTCAGTTGTGAGAAATTTCTAGCTACTCCCTCGGGTGTTAGTTATATGAATTTCGATGTACGCATTGCACCGATTTGAGAAGATGCAACCCCTGATTGGGATGGGGTTGGTGTATGAAAAGAGGTGAACTCCGGGAAAAAGTTCCCGTTGGAGTACTTCCTGGAGTAGAGAGAGGTGTAGATCTAACCAGTGAGATCCGACTAGAATTTGGTGTTAAATTGGTGTGGTTAGGCACCCGATTTACCGGGAGATTCGCTTTCAGACATGATGTAAATAGAAAAATGGAGCTACACAACTGGTCTTTAAGATAAAATAAGCGGCGTAGCCCCACGGTGGGCGCCAACTTGTTGATGCAACAAATAATAGACCAAAGATAGTAGCGATATCTCCAGGGTAAAAGGGTTCAGGGGTTCGATTAGCCTAACGCAGGTCGTGGGGCCCCCCCACGTTTGCAAGACGTGGAGAGAGGTTCACTAGTATTGTTGTTATCTTCCTTAGATCTTGAGCTGATTAGAAATCAGCCCAGAAAGCGATCGTTGGAGAATATGAATTATTTAGTGTGAAGAAGAGAACTTGTAAGAAGCAAGTTCTCATGGGAGAAGAAGAAGAAGAGAAGCAAGCATGAAGCTGGTTCTCAAGAGGGAGAGGAAGAATCAGAGAGTTAGAGTGATATCTGCTGATCCTGGGGTCTCCCATATGCTTAACATGGGCTGCAATTTATAGGGGAAGAGGTTTCTCAAAGGGGAAACCTTTAACTAGTAAACCTGGCTTGCAGTGAGGGGCTTACCCTTTTAGGGGTTAAAGGGTTTGGACCTGCGGACAAAAGGGTGTTCTCTGTGCACATGTTCTGTCTGTGCAGAAATGGTTCACACGTTAAGTGTTGATGTGACCGGACACTGTGCTTGTCCTTTTTACTGTTCTCATGAGTTCGCGCGTATTGAACCTCTCAACCTTTTAACCTTTTAAGCTGTTATGTATATTAGTCATTTTATTGAGATTTGGGCTACCCCCGTCATCAGCCCCCCAAGTCAGAGGTGTTTGGGATGTAAGCTCAAATGCTTCTGACTTTTACACATTATTTTTTATTGCTTAAAGGCTTCAAGGCTTTAAGGCGTTTGAGTTTTGAGATTTGAATTTCGGAATGATAGTAGATGTGATAGGCTTCAAGGTTTTAAGGCTTGAAGGCTTTAAGGCTTGAAGGCTTTAAAGGCTTCAACTTGTCTTACTTAAGAGGAAGTTGAGGCTTTTTGTAAAGAATGGGGGATCGTTCTAAAGTTTAATCCGGTGGCTCTGGGTTTTGGCAAATCGATCGATTAGTGTCCCGTGGTTTGATTGCTCTTTATTGCTGAGTTTTCCAACTTGCGTCATCCGTTTTCGGTCTTTGTTCTGAATGTTTTAGAGTATTATCGTGTGTCGTTTGGTCAGTTATACCCTTAAGGTCTTGTTAGGGTTTTAGACTTTGATGTTTTGTCTCCAGTGATAGGGTATGGCCCATCGTTGTTGTTGTTCCGCCGTTTCTTCCAGTTAGCCAAGAACGGCGATTGTTTTACCTTTGAAACATCTCAGGTTGATGTGTGTTTAATTTCGTCTATGGTTACTACCCTTGGTTCTTGGAAGGACCGATTTTCCTGGATTTCTGAGTCCATTGTTCTTTTCAGGCTTGTTTGGAGGCATCCTTATGCTGTTTTGAATGAGCTTGAATCTTTCAAACAGGAGATAGATGGTTATTGAAGTTTATTAGGGGGTGTCCTTCCAGGCTTTGTCCCTTTCCCGAACATCTTTTAGTGCTGATGGATGTTAGCAAGTTGTGGGACAAGCCGGATCGTGACCCTGTGCTCGTGAGAGATGATCAAGGTATGATATTTTGTATTTTCTGCTTATGTTATATTTTATTTGTTGCAGTTATGTTTGCCTTAGACTTTATCAAGAGCGATGACACATCTGATGTTGTGTTTGGAGATGCCGAGGCTACATCCGGCGAAGATGTTGTTGTTAGGGGCACTGAACATAGGTTCGAGGGTTCAGGCTATGTGAACGTTCCCAATGTCAAGGGTTTCACCAAAGTTGTTGCTTCCAAAGTCTCTACTCGTCGTTCGAGCTGTTGTTTGATAAAGACTGCTGACCAACCATCGGCTTCTGAGCCGGTGGAACTAAGTAATGACATAGAGGCTTCAGATGATTTAGAAGTTGGGGTTGGGGAAAATAAAAAAAGGATAAGGGACGGCCCTTGGTGGTTTGGCGGGTAAAAAGGCTGTGAGGTTGAAGGGTTCCGGGAAGGGTGGTGAAGGTTCCACCAATGTTAATCCATGGGAGGTTTATGGGCCGTCCCATTGATATTTTATGAAGCATACTATTTCTTTTAAACTAGCCCTAGGGCGTAGCTCAGTTGGTTAGGCTCCGGGAGTTGCTTTGTTAAGACATGGGTTCGAATCCGCTCCCACTGTTGGTAATTCCGGGTCCGTCTATGGCTAAAAGCGTGGGATGGCTAGGAAGATTACTTGAAGTGCAAGACAAGTAATTAACAATATATTAATTAATTAGTGGATTATTATCTAAGGTTCCTAAACGTGTTAGGTTATGAAGTGTGTATTAGATAATTATTATGTAATTAATTAATAGGTTTCCTAGTTATAGTCTAACGTGTCTAGGCTAGCTATATATACCAAGCAAATTGGTAGGGAAAATTGTAACTTGGAGTTTTTGAGTTAGATTTCTCCATAATAAAAATTCGTGGTGTTTAACCGTGAACAATTGTATTCCGATTACAACATTATGTACCAATTAATCCTTTAATTGATATCAGAGCGAAAGATTTCTGCTTGATTAAAAGGGACATGAGGAAATTGACCATACATGTGAAACAAGGGGGTGGAAGTGAAACCGAACCAGTGTGATTGATACAGGCTTTGGGTCGATAAATTCAAGCCCAATGATGTCAGAAACAACTCAGAACAACCCAGAATCAGGTCAGAACAACCCAGAACCATGTCAGAACTGCCCAGAATCAAGTCAGAACAACCCAGAACCTGCCAATATTGTAATCGAAGATGAATTTCAGGTTAGGCATTCCACTCTTTAGTCTATTTTACCTATTAAATATAGTGGCTACAAATTAAATATGTCACACCCCCAAAATACTACATGCGGAAACACCGCGGGACGTGTGATGTACCAGGATCCAAGCTACCAATCACATTGAACTATAAATAATATTTAAGCAAAACATTCCATTCATTTCATAATATATTTCCAAGTCATAAGTTAAAACCAAAGTAAACGTTCAACGGAAGCATAATATAAATTGTTAATCAATTGTTTCAAAATAAGTGGTCAAAACCAACAAGACAAGTATCCAAGAGTCTCGACCCATTACCACTCCAGCACTCCCAGATAGCAAGTCCATATCCAAGAATCTAACGACCTGCAAGCATGCAGACAAGTGTGTCAGACGACGCTGGTGAGTTCAAAGTTTGTTAACACGTTTTAGTTACCAGATATAAGTATAAAACAATTTGATGATTTGATGTTGTTAATCACACGCTTACCGCCAATGGCTCTAGATTATTTGCCCTATTCCCCAATGCCTCTATCAAAACAATGGTCAAGATGGGGGTCATTAGTTCACACCCGACCTCTTCGGTACGGTGTGAGGGTGCCAAACCTAAATAGCGCTATTAACTAATACCCCGTTGCCTTCCCGGCAACAATCGGTAGGAGGGATTTGAGTGATAGATATACGTGTATTAACCAACAACCCAGGTTTAATTTCCAGTCAAACCCATTACCCGACATTCCTCCCCGGAATGTTTACCAGATGTCCCTCCCCGGGACGCATGCTTGGAAAAAGAGCAGTGAACTCACCTTAGTTTTGCTCGGTATATAGTGTTACCCGTTCCCGTTAGTCAAACAAACCCTATCGTTATTATCAATGATATCAGTTTCACAAACAGCTAGGTTACACATTTTCACAGTTTGAATGCATCACAAGAACATCGTATAATATATAACAAATGCATAGTTTCCATGCTAGCCCACATTTCACATGCTTATCATGCAATAGCATTCAATTGATTATTCACGTTTATGCATACAAGTTTCCTAGTTTCCTACTAATGGTGTCATCATGCATAGACAAGATCGTGTAGCAAAACATACACGTCAAACACTTTACATACTACACCAACAGTTCTGATACTTTGCTCCCAAATGGCGCCGCGACGAAGAATCATGTTTCGTCGTCTACTATTGTGATGAAAGATCCTCGATGAAGGACCATGTTTCGTCGACAACTCCTGTAACGAAAGATCTTCCGACGAAGAACCCTGTTTCGTCATGAAGAGGATTCTGCCGGTTCTTCGTCGACCTGAACCCTAATGCTTCACTGTTTCCTCACACAATTGTTCTAGTCTCTAAAACGGATCAACCCTTTAACTCAGTTAATTTTCGTTCAGGATCATACAATTTCATGACTGTAGCCGTTCATCTCGCTTACCTAATCACCAACCCTAGACACCCCTAGTCATCATGCAACTCAACACGCCATATAAATTACCCAGCCACCATGCACAATTGGTATACATACAGCAAACAGAATTACCAAATCCGTGCAGTGAACATAAATGGACATGAGACATCGAATTTATCATGCATGTTCTAATCTATTTAATTAAGCAATGAAATATCAAAACCCTAATTATCACAACGTACAAGTATGTTTTCTAATATCCCTTTAACCACAGAAGATTACAATAGTCGTAAAACAATCATCACACAATGAGAAGTGTTAGGATGCTAACCGGAAGAATGAGATGTTCACAAGAGTGCAACAATACTTCGAGAGGAATGATAAGTGTTGTCGACGGTTTGTAAAGAAAGCTAGGGTTTGCTAACTGACATTCTACGCTTAAATATAATCGGGACATGATTGGGCTTCATTTGGGCCGAAAGCCCTTCACGGCGAAAGACAATCCCCGACGAAATACATATTTCGTCGAGCCCATTGCACAGGCTTTTCGTCGGCCCCCAAGACATCTTTCGTCGGGCCATGTTTTGTCATAATATGTTTTATTAAATGTTCAATCATTACATTACCACATAAATAACTTATACAAAACCATTCTAAAATAATACACATGGTATAACGTGCAACGAAATACAGAACAAGGTTGTAAAACAGATGATGCGAAAAGGAAAGATCTTGAAATCTCGGGTTGTCACATCATCCCCAACTTGAAAGAAATTTCGTCCCGAAATTTGATAAGCAATCCACAAATGCACGGCGTCGAGTCAAGATAACTGTGTATTTTCCGCAGGTGCCACATCATCCCCAACTTGAATGGTAATTTCGTCCCGAAATTCACTAGTTGTGCCAGAATTGGATTTGCCAGACTTAGACTTGTCATCTGGAAATAAATGTGGGTACTTGAGCTTCATTTGATCCTCGCGTTCCCATGTGAACTCCGGTCCACGTCTTGAGTTCCAACGAACTCTCACGATGGGGATTCGACTATGCTTACGGACCTTGACCTCCCGGTCCATCATTTCTATTGGTTCTTCGACAAACTGCAACTTGTCGTCGATTTTCAGCTCTTGAAACGGTACCACAAGTGTTTCATCAGACAAACACTTCTTTAACTGGGAGACATGGAAGACATTATGGACGTTACCCAACTCAGCAGGTAACTCTAACTTGTAGGCCACTTTACCAATTCGCTCCAGAATCTTGAATGGCCCAACATAACGAGGGTTAAGCTTGCCGCGTTTTCCAAAACGCACCACACCCTTCCAGGGTGAAACCTTCAACATAACACGATCACCAGCCGTGAATTCCAAAGGCTTCCTATGCTTGTCAGCGTAGCTTTTCTGACGGTCGCGCGCTGCTGCCATACGGTTCCTGATCTGGACAATCTTTTCTGAAGTTTCAAATACAAGCTCCGAACCTGTGATCTGGCTGTCACCCACCTCGGCCCAACAAAGAGGTGAACGACATTTTCGTCTGTACAATGCTTCGAATGGAGCTGCCTGGATACTGGTATGGTAGCTATTGTTATAAGAAAACTCAATCAAAGGTAAGTGTTTCTCCCAACCCTTGCCGAAATCAATCACACACGCCCGCAACATGTCATCAAGTGTCTGGATGGTTCGTTCACTTTGACCATCCGTCTGTGGGTGATAAGCAGTGCTCATGTCGAGACGCGAGCCGAACGATTTGTGCATCGACTGCCATAAGTCTGAAATCACTTCCTTAAGATAGACAGTAGCTAGCTGTGAGAACTTATCCGTTTCCCTGATTGCTAGAAAGTGTGCTGACTTCGTGAGACGATCAACGATCACCCAGATGGTATCGTTTCCGTTTTGAGTTCTCGGCAAGCCCGTGACAAAATCCATTGCTATCTGCTCCCATTTCCACATGGGTATTTCTGGTTGCTGAAGTAATCCAGACGGTTTCTGGTATTCCACCTTGACTTTTGAACACGTCAAGCATTTACTAACATACGTCGCGATGTGAGCTTTCATCTTCGGCCACCAATACATGACTTTGAGATCCTGATACATCTTATCCGAACCTGGGTGAACAGAGTATCGAGACTTGTGCGCTTCATCCATCACAAGTTCTCTAAGATTTCCAAACAAAGGAATCCATATTCGCTCCATGCAATAGAGGATACCATCCGATCTCTCTACAAGTCGTTTTTTCATGCCCCTTAAGTACTCTGCTTCAATGTTTTCCTCTTTCAATGCCTCGATTTGAGCCGAACGGATCTGGTCAGGTAAGTTAGAGTGGATGGTGAGCCGCAAGGCGCATACACGTTTAGGTTTCGATTCCTTTCGACTGAGTGCATCAGCTACAACGTTAGCCTTCCCCGGGTGATACTTGATAGCACAATCGTAGTCGTTTAAAAGTTCTACCCAGCGACGCTGTCGCATATTCAAATCCTTCTGGTAAAAAATATGTTGAAGGCTCCTGTGGTCAGTATAAATAGTGCATTTAGTACCATACAGGTAATGCCTCCAGATTTTGAGCGTAAACACCACGGCTCCCAACTCCAAATCGTGCGTCGTATAATTCCTCTCATGAACCTTTAACTGCCGAGAGGCGTAAGCTATCACCTTCTCGCGTTGCATCAACACGCAACCGAGACCCTGAATAGATGCATCACAATATACCACAAAATCTTTCGTTCCTTCAGGTAGAGACAAAATCGGCGCACTGCAGAGTTTCTGTTTCAGTAACTGGAAAGCATCCTCTTGTTTCGTTCCCCATGAGTATACAACACCCTTTTGTGTTAACAAGGTAAGAGGTTGAGCAATCTTCGAAAAGTCCTTAATAAATCTGCGATAGTACCCGGCGAGACCAAGAAATTGTCGCACCTCTGAAGGGGTCTTCGGTGACGCCCAATTCCTGACAGCATCAATCTTAGCAGGATCCACGTGTATCCCTGATTCATTAACAATGTGGCCAAGGAAGTGCACCTCTCGTATCCAGAAGTCACACTTAGAAAATTTTACGTAGAGTTGCTCCTTCCTCAGGAGCTCCAAGATAAGTCGCAGATGTCGCTCGTGATCCTCCTTGCTCTTTGAATAGATTAGAATGTCATCGATAAACACGATAACGAAGTCGTCGAGATACGGTTTACATACACAATTCATGAGGTCCATGAAGACCGCTGGCGCGTTCGTCAACCCAAACGGCATAACTAAAAACTCATAATGCCCATACCGCGTTCGAAAAGCTGTTTAAGGAACATCCTCCTCTCGGACTCTCATCTAATGATAGCCCGATCTTAAGTAGATCTTCGAGTAAAAACTGGACCCTTGCAACTGGTCAAATAAGTCGTCGATGCGTGGCAAAGGATAGCGGTTCTTGACAGTCACCTTGTTGAGCTCCCGATAATCAATACACATACTAAAGGACCCGTCATTCTTCTTCATAAACAGAACTAGGGCTCCCCAAGGCGAAGAACTGGGTCGAATAAAACCCCGGTCCAATAACTCTTGCAGTTGATTAGACAACTCCTGCAACTCTCCAGGTGCTAAACGATAAGGAGCACAAGTAATTGGAGCCGCTCCTAGTGCAAGATCAATATGAAATTCCACTTGACGGTGAGGTGGTAAACCAGGTAGTTCCTCAGGAAATACATCAGGGAATTCACGAACAACTGGCAGGTCTTCTGTAACAACTCTCATCAAAAGTCATACTTATTAAATTAAATTGCCCAATAGGAAACCCTAATTGAGAAACCCAAGTGATTCTGCATAATCCCTAAAATTTTCAGAATAATTGGAATTAGAATCAGGGCCCCTAAAAATCAAGGGGGGGGGGGGGGTAAACCCTAATTCACGATTATCTCTAAAATACGTTGTCTAAATTTAAAATTCTCGAACTACCAACTCAGCAGGCCTATACCAGTGACAAGCCTACCCTACCCTACTTTGACTTCCTAGGCGACACGCGACAGGGACCTTGGTCTCCTTCGCGACACGCGGGGGGTGCAAAATCAGGGTATAAATACAAGGGCTTGGGACTTGAACTGTTTGCATGTTACGACGATAAAATTCGTTACGAACAATCACTTAGACGCTGTTTACTACAAAAACACACACGATTCACTGAATCGCTGCCGCAAAACAGGGTAATAATTCGATCGCTATTACGATTCATTTTCCGATCGATCAATGTACTCAATGGATGTTTAAGTGCTGCCCACATTAGGGTGATGCTTTGTCATTAGTCGTTAATTCGATGGATGTTTAAGCATAGCACTTTGTCATTCGTTGTGAGGGTTGATCTCGTGAGTTATCGTAAATGCTGTATTGATTACTAACCCAGTTTTGTGTGCATTGTTATTTAAATTAGGTTAACAAGACTAATCCATAGAGTAAACTCTATCCGTATTAAATCTGCAATGTGAGTCATTCTCTTTTTATCAAATTTAATTTCAAAAGCATGTTTATTTTCAAAGGTTATAATTACAGTGATTAAGTTTATGTAATCACCAAGTTACAGCCGGTATGTGGGGTTTTGTATACATTACTTGATAATCTTCACCATTGGGGCAGCCAAGTGGTGATATGACCATAATCACAGACACTATTGGACGAATGGGCCAATGGGTCGAGTGATAAAGTATTGTGGGTAGTTGGTTGATATCAGAAACATTGTAATCTTCCTTAATACTGTAAATTATAACAAATGTGTTGTTTTAGTAAATAGAATGATTCACTCAGTATTTCCCGCTGACAAAACCTTTTTCAAACATGTTTCAGGTGATCTGTTGTGATTCAGGAAAAGTGCTACGGAGCACTGCAAGCTTAAGAAAGTGGCTCATTGTAAAAGAAAGAAATATGTTTTATAAATATTTCTTCGTGAAATCATAATATTGTAAATTAACGGGGTTTTATCCCGAATTGTGAAATAAAATAATCGGGAAAATTTTAGCTTTAAAACGATCCTGATGATAAACTTCCGCTATTAAACTCAATTAAATAAATACCACGGGATTTCTGTCCCGCGGCTCCTGAAACGGGTCAAACCGGGTCGGGGGCCGTGACATCTTCGATCTTTCTTTCTTCCGACGGAGTAACAGTAACAAGTGCTAGAATAGCAGGATACCCCTTTCGTAGACACTTTTGCGCTTGCATAACTGAGATGATACCAACCATCGCCCCACTACGATGCCCTTGAACCGATAAAGACTCTTCACTGGGGAGAGGAATACGTACGATCTTCTCTTTACATAGAATCTCAGCCTGATGCTTAGACAACCAATCCATACCAACCACTACATCAAAACTACCGAGGGTAACAGGAAGGAGGTCAATGTCAAACACTTGACCCACAAGATCTAATTTACACCCAAAAAGGACATGCGAAGCTTCAATTGTTTTACCATCGGCTAATTCTACTACATGCTTAGCTTCTAGGGGTGTTGGAGCTAACCCTAATCGCTGACTAAACTCTAGGGATACATAACTCCAATCGGAACTGGAATCAAATAATACAGAAGCAAAGAGGTTGTTCACAGAAAACGTACCAGTCACGACATTGCCATCGTTCCTAGCATCACCAGCACCAATCGTAAATACCCCTCCACGAGCACCATTGCCCCCATTGTTGCCATCATTGTTATTCCCAGCATTGTTGTTCTGACGGTTGTTGTTATCGTTGGCATTCTGCTTCAACTGAGGGCAATCCCGCTTAATATGACCCTCATCCCCACACTGGTAACACCCCTTCTTAAAGCCTTGGTTCTGATAGGGCTGCTGCCTTTGTTGCTACTGATGCTACTGATTCTGTTGCTGGTTTTGCTGCTGCTGCTTCGGGTACGGAGCTCTACAGTCTTTCGCCATATGACCCACCTTATCACACCGGTGGCAAGCTCAGGCATACGGTCCATGATGATGATACCCACACTTGTTGCATTTTGGCTTCCTACCAACATAGGAGCCTTGACTCTGATTGCTGCCCTGGCCTTGGTTAACTGAGGACGACTGACTGAAACTACGGTTATTGCTGTTGTCAGGCCTTTTCTGAGATTGACTGGCACTGGTTGCTTTGTCAGGATTGTTCCATTTACGCTTGTTTTCACTAGCAGGTGTGGTAGCTGTAGCAGCAGAGGTAGTAGCAGAAACACATGGCGGCAATGAGCCACGTTTGACCTCTTGGTCAGTAATCTTATGTGCCAAACGGATGATATGGGGCAGATTGTTAAGGTTCGCAGCAGTGACCAATCTCTTTACTGCTGGTGCCAGGCCTTTGATGTATAACTCAATTCTTCGAGGTGGGGGTCGAGACAGGTTAGGGCACATGTTTGCTAGCTCATGTGACCTCTTTGTCAACGCTTCAATTTTAGATCCCTCCATCTTCAGATTGTAGTACTCGTTCTCCAGTTTCTGAATCTCATCACGAGGACAGTACTCCTCCCGCATTAACTCCTTGAAATCATCCCAGGTAGTGGCATTAGCCATCTCGATGCCCAACATTTGCACCTGGGTATTCCACCAAGTTAAGGCGCCATCCTCCAAAGTGCCTGTAGCATACTTCACACGGTCCCCCTCGGGACAGTTACACACGGCGAACACCGACTCAGCCTTCTCAAACCAACGCAGTAACCCCACCGCCCCTTCAGTCCCACTGAATGTATGCGGCTTACAATCCATAAACGTCTTGAAAGTGCAAGCAGGTGGATGGTTTTGATTCTGATTCGCTTGCTGACCTAATGAACGAAAGAAAATTCAACACAAGGGTAAGAGTTGTGTACGCGACACAAGAATAAAGGGTATTTGGCACATATCGTACCAGCTTGGTAGGCTGCCAATGCCTCAGCCACACGTGTGTTGATTAAGTTTGTCAGCTCAGCCTGGGTCATCGCAATGTGACCACGTCCATGACCTTGTCCACTCATGATTCTATATGAGAAAAGGGAAAGGTTAAAGGTCGAGATAAGATAGAAGTCAAAGCTCACGAAGGCTTCTACAGTCTACTAAGTTTACATCAAACAACATAGCGGAACCCCTTTCACACTCGTTAAGGCTCACTGGGACTCACATGCACCCCTCATTATTATTATGTGTGCACCCATAATAACAATGCGATTTGCATGTTTATCTCAGCTCCCCCTAACTTATGCTAAAAGGTTCCTCAAATCCGAGCAGTAAGACACAAGACACCACAAAACATAAACCACGAAAGTCCAACGAGATATCACACTGTGACTCTATCAACCACATAACTTAGGTAAATACACGTGAGTTCAGTCTATTGTGCTAAGTGTGCAATCACGTGCAACATCATGCATTAGTGTACTCTAGACATGCTATGCAATAAGTAAACGAGATACGAAAATTGCAATCTGGAGCTGAGTGTCATGGTCGATTTTCGAAGCTGTTCGGTTATAGTCTGGTTTTATAAAAACGTTTTAAAACCTAGTTCACTATAACCAGTGGCTCTGATACCAAACTGTCACACCCCCAAAATACCACATGCGGAAACACCGCGAGACGTGTGACGTACCAGGATCCAAGCCACCAATCATATTGAACTATAAATAATATTTAAGCAAAACATTCCATTCATTTCATAATATAATTCCAAGTCATAAGTTAAAACCAAAGTAAACGTTCAGCGGAAGCATAATATAAATTGTTAATCAATTGTTTCAAAATAAGTGTTCAAAACCAGCAAGACAAGTATCCAAGAGTCTCGACCCATGACCACTCCAGCACTCCCAGATAGCAAGTCCATATCCAAGAATCTAACGACATGCAAGCATGCAGACAAGTGTGTTAGACGACGCTGGTGAGTTCAAAGTTTGTTAACACGTTTTAGTTACCAGATATAAGTATAAAACAATTTGATGATTTGATGTTGTTAATCACACGCTTACCGCCGATGGCTCCAGATTATTTGCCCTATTCCCCAATGCCTCTATCAAAGCAATGGTCAAGATGGGGATCATTAGTTCACTCCCGACCTCCTCGGTGCGGTGTAAGGGTGCCAAACCTAAATAGCGCTATTAACTAATACCCCGTTGCCTTCCCGGCAACAATCGGTAGGAGGTACTTGAGTGATAGATATACGTGTATTAACCAACAACCCAGGTTTAACATTCCAGTCAAACCCATTACCAGACATTCCTCCCCGGAACGTTTACCAGATGTCCCTCCCCGTGACGCATGCTTGGAAAAAGAGCAGTGAACTCACCTTAGTTTTGCTCGGTATATAGTGTTACCCGTTCCCGTTAGTCAAACAAACTCTATCGTGATTATCAATGATATCAGTTTCACAAACAGCTAGGTTACACATTTTCACAGTTTGAATGCATCACAAGAACATCGTATAATATATAACAAATGCATAGTTTCCATGCTAGCCCACATTTCACATGCTTATCATGCAATAACATTCAATTGATTATTCACGTTTATGCATACAAGTTTCCTAGTTTCCAACTAATGGTGTCATCTTACACAGAAAAGATCGTGTAGCAAAACATACACGTCAAACACTTTACATACTACACCAACAATTCTGATACTTTGCTCCCAAATGGCGCCCCGACGAAGAATCATGTTTTGTCGTCTACTATTGTGACGAAAGATCCTCGACGAAGGACTATGTTTCGTCGACAACTCCTGTGACGAAAAATCTTCTGACGAAGAACCATGTTTCGTCATGACGAGGATTCTGCCGGTTCTTCGTCGACCTGAACCCTAACGCTTCACTGTTTCCTCACACAATTGTTCTAGTCTCTAAAACGGATCAACCCTTTAACTCAGTCAATTTTTGTTCAGGATCATACAATTTCATGACTGTAGCCGTTCCTCTCGCTTACCTAATCACCAACCCTAGACACCCCTAGTCATCATGCAACTCAACACGCCATATAAATTACCCAGCCACCATGCACAATTGGTATACATACAACAAACAGAATTACCAAATACGTGCTGTGAACAAAAATGGATATGAGACATCGAATTTATCATGCATGTTCTAATCTATTTAATTAAGCAATGAAATATCAAAACCCTAATTATCACAACGTACAAGTATGTTTTCTAATAGCTCTTTAACCACAGAAGATTACAATAATCGTAAAACAATCATCACACAATGAGAAGTGTTAGGATGCTAACCGAAAGAATGAGATGTTCACAAGAGTGCAACAAGACTTCGAGAGGAATGATAAGTGCTGCCGACGGTTTGTAAAGAAAGCTAGGATTTGCTAACTGACATTCTATGCCTAAATATAATTGGGACATGATTGGGCTTCATTTGGGCCGAAATCCCTTCACGGCGAAAGACAATCCCCGACGAAATACATATTTCGTCGAGCCCATTGCATAGGCTTTTCGTCGGCCCCCAAGACATCTTTCGTCGGGCCATGTTTTGTCATAATATGTTTTATTAAATGTTCAATCATTACATTACCACATAAATAACTTATACAAAACCATTCTAAAATAATACACATGGTATAACGTGCAACGAAATACAGAACAAGGTTGTAAAACAGATGATGCGAAAAGGAAAGATCTTGAAATCTCGGGTTGTCACAAAATACGTGCGAATTGCTTTTAATTGATGATGAACCGGCTAATTTTGGCGAAGCAAAATTAAAAAGGGAATGGGTTAAAGTAATGCGAGAAGAAATTAACGCGATTGAGCGAAACCATATATGGAAACCTGTGCATTTACCAAAAGGCATTAAACCAATTGGTTTAAAGTGGGTTTTCAAAATTAAAAAGAATGCGGATGGAACAATTAACAAATACAAAACAAGACTTTTAGCAAAAGGGTACGTGCAAAGACAGGGAATTGATTTTGATGAAGTTTTTACACCGGTTGCGCGAATCGAGATGATCCGGTTTCTTATTTCTCTTGCAGCCATGGAAGGTTGGGAAATACACCATTTAGATGTGAAAACAACGTTTTTAAATGGCGATTTGGAGGAAGATGTTTATGTACTTCAACCGGAAGGATTCGTTAAACCAAAAAAAGTCACAAAGTTTACAAGCTTTTCCAGGTGTTGTACGGGTTAAGACAAGCACCTCGGGCTTGGAATATTAAGCTAGATTCAATGATGAAGGCGTTAAAATTCCACCGGTGTACTAAAGAACAACCCGTGTATCGAAAGATTGTGGGTAATTCTTTATTAATCTTGGCCGTCTATGTTGATGACGAAAGATTGTGGGTAATTCTTTATTATTCGTTATAGGTTCAAGTTTGTCTATTATTAATGAGTTCAAGAAAGAAACGGTGAAACAATTCGATATGTCTGATCTTGAAAAATTAACTTATTATTTGTGTATCGAAGTTTCACAAGGCGCGGATGAAATTAAAATCAAACAGGAAGTGTCACACCCCAACCGATGGCGGGAACATCGGGGCGCGACACTGAGCGAAACAGATTGTCTAGGAGAAATCCATAACAACTAATATTACCGAATATTTAATGTTACATCCCATACCATAACGTATCAAGCAAAAATAGTTATTACAGACATAGTATCTCAAGACTATTAAATTGTTCCGACAACTCAGATTTAAATGTGACGTTCCTAGACCTCCTAACTTGATTCCATAACAACAAGCGTAGCATAAGCATCCTAAACACCTGTCACATACGTTAAAATAAAAGTCAATACACATAGTGTATAGGTGAGCATACAAGTTTAATAGTATACTAGTAGCGAAAGCGATTTACGCATAACCAGCATGTAACACGTAGAAATGTGAAGAAGGTAAGTTATCGACAATGAAATATGCACAGACGTGACTGCGAGTTGTAGAATGCACAACACATATCACCACTGTGACACGTGAAGAAAAGCCCTTAACAACCCCTGTCCACGACAGGTGCTGAGTCCAAACTATAGTACTATCGTTGCTAAGGTGTCATGCAACAATCACTGTGTAAACATAACATACTAGCATTCATCGAATAACACGTATAACATGCGAGAGCGGTTAGCGTATAAAATGTGTTTGCGTTGTGTGTTGACTGTGTTTTGATATAAGTAACGTATGTAACACCCAAAAATGTGTTAAGAAAAAATGGATCGAGTATACTCACTGAGCGTTGATAGTGCTAAACACGATCTCTATTGGATTGAAGGGAGCGCTTAGAGTTAGCCTGGTCAGAGAACGATACTGTAAGCGTTGAACGGTGTGTTAAACAGTGTGTCAGAGTGAAATGGGGGACGGATGGTGATCCGATCGGATGACCGTCCGGATGGTCATCTGGACGGATGACTATTCGGTCGGATAGTCATTTGTTTGGGAAGGATGTGTTTGTGTATTGTTTGGACTTTGAAGTTTTCGTTTTAGCATTTTGGAAAATGTAAAGTGTCTCTACATGTCAGGTCATCCGGTCGAATGGTCATCCAGACGGATGACCGTTCGGTTGGATGGCCCTTCGTTGAAACTGATATTCTTTGAAGTTTTGGGAAAATTGTTTAAGTGTTGGACATACAAGTCACTTGGTCGAATAGTCGTTCGATCGTATGGTGGTCCGATCGGATGCCTATCCGTTCGAGCGACCTGGCTGGTTCGAAGAACTTGTAAAATTTGTCAAGTTAAGAGTTTTGCGGTCAACCAAGACGGTATGATGACGCGTTAAACAATGGAAACCACACCAAGTTCAGTTCATCCGGGCAGATGGGAATCACCCCAATCCGGTCAGACTTAACTGTTCGAGATGAAGCCTCATGTTCAACCCGTGAATCGATCGTCTTCTCCGGTAGGATTCCATTCTTAGCCCGGCACTTCACTAAAGAACGAGTAGAAGGCCGGAACGAGCTCAGATTCTATCGGGTTTAAGTAAAACGTGAAGAATGTTTGAAGAAAAGTTTGAAACACTTTGAATATGCTTAGATTTAGGTTAAATCAGTGTTTAAACATTGTAGAAATCCTTTAGATCTGAGTTGTTCTTGGTGGAATGAGGCCACACGTTAGTGTTCATGAGAACCCATGATGTGACAACTGCCAAATTTGCATGCATCCGTACAATTAATTAATTTTGATTAGTGCTTAATGACTATGCTGAATTACAATTAATTGCTTTCTGATTACTGTATCATACTTACACGTGCATCACATTTCATACTGTCACATCATTTTTACATACAAACTTTAGTGACATAGACGATGCACAAAGCACGGTTAGCACAGTTAGCGGATAACTCAGAAACTGCTTCACTAGGTAATAGTTTAAGTGCCGAAAAGTGCCTAAAACCCACATAAAGTGCAGAATTCTGCATATTTCAGCAAAAATTCAGCTTTTTAACAAGCTAGTAATGTGCAAAAATATGACTAAATGGTCCTGAATGCTTTCCTAAGTGTCGGGAATTAAAAGTGTCATAAAAGGGTACTTAAAGAACACTAAATGGAATAGTTTGACACTTAAACGAACCGGTATCTAACCAAACAACCGGACACTACCCGAAACATCAAAATTATACTAGAAGCATTGTTTTATTATTTCTGAGCTAGTTATGATCCCCGAACACCCTAACACACTATATAACACATGATATGCATAACACCTAAACTATTACACTTGAAATCTCACTAATTAATCTAACTTACCATTAAACACCAACTATACCCCCCCCCATGGTGGACGGTCACCAAGGGTGGCCCCACCCTTGATTTCTTTCTTGATTCTAATTGATCTTATTAGATATGTTATTAGATTTGCCTTGTACTTTAGATAACATAAAATCTTTGGAGATCTTGATACAATGGATAATAGGTTATATAAACCATGAGTTAACCCTTCATTCTCATTCATCACCAACATCAAAACCTTTCTCCTCCCTTCCCCCATAGCTCACGGCCACATACCACCTCCACACCATCTCCATTTTTGACCTTCTTCCATACATTCCAAGGTGATCTAGTGGTGTAAGGAGCTAAGTTAGGAAGCTTGGAGCTTTCGGAAGTTGAAGGACCTTCATCATTTGTTTTTATCCACTTGTTTTCTACCCTTGAATCATCCCTAGCCTTGAGCTAGTAGTAAGATCTTATACTCTTCATTTTACATCTATTTCAAGTAGTTAAAAGATGATACAAGATGAAAATCATGAAGAACACTGTAACGCCCCAAATTTTCGACTATCATGTTGTATGATTAGTGTATGATGTAGTAAGGTGTCAAAACAACTATATAGTCTTTATGCTCTAAAAAAAAGTGGAGGGTTATTATGGATTACTACTGGAATAGGAGGTGCATTTGTGTAACTTTAACACCAATTCATCTCTTATATGATACCACATCGACCTCCCGAAACCCTACTCTTACAACTGCCGTCACAAAAAGAAGAAACAAGAAAAAGGAGTGATTCTTGAATAACAAATAGATCCCAGGTGGTTCTTGGTTCCTTCTTCGATCATCAGGGTTCCGTCGCGGTTCGTACCCAGTTAACAACCGGAAGGCTTGCTTTGTTTGAGACTATACCAACACACATACTAGGTACACTCGTCCTCTCTAAACTCATAGTTCGATATGATACATCGGCTCAGTTTTGTTTACGTGACGAACCCTTGTCATGGCCGTAACTTGATTTGGGTTTGCTTAAGTATAGCAATGATGATCATCGATCTTTGCTTGGTTTTAAGTTGAGACCAAGAGTACCTTTTTTGAAAGAACCGAACATAAACGAATGAGTCTAGGGAACTCATTTGATTACATGGTTTCATATAGGGTTCGAAAGCTACTATTAGAGTGGTCTTGAAGCTTGCTTGTGGTCATTCAAGAATCGCATCTCAGGTAACTATTCTGTTGGTGCATACGTCTGTCGACTTCGTCTTGTATCGAGTCATGTAATAGATTAGATGAAACAAGTCACACAGTTCGAGATTAACAGGATACAGAGGTGAACAAGCCAGTTCAAACGAAGTGGCCAGTTCAAACGAACTGGACCAGTTCGTACGAACTGGAGATGCTTGTTCAAACGAACTGGAAATAGTATAAATAGGTGACTTGTGATTTTCATTTGTAACTTTTAGATTCCGGTAGCGAAGCTCTGCCGAAGTATCTCCAGGTCTGTAATCGTCATCAAATCAATACAAGAGATAGATTAAGTGATTCTAGTGTGTATACAGCTGAAATATCACTGATACGTTTGATTCCGCCTTTCGTATTGGACGAGATCTCTTCTGAATGACTCGTTTGGTCGTGAAAACGATCCTACAAGTGGTATAAGAGCTCAGGAGGAAGAGCTCTTGCTATTTCAGCCGATATTCGCCGATAAATTCTGCTTCTACACCTTTCTGTCACATTTTTTCAGAATTAAAACTGAATTTTATAGATAAAATGGTTTGATTTTGAAATATTTTGCTCGAAATTGTGATTTAGATAATCTGTGAAAGTATCAGACTATAAAACAAAGTAAAACTCAATCAATTTGCATAAAAACCGACCAGATCGTTTGAGAGTTATTCAATTCACACGAACGGAACTTCAAACTCAGATTTACGACGATTCAGTGGACGATATTGAACAAATTATACATCAGTGTGTTCGGAATTCATAGTAGAACAATCCTTGAACATATCAGATTCTAATTCAACCGAAAACGTGATAATATTTGAGAAAATTACATCAGATCGTTTGAACAATGGTTCAGTTCGTTTGAGACTTTGAATCCAGTTCGTCTGAAAGATCACACGGAGTGGCCAGTTCGTATGAAAAAGGATCAGTTTGCGTGGTATTATCAGTTCACTTTGCTTCAAAATCCAGTCCGCATAAGAGTCAAGTCCGTCTGAACTTACCTCGTTTGAACCTTAGATCGTTTAAATCTCAGTTCGTCTGAATCGCTAGTTCGTGTGTACTTCAAATCGTTTGAACCTTAGGTCGTCTGAATCACAGTTCGTCTGAAGTCGTCAGTCCGTTTGAAAGCTTTTCAGTTCAGTTTGTTTGAACTTCAGTTCGTTTAAGATATTCAGTTCGTTTGTTCTTCGTTCAGGTCATCTGAAACAGTTGATCAGGTTGTTTGTATAATCACAGTTCGTCTGAGGTTGTTTAGTTCGTTTGAAAGGTTCAATTGAATCAAAAAGGGTTGTCGGTCACATAACATCATTACATGTGATCATTTCAGTTCACTATATGTGTTGGTCCAATGAGAATTGAGTGGTGAATCAAAGTATGTCGGCCATTAATGTTTGCATGTGATATAGTGAAAAGTGTATAAGCATTTAATAAGTGTCAGTTTGCATGCAAAGGATTAAAAAGATTGTCGGCTATTAAATGTGAATGTGACGTTGACAAGTTGCATGTGTGAACCCATTATACAACAATTCGGTCCAATCAATATTTGAATAACATCAATTTGCATGTGACAATGTCAGTTTCCATGGGCTTTGATTGAAAATAACACTAGAGTGTTCGACTTTCATAAGATTGTTTGAGTTAGTTTGAGTTCACATGAATTGAATTTTTATACAGGTTTGATATTTGATCAGTTCACACAAAGTGAACTTTGTTTCACACAGTTTGAATTTGATCCCAGTTCACAAGAGGTGGTTCAGTCCGTTTGAATTCAAACTTATTCCAAGTCGTGTGGTTTAGCTAGGTCAATGGAAAAGGTCGTTTGAATTTGATCCGGGTCATAGCAGTCCGCACAGTGTGTCAACCTTCAGTCCGCACAGAATATTCACCAGTTCAAGTACCAGTCTTATTCTGTTAATTGATAAGTCTTTAAACTGATTGTGTTTTTTGTTTGATTGTCAGGTATTTCACGAGGTGAACCAGTTCGTTTGAAACTGTCTGTTTGTGAATCT
The DNA here is from genome assembly GCA_030545235.1 of Helianthus tuberosus. Classification (NCBI taxonomy): domain Eukaryota; kingdom Viridiplantae; phylum Streptophyta; class Magnoliopsida; order Asterales; family Asteraceae; genus Helianthus; species Helianthus tuberosus. The sequence goes on along the minus strand of CM060426.1, from coordinate 109,642,620 downwards.
TTGAAAATCGAAATCATGGAGAACGAGTTTTATAACGCTTTTGCTAGTCCGATGACTGTTACTCAGAACACGATGCTTGAAAATGAAACTGGAACAACACAAAAACCGCCTAAGCTTTTGGATATTGATGATTTTAGTGGATGGGCTGAACGATTTGGTAACTGGGTTGAAGCTTATCATTTAGATGCATGGGAACATACTGAAGTTCAATATTTTAGACCAGTTGGTAGCGATCAAGAGAAAATACCAGTTAGAGATTTGAGTGCTGAGGAGAAAAAGAAATACAAAGATGAGAAGTTGATGGTTAGTTTGTTGCAACAGGCGATTAAAGAAGATATCTTGATTTTACTTCAACATAATGGAACTGCATATTCAATATGGACAGAATTAGAAGCAAAGTTTCTTGGTAGTGATGACATGCTTAAGAACAAAAAGTCGTTGATGAAGAAGGAATTTGATTTGTTTCGAGGTTTAAGAAATGAAAGCACCAAGCAGATCATTGAAAGATACTGCAATTTATTGAAAAACATGAACAGATTGAGTATCAGAAAGGATAAAGATGAGTTGATTGAAAAGTTAGCTGATGCGTTGCCACATGACGAGTGGGGCACGTATCTTATGATGTTGAAAAACAAACCGGGTTTTAATGATATAACATTAAGTGATTTTATTAAACAGCTTGAAGCTCAAGAAATGGAGCAACGAAAGATAGCGAGAATGAAGAATTATGATGGAGAGCAAGATATTGGTTTGTACTACAAAAGTGGTGTTAATGACAAAACCAAGTTTTCACCAAAAGTTGAAACTGCTTACAATGCAAAAAGTTTTTCAGAAAGTTCATCTCAGGGATCAAGCAGCAAAACTGGATTCACTTCATTTCCAACATTTGATCCACATTTTTCTACAACAAAAAGTGGCAAAGTTCTTCAATGCAACATTGCTTTGAACCTTGAAAATGATCAGAATTATACCGAGGAAGTTGCTAAAAGCCACATGTCTTTGTTGGTGACTGTGCTTGAATCCTATGGAGGATTAGTTGCAGGAAGGATCGGGAATCCAATGCTAACAAAAGAGGATTACGATCAAATTGATGCTGAAGAGATGGAATTGATGGATATAAAATGGTGCATGGCTAGTGTTTTGAGACGAGCTGAAAAGTTTAAAGAAATTACAGGCATAGATGATTTTCGCGATGCACATGTTTCAGCTTTAGGATTTGATAAGTCTAAAGTTACTTGTTTTCGATGCAGGGAAAAGGGCATTTCAAGAGGGAGTGCACAAATCGTGAAGCAAGTGGAGCTCAAAATCCTTTTGGAAACAATGATTACTATCGAAAAGCGTTATATCATCAAGTTGCTCAATAGCCACATCAACAACAACAGCCACAAACTGCTCATGGTAGAAAAGAAATTGAAGATTCTAAGAGAGCATGTCTTGGAAATCAAGATAATGGAAAAGGATGCAGTTGGGATAAATACATACCAAAAGATAGTAAAGCATGTTTGGTAGAGCAAGAAGATGAAAAATTGGCAGAAGGTTTCAGTTGGGATAATTATTGCCCAGACAAAGAATTCCTGGCTAAAGGATTTGTTGCTCAGGTTATCAATGATTATACTGATGATTATTGGGCAGAAAAAGTCAAAAAACGTTTAAATGGTGAAGTAGAGATGAAGAAAAGTGTTGTTCAGAAGAAGACAGAGACAAGAACCTGTTTTTAATGTAAAACAGCTGGTCACATTGCCAGAAATTATCCCAAGACAATACAAACAAAACAGGGAGTCTCTGATAAACTTAAAGAAAAAGTTGTTGAGAAAACTGAACTTAAAACCAGAAAATTTACAGGTTTTGAAAATTCAATCTTTGAAGTTGGTGAATGTTCAAGGAATGTTTTAAAAAGAAAAGAAAATATGAAAAATCAGAAATGGGTGGTAAAGGGTTCAGGAAGTAGCTCTAGTGATGAATCAGATTTATCAAAATCAGAGGAGCTATCTATTGGCAATGAATCTGTTTCCACAAAGACAGAGGAGCCACATATTGTTGAGAAAAATAAGAAATTTGTTCCGATTGTGAATGATGAAAATTTTCCATTACTAAGGGCTGAAAATTTTAAAAAGAAAGTTGGAAAAGTGGAAATTTCAAATCAAATTTATTCTGAAAAGAATAAGTTTGATGTTGAAAAGGCTTTCAACGGAAATGTGAAACACATTTTTGGAAAAATGGTCGATGGTAAGGCCAAAGGTGTGAAAGAATTTTATGCTTCCAAAAGGAAAGTTCACAATTCTGTTGAAACTCACAAGGAAGAAGAGGTTGCTTCACCCAAGGATGGTCAGGCTTGGGTGGATATATTTTTCAAAGAATAAAAACCTGACTTGCCGGAGCTCCCAAGTTGGTAATCGTGGAGCATGAATCGGCATCTTTCATTGTTTATGAAAATTGTTTTTGTAGAAGTGTGACTTGCCGGAACTCCCAGGTTGGTAAGCGAGGAGTAGGAATCGGCATCTTGAGAATTCAACCCATATATGGTAACTTACAAGTGGTATTGGTTGGTAAGCCATGTGGTTGAAAAAGAGATTGTGTTTTTTAATTGAAGGTTAATCAAGGTCATTAGGTTGAACTTGATTGAACTATTCTTACAAGTGGTAAATCAGGGACATTAAGTTGTATCTGATTTTCTACAAGTGGTTGAGAAACAAAATGATGAGTTTATCCCCTAACCTACAAATGGTTAAAATCAATCAACAAAACTTATTTTCCGGAAAAACCATTTGATTAAAACAAACTTAAGTGTTTTGAAATCAATGGGAAAATAGTTTGTTGTAAGGGGGAGTTCTGATTGTTTATGCCTAGTGGATGGTGAATTGATGCGATTTGATATCAGTTGTCACGTTGTTTGTACAGTTTATTTTCAAATTTTCCTTTAAATATGTTTGAATTTTAGGGGGAGTAAGAATTTCAGAAAATCCAAAAACATTTGAAAATTTGAAAAAGACAAAAACATGATAAAATAAAAAATCGAGTGTTGTTGTATAAAAGAGGAAATGATAGTACATCAGTGGACTGTCACGACATGCTAAAGAATTGGAAAGTTAAAATGTGATAAACGGTCTCACTGATGATGTGTCAGTAGGTTTTTGCACATTTAGTAGATTGTGACGAGATATAAATCTAAATTTCAAACTTTCTTATATCGTGGGGAAACATCTCTCAGATATATGGGTAACCCCCGAAATCTTGTTTGAAAGGTCCCTCTTTCTGAGATACTAGGTCTTTATGCTCAGTGATATCTGGGGTATTATCCCGGGACTTCTGATTTTGCGGAAGCAATGGCCTAGTCCCTGGAGAATACTTTCTGCTTGCTTGAAATATAGCGCCGCCTTCAGCAAAAATGATGAAACAATAAAATTGATAATCATTGCTGTTGTAAAAAAGATCCTCTAAAGGGGACCCACCCAAGTCGAACCGTCATCTCTCTGCTGAACGGAAGTTCTGACCTGAGCTCTCACGGTTTCGCAATTTAACCCCTTACAGATATCATCTGTGGTATACTCACCTGTAAGACTGAATATTGGGATCTGGATACGGGAGTATATTATGAGGTGAGACACACGATTAAGTTTAATTACTTAAGACATTAATCTCGTATCTCGAAGCAATTGAAATTTGTGTAAGAATTTAAATGGATCAGTATACTGACAATCTAAGTGAATCGTTTAAAACTTAAAATGTTTAAAGCTTAACGGTGTTGGTGATTTGTCTCATAAACTGATATGATCATCTTACACAAGCTCACAAAAATATTGTCTGTAAATATTTCTTTACTGCATTCCTTTACATTAAAAATTCAAAAAGTTTTTTTTGTGTGTTTTAGCATAAATTTTTGAAAAATACAAAAAGATTTTTGACAACTGGTGTTGGAGAGCTGATTTTCAAAATTCCAAGTGCTAAACTTGATGAACAGGTTTGGGAAAGAATGTATGAAGAAATTGTGTTTTCAAATGATTATCAAAGATTAAATCATTTTTTGAATGGTACTTGCAAGTGGTTTCTAAATTTGCAAAAGTTTAAAATTTGTGAAACTTATTTTTGGGTAGAGTTGTGCAGGTTAGCCAGGTTCCGAAACCTGAGCTAGATGAGTGCCAGGTTATGATCTAAGAACCTGTGGAAAGTGAATTCCAGACTGCGATCCCAGCTTAGCGAAAAGGGGAGTCTGAAGACATCAAGAGGGAGTCTGAAGATTGTAGAGACAGTTTCGGATCCTGAAGATTACGAGAAAGAAAAAGAGATTTATTGAAGATGCTTACAATGGAGAATATTTGGAGAGAGTGAACAGACTGATAAAGACTGAAGGTTTGACAACCGAAGACTCGACACTGAAGACTCGTCAACATTCGAGGGGGAGTCTGTTGGTGCATATGTCTGTCGACTTCGTCTTGTATCGAGTCATGTAATAGATTAGATGAAACAAGTCACACAGTTCGAGATTAACAGGATACAGAGGTGAACAAGCCAGTTCAAACGAAGTGGCCAGTTCAAACGAACTGGAGATGCTTGTTCAAAGGAACTGGAAATAGTATAAATAGGTGACTTGTGATTTTCATTTGTAACTTTTAGATTCCGGTAGCGAAGCTCTGCCGAAGTATCTCCAGGTCTGTAATCGTCATCAAATCAATACAAGAGATAGATTAAGTGATTCTAGTGTGTATACAGCTGAAATATCACCGATACGTTTGATTCCGCCTTTCGTATTGGACGAGATCTCTTCTGAACGACTCGTTTGGTCGTGCAAACGATCCTACATATTCCGTTCCACTTGTCTTGAATCATTAGAAGTCTTGGGTCTGGGTTGGAAATTCTATCAGTGCAAACATCATGAAGCTTGTTGTGCAAAAAAAAAATAATAATAATAAAAAAAAAACGATTAGAGCGGTGACGGGCTGGGCGAAGATGATGAAGTCATGGGGGTTATTTTAAGTTTTATGGGGAAGTGTGATGAGAAAGTTGAAACAGTGGACTTGGGAATGTTCACGCATGATATGGTTAATGTGTGTTTAGCATGGAATTTTAGGACATAATAAAGAAATGATTAATATGATGGGTTATGAATGTTGGATTGAAATGGGATGGTAAGCATGATGCATGAAGATAATGGTATTTTCAAGTGAAGTATGGGAAAAAGTGATGTTGAGAGCATGCATGAATTCATGCTTTCTCATGATGGTTATTGATTGGTTAATGAGTAATATTTCTAAGATTTGATTATTAGTTTCTTTTTATATTTAGTTATGTACTCATGTGTATGATCAGGTTCTTGTGGGTTTTAGGATTCGTGCATTCTATACGGCTTCGCTAGCATTTGTGTAACAACCTCTACATAAAGGTGAGTTCTAGACACCCCATTTTTAAATGTTTTAATATTACTTTTGGGCTAGCATACATACTTTTGATACGATTCACAAAGGGATTTAATATCTTTTAAATGAAAGCTTTTACAAATTGGATATATGATGTTTAGAGTTTTACGTGGTCACATCTTGGTGTGTATATGAGCTTTGATAATAAATAAATGAACTATAATTGAGTGTGTAAATTATCTAAGGTGAATGTAGAAGGGCATCTATAAATAGACTATGGATGAGTTTATGTGTACGTGTACCATTGTAATAGCCTATTAGGCACAATTGAAATGAAATAGCCTATTTGGCACAACTGGGATGAATTAGCCTATTCGGCACAACTGGGATGAATTAGCCTATTCGGCACAACTGGAATGATTTAATAGCCTATTCGGCACAATTGGAATGGAGTGGTGACGATCACTCGTGAGATGTGCACATTCTCAAAGTATAAGATGTAAAGAGCGAATAGTACAAAATGTATGAAAGCGGTAATTTCGATTACCGGGTAACGTGTGATTGATAATGTAAAGTGGAAGAGTTATTGCCATGTCATAATGTGTGTTCGTACATGATTCTAGGCGTGTTATGTTATACTTTTGTGTGGTTTACAAAAGCATGTTTTAAATTGGTATTTTATAATAAGTGCTAAAGTATTATAGATAATTACAAAACTAGAACTCACTCAGTTTATCTAATTGTTTTTAGCATGCATGTCAGATTGTTTCAGGTATATTAGGAATGATTGAATGACCTCCTTGGCTTAGATAGGAGAGCCACTCGTATCCGGAAGACTGGCATCCTTAGTTGAAGAAGCATATGTGGCAAAACAATTGAAGTTAAATGTTTTATTTAAAAAAAAATTGAATTGTATGTTTTCCGCTGCGATGTTATAGAAGTTCCAGTTCAAGAACTATGCTTTGATGTATGTACCCGACTGTGAGGTCTCCCGGGATTGGGGCCTTACAAACACTAAGAAACTTGAAGATGAAACATGAACATAAGCTTGAAATTATAAGAAAACTTAAAGGAATCATGTTGTTTAGTGTTGTTATGATATTTGATGAATGATTGTTTGTGTAAATGATGTAGATCATTATATGATCTTGCTAGATCATGATTAAAAACATAATCTAGCAAGATGAGATGATGAAAATGTTAGAGATTTATAAATCATCCTCATGAAAGACATGAACTTGAAAGAATATATTGTTTTCTTGAAAAATAATAACCAAAGTGGGTTAATAATCATATAGATCTAAAATTTATGAATGGTTTTCCAAAAGAACCAAGCTTGAAATATGAGTTTTAGTAGATCTTGGTTCTTACATAAACAAACACTATTTTTAATGGATAAACAAGTGTAGAAACACTTGTGTAACAAGAAGGTTACATAAAGAAACATTTTTAGAAAATGTGTTTTGAAGTTGTAAACATCCAACTTCTTCAAGGATGAGATTTTAAAAGAAATAAACAAACTTTAAAGGGTAACTAAAGCTACTAAACACACTACCAAGTTACTACAAGTTTTTATGAGAAATCAAGTTCATGAATATTATGTAGATAGCTTTGTTTTAGCACTTGGTAAGTATAGATTAATTGGTGATTGTTTGTGATGATTTTTGAAAAGAAAATGATATGCTTTGATAGCATGGACACCTCCATTTTTAGGGGAAACTATGGCAAAATTTTCTAAAATTATAAACACTTAGAAAAATATTTTCTAAAACAAATATTTACAAGTATGTTTAAACTATGGTTTTCTATATAAACTTTGCCATAGCTTTTGTTACAAAACTACAAGTATTGGAGGTTGGTTTTTACAAATAAAAATGGATAAATATGTATTTAGAATATATATTTACATTAAAGACATGATGTGCGTGAATACTTGTATACTTTGTGTGTTAACTATATTATTTTAGGGATAAAATAATATAACTTGACAAATACCAAGAAATCACAATCCAAAATACTACAAAAAATCACAAGGAATAAATACACAAGTTACACACACACAATATTGGTAAACCGAACGAAAGAATGTAACTTACAAAATATTCCGGAAAAATACATTTATAAGTATATTTTTGGTAAATAATATTTTGGACACAAGAAATGAAAATATGATTTTTGTAAATATTACCAAGTTATATCATATTTTCGACAAGGAGAAAATATATTATTTTTGGGAAGTAAAAATATATTTTCTTAGAATATTTGGAAGATATATGATTTTTGAGAAAAATATATATATTCTTGAAATACATTATTCTTGGACAAAATGAGTTATATGTTTTCTAAAGTGAGACTTGGAAATATATTGTTTTGGAAATATACATAGGATGTTTATTAAGAAAATACGACGCCAATACATGACAAGTTATGCAAATACAAGAATACAAATATACCCATCCTTGGGGAGGATACACATGTTTAAATACTTGAGAAGTATTGAGTTAAAATATTAATTATTTTAACAAATAATTATACACTTGAAATATTAATGAAGACACTTTGAAAACATAACTCAAAGACACTAATCATTACCAAGTCAAGGCACGACCCGCTCGTCTAATGGACCGTAGTACGCATGTAGGTAGTCGTGCGCTCTAGAGGAAGCTTTGAGTTACATCGGATACAAGGAACGCAAAACTGTGAGTTCATGTCCCCCTTTTCTTTTAACTGTTTTCAGATTTATAACTTCGGGGGTGAAATACATATTACATACTGCTTACAAACAGTTACCATGGTATGATTAGCTAAGGAAAAGTACTGCTAGATCACGTGAATGGGTAGGCCATTAGCTTAAGACCATTAATCCTTGTATAAGGACCGAGGGGCATGAGTGATAGATCTATTGGGTGTTGCGAGCCCCACCCATGGGCCAGCGAGTTGGCCGTATGTGGTGACTATGTCGTTCCGCCGGAGGGGCCGGTACGAAATACGCATACAGGTTTGTGTGCTTCCTATGCCATGTCACTTATATTAATGTATTAGCTACACATTAATTGATCTATTTTTCCTTGTTGCTTCATACCAGTTTACAAGTACATACATACTTACAAAGGTTTTCAAGAATGATTCGTGCACACATACTAAACACATGAACTCGCTCAACTTTTGTTAATGTTTTCAAACTACATATATTTCAGGGATTTATTAAGTGGATCTGGCGGGCGTTGGAAGTTTTATGCTGCGATAGGAATAAAGTTGTCATCCATGGTCTTTGGGTTTGGTCAGTGTGTCTTACTCCTGGACGAGACACGTCTTCCAAACCTTAGTTACATCTAATATCTTTTAACGGGTCCTTAGTGAACTCATAAACAATTTGTAAGGTTTGTAAAACTTGAATTTAAAGTCTACGTTTTAAACAATGTTGTTATGTTTTAAACTCATTTAATGGATGACAAATCTATGGTTTTATCATATAGTTGATGTTAAGATTGAATGCAATGATATTAAGAAAGTCACCCCATAATCACGCTTCCGCAAAAGTCAGGGTGTGACAGCTTGGTATCAGAGCTTCGATCGTAGCGAACTAGGATTCTTTCTCGAGTCTAGACAACGATCATTAGGGCTCTCATGAAAACGTTTTTACAAACATGTTTTCATTGCATACACGAAACGCCCAGATCCAGGAAACAAACATTTTTACAAACAAAAGACACGAAACACATTTCAAAGTTTATGCTTATAATTCAGTCTGAGAGACTGGGTAGTTAGTCTGAGAGACTAGTTGGGACAGTCTGAGAGACTGAGGAGTTTAGTTTGAGAAACTGGGTAGTTAGTCTGAGAGACTAGTTGGGACAGTCTGAGAGACTGGGGAGTTTAGTTTGAGAAACTGGGTAGTTAGTTTGAGAGACTGGGGAGTTAGTCTGAGAGACTAGCTGGGGCAGTCTGAGAGACTGGGTAGTTAGTCTGAGAGACTAGTTAGGACAGTTTGAGAAACTGGGGTGTTTCAGTCTGAGAGACTGGGTGTTTAGTCTGGGAGGCTAGGTAGTTTAGTCTGGGAGACTGGTTGGTTTAGTCTGGGAGACTAGGTGGGTTAGTCTGGGAGACTAGGAAGGATAGAAAGTTTCATGAAGAAAAATGTGAATACATGATTACATGATGAATTGTCATTGATTGCAATATACTAAGTGTTAGTGATTACTATGAATATACATGCTATGGTTATTATGTACCGACACACATGTCACCTTCCTCAGACAGCGAGCTGTCAGACATTGACCACCTTACGACCATCGCCACAGATAATGAGATTGCACCTGCGCCGGAGATATATACGTCAGACCCTGAGAGTGATCCTGACATGCTGTCCAAGGACGAGGACGACTTCCAACCATCCGTGCTGCCAGAATTTGATGATGATTTACCCTTGCTGATGGTTTCCCTGACAAGAATCCTTCTGTCATTCTTGTTTCGGTCCATGACTACCTTATCATTTGGACACCCCGATGGCGAGCACATCGTGGCTCCGATCCTCGATGCCGTACCTCTTGTGGTCAGAATTACCGGGGCTTGACCATTCGATGATCTGTATGACGATGACATTGATTTGTTTGTTGATAATCCTCCTGATGACGCCCAGGGTGATGGAAAGATAGCTGAGGATGTCATTGCTATGCTACCTCCTGAGATTCCCGCCATTGAAGTACCCTCTGCTCCCATTTTACACCCGATTTCAGACTCCTTTGAGTCTGTGACATCTGCAGCCTTACAGACGGCCGGATTGCAACTTTCTACTACTGACTTAGACGACGACACCATTATGACTACTGCACTAACACCTGCTCGAGATCCCACACCTTCACACGACCCAGAGCATGCTCCCGAGTCAGCTCCTGTTCCCCTTAGGTCAGCTTGATGTTGCACCTGCTGATCCTAAGCCCTTGCTTAATCAAGACCATATTTCTTTTGGTTTACCAGACATTGCACCCCTTATACCGGACCCAGTACCTGCACCTGATGGTCTTCTCTTTTGCTAAGACATTTGTTCCTGCACCCGCACCCGCCGATGTTGCTCCTTTCCTCCTGTGGAGTCCGACGCCCATCGCACCGGTTTGCCTATTGCTTTCTTTCAAGACATACCCGCACCCCATCCAGGGGAAGGTACCTTTGGCCAACACCCGCGTGACAGTCTTTTCGTATCAGCAGCTTTTTCACAAATCCTTCAGGCTGTACTGTTCATTTCTTCACCGCTGGACGAGCCATTCCGATGGTTCCTATCATACCCTATGCTGATTTCAGACCCCTATCATTCCTCGCATTATGGAGACTACACACGGAATGAGTTGCACATGCCACTTCAACTACAATTTGAGGTTTTGAGTCGTAAAGTTTTGAAGCTTGAGCTGACACCACGTCCTCCACCCTGTCTATGCCAGTATACTTTAATCTTCCACATTCATCACTGTCTCCTTTGGCACACTCACCTGCTGCTATTGCACCTTCTTAGGTTTTGATGCCTGTTTCTTTACTATTAAGCAGCAGATCAGTTACTTATCTCGTCGTATATACGAGCTCGAGGAGGAGCTTGCTCACGTTAGCAGTTTACTTTTCTCCACTCCTCTACACCAGTATAGTTGGCTTTTGGATTTATGCGGATTGCATTACTTTTGGGAAAAGACACTACTAATAAGCCGAGATTGTAGAGACTTTTGAAGACCACTTTTGACCCCGCGATTTTGCTACACTGATAGACTTATTGGACGAGGGTAGGGTGACCCTGTGTCCCTTTTGATGTAATGCGCCTTGTAAACAATGTGATTGTGGTCGGTAAACAATGAAAGCTCAGTCGCCATGTCCTCACTAAGCACGTTGTTGATTTGCATGATTGTACTATAATTATAATGCTACGTGCTTGTTTGTTATGTTCTCATTAAATATGTTCCTACCTACAAGTTGTACTATAATGGTACCGTTATATGATTGCTTATATACGTACGTAAATACACCTCTGAGGTCTTATTCGTTAAGTAGAGGCTTGTGTGCTCGTGTCCTTAATAAGACCTGACCTAACCGATCTTCTTCTAGGAAGATGTCGATTCAAGGAAACACCGATACCAACACCCCTTTTCTGACGACAGAGGCGGAAATACAAGAGCGCATCTCACAGGCCATCGCACAGCACGAGGCCCTTCGCTCCGAGCGCAGCGGAGGTACCACAGGAAATAACCCACCCAACGGTAATGTTTAGTCACTTAAGACACATTACAAGAACGTTTGGACATTTCTAAGTGTGCTTTGCTAATGCCTCTCGTGAATGATATTGCTTATTTCACAGGCTGCACCTACAAGCAGTTTTTGGGCTGCAAGCCACTGGGTTTCGACAACACTGGGGGTGCCTTAGCCTTCGTGTGCTGGGTTGAGAAGACGAATTTTGTCTTTCGATTGAGCAAATGTGCCCCAGAGCATCAGGTCGCATACATTTCCGGACTGCTTCAAGATGGGGCTCTGTCATGGTGGAACCTCCAGGTTCAGACGTTGGGCGAGATTGTTACGTATGCTTTGACATGGGACGAACTGAAAGAACTAATGCATAAGAAGTACTGTTCAAGAGCAGAAATCCAGAAGTTGGAAACTGAGTTCTGGAACTTGAAGATGGAAGGTCCAAAGATAGCTGAGTACATGGAGAAATTCCATGTTCTGTCGCGTGTTGTCCCCTACATGGTAGATCCAGAGTTTAAGAAGATCGAACGTTTCATCGGGGGATTGGCACCTCAAATTCTAAGCCTGGTGACAACATCTAAACCTCCAACAATCGCTGAAGCTATCAACTTAAGTGTGACGCTCACTAAAGAAGCGGTTAGACTAGGAAGATTTTCAACCTCTGAGGAGAAAAAAGAGACTCATGTGGAGTCATCTGGAGATAACAAGAGGAAGTTCGGAAACTTCAAGCAAGGTACCTAGACAAATATCAACAACAAGGCCAAAAAGGGAAAAGAGTACATGGGTAAACTACCTAAATGCGACAAGTGTCGACGTCATCATACCGGGCGTTGTAAAAATGGAAAGTGTGATAACTGTGGCAAAGTGGGGCACTGCAAGGAGACGTATTGGCATGAGATGAAATGTGGAAAGAGAGGTCAAGGGTGTTATAACTGCGGTGACATGGGGCACTTTAGGAAAGATTGCCCAATGGAGATTAAACAAGATCGTGGGAAAAATGTCTAACACCGGAGCTAGGGAAGCACATCGGGATCCAAACATGGCCATCGGTACGTCTCATAGTAGTCAATGTTATGCGTCTGTGTTATTTGACATTATTGTCAAATTTTAGCTTCAGAATATACTTGTTTTAGTAGTAAGTAAGATAGATATCCAGTACTCGATAGAACTAGCTTAAGGGAAGCTTCGACGTGGTAATTGGGATGGGTTGGTTGTCGAGCAATCAAGCGGAGATTATTACCCGCACCCCGATGGAAAATGAAGAAACAATCATGATTCAAGGAGGTAAGCGGAACACGCCCCTACAACTTCCAAATTGCTTGAAGGCACGAAAGTTGTTGCGTAATGGATGTGTTGTTTTCTGGGCTCATGTCGTGGAAAAGAGAACTGAAGAACCTAAACTCGAAGATATCCCTGTGATAAGGGAATATCCTAAAGTCTTCCCCAAAGACTTTCCAGAATTATCTCCTCGACGACAAGTCGAATTTCGCATCAATTTGATTCCGGGCGCCGCGTCTGCTGTTAATGCACCTTAGCGACTTACACCTTCGGAGATGCAAGGATTGTCAATGTAGCTTCAGTAGTTGATAGAGAAGGAAGATAACAGACCAAGTTTCCCGCTTTGGGTAATCCCAGTTTTGCTCGTCAAGAAGAAGGACGATAGCTTTCGTACGAACATCAAACTACCAGGAGCCAAACGAGCTAACCAACAAGAGTCGGTGACACTTGCTAAGGATTAACGAATTACTTATTTAACTAATTGTGAGGATTCAACTACTATTTCACGACTGATCGATGATCGAGTGTCATTAGCTGTGAATTCAGGAAGAAAGTATACCGGGAAATTGGGGGACAATAACTTGTTTTAAACATACACAAAAATGGTGTTTCCTACATGATGCACAAAACATTTTTACACAAAATACGAAACTTTGAAAACCTAGAAAACATGTACTTAGGACCTTTGTGAGCCCAGGTCAAAACTCGTAAAGGTTGCTTAGGAACCACACCTGTTGACTCAAGCAAACCTCATTATCCTGACATATATGCTATTTCAGTTAACCAAACAGAAAGTACTCCAATTTCTTTTGTTGAAATCTTCACTTTTGCTTCTAGCGAGTAGATATTTGCATCTCTACTCCCCTTAATGGTAGTTGCATCGCGTTAATTTTCTTCGCTGAGAGCGAACACACATTTGCTTCGATACTTGGTCATTTCTTCATACTCATTGTTTCATTACTTGAAAACTTATATGTTACGCATGCACCATTTGCTATGCATGAGGTTTCGTTTCGAATAAACGCTTCATTGAAGTTCACATATTATTTTGCTAAAGCTAATTGTTGGTTTAACCTACATTATTGAAATTGTTGGCTTCCTTGTTATCAAGTCAACACACCTTCTTGAGACTTCATTTCTTTCAAGTTATATTCATGGTTTATCTTCGTAACCATGCTAAGATTTCCCTTGTTGATACATACGTTTATTATCAGATTGCGCTGAAACCAAGTTCAATTGCTTGAACTTGTCCATTTCGCATATTCAATTTAAGACGCCATATGATGTATTGGGAGCATCATATTCAAATTTATTATTGCGAAGATTCTTTCATTTCAAGTCGTAGTAGACTTGGTTGGTCTACGACTCCACTAAATCGTTTGATTGGTTTCGATACCTTGTGGTGATACTTTCACAAAATTGAAGCTTGCGCTAAGTTGGTTACGCACCTCATACACGGATTTAATTGTCTATTTATTTGTTCTAAATCCATTTTGTTTATCACAATTAAAGCGTTCTCAACACAATTGTGTGTTAAGACAATGGTACATAGATTCATTTCATACCACGATGTACCTCCTAACGATTCTTTCATTGTCGATCGAATGCCTTGCGGTACTTAACACTTTTTCATCTTCAATCAAAAACAGTGGCTCCTTGATGTGCCGTATTCAATTGAAAACTCTATGACATTGTGAAAATCAAATCTTCAGGTTGTCCTAGTACACTTTCATTTGATCTCAAGCACGGTGAACTTGTTCGGTCACCGCTATTATTGAAATATGTCAATTACGACACCTTGTGGTGTCATTACGACTTTGTAGCCTGTGCTAATCATGGACAACCGTCTCACACAAAACTACACATGCTTTTGTTTGACTTATCATTTAAACGTCCCTAATGCAACTACAAATTAAGACAATAATACACCAGATTCGCTTGTATTTCATTCGGTGAACTTTCGCAATTCAAGAATGTCAACACACTAATCCTTACCATTTATTTATTCGAAAGTTGATGGATCATTTTCATATTCAAGTTGTTGATTTTGGGTTCATATAGCGGATGCTATGGTTCGTAAAAACTCATTTGCAAATTGTGACCGATTGTTTGAAGAATCCATTGGCCAAAACTCCTCTTTTGTGGAACCCCTGATAACTAAGTTACACTAGACATCTCGTGTCCTGTGACATCAAATGCTAGAACACATACCTTTTAACCATTGGGTTCTTTTTGTTGAAATATATCCTTAGATTCACCTGATGTGAATAAAGATTTAATCCAGTTTTGTGGTTATCTACCTCGGTATTATTCATATACATACACGCGTAATGTAACCCTAAGAAGTTAAGGTAGTATAAATTTCGAGGACGAAATTTTCTTAACAGGGGGAGAATGTGACAACTGCCAAATTTGCATGCATCCGTACAATTAATTAATCTTGATTAGTGCTTAATGACTGTGCTGAATTACAATTAATTGCTTTCTGATTACTGTATCATACTTACATGTGCATCACATTTCACACTGTCACATCATTTTTACATACAAACTTTAGTGACATAGACGATGCACAAAGCACGGTTAGCACAGTTAGCGGATAACTCAGAAAATGCTGACGATGTTCAGTACATAGACAAACAATGTTTTGAGACCCAATATGGGCCAGAGATAAGGTACTACACTAGTATGGTGTGTAGGGAAGTAAGGACCATAAAACTGCTTCACTAGGTAATAGTTTAAGTGCTGGAAAGTGCCTAAAACCCACATAAATTGCAGAATTTTGCATATTTCAGCAAAAATTCAGCTTTTTAACAAGCTAGTAATGTGCAAAAATATGACTAAATGGTCCTGAATGCTTTCCTAAGTGTCGGGAATTAAAAGTTTCATAAAAGGGTACTTAAAGAACACTAAACGGAATATTTTGACACTTAAACGAACCGGTATCTAACCAAACAACCGGACACTACCCGAAACATCAAAATTATACTAGAAGCATTGTTTTATTATTTTTGAGCTAGTTATGATCCCCGAACACCCTAACACACTATATAACACATGATATGCATAACACCTAAACTATTACACTTGAAATCTCACTAATTAATCTAACTTACCATTAAACACCAACTATACCCCCCCCCCCATGGTGGACGGTCACCAAGGGTGGCCCCACCCTTGATTTCTTTCTTGATTCTAATTGATCTTATTAGATTTGCCTTGTACTTTAGATAACATAAAATCTTTGGAGATCTTGATACAATGGATAATAGGTTATATAAACCATGAGTTAACCCTTCATTCTCATTCATCACCAACATCAAAACCTTTCTCCTCCCTTCCCCCATAGCTCACGGCCACATACCACCTCCACACCATCTCCATTTTTGACCTTCTTCCATACATTCCAAGGTGATCTAGTGGTGTAAGGAGCTAAGTTAGGAAGCTTGGAGCTTTCGGAAGTTGAAGGACCTTCATCATTTGCTTTTATCCACTTGTTTTCTACCCTTGAATCATCCCTAGCCTTGAGCTAGTAGTAAGATCTTCTACTCTTCATTTTACATCTATTTCAAGTGGTTAAAAGATGATACAAGATGAATATCATGAAGAACACTAAGAAACTTGAAGATGAAACATGAACATAAGCTTGAAATTTTAAGAAAACTTAAAGGAATCATGTTGTTTAATGTTGTTATGATATTTGATGAATGATTGTTTGTGTAAATGATGTAGATCATTATATGATCTTGCTAGATCATGATTAAAAACATAATCTAGCAAGATGAGAGGATGAAAATGTTAGAGATTTATAAATCATCCTCATGAAAGACATGAACTTGAAAGAATATATTGTTTTCTTGAAAAATAATAATCAAAGTGGGTTAATAATCATATAGATCTAAAATTTATGAATGGTTTTCCAAAAGAACCAAGCTTGAAATATGAGTTTTAGTAGATCTTGGTTCTTACATAAATAAACACTATTTTTAATGGATAAACAAGTGTAGAAACACTTGTGTAACAAGAAGGTTACATAAAGAAACATTTTTAGAAAATGTGTTTTGAAGTTGTAAACATCCAACTTCTTTAAGGATGAGATTTTAAAAGAAATAAACAAACTTTAAAGGGTAACTAAACCTACTAAACACTTTGAAATATTAATGAAGACACTTAGAAAACATAACTCAAAGACACTAATCATTACCAAGTCAAGGCATGACCCGCTCGTCTAATGGACCGTAGTACGCATGTAGGTAGTCGTGCGCTCTAGAGGAAGCTTTGAGTTACATCGGATACAAGGAACGCAAAACTGTGAGTTCATGTCCCCCTTTTCTTTTAACTGTTTTCAGTTTTATAACTTCGGGGGTGAAATACATGTTACATACTGCTTACAAACAGTTACCATGGTATGATTAGCTAAGGAAAAGTACTGCTAGATCACGTGAATGGGTAGGCCATTAGCTTAAGACCATTAATATGATGGGTTATGAATGTTGGATTGAAATGGGATGGTAAGCATGATGCATGAAGATAATGGTATTTTCAAGTGAAGTATGGGAAAAAGTGATGTTGAGAGCATGCATGAATTCATGCTTTCTCATGATGGTTATTGATTGGTTAATGAGTAATATTTCTAAGATTTGATTATTAGTTTCTTTTTATATTTAGTTATGTACTCATGTGTATGATCAGGTTCTTGTGGGTTTTAGGATTCGTACAATCTATACGGCTTCGCTAGCATTTGTGTAACAACCTCTACATAAAGGTGAGTTCTAGACACCCCATTTTTAAATGTTTGAATATTACTTTTGGGCTAGCATACATACTTTTGATACGATTCACAAAGGGATTTAATATCTTTTAAATGAAAGCTTTTACAAATTGGATATATGATGTTTAGAGTTTTACGTGGTCACATCTTGGTGTGTATATGAGCTTTGATAATAAATAAATGAACTATAATTGAGTGTGTAAATTATCTAAGGTGAATGTAGAAGGGCATCTATAAATAGACTATGGATGAGTTTATGTGTACGTGTACCATTGTAATAGCCTATTAGGCACAATTGAAATGAAATAGCCTATTTGGCACAACTGGGATGAATTAGCCTATTCGGCACAACTGGAATGATATAATAGCCTATTCGGCACAATTGGAATGGAGTGGTGACGATCACTCGTGAGATGTGCACATTCTCAAAGTATAAGATGTAAAGAGCGAATAGTACAAAATGTATGAAAGCGGTAATTTCGATTACCGGGTAACGTGTGATTGATAATGTAAAGTGGAAGAGTTATTGTCATGTCATAATGTGTGTTCGTACATGATTCTAGGCGTGTTATGTTATACTTTTGTGTGGTTTACAAAAGCATGTTTTAAATTGGTATTTTATAATAAGTGCTAAAGTATTATAGATAATTACAAAACTAGAACTCACTCAGTTTATCTGATTGTTTTTAGCATGCATGTCAGATTGTTTCAGGTATATTAGGAATGATTGAATGACCTCCTTGGCTTAGATAGGAGAGCCACTCGTATCCGGAAGACTGGCATCCTTAGTTGAAGAAGCATATGTGGCAAAACAATTGAAGTTAAATGTTTTATTTAAAAAAATTGAATTGTATGTTTTCCGCTGCGATGTTATAGAAGTTCCAGTTCAAGAACTATGCTTTGATGTATGTACCTGACTGTGAGGTCTCCCGGGATTGGGGCCTTACAAACACTAAGAAACTTGAAGATGAAACATGAACATAAGCTTGAAATTATAAGAAAACTTAAAGGAATCATGTTGTTTAGTGTTGTTATGATATTTGATGAATGATTGTTTGTGTAAATGATGTAGATCATTATATGATCTTGCTAGATCATGATTAAAAACATAATCTAGCAAGATGAGATGATGAAAATGTTAGAGATTTATAAATCATCCTCATGAAAGACATGAACTTGAAAGAATATATTGTTTTCTTGAAAAATAATAATCAAAGTGGGTTAATAATCATATAGATCTAAAATTTATGAATGGTTTTCCAAAAGAACCAAGCTTGAAATATGAGTTTTAGTAGATCTTGGTTCTTACATAAACAAACACTATTTTTAATGGATAAACAAGTGTAGAAACACTTGTGTAACAAGAAGGTTACATAAAGAAACATTTTTAGAAAATGTGTTTTGAAGTTGTAAACATCCAACTTCTTCAAGGATGAGATTTTAAAAGAAATAAACAAACTTTAAAGGGTAACTAAACCTACTAAACACTTTGAAATATTAATGAAGACACTTTGAAAACATAACTCAAAGACACTAATCATTACCAAGTCAAGGCATGACCCGCTCGTCTAATGGACCGTAGTACGCATGTAGGTAGTCGTGCGCTCTAGAGGAAGCTTTGAGTTACATCGGATACAAGGAACGCAAAACTGTGAGTTCATGTCCCCCTTTTCTTTTAACTGTTTTCAGTTTTATAACTTCGGGGGTGAAATACATGTTACATACTGCTTACAAACAGTTACCATGGTATGATTAGCTAAGGAAAAGTACTGCTAGATCACGTGAATGGGTAGGCCATTAGCTTAAGACCATTAATCCTTGTATAAGGACCGAGGGGCATGAGTGATAGATCTATTGGGTGTTGCGAGCCCCACCCTTGGGCCTGCGAGTTGGCCGTATGTGGTGACTATGTCGTTCCGCCGGAGGGGCCGGTACGAAATGCGCATACAGGTTTGTGTGCTTCCTATGCCATGTCACTTATATTAATGTATTAGCTACACATTAATTGATCTATTTTTCCTTGTTGCTTCATACCAGTTTACAAGTACATACATACTTACAAAGGTTTTCAAGAATGATTCGTGCACACATACTAAACACATGAACTCGCTCAACTTTTGTTGATGTTTTCAAACTACATGTATTTCAGGGATTTATTAAGTGGATCTGGCGGGCCTTGGAAGTTTTATGCTGCGATAGGAATAAAGTTGTCATCCATGGTCCTTGGGTTTGGTCAGTGTGTCTTACTCCTGGACGAGACACGTCTTCCAAACCTTAGTTACATCTAATATCTTTTAACATGTCCTTAGTGAACTCATAAACAATTTGAAAGGTTTGTAAAACTTGAATTTGAAGTCTACGTTTTAAACAATGTTGTTATGTTTTAAACTCATTTAATGGATGACAAGTCTATGGTTTTATCATATAGTTGATGTTAAGATTGAATGCAATGATATTAAGAAAGTCACCCCATAATCACGCTTCCGCAAAAGTCAGGGTGTGACACATGATGACGTCATCATAGAACAACTCAAATCAGGTGGATTTCATGGTGAAACTGTGAGATTTTTTGGTGAAATTGATGAGAAATCGTGTGCTGATTAAAGAAGTACAAGATTTAGAGTGGAAACTTACAAGAATCGCGAGAAATCAGAAGAAAAGTGGCTAAGAGTGTGCTGGTCGGAGGGGAGCTGTCACATCATGAACAGTGATGTGACAGGTGGGGTATTTATAGGTGAAGAGGCGGTGTGGGATGGTTCGGTCGGAGGGCCTTTCGATCGGATGGCCATCCGATCAGATGGCGAGTGCGAGTTGGTTTCCGAAGTTTTGTTTCGTGCGTTGAGCGTTGCGAGTGAGCGATGCGATAGTATTACACATTAGTTACATAAATAACATAATCAACCTAACAATCATAAAAGTAACTTGTATTTTGGGTTGCGATGCGGTGCGATAGATTTGCGATTGCGTTTGCGATTAACATCCCATAACATATATACAGCACACACAAGTAAGCACATAATAACACACACACGTAAAACAATATCCATAACCTGTAATTCGAATTGCGATGCGATAGCGATGAGATAGCGTTTAGCATGTTAACGTTCAGTTACGTTTATCGTATTGTTGCTTCACATATTAATACATCGTAAAACAAATAACGTCAATCAAAGTATCGATTATCGAGTCAAAGAATACAAGCAATAATTAAGTCAAAATGACAGATCTGATTAGCAATCTTTTCGTCCTTTGACTTTGACATTGACTTGTACTTTGACTTCATAAGTCGGGTTGTTACAGGAAGCATATGCCTAGAAGATTTTAAAAGAAGTGAGGATGCATGAGTGTAATTCAGTTCTTGTTCCAATGGACCCGAATTTAAACTTATCAAAAGTTGAAGACGAAGTCGAAGTTAAAGCTACCAATTATCGAAAAATAGTTGGGTGTTTGCGTTATTTACTTTAGACATGTCCGGATCTCGCTTATTCAGTTGGCATTGTTAGTCGGTACATGCAATGTCCAAGACAGAGCCATGAGGTAGCTATTAAACAAATACTCCGATATTTGAAGGGAACCTCGAGTTATGGAATTATTTATCCGAGAAAAGCAGAAGGTGTGTTATGTGGTTACAATGATAGTAGTCATAATATTGATGCTAATGATGGTCGGAGTACATCGAGACACATGTTTTATTATGGTTCTGCACCAATTACTTGGTGTTTGCAGAAACATAGTACAGTGGCGTTATCATCATGTGAAGCTGAATACATGGCAGCTAGTTCAGCGGCTTGTCAGGCTATTTGGCTACGAGAATTGATAAGTGAAGTTACTGGAAGACAACCGCAGAAAGTAATGTTAAAAGTGGATAATACTTCAGTGATTGCCTTTGTGAAAAATCCGGTGTTCCATAATCGAAGCAAGCATATAAAGTCCCGATTTCACTTTATTCGGGAGTGTGTATGGTTGGAAAACAAACGCGAAAACCGTTTCCAAAGAAGGCACTGGCGAAAATCAAGTTCAAGGAGATGCGGGATCTACTTGGCGTTGAAGACCTCCCGTATACGACTCAGAAATCCAGGGGGTGAATGCTGGGAATTCCGAGTCCGTCTATGGCTAAAAGCATGGGATGGCAAGGAAGATTTTACTTGAAGTGCAAGACAAGTAATTAACAACATATTAATTAATTAGTGGATTATTATCTAAGGTTCCTATACGTGTTAGGTTAAGAAGTGTGTATTAGATAATTATTATATAATTAATTAATAGGTTTCCTCGTTATAGTCTAACGTGTCTAGGTTACCTATATATATACCAATCAAATTGGTAGGTGTTTAACTTAACCGTGAAGAATCGTATTCCAATTACAACATTTTGTACCAATTAATCCTTTACCCACCAAGTTCACTAATTGCTGAGTCAGCTCCGCGAGTTAGTCTCAAACGCTTGATATTGCCTGACTTATCTAGTATCAGGGCTCCAGTTGCAAGGGAGGGTTTTTTTTAGAACGGCGACTTTCTTGTGTTAGCCCACCGTACTACCCAAATCGGAGAGCCTCCTTGCCCCACTCCGACCAGACTATATTGTCTTAACTGGACCCACGCTGACTTCAGAGTTTGGCTTGGGCGTTTCCCCGGGAAACCATACCGCCGGCTGTCACTTGACAGACGTTATGCCACCACAAGTGTAGAACTCTCTGGCGTAACACACGGTGGGACGAAAACTAGGGTGAGCTCGGGATTCGAACTTTATGCAAGGGAGGTTAGGTGTCTCGAAATTCACTTTTATTTTTTTAAGGGACAACAGAATCAATCCCGAGCACTCTCAGGGGCACCCACTGGACCAAACGGAGTACTCTGAGAGTAACTCGAGTCCACCACCAATTCCGGGAAAAACCCAGTAACCCACCCGCACGTAAGCACGACAGTGAAATTACCGGTAAAACCCGTTTGCCTCAAGGATCGAACCTAGGTTTCTCTGAGTCTCCTATCATTGCCCACCAATGCCTCACTCTGCACCAAGTGGGAATTGAACTTACATCTCCCAAGAGAAATGCAAGCCTTTCATCACTTAATCTAGAGATGATTGGCAAAAAAATAGGAACGGTAAATGTGATCAAATAAATAAAAGCAGTGATATTAACTATTAACTGTTTCATCACAAGCAACCATTATCATATATTACATATTCCATTCCACCTTCATTTTTAAACCCTGATTGGGCTTGTCTGGAACATCAACATACAAAATGAATACAAATATAAAAAATATGAAATAAACGTTACGTATATGTGAACTAATTCGAACCAAGGTCTTCAATGGGTAGAGTCTTCAACTTTGTTCTTCAATAAGATTTTCTTGTAGTCTCATTGGATACCCAAATGAACAAGCTAATGTTGATGGTTGTGACTACTGATTCATGTTCAACACGGGTCACTTAAATCATTTAGTTTAAAAGTTAGATCACTAGATTTAATAAAGGCTCCATTCAAAAGTAAACTATGTAGATTTAATATGAAAAAAAAAATTAGATTACTAAACCAAATTAAAGATCAATAATCCGATTTTGGAAATTAATTGATTAAAAAAATACATGTTAATTTTGTTTGATTCCCATTTCCCACACAGGACAACTAGAGATGAGCAAATGGTACCAGGTACCGGTACCGAATTTATCGAACCGGGCACATTTTCGGTACCGGTCCGGTACCGAACTGGGTATATTCGGTACCGATACCTACTTTTGGGGATTTCCAGTACCGGTTCGATACAGGTTAATACCGAGCTCATCCCTAAACACAACTACTAGACATTGGTGTGAGTTTTTACTTGTTTGGTGGTTTCGTGAGATGTGGCCCCGAGAAAAAGATTCGGCCCACATGACAAACGATCATGTGTAGTTGCTGGATTGAAAATCACGGCCCATGACTAAGATGACAATGTGGATTATGACTTGTGAGTTATGAATTGACTACCATGAGTCATGACAGTATGCCAGCCTCATCAATGTTGTGTTGTATACAGTGGCGGTCCTAGTAATTATTTTTTTGGGATGCGAACGAAGGGTTCAACCAAATTTTCAAGTGGTGCAGTCGGGATTTTACCTCGAAAATACACTAATTTTTATTTCAAAGGGGGCGGCCGCCCACCCAAGCGAAAGCTTGGGTCCGCCCTTGGTTGTATATATTAAAATTTGTATTCCAACTCTAAAGTAGTATATTACAACACTTATACGTTAATGATACACATGAATGAATTCAAGTGTTTGTTATATTCCCCTTTTTGAATAAAGGTACAATTAGCTAAAAGTAAGGGTTAGGGGAGTCCCCTCTCTTACACACAACCAATCAGCACGCGTCACGTCAACTCCCCTCTTAACTCCCCTCACACCCTCAATTTGATGGTTGTGATTGGTTGAAAAGAGGACACACTATGAAATTATGGGAGAGAATAATTGAGGGATTAAGTTGCTAGGACACACTATGAAATTATGGGAGAGAATAATTGAGACGAGAATCCGAAGAGAAACTCAAGTCACGGTAAACCAATTTGGTTTTATGCCAGGGCGATCGACTACGGAGGCAATACATATTCTAAGGAGATTGATGGAGAAGTATAGGGATAAGAAACGGGACCTACACATGGTGTTCATTGATCTTGAAAAGGCCTATGACAGTGTGCCACGTAGACTGATTTGGGATAGTTTGGAGAGTAGAGGGGTTTCTGGGAAGTATATAGACTTAATTAGGGATATGTATGTTAGGACTGAGACTAGTGTCCGAGCGCCTGTAGGGGATACTGATTCTTTCCCGGTGGAGGTAGGACTCCACCAAGGGTCCGCTTTGAGCCCTTTTCTATTTGCAGTTATCCTAGATGAGTTGACAAAGTTAATTCAGGGGGCTCTTCCGTGGTGCCTGCTTTTTGCAGATGATATTGTGTTAGTTGCTGATAGTAAACAAAGCCTGAATGCGAGGTTAGAAGAGTGGCGAGCAACTTTAGAGGGAAGAGGTTTAAAGATTAGTCGATCTAAGACTGAGTACTTGTATTGCGACTTTAGTGGAGTAGACAACGATGAGGACATTCAGATCACCATTGACAGTCAAGCGGTCCCGCAGGTGACTAAGTTCAAGTATCTAGGATCGTTTGTCCAGAGGGATGGGGAGATAGATAGTGACGTTGCTCACCGCATCCAGGTCGGATGGTGTAGGTGGAGAGCTGCCACTGGGGTATTGTGCGATAGGAGGTTCCCAACAAAATTGAAAGGGAAATTCTATAGGGTTGCAATTAGACCTGCTATGTTATATGGAACCGAATGTTGGGCCATTAAGGAAGTACATGCACGCAAGATGGAGGTAGCAGAGATGAGAATGCTAAGATGGATGTGTGGCCACACAAGGTTAGACCGGATAAGAAATGATGTTTTTAGGGAAAGGTTAGAAGTAGCTAGTATATCAGATAAGATAAAGAAGGGAAGATTGAGATGGTTTGGGCATGTGAAGAGGAGGCAGACGATAGAACCAGTTAGAGTGGTTGAAACCCTCGAGGTGGAGGGGAGGAGGAGTAGAGGCAGACCCAAAATTACTTGGGATGAGCGGATTAGGCAGGATTTGCAAAAATTGCACCTCTCTGAGAACATGGTCCATGATAGGAGCTCGTGGAGACGTAGGATTAAGGTTAACGATTTCTAGGAAAGGGTACAATTGTGTTTTTAGGTGTAGTGTATGGTCGTACATAAGTAACTATGTATATAGGATGTTTTGTACAGTTGTGTTTCTAGGTGTAGTGTATGGTCGTAGATATGTAACTATGTGTATAGACTGTTTTGTGTTGTCATATTTGTTTTGTTCTACCATGCACTATTTTGCAACTCATACTACATTGGTAGCTTCATACACATACACACACACCTCATGCTCTATTTATTTCTTTCCTGGGTGTTTTGGAGCCGAGGGTCTCTCTGGAAGCAGCCTCTCTATCCCTAGGGGTAGAGGTAAGGTGTGCCTACATCCCACCCTCCCCAGACCCTACAAATAGCTTTGCTATCTGTGGGATTTTACTGGGTATGATTGATTGGTTGAAAAGAGGGTGGCTCACCATCTCCCTCCCACCTTCATGCGGTAACCTCTCACCGCTCCCCCTCCCCGCGTTGATGGCGGCGGTGTTCCCGCTAGGGGACTTGGGTCACCGCATGCCTCCCCGCATGGTGCCCCGTTCACCCTAAAGTAAATCTCTATGATCCGGTTATATATAGATAGATAGTGACAGGTTCAAAGGAGAAGCGTTAAAACATTAAAAACACTTTAAAAAATAGAATCGTGTTTTGAGTGTTAGACTGACAACCTTGATTGCTTGGTGAAACTTCTTCATATGATGACATTTTCGCAATTTACTAACATTCAACTGTATTTACTGGTGAATACAAAGTATATGAAAGCTATGACGTTTCGCTAACTAATATGAAAGCATATTGTATTCACTACGAGTGCATGTATCTCTTTGTAAATACGGTATTAGAAAGTATATTGTACCCGTCATCATGGAAATGTTACCGTGTAAAAAAAAATTATCAAGCAACGCTACAACAATACATTACTTCTTATTTTTCTTATATGGTTGTTAAATTATAATGGCTCTGATTTGAATACACATATGTATGGAAGATAATAATTGAGCTTAATATTCTATAAAAGCATAGAATTAAAAAAAAAAAAAGTTAATAGCTTACATTATCATGGTATTATTTGATAATTGAGCTACCAATCTGTTCACAGCACTAAACATTCATTAACAATCATAGTACTTTTTTTATATGCAAGATTGATTGGATGACAGTAGTTTTAACAAGTCTTCAATGATTGGATCATTTTTATAATGATTGTATAATTTTTATAGAGATATTTAAATATTTTGTGAACGCAAACTTAATATAACAAGGATTCTCCTTAGTGATACAAATATATGTAACTGTTGAGAAAATGAAAAACTACATAATACACTTGGATGTGATGCTTTAAATGTGATACAAAAGACGGTTACTTAGACTATGGGGTATGGTGGGGCGGAGGTTTGGGGCATGGGTTGACACGTGTAATTTCAAAACTTAATTCACAAACCCACTTTGGATGGGGTATGGTGGGCGTGGCTTGGCTGGCGTGGCCAAGCCACATCAGTTTTTTTTAATATATATATAGGGGGCCGCTAGAATGAGAACCACCTCCAGTTGTAAGAACCGCGAGAACCACTCTCAACCAATCAGAATATGACAACTCAAAGGGTAGTTTGGTCATTTCCTTTTAATGTCTAATCTCTCCTCTCTCTCTCTCTCCTCTCTCCTCTTTTAAAGTTCCAGGCTTTATTCTCTCACCTCTCCTCTCTCATTAAAGTTATAGACTTTCTTCTCTCATCTTCAAACAACCCTACAAACAAACATCATCCTCCTGCTCCGATCTCAACCCACCACCACATCGCAACCACCATCCTCCTGCTCCGATCTCAACCCACCCCTCCATCCGGGTCACCTTCAGTGATGACCGGCTGTCTTCCACCACCGCCGTCTCTATCATCGCCGCCGTGTGCGGCGGCGTCTTCGTCTTCCACCATCGCCGGGTCACCTTCATTGATGACCGGCCGAACTTCTTGTGTTGGCTACTGGTTGAACTTCTTGTGTTGTTTGGGTGATGGCTACTGGTTGAAAGAATGGGTGAAGGGGTGGGTGAGGGGGTGTCGAAACCGGTGACGGCCGGAGATACTTACAGATCTTTCTCTCCCTTCATTTGTCGGAGACTCTTTGTCGATCTGAAAAAATGGGTTTTAACGGTATGTTTTTTTGGATCTTGTGTCTCTGTTTTTTGGGTTTTGATCTTATGTCTCTGAATTGTAAATTAGGCCCCCTTGGTTGTCGGCTACCCCCAAACACCACACCCTTTTGTGTAACGCCCCAAAATCCAGATGTTATATATTCGAGATATGTCCTTATGCGTTATGTTATGAAATAAATAACTAGGCCATTTAACTAGGTTAAATGCCCGGTTTAGACTATTAAAAGAGAAAAGTAGTGCCAAATATGTTTTAAAGGCAAACTCGAGGGGTTAAAGTGTATAAGATGAAATGTTGAGTTAAATAAGAAAATATCACACACAAACACACACTCTGCGTGTGTTCTCGATGGTTCAGGAGCTCCAAAGGAGCTCAACCCTAACTCAACCTTAAAGCTTCAAATTGAAGAATGAATCAAGGCCCAAATTCACAACCGAGCATGGATTAGTGATCACCTTTACAAGGGGATCGTAAGGTATGTCTTAAATCAAAGATTGGTGATCATGTGTGAAGCGGGTTATGTTCTAATCCGTAAGATAATGTGAAATTGATCATGTATAAGTGTTAGAATCGTCATATAGAACATAGATTATGAATGGTTTGTGTTAATTTGATGTTTAGAGGTGAAACCCACTTGTTTTGGTAAGGATGATGACTTGAATGATCAACCATGTTCAATTCTTGTTGATTGTTGATGAATTATGATGGATATGATGAATTCTTGTGAGTGGAATTGAAAGAAATGTGGTGGTGATATGTTTGATGTTTATGTGTGAATGTTATATGTTGATTACTAGTAGGATTTGATGAATTATATATGAACTTAGAAGATTTATGCATAAATTAGTTGTATGTTATGCTTAAAAGGTAGTACTCACATCAAGTGTATGATGAAATGTATATGGTGTCGTCCGTATAGTCAATTATGATGCTGCGGGTATATGTTGATAAGTCGATGATTACATATGGTTAATAGTTGACTTTTGAAAGTCAACAAGTATAAGAAACATGATTTGACTCGTTGTCGTAAAGGTAGGTTTATAGGAAGTCGTTGGGTACATGTTATGTTAATATGCGTTATGTGTGATTACATGATGAATTACATGAGTTGGAAAGAAGATGAAGTTGATTTCTATGTAGTATGCTTGTAGAAATGACTAAGGGAAGTTAAGTGTGGATTATGCGATTGGTATGATTGTTAACATGTACAAATAGGTATGCTAACAAGAATGTGGTTTCGATGACATGGAAGTGTAGGGACCATGTCGAGACGGCCTCAAGCAAGCTGTGCTAACGGGTCAAGAAGGGGCAAGGATCGGATACGAGCGCGGACGCGTAAGGTAAGTAATATGGTGTTTTAATTAATTAAACATGATGTTTGAGGGTAGTTATGTGTTGAAGTCCTTCGTCGTAAGTGTTGGGGTTAAAGTTGACTAAAATGCCCTTGGTGGGTATTTTGGGCGAACGACCTGTAAAAGATGTTTAGAAATAAGATAAATGACCAAGTGAATAATTAGGATATGTACGGAACCGAAATGTATGTTTTTGAGAATCAAATGCAATGAAATACAAAAATACCCTTAACGGGTCAAAGTAAGCTTTTGAGTAAAATGAGTTTAAAGAATGCAAGATATCCGAGATTTTAATCTTTTATAATAGGCGTCATTGATATTATTAGGTATATAAGAATTTATGGTCAAATAAACAAGTTAGATGGATAAATGCATGAACGGGACAGGATATGGAAAAAGGGTAACAAGTCGAAGGCTTAAAAGTCTGGAATTTTGTTAATCCGGATGTCGGGTCTTAACTCCATAAGATGGAGAATTAAATTACGGACGCGTAGGAAAAAGAATCGGGTAAAACGGACCAATAATGAAGAAGTTATGGCCGTTTCCGTGAAATCGGATCGCGCTGGAAATATGCAGCAACCAGCTGCAAACCTTCTGTCGTTTTGAGGGGGTCGCGTCGCGCGACGGGTGTAGTTTCTCCGAAAAGTTGTTTTCGTGTCTTATTTGCTGTCAGGGACTCGTTTAAAGGCGTTTTAAGTCACGTACGTCTAATTTAACTCATGTTTATGTGATCTTAAGGGTATGCACGTAGGTAAATAGGTTCGTATGTATGTTTATAAGGATGTGAATAAGTACGTGAGTGTATGTAGGTATGTGTATGGGGAATAGGCATGTACGAGTTTGGTATACTGCAATCAGGTATGTATGTAGGTATGTATGTATGTGAATGTGTGATGTCATGACCGTACGTAACAATGTAGGTATGTGTGTATGTAGATATTTATAGAATGATTTAAGTGTATCTATATGTAAGGATGCATGTAGGTTAGTACTTATGTGTGTACATATGTATGTCGGGAGATAATGTGTATGAAGTTTAAGTATGAACATAATTCCTTCGGTACGATTATGTGTTTATGTTGTTTAATTCGTGTACATGGAGTTATAAGTGTGATGCAGGAATAGCAAAGAGGACTCACCACGAATTATATGACAGGATGGAAAAGCTGGATCGTAAAGAATTAATGAAACGAGAAATAGATGTGAACAAACCTTGTATGTTTATAATGCGTACTAATGTTGTAAATTTTATGTGGTGAGCGCAGGTAATACCAGTCACGAGGATATCCAAGGATTGGAGATCGAGGATCGAGTCACAAGATAGATTGTACGGGAATGTCGAGTACGTAATTGAGTGAAGTCAGTTTACGATTTCTTGTTGTAAATAAGTATAATAAATGTAATTATTGAGAAAAAAAAATTAACCCTAGAAATGAGATTAAGTGTGTCAAAGTGTTTGTAACTAAAGGAATTTTTATGGTACGAATTTTCCGCTGCGACTTTAGTCAAATACGAATTAGAGTGTTACATTTTGTCTCTAAACCCGGTGGTGTCGTCGATGCCGGTGACGCCGTCGATGTCGGGTGGTGCCGGTGGTGCGATCGATGTCGGTGGTGCCGGTGGTTGGGTGGTGGCTAGAGGTGGTGCCGGTTTTGGGGGGTGAAGGAATAGGGTGTTTTTTAGGGGTGGTGGCTACTGGTTTTGTGAAAAACAGTGATGTTCATGTTCCTTTTGCTGGGTTTTGGTTGATTGATGTTCATGTTCATGTTTTGTTTGAATGATGTTCATGTTCCTTCTGTGGGTTTTAATATGATCGATGATGAATCTGTTTGCCTTTTGAATCTGTTGAATTTATTGAATCTGTTTGAATATGTGTTGAATGATGTTTCTTGTTCCTTTTGGATGTTTAAATCGGGTGAATCTGGTGCCTTATTGAATCGGCGGTGATGATGTAAAAAAAACTGACGTTGGCGCGGCAAGGTTGGTGGAGGGTAGGTTTTTGAACCTGCAGCCTCTGATTATCGGAAAATCTGAGCCAAAACTTCATTTTTTTTTTCTAGAATCCACTCGTTCTTTTGATTTTTGTTTGTTGAGTTTTTTTATTTTTTTTTTATTTTAGGCGTCGATGATGATAACAATATATCTGAGACGCTTCACTGAGTTTGCGATTTCTGGGTGCGTTCGTTTTTTTGTAAAAAAGTTTTTGTAAAAAAAAATTAAACTGTAAACTTTTTTGACGTAAACCGTAAACTTTTTACTAAAAAGTTTAGGTAAAACGTAAAAAGTTTAGGTAAAACGTAAAAATGTAAATTTTGTTTACTAAAACGTAAAAAACGTTAACGTAAAAAACGTTAACGTAAAAAACGTTAACGTAAAAAACCTGAATTTAAAAATGTTAACGTAAAAAACGTTAACGTAAAAAACCGGCGCGTAAAACGTAAAAAACGTTAACGTAAAAAACCGGCGCGTAAAACGTAAATAACGTTAACGTAAAAATGGCGGGTAAAACGTAAAAAAACGTTAACGTAAAAAACCGGGGCGTAAAATGTATAAAACCGACGCGTAAAACGTAAAAAACCGACGCGTAAAACGTAAAAAACCGGGGCGTAAAACGTAAAAAACCGACGCGTAAAACGTAAAATAACGTTAACGTAAAAAACCGGCGCGTAAAACGTAAACAACGTTAACGTAAAAATGGCGCGTAAAACGTAAAAAAACGTTAACGTAAAAAACCGGGGCGTAAAACGTTTAAAACCGACGCGTAAAACGTAAAAAAACGGGGCGTAAAACGTAAAAAACCGACGCGTAAAACGTAAAATAACGTTAACGTAAAAAACCGGCGCGTAAAACGTAAAAAAACGTTAACGTAAAAAAACGTTAACGTAAAAAACCGGGGCGTAAAATGTAAAACCCCGGGGCGTAAAACGGAAAAACGGCGCGTTGAAAAAACGACGCGTGAAAAAGTCGGGCGTAAAAACGGCGCGTCAAAAAACGAGACGTGAAAAGGCCAGGCGTAAAAACGTAAAACGTTATACGTAAAAATCTATAAATAAATCTGAAATTGAAAATGTTTAATAAAAAAAACTAAGTTTAAAAAATAAAAATCTAATATAATAATATCAAAAAGTAATAAAAAACAATAAAGACAAAATAGTGTAATTTTACTTAAATACCCTTTTGGATTAAAATACTAAAGACATAATAAGACAAAAAATACTTAATATTATTTTTTAATACTTTTAATCTCATCCATCCATCCACTTGATCTAATGGCTAGAAAATGTGACAACCCTCACCAAACCAGGTATCCGTACAAATTAATTAATATTTAATTACCACTTAATTACGGTGCTTGTTTATAACTGTGATTAAACTGCTTACTGATTCCTGATACGTACATACTCATGCATCACATTTTATACTGTCACTCCATTATTTACACACAAACCTTAGTGACAACCTTGATGCACAAAAGCACAGTGAGCATACTATACGGGATACCTAGTAAACATGCTGACATAGCCAGCATCAGACAGTTACTGTCTCTGAGGCCAGTATGAGCCGGGAATAGTTTACTACACTAGTAGGGAGTGTAGGGAGGTGAGAATTGTTAAACAGCTTCACTAGGTAATAATTATAGTGACCGGGTGTGCCTAAAACATGTGTTAATTACAAAATTCGGCACTTTAATATAAAATTCAGCCTTTAATCATGTGAGTTACTTGCAAAAATAAATATGGCAAAACAATCTTGTATGCTTTCCTAAGTGTTGGAATTAAATTCGTTACAAAAAGATGTATAAAAGACCCTATGCGATATAATTTAACACTTTAACGGAACGTTACCCAACCGAACAACCGGACATTACCCGGGATACTAAATTTTTGTCAATAACATTGTTTTATTATTTTTGGCTAGACATGATCCCCGTTTGCCATAACACCCACTAAAAACTTTATAATTATCAAGTAATATCATTTTACTTATAATATAACCTATGGTTACATTACTGGAAATTTTGCAATCATATTTTCCCCCTCACAACCGATTATGGAAAATGTGGGACTTCCCACTCTTGATCCTTTTGAATAAAAAAAAATGATATTATGTTAGGTATTTGTCTAGATAATGCAATTATTAATAAGGTGTTGATAAATCCCACTATAAACCACTAGGTTCCTTATTAAACATAATCTACATTATTAAACACCCACACTCCTTCCCTTCTTCCTAAATTTTGGCAGCCACATCCCTCCATCATACAACCATCTTCAAGTTCTTTTCAAACAATTCCTACACATCCAAGGGTGCTAGAGACCGAACAAGTAAGCTTTGTGCACTCGGAAGCTTAAGGACCGCTCTCGTTTTCTTTTAATCCTTTTGATCATCCCTAGCCTTGTGCTAGTAGTAAGTTACTTGTACACCCTTATTCATCTTGTTCCATGGTTAAAAAGTTAGTACGGTGATCGTATATATGCGTTTTAGTAACATTTAACCTACAAACAGTTTGCTGATTTGCACTTTCAGCCGACTTTAACTGGCTGTAAAGAGGTCATAACTCAACAAAAATTTGATTTTCTTAATTCTATAACATGATATTATGAAATACGGTTCTAATGGCACTGGAATCATAATTTTTGGACTTCGTTTACTATTTTTAAAGACCCGTTTTGTAACAGCAGCTCAAGCTGTATTTTTACTGCTAAAAATAAGCGTCCTATTTTCCGTCATAACCTGGATTCTGTGTAGAGTCAGATCATGAAATTTATACAGTAGATGATCACAGATGTATTTGTAATTCTCCCACTGGAATTTCATCAATCGGACTTACGATGAATTTTAAATGAATTTTTCCGTAAACTGCAGTCAGAAAGTGACGAATCTGATTGCAGTCCGGTAAATTAATTTCTATAAAATATTGGTAATGAACTGGACTCCGATATTTTTACACAATAAATTTTGGATTATATATGACATTCTGTAAAAATTTGAGAATTTTTGGAGAAGGTTAACTATTTTATTAAAATGCTCGAAAACAGTCCAGTTTTGATTAATAATGCTGAAATGACATAAGTAGTTTATTGCATGTCTAATTGTCGGGTTGGCTATGTGGGAACGATCTACGGGATATATGTAAAAGAAAATGATATGCTATTAAGCATAGACACCTCCATTTACAAAGGAGACTATGGCGAAATTTTCCGAAAATCCTAACACTTAGTAAATATTTTCTGGACAAGTGTTTACTAGTATATTTCAGATTATGTTTTCAAAGATAAACCTCGCCATAAATTTTATAACAAAGTATAAAGTATCGGAGGATGGTTTTATACATAAAAAAAAATGGTTAAGTATATATTCTCAAAAAGGGACTTAAAAATATATTTTCGATACGAACATACGTGGGTAAAATGTCCCATCCTTGGGAAGGGAACACTTATATATAAAATACTTTAGAAGTATTAATACAAGAAAATCGCACGAACAAATATTCCAACACGACACATGATTTAAGTTGAAATATTAATTATTTTGACAAATAATTATTACTCCGAATAATAAAAGAAACGTAACTCAAAACATTTAACTCTAAGCCAAGGCACGGCCCGTTCGTCTAATAGACATTAGTACGTTGTAGGTTGTCGTGTAGCTGACAGAGTTGAAATACGGTTCAAGACGCACTACAGTGAGTTCATGTCCCCCTTTTCTCTTAACTGTTTTCAGTTTTATACTTCGGGGGTGGAATACATGTTACAATTATTACAGACATTTTATACATGGTATGGTTAGCTTAAGGAGGGTTTACTACTTAGATCATGTGAGTGGGTAGGTGGAACTTAAGGCCATTAATCCTCGTTGTAGGACCGAGGGTCATGAGCGGTAGATCTATTTGGGTGTAGCGAGCCCAGTTCCTGAGTCCACAGTACGGACCATGGGGTGACTTTGAGCCCGACGCACAAATTTGCTAGGTTTGAGTCTTCCTGCATCACTTCACACATATCATTGGCTTTGCAACCCAATGGTGATCTCTTTTTCCTTATTGCTACATACCAGGGACGTTTATTCATACTTTGAAGGTTTATACATACTCACTTTTACATGAACTCGCTCAACTTTTGTTGATTTTTTTCAAAATACATGTATTTCAGGAAATTAATGGATCTGTGAAGTATGCTATTGTGTCAAGCTGCGTAATGAATAACGATGTCATCCGGGTTTAGGAGGTGTAACCCTTACCTGGACGGTTACATGTCTTTAAATCACGTATTACTTAAGTCTTTTGTTGTGTCATGTGAAAACGCATTAATCTTGTCTTGGTTGTAATTTGTTTTGTGTGTCGATATTTTAGACAATGACGTTGTGGTGTCTTTAAGTTTAATGAATGGATGAACATCATGTGTTTTACTTTCATATAGCATTGTTATGATTGTTGCTATGGTATTAAGAAGTCACACCAAATAAACCCACGCTTCCGCAAAAGCCAGGGTGTCTTTAAGTTTAATGAATGGATGAACACCCAAAGTTTGGTGTTTTTATTATTTTTTTGTTTTTTCTTTTTTTTTTTACAAACTTTGGGTGTAAAAAACTACCCCCTCGGGCGCGCCGTTTGAAATTTTTTTTTTACGAATGTTGTTAAAATATACGGATCTAGTTGTAAAAAAAAAATCGTGGTCAACGCCCCTCCGTGGCACTTGGTTCTCGCGGTTCTCATAACTCGTGGTGGTTCTCATTCTTGCGGCTCCCTATATATATATATATAACCATTAAAAACTACATAAACATACAAAATAATTATTAAAATAAACATACAAAATAATTATCAAAATAAAAAACTATCATTCTTCGTCGTCTTCGTCGGTTTCGAACCCAGGAATCGTTGAAACATGATCCACCAAATCAGATCGAAGTTTGTGATGTATATCCCTTGACTTTATCAAAAATTGATTTGCCGCTTTATCTTCGTCTGTTACGTTACCTGGTTGGGGGTCATCGTCGTCATAGTAGGTAACGACCGCTCTACCTTCATCCTCCAAAATCATGTTGTGAAGAATGATACATGCGTACATCACGTTTCCAATCTGATCATTGTCCCATAGTCGACAAAGCATTGCCAATATTCACCACATTTTCTTCAAAACACCGAATGCTCGCTCGACGTCTTTACGTGCAGCCATCTGGACACCGAATGCTCGCTCGACGTCTTTACGTGCAGCCATCTTGTGGACAATTTTACGAAAACCCCCCACTCTGGGTAAATCCCAGCAACTAGGTAGTACCCATACACGTACTCAACCCCGTTTACAAAGAAAGTTCCTTTGGGTCCTATACCATTTACCCGATCATTGAAAAGGGGCGAGTGGTTTATGATGGTAATATCATTATGTGAACCTGGCATACCGAAGAACGCATGCCATATCCAAAGATCTTGGGACGCAACCGCTTCAAGCATGATGGCTGGCATCCCGTGAAATCCACTAGTGTGAGCGCCTTGCCATTGGATATGACAAAGTTCCCAAGCCCACCCGGTGAGAAGTAATCACTTACCAACAAATTGTTAGCGGTGTGTCGTTCACAAGCGATCTACCTTCTCCTCCATTTAGGTTGTTGAGTCTCTTCCTCATCGTCTTCGTCTTCCACGATAGCTTTCACCACCGTCGCGATCGTTTGTAATATTTCCGCACCATCGTCAGATGATGATGACGATTCACTATAACTTGAAGAACTCATGGCAAGATTGTGTTTTATGTGTTTGATATTGTGTGAGAAAAATGTTAAATATGGTAAGGTATTTATAAAGGAATTTTTTTTTTAAAAACATGCCCCCAACGGCTAGTTTGAATTGGCCATTCACAGCCCGCTATGTCAGCTTGCTTCCCCCACCCCACGCCCGGCTTGAAACCCAAGCCCCAAAGGCCACGCCCCAACCCAAGCCCACCCGGGATGGTGGCTTGGGCGTTTTCCCCCAACCCAAGCCCCATACCCCATAGTCTTAACTAGCATATTTTTAAGACCAACTACCTTGATTATTTTCAACGCATTAGACCGTGGGGTATGGTGGGGCGTGGGTTGGGTTGGGGGCATGGTGCGACACGTGGACTGTGGGACACCCAAGACAAAAAGCCAATTTCAAAGGGGTATGGTGGGGCGTGGGTTGGGTGGCGTGGAAAAAAAAAACCAATTTCAAATGGCTAGTACTCTTGGCCAATGAGATTCCGCCATGTCATGTGGTAGCCCTGCCCCACGTCCGGCCTTAAACTCCAGCCCAAGGGGTCACGCCCAAACCCAAGCCCACCCGTGGTGGTGACTTGGGCGTTTCTCTCCAACCCACGCCCCAACCCCCGCCCCATACCCATTTTCTTATATACTAGTGTATTATGCAAATTTCGTAATTCTCAACATATCATTGGTTCTGTCCAACCAATTTTAAATGAATAACTGTCCAACCATTAAAAAGAATAGTACATTCTGCTTGTGATATATAATTCAAATAATTATATGCAACCATTTTGTTTTTTTTAATCTGGTTTGAGTAAATTACAAAACTCGTCCTTTATGTATGCTACTTATTGTAAACTCTGACATTTATCTTTAATAAGTACAAAAATTGTACTCGATGTTTGCAAACCCTTACACATTATGTCCTTTAGCCCTAACTCTGTTATTTTTCATGGTTAAATCAGCCCAAGGGTACCCCACATGAGAGTATTTTGGTAATCTTACTAATTTATTAAAAATATCTCTAATAAAGAAAATAAAAAAAAAGAAATTTAAATAATTAAACATATATTAAAATTAATCCTCTCCATTAATTGATTTTCTTTCTCTCTCTTAACTCTCTTTTTTTCTCCCTCTCTCTAACTTCCTAATCCCACCACCAATCTAACACCACCACTACCACCACTCTAGAACCGCTATCATCAACAACCCCCAAACTGCCCGGATTTCCTGTTACACCAACCGATAATGATGGAACACATTTTTGAAATTTTGATCGCAATAAGAACAGATAAACCGTTGATTACCTTCTAAAAGTGCTTCGGATCCTTCCTCCCGTGTTACATTCAATGCTCTTAAAAGTATGGCTATGTTCTGCGAATTCTTCGGATCCAATACTCGATTTTCCGGCATTGCCTGAGGTGCACCCGGTTTCCGACTATCTTCTTTTTTCGTTGAGCCTCTGTCACCCGACCACCACCACCACCTGAGAAGATGAAATAGAAGGTGGTGGAGGATCGGAAACCGATTGAGAAGATGAAATAGAAGGTTTTAGGGTTTGGAGATGAAGGTGGAGTGAATGCAGATTGGGGATGCGGAACAGTTCGCCGGAAACGCGTTTGAAGATCGGAGAAAGTTGTTTCAGATCTGTTGTAAACCGTCGACCGTACCGTACATCAGATAAGTTTGTTTGGGGTTAGTAGCTTAAATGTAGATTAGAGTTTGAATTTGGATTGTGGTTTGATAAGGAGCAGTGTTGGCATCTTGATTTTCCGTTCGTTGGTGGGGGGTTTTGCAGCAGAAGTGGAGGTGCGGTGGTGGAGGTTCGATGGTGATGATGGAAGTACGGTTGACGGTGGTGGAGGTGCGGTGGTGATAGTGCAGGTATGGTGTGGTGGCAGGTGGGTGGTGGTGTTGGTGGTTGCAGGTGTGGTGTGGTGGCAAGTGGGTGTTGGTGTTTTTATATATGTTTAATTATTTAAATTTCTTTTTTTTCCTTTATTAGGAATATTTTTAATAATTTAGTAAAATTACCAAAATACCCTCATGTGGGATACCCTTGGTCTGATTTAACCATGAAAAATAACAGAGTTAGGGCTAAAGGACATAATGTGTAAGGGTTTGCAAACATCAAGTACGGTTTTTGTACTTATTAAAGATAAATGACATAGTTTGCAATAAGTAGCATACATAAAGGACGAGTTTTGTAATTTACTCATCTAGTTTTTATAATATTTATCAATATAGACGTCGTATTTTACGTTTTCATGACTTCATAATTAAAATTGATTATGTGATAATTTGTGTTGTGCATAACTTAGGGGCTGTTTGGCTAAGCTTTTCAAAATGACTTATTTGCTTATTTGCTCTCTGAAAAGCAAATAAGTCATTTTGAAAAGCTCCATTTTAAAGTTTTTCAAAACAGTTTATTGACTTCAGGGGCAGATGGACTAAGGGCTGAGGTGGGGGTCCTTCACCCACTCAACTTTCTAATTTTTTTGTAATATTCTAATAAAATAAGCCAGCCTTTTATAAAGTGCCCCATTCATATTTTTTGAAGTGCCCCAAACTAATAAGCCCAACTTCCTAAGCCAAACTTCCCAATATGCAAACATTTAATTGGACTAGAATCTTATACGAGAGTTACAAATCAAAAGCAATTAGGGCAATATTTTAATAAAACTCAAGGTCGGCGAATGGCGATTGGAATTCTGGAAGACTAGAATCAACGGCTTTGTTATTTTCATGACACTTCTCAATCGGCAATCACTCGATCAGGTAACAGGTTCAA
This sequence comes from Helianthus tuberosus, assembly GCA_030545235.1. NCBI lineage: Eukaryota > Viridiplantae > Streptophyta > Magnoliopsida > Asterales > Asteraceae > Helianthus > Helianthus tuberosus. The sequence continues at coordinate 109,603,333 of CM060426.1, read as the reverse complement.
CAATTTAGTTGCAATTAGGTTGTAATTTTCCTTTTATTGATATTGATTGTTGTTTTTTCTATTTGTATAGTAAGTGCTATAAGCTATGACAACTTTGGAAAAATTTTTGAAACGAAAAACGCCATCAGGACCAAGTTTAGTTGATTTAGATAATCTTCCATGGGATCCCTTCGATAGAAAAAGAATGTTGGATTATCATCCTGATCAAAGAGATGAGATTCGAAGAAAATATTGGCTTAATGGACCTTGCCAACCACGTGGTCATGACTTCCCAAAAAGAAAGATAGGGGCTAAAGAATGACGTTTTAGCCCGACATGGTATGCTAGTTACGGTACATGGTTAGAGTACAGCGTAAAAGCAGACAAAGCATTTTGTTTGTGCTGTTACCTATTTGCAGATTATGTCGGGAACCAAGGTGGGCGTGATGTATTTTCAAAAGAAGGGTTTAATTGCTGGAATAAACCGAAAAGATTCGCTACACATGTTGGTGAAGTTGGTAGTGCTCACAATAAAGCACTTCAAAGGTGTGAAGATTTACTAAATAAAAAACAATCTATTTCCACCAATCTTCATAAGCAAGATGACACGATGAAAAAAACAAATCGACTTCGATTAAATGCTACCATTAATGATTGTAGACTTTGTCTGAAAAACGCACTATCCTTCCGTGGTCATGATGAGAGCAAAAAGTCTCTTTGTAAAGGGAATTTCTTGGAAATAATGGACTTAATTCTTCTCCATGATGATGAACTTCGTAAATTTCCAAAAGCTGCAGGTAACAATCAGTATTTATCTCCAATTATTCAAAAAGATATTGCTACTTGTTTTGAGGAAGAAATTCTAAGTAACATTTTCAAAGACATTGGCGATGATGTGTTTGCTTTGTTAGTTGACGAGTCTAGTGATGTGTCAAAAAAGGAACAAATGACAATTGTATTGCGATACGTTGATACACATGGACTTGTTAAAGAGAGATTTGTTGGTCTTGTACATGTGATGGAGACATCATCTTCGGCTCTTAAGTCTGCCATCGACACCTTTTTTGCTAAATATGGATTGAGTTTTAAAAGGCTAAGAGGCCAATGATATGATGGAGCAAACAATATGCGCGGTCAGTTTAACGGCTTAAAAGCAAAGATTTTAGAAGAAAATAGTTCCGCATATTATGTGCATTGTTTCGCTCACCAGCTTCAGTTAGTAGTTGTGACGGTTGCAAAAAAACATTTAGGTGTTGTGAACTTCTTCGACAATTTAAGTATTTTGATGAATGTGGTATGTTCTTCTTGTAAACGAACAGACATACTTCGAGAAAACGAGAAAGAGAGAGTTGAAAAAGAAATTGGTAGTGGCTTACTTGAAACAGGAAGTGGGTTAAACCAAGAGCTTTCTTTTATACAACCTGGAGATACAAGATGGAATTCACATTACAAAACACTTGTACGTTTGGTTGACATGTTTCCCTCAATCATTAGAGTACTTGAATATGTTAAAGATGAATGCTTCAACCCTTCTTCTCAAAATCAAGCAATCAAGATGCTAGCTTTTTTGAGCTCATTTGAACCCTTTTTTTGGGGCTCACGGATGTGTTATCACGAGCTCTACAAAGAAAAGATCAAGATATTTTAGAAGCTGTGTTATTGGTGGAAACTACTAGAGGAAAATTGCAAGATTTCAGAGAAAGTGGGTTTGATCAACTTCTCGAGAAAATCCATTTGTTTTGTGCAAAACATGATATTCAAACCGTGGACATGGCTGGAAATTATATCAATGACACAGGTTACAGACCCAAAAGACAAAGGTACAATCTCACAAATCAACATTATTATAATTTTGAATGTTTCAATACTGTTGTCGATATGGAAATTCAAGAATTTGGTGATCGCTTTAATGAAATTAACACGGAATTACTACAAAACATGTCGGCTTTCATCCCATATGACTCATTTTCTAAGTTTGATGCATCAAAGTTAATGAGATTGTGTGAGTTTTATCCATATGATTTTGATAATGGGGGAGAAAATTGTTCTTTCACATCAACTTGGCTTGTACATCGATAGCGTGCGAAAAGACAAAAGATTTGCTAACTTGAAGGGTATTGCCGATCTTGCTAGAGTTATGGTGGCAACAAGGAATCATATTAATTTTCATTTGGTGTATCGATTATTAAAGCTAACATTGGTTTTGCCTGTTGCAACTGCAACCGTCGAGAGATGTTTTTCAGCAGTGAAGATAGTAAAGACAAATTTGCGCAATCGGATTGGTGAAGATTTTTTGAATGCTTGTGTAATTTGTAGTGTCGAAAAAGAAGCACTTGAAAGTGTCACGAATGAAGCTGTGATCGACCGTTTTCAAAAGATGAAATCACGTAGAGGACAATTGTAATCAATTTTTCCTTTTATTATATCTTATGAACTATTTTGTTTTATTATATCTAATGAAGTTTGTTGCTTTGATTTATTTATGAGGTTTATGTAATGTAATTCTTTTGACCCAAGCTATTTTGGATTGGCCTTTCTAGTCTGGTCGATTCTAGGCGGACTTGTTTTTGGCACCCACTGACTAAAATTTCTGGATCCGCCACTGATTGACTTATTTGCTTTTCAGAAAAGCAAATAAGCAAATAAGTCATTTTGAAAAGCTTAGCCAAACAGCCCCTTAATTACAAAATTAAGAAATTGTATAATATAGATTGAATAAACATTTAAATTAAGAAATTGTAAAACATGGATTGATAAACATTTTTAAATTCATTTGTAGATTGAATAAACATTTAAATTAAGAAATTGTAAAACATGGATTGATAAACATTTTTAAATTCATTTGGACAAAATGGGTTTTAAATTTATTTGAGTCGTTGAATGGGGCGGTCGTTTGGACGGTGGGTTTGTTCGAAATCATTTTTCTTGCATCATCCGATGCCACGTGTTCTCTTTGTAGTGGTTTGGACGGTTGGTATTTTGCATTTGGAAATTGGAACTTTAAATTAGAACCCTTAATTTTTTTAACGTTTTTTCCATGTTTGGATTATTTTTGATTTACACTCTGCCCCCTCAAATAAAAGTGTATGACCAGGCTGCCTATCATCTATTTTTTTAACGGCAAAACTTCTATAAAAAAAATAAGTCAGTAAGAAACTAGGACCCGAAGAGTTACAACATAAAATTACATATATTGAACTCATACCAGTTCTACTATTCCTGATTACAAAACTTAGACCGACATTTTATCCAAATGAAAGAGCTTTCCTTGATTTGTTCCACCGTTTTCCAGGCCGCTACATGATTGTTGTTAAATTGCTTTCCATTGCGGGTCTATTATTTTATATGACATGTAATCAGGGGTGTATCTACAAAAGAAGGGTGGCTGCCCCATGAAAAAAAAGTGTTACTTTTAGTTAAAAATCCTGATTGTCCCTTATAAAAATTTAGTACTGCCTTCTGATTGCTTCTTGATCGCCCAACATAAGAAAAAAAGATTTTGGGTCCGCCCTTCCGCCAACGCCTAGTGTTGTAATAAAAGTTTCTAATATATATTCACACGCATCATTTTTGTGGCAATCCAAGTCCATAACATAAACAATGCACACAAAAAACGCTAAATCATGTCGATTTGACATACAAACAAAATCCAAAATCTCGAACTGAATTCAACATAAATCAAAGCTAACACATTTAACTGTTTCTAAACAAATATAACGTATAACTATTGTACCCAAACAAAAAGAATAAAATGAACAACATTGAACAAACACATACTAAATCACAATCTAATCTAAATCAACTATTAAAAACCATAAAACTGATTTTTCATTTGTGTGTACGGGCGGAGCGTGTCTTGTATGGGAAGCCAGAAAACTAAATAGTGAACATCCATAATTGGAAAAATATTAAAGCGATTAAGCGAGTTAGAGTTGGATTAACGGAGAAGAATAATACATGATAATGAAAATTGCCTAAGGTTAGTGAAGGGGTATGGTCCCAAATATCGCGTCAGCACGACCGCGAATGACCATTACCCTCATTAAAAACCCCCAACAGCAATTAACTCTCCAGTGTCCGCGTAGACACACGCGAACACTGCGGTCCAATCTGTCTATTGATGAGAAGACTTACCTTAGGGACGGAAACTAATGTTACGCATAGCGATGCGGCCTCGCACCGCATCCTATGAACATTTTCGTCACGACAAGGGATCTGGACAACAGTAACAGTCACTCGACAGGCGATGCGGCACAACACCGCATCCCGCGCAAATCATGGATGGAACAACCAATGCGGGAACAACATCAATGACCGCAAGCAGCGATGCGGCTTGGCACCGCATCCTGCCTACAAGGCAAGTGGGTCTGACACCACAGTGCAAGTGGCACTGGGAACAGTCGCCTACCAGCCCACGTATGAACAACAGTCTGACACCACAGCCGGACGTGGCATCACCACAGTATCCGACAGGTCTGACACACCTGCAAATAGCTGTGCGATGTCAGACTAGCTACTCAACTACCCTCCTTCACTCATCGGCTACAAATACTCACCCCAAACCAGGTTTGAGGTATCACTTTCCAACTCTCTCAATACTACTACTATCATACTTTGCTTCCCAAGCAAATCACTGATTCTCACGCCGGAGAGTGGTAACAAGGAGCACCCCCCACCCCATCCTCCTTGTTACGAGTAACGGTTTGTTTCCTTGTGCAGGAAACCCACCACCAGACGATCCAGCCAGCGACCCTCGGAAAGAAGGGATTAACCCTCCTGACGAGACCAGTGAGTTAATCCTACCCGGTTAACCATTGTTTCATCATTGGCGCCCACCGCTACTCTTAGCACTTTTTTCCAATCATCCTTTTCTTTCCAAAGATGTCTGATCGTCAAAACAACAATACCGGGGATAACCTAAACCCCGCAAACCAAGGGCCTGCGGGAACCATTCCCTTAGGCCCAAATGCCCAACACATTGGCACATCAGCGCAAGGGGGCGCATCCCTTACGTTTGGACACGATCTGTCACAATACGCTGCTGTCATACCTCCAGGCATGAACCCTCATACCTGGTATGACCAACAAGCGGCCCTTCTGGCCGCAACGTACAACAGAGCTTGTGCAGACGAACAAGGAGGTATCAGACCTACCCCGATACCGCGTACACCTGCCGGTCGTGTTTTACGATACGACGACAGGGCCCCCACACATCCAGCCTCCAGAAGCAGACAGGAGGACCGCAGCTCCTCTTATTGTGATGTCCGCACAATCAATGAGGACGATTCCTCGTACGGGTCCCGCTGCAGGGACTCCGTACATAGCCGTTTAGGCTCTCAAGAAGAAAGAAGGCGGCAGTCTACAATGCGCCGCAACACAAACATTCATAGTCGTTTGGGACCACAGTCCCACCATGAAGGGTATGGCCATACTGATCCAGATGACAGTACATACCGCGGGGAGTCCCATTCCACCAACAGTAGACCGGGCGGACGCAACTATGTTCCTCCCAATCAACCCCGCAACACATACCTCCGCGCTGCAAAGCGCAACCAGGGCAAACCTTATAGGCCGAAATCTGCGGCCGAAAACTCTAAGTTTGTCCCGGAGATCGCCAACGCCGATGTCACCACCACAAAATTCCCATTGAACATTGGGAAATACAACGACTCGACCGACCCAGATGATCACAACAACATCTTCGTCGGCGCTGGGTGCAACGGTAAGTGGGACGAACCTACCTGGTGCCATTTTTTCCCACAGACCCTAACAGGTCTGGCCAGGGCATGGTTCGATTCTCTGCCACCAGGGTCACTGACCTCATTCGAGGACTTACAACAAAAGTTCCTCGCGCACTTTAGCCAGCAACGACGCCATGAACGTGATTCAATGGACGTCATGAACATCTGGCGCAGAGACAACGAATCGCTTGACGCATTCGTTGTCCGTTACAACAAAGAGATCCTAGAGATAGGCGACGTTGACAACCAGATGGCACGTAACCATTTCATTGTTGCAGTCAAAGACGAACAAATGGTTATGAATATTTCTGGCGGTAACGGCTTGCCTAAAAAGTGGGAAGATGTCATGGCTAAGGTCAAAACATATGCCCAAACTCAGCGGTCTCTCAGACCGCACATGTCAAAGGCACAACCCCTAGCGGAAGGCCAGTCTTCCCGCCAAGAATCCAAGCGCAACAATAAGCGCAACAGGGACACATGGAATCGCGGCAGCGATTCCAGGCCATATGTCCCCCGGAACAACCAGCCCGACGCAAGGGCTACAATCAACGCCCAACGAGAAAACCGGGCGTCAAAGAAAGAGTCTCGGGACCGCAGCTGGACTGAAATCAACCAGTCGCCAAGCGACGTTCTCCTCACGGATGCGCAATTCCTGAGACCGGCCCAACCAATGAAGTCCAAAAAGAATCAAGATCTCGCACTCTACTGCGAGTATCACAAGGACTCGGGCCACACCACGAACAACTGCATCAGTCTCCGACTGGAGATTGAGCGAGCCCTAAAAGAGGGGAAACTGCAACACCTGTTGACAGGCGCACAAAAAGCTACCAAGCGCATCACTCCCCACAACGAGGGCACCTCCACGGGTAAGAGGGCCATGTACGTGGCCTCTACCCACATGATCAATGGAGGAAAAGGAAGACCGCGTAAGGCGGCGAGAAGACCGGACAATGACTGGAAGGACGAGCAAGTCGTCTTTCCAAAAGTCCGAGGCGGACCGCGCGATAGGCGCGCCGTGGTTATCACTGGGCACCTAGCTCACTACTGCACCGAGCGATTGTTCATCGACCCGGGCAGTACGTCCGATATTATATACGAGCAATGCTTCAACCAGTTCGATCAAGAAGACAAAGATCGACTGCAGCCAGCGGACTACCCGTTGGCCGAATTTTCAGGGGAAACCGTATTAACCCTGGGACAAATTACCATCCCTGTGCGCCTCACCAACGGAAGGCACACAAGGACGGAGGAGGTGAACTTCATGGTTTTACCTCACACCTCAAAGTATGACGTAATTCTCGGGAGGGAGTCCCAAGGCGACTTCAATATGATAACATCCGTCCCCCACTCTGCCATCGGTTTTCCAACCGAAACGGGGATCGCAATAATATACGCCCAAAGAGAAGTCATGTCTACGGACGAACTGCGTCCGACGAAGGTAGCAAGGCCCACCCCTAAAACGCAACCAGAAAAATGGGTGCTTAATGCAAGGCACCCAGAACAAACGGTTACGTTGGGCCATGCCTTAACACCTACCATCAGAGCGCGCCTGAAGCAACTACTCTTCAGGAACCAAGATATTTTCGCGTGGACACCCGCAGATATGACAGGGGTACCACGCGAAATTGCACAACACTTCTTGAATACCATGCCGGGTATCAAGCCCGTGATCCAAGGCCAACACCACATTGGATCAGCAAAAAACGCGGCGATGGAAGAGCAGGTACAGGAACTGCTCTCCGCAGGCATCCTGCGGGAGGTGAAATACCAGACGTGGCTGTCCAACCCAGTCATGGTAGAAAAACCAAGCGGGGGCTGGCGCATGTGTGTCGATTACAAAGACCTCAATAAGGCCTGCCCCAAGGATTGTTACGCACTTCCAGAGATCGACGAGAAAGTCGATAACCTCGCACCATTCCGATGGAAGTGCTTCCTCGATTGTTACAAAGGCTATCACCAAGTACAAATGGCAATCGACGATGAAGATAAAACGGCATTCCGCACTCCTACCGGGAAATACTGCTACACCAAAATGCCGTTCGGGCTGCGCAACGCGGGCGCAACCTATCAAAAGTTAATGAACGACACCTTTCGCGGTCAAATCAGCAAAAGTGTCGAAATTTATATGGACGACCTGGTCGTCATGAGCATGGAGGAAAACACCATGCTCGACGACATCGAAAGAACATTCCAAACTCTGCGAAGCGTTAACATGAAGCTCAACCCAGGGAAATGCTCGTTTGGAATAGAAGAAGGCAAATTCCTTGGATTCATCGTAACCAAAGATGGATTCAAGGTGAACCCGGAAAAAGTTCAGGCGATCGAGCGCATGCCATCGCCTTCTACGATGAAGGAAATGCAACGACTAGCCGGTAGGCTAGCCGCACTCAATAGATTCTTAGCCAACCATGCAGCTAAGTCTTACCCTTTCATCAAGACCCTGCGGAGCTGTCTAAAAAAGGAACAATTCCAATGGACCGCAGAGGCCGAAAAAGCTTTCCGGGAAATGAAAGAGTGTTTGATCCAACTCCCAACTTTAACCGCACCACGAAAAGATGAGCCACTTATCTTATACCTGTCTGCCGCGGACAACGCGGTAGGCGCGGTACTTATAGTGGAGCGGGAAGGAGTCCAAACACCCATCTACTACATCAGCAAAATGCTCAACGACCCAGAGACAAGGTACTCCATCATGGAAAAATTGGTACTGGCACTAGTGCACGCATCGAGACGTTTACGAAGTTACTTTGCAAACCACGTCATCACAGTGTTAACCAACTATAGGATCGGCCCGATCCTATCAAAACCCGACATCTCTGGGAGGTTAGTAAAATGGGCAATCGAGCTGGGCGCGCTTTCACTGAACTATAAGCCGCGCCCCGCAATCAAAGGCCAGGTCTTGGCTGACTTCGTCGCTGAAATACCAGCAAACCGCATCCAAGAATGCGAAGAAGAACAAAACCCTGTATCACAACCATCCTCCACAGAAACCTGGGCACTATTTACAGATGGTGCATCCAACGAAGATGGTTCTGGCGCAGGTTTGCGACTTGTCAGCCCCGATGGCCAAGAGCTAACCTACGCAATACGCCTCGATTTCGAAAGTACGAATAACGAAGCGGAGTATGAGGCTCTACTAGCAGGGTTGCGTTTAGCAATTAAACTCGACGTCAAACATTTGGAAGCACACGTCGATTCACTGCTAGTTGCAGGGCAGATACGCGGTGACTATGCCGCAAAGGGGGATACCATGATCCTCTATCTCGAACAAGCCCTGCAACTGAAGTCAAAGTTTACCTCCTTCAATATTCGCCACATTAACAGGAGTGAAAATAAACCCGCGGACGCACTATCAAAACTTGAGTCCACCAGCTTCCAACACCTGGCAAAAGAGGTACGCATCGAAGTCCTGCAAAATCCTTCGGTACCCCTGCGCCAAGTCAATGTCATCCAATACGGTACAACATCCTGGATGACACCGCTCATTGCATACTTACAATCAGGGGTTACTCCCGAAAGCAAAGCAGAGGCACGCAAGTTGCAATACAAAGCGTGTCATTACCAAATGGTAGACGGTATCTTATACCGTAAATCATACCTGGGGCCACTCCTACAATGCGTCAACCCCCAAGATGCCACATACCTTATCAAAGAAATTCACGAGGGGATATGTGGCATACACGCAGGACCACGCATGGTGGTGGCCAAAATCATGAACGCCGGGTACTATTGGCCGGGCATGCACCTGGATGCAGTCAAAGTCTTACGCAAGTGTTTCAATTGTCAGCGACATGCTCCCAAGACCTTGCGTCCCAAGAACAACTTGATCCCCGTCACCACCGCATGGCCATTCCAAAAATGGGCAATCGATGTGATGGGACCATTTCCAGACGCACCAGGAGCAGTGAAATTTATCATAGTAGCTGTTGATTACTTTACAAAATGGGTAGAAGCAAAGCCACTTGCATCAACCACCGCTATGATAACAAGGAAATTCGTGTGGGAACATATCATCTGCCGTTTCGGTCTACCAATGTGCATCGTCACCGACAACGGTACCAACTTCGCTGCCAACGACTTTCAAAAATGGCTAAAAGAGCTAAACATTGAACACATATTCTCCTCAGTGGCGCATCCGCAAGGGAACGGCCAAGTCGAGAGTATCAATAAAAGCTTCGTCGAAGGCATCAAAGCACGGTTGGGAACAGCCAGACGCGGCTGGGTTGATGAACTCCCAAGTATTTTATGGGCTCACAGGACAAGCCCAAAAACAAGCAACGGCGAGACCCCCTTCAGCCTGGTCTACGGTACTGAAGCGGTGATCCCCGCGGAAGTAGGCCTCCCCTCACCTAGAATGTTGGCCATCAACAAGATGGACAACAATGAGGAACGCAGGGTTGACTTAGACCTCTTGGAAGAAAGGCGCGAAAACGCTGCCATCAACGAGGCCAAGTACAAAACCAAGTTAGAAAAGTACTACAATGCACGCGTTCGCATTTGTACTTTCAACCCTGGAGACTACGTCCTTCGTGACAACGAAGCATCCAACGCAGAACGCCCAGGGAAACTTGCCCCCAAGTGGGAGGACCGTACCTCATCCAAGAGGTCCTGGGCAAAGGCGCGTATAAACTACAAACATTAGAAGGCGAAACTATCGCACGCATATGGAACGCACAGCAACTTCGACGCTGTTATTTGTAAGCCATGTTTTCTGCATGTAATCTATTGGGCCGCAGCCCGTTTGCAAATAAATAAATAAATAGACGATTCAATGCAATATTGTTTATTTATTTCTATTACAAATGCGTGTTCCACTCTGAGGTATACACAAAAACAGATTAGCAAAATCTTCATTCGTGATACCCACACAGAATGGTAACCACACGCAACTATTGTAATAGGCCAGCAATGGCAATACTGTTTGTCTAACCAGAGATAAATCTTCATACTTGCATATCACCTAGATATGCAAAAGGCAATTACAGATTTAGTATTACTCACAGTAACACTAAACACGTACAAATTCAAACATGCAAGTACTAAAAACACTTGTAAAAATTGAAACAACAATTCTTTATATTCAAAAAATTCCTGCACCTGCGCGGTGCACAAGGAATTTACATAAAGTTTTGTAACGGTTACATAAGGAAACAAAAGAGGCACGCAGGCCAATCTAATCTTCCTTTGTGCCACTGGGACCCGCACCATCCGTGCCCTCAACATTTGGTTTTTCCTCATCTTCATCTTCATCAGCGTATAAGACTCGCAAGCAGTCCACATAATCCTCCGCTTCTAGACACTTTTCAAGTTCTTCAAGATCTGTGAGGGTTGTATCATTAAATTCCTGAACCGCAGCGGCAAGAAGCGCTTCAGTGTCCACGCCATGAAACCCGGACCGCTCATCAGTAAGCCCGCCACGCGCTGCAACGTTCAAATGACTAATACAGCGGTTGTAGCCAGCTTTGAAACCAGCATCCCGGGCACGCTCCCTGATCTCGTTAACACCTGCTACGGTCTCGGGTGCGTCAAGAATGGCAGTAACAATCTGCGAAACATGAATACAATGGTTATCAAAGGCAAACCTACAACAAAAATAACAAGGCAACGGATACTTACATGCCCGATCCCGTGCATACGCATCCATTCATGATCAGCCTTGAGCAACTCAAGTGAACAAGCGTGGCTATCCCTAGCCTCTTCAGCCTCTCTTGCCCGCACTTCAGCTTCAGCAGCACGGGCAGAGATTTCCTCAATAGCGACCCCCCGGGTCCGCACTTCAGCCTTTTAAACAAAGAATCAGAAGTATAGAAAAAGAATCAACAAACTTGTGAGACACAATTTCAAAGTTAGGAAAAACTTATACCTGAAGGTCCAAGATAGTTTTGCTTAACTTGGTGCGGTCAACATTTGCCCCTTCAAGAGCTTTTGCAGCACGAGCCTCCGCCTGATTGGCCTCTTCCAGAGCCCTGGCAAGACGAACCTCTACTTCCTTGGCCCCTTGGGCAGCCGCAACGGCCTCAGCTTTCTCTTTAGCCAACGCAGAAATTGCCGCCTTGGCATTTATAAGCTCCTGACGAACATGAAAGAGAGTTTCATTCTGTTTACCCCAAGATTCTTTCCAAGTCTTGCGCTCATCAGATAGCGTCTTGCGCTCATCAGAAAGGGTTTCTTTCCAACGCTTACGCTCATCAGACATCAATTTTGCAAGAGTACGAACCTGTTTAAGCTCAGCAGTTGCAGCCCACTCTTCAGTCTGCTTATGCTTCTCAAACGCAGCTCTATCCCTCTCAAGCTGCTCTCTATCCCTCTCAAGCTGCTCTGCACCCTCACGTACAGCCTTCACCAACTCCTCGGCCTCGGCCCGTAAACGCGCATTCTCCTCCTCCTTGCGCCCCAGCACCTTGCACTTTTCCATAATGGCATTTGCCATTATGGAGCTCCCCACAAGCATGGAGGAGAGTTGGTTCATCTGGACCTCAGTCGGTAAAGAACGGGCCCGGTTTACCTCAAAAGGAGTGCCCAAACCACTCAAAATCTCCCTACACGCAGAGGGATCAGCTGAAATGTCATCCCCTTGCATCACAGACCACGGAGGGCGGTGGTAAGACATGGCCCGGTCTTCTGTGTAGGAGCGATAATAATACTCCAATTCAGACTCTTCAGGCTGAATAGGAGTCTCTACAAAACCCGCACCACCAGAAACGGAACCAGAAGCCTTCTCGGCAGCAGGAGACTTTGGCTTTCCAGTATAGCCAAACTTCAAGTCAACCTCATCAGTATCCTCTGGGGTGATAACATTATCACCCGAATCAACAGTGTCATAGATTTGAGCCGCGGGACGCTTCCCAGTGTCCACCTCTGTTACACCCCAACCGATGGCGGAATCATCGGGGCGCGGCACTAGGCGAATCAGATTGCTCAAGAGAATCCATAACAACTATATTGCGATAATATTTAATACATTCGTTATCCCATACTAACAAATAATACAATCACATAAGTTATCACAGACTTCTTGTCCTCTCGAACAATACAAATCCGACAACCTAGGTTTTAGTTGAGTTTCTAGACTTCCTAGCTTGATTTGATATAGTCTGCGATCTAACCTGCAACATACGTTAAAATATTTGTCAATACAAAAGTATTGGCGAGTATACAGGTTTGATAAGTATAGCAAAAATGGAATAAAAGTGCTGCGAATTTCCTCATGCATAAACGTAATACACGACATATATACTCACAAAACTGATACTACCAACTAAGTCCTCGATGCTCGAATGTACGATGGCATAACTAGACCCCGTCGGGCGCAATAGTACTATACTAGTCGTGGTGGGACGTCGCGAGTATAAGCCCTAGCACATATGCAACTAGCATCACGTATATCTATGCATAACAGTTATTCGCAAATGATAATTCGATTGATTGAATATTTCGTTTGATAAGTTCGATTTGTTAGAAACGTATGTTACACCCAAAATTCGATTAAAAAGGGGTCAAGTATACTCACAGTGCGTATTTAGCAAGATTACAACTTGATTGAGTCGGTGGCGAGTATGTCTGTACTAATCCTTGAAGAATAGAGTAAACGATATACGGTTAAACGAGATTGGCCTTGAAAAGTTACACATTTGGTTGGACTGTTCCCATCCATGCGGATGGACAGGTCATCCGTCCGGATGACAAGTCATCCGTCCGGATGGGTGTGCGTGCGGATTGGTGTGCGCGCGGGTGACATATCATCCGTGCGGATGACATGTGCGTGCGGGTGACATGTCATCCGTGCGGGTGACATGTGCGTACGGGTGACATGTCATCCGTGTGGACTGACATGTCATCCGTGCGGACTGACATGTCATCCGTACGGACTTGTGTCATCCGTGTGGGCTGACATGTTGTCCGTGCGGCTGACATGTTGTTCGTGCGGACGGACATGTCTGTTTCGCACTCTGAGCACTGTTCCGAGTGTTTAACGGAAGGAAATACGTTCGTTTTCACTAGGGTAGTGTAATTTCGCATTAACACTTGAAGTTCCGTCAATTTCCGACTCATTCTTACGGCCGGGAATCACCCCGTTCCATCAGATCTAGCCGTTCATGGTGGTTCTTCATGGTTAACTCGAAATCACACAGATTTGGTGAGATTTGTCATTTAAAACATGTGGAAATCACCCGGATCTGAGTCGTTTATAGTGAAATGAGACCCCAACTTGAAGTTCATAAGAACTCTTGGTGACGTCACCTTAAAACGCCTCAAATCCGTAGATTTCACGGTTAGAATTAGAGTTTTGAAAGATAGAATGATGTAGAATCGAGTGTAGATTGTAGAAGTACAAGTTTTAGGTTGAAATCTTACCGGAATCGCGAGGAAATCGAGAGAAAAGGGTCTTGGTGCGCGTTTGGTTGAACAAGAGCTGTCACATCACTTGAATAGTGGTGTGGCAGGCTATTTATAGGCGAAAGAGGAGAAGAAGTGGGATCAGGCCCGGATAGTCCATCCGTGCGGATGGCCCATCCGTGCGGATGGCCCATCCGTGCGGATGGCCCATCCGTGCGGATGGCCCATCCGTGCGGATGGCATATGCGTGCGGATGGCCATCCGTGCGCATGTCCATCCGTCCGGATGGTCCATCCGTCCGGATAGACATCCTGACGCTTGGAATTTCCCGTTTTTGATCGTTTTGATAGTTTTCGAAGCGTGTATGTCCGTAATTAGTTTATATTATCAATATATTGTTATTATTATATTATTATATATCTCTAGGGGTCGTATTTACGTATCCATAATCCAAAGTTTCGATAATTAACAATCGGTTTCGATTCGAGTATTCGATTATTAGCGACGTTTCACGGCCATCAATGAGGATAGTATAGGTTCTTTCTTGATGACATCGTGAACGTAATTTCGTGTAGTGCCACAAAGACTAACGGGGTTCCGTTTACTCGTATTGTCACCATCGTCACGACGACTGGAGTTACAGCACTCACCCGAGAGTCCTTGTTAGCGTTATTTGTTTACGTTCGACACATCACGGCCACTGAGGAGGGTAGAGTAGGTCCTCACTCAATGTCTCCGTGAGTGTTAGTGTGATAATAGTGTAGTATAATGATACTGTAGCTTGAAAATATGCGATTATCCTTCGAATAGCGATATATACGGTATAGTTACATTATGATCCGAATCTCTGGTGCTAGGCGTAACGAGTATAACGAGTAGTAACAACGCACAAAAGTGCGGGTTGTTACAGTCTCCCCTACTTTAGGAAATTTCGTCCCGAAATTAATCCAATAGGTAGACTTCTAAGAGCTGATTTTGTATAAGTAGCGATACAGCGAGTGGTTTGACCGTAAGTTGACAGCGTGAACGTTTCGAATAAGTGGGATTGACTGCGATAGCGAGAAGACGATGCAAAGACGAAAGTATTAGTTCCACGAGTTGGCATTCCAAAGTACTTTGTCTTGTGTAGAATTCGTTAGTTCGATGTGATTGTAATTTGAAGGGTTTCTCATAACGTAGAGTTAACTGAGTCGATCGTTAACCAACGTTACAAGAAGCGTTCGTTTCAGATATTGAAAAGGGATTTAGGACGAAAATATTTTGCAAATTTTCCTTTTAACATGCGGTCAACAGAATCGATGTCAACCGATGTCGCAAGGAAGTTTAAGTTTCTAACATTTTAAGGAATTCGAAAATGAAAATAAGGGTTGCGTAACTCTCCTATGATATGGGTTCTAGTTGAACTCGATGTTGAACCAACATCTCCAGAAAATCTTGTTTTTGATCTTTGAAAAAGGTTTTAAGGAAAAATTGAACTCGTGAAGCTCCCTTTTAACATGGAGTTAAGCTGATTCGATGTTACCTCCACATTGTGAGGAATTTCACTTGTTCCACGGTTTTAATAAAAGTTTTATAAAAATCAGTTTTAACCTTTTGAAAAGAATAATTTTGGCATCAAGCCCCACTTGGCACCTTCCCACGGAAGTTCGTTAATATGTTTAAAACACTTATATATAGGAAGTACCTAGCGGCGTATCCACCATGTTTTGCCCATATTACTTCCGTTTCGTGAGGCAGTGTCAGGTGTGCCGATATGATTCGGGTAGAATTGCGTTTACCCGACCCAATCGATAGGAAGTCGGGCCGAGCATAAGATAGGATCGAATAGATTAATCCAGCGAGTTGATAGGCGAGAAGCGAATAGCGCGTTTTCGATTAGATTCCACATTACACCCACATGGCACGTTTCCACGGGGGTTTACTAACATGGCGAAACACCGTGCTTAACCAGGTTAGCTTTGCCTCGTGAAACGGTGTCATGTGTACTTAATACCATACGAGCGATAGGCAGTAGATTATAAACGATAGGTGATCAGCGATTTAGTGATTAGACGAATAAACACAAAACACTTGCGATGACGGTGATGATAAACGAATTACAATGATCGGTAGTTACGTTGCAAACGATGGAGGTATGCGGTTTGATTTACGCGGTTCGGTTCGGTTGATTAGCATCACAGAGTTGGACTAGCATTAGACCCCACATGGCCTTTTTCCACGAAAGGTTGCTGATATGGCTAAAACATCCTGCCTTAACCATATGAGCTTCATCTCGTGAAGCGAGGTCATGTGCTAACTTAACACGAATATTCCGGATAACGATATAGCGATAGATTGATACACAGCAGATGATGTAGGCTCACGTGATAAGCGATAGAGGTTGCGAGATATACAAGGTAAGCGATTGCGATTAGTCGAGTTCGATTCTTGTTTCGAGTAAGCTTAACGTTTCGTTATGACGCATCACGGCTATCGAGGAGGGTAGAATAGGTCCTCACTCAACAATATCGTGAGCATTTATTTGCTTGATTGAGATTCGTTGCAACAGACTTATGACCAGTCTTGCGTCGATGCAATTGTTCATGCGAGGTAGACTCCCCAGAGTCCATCGATGAGGCGATTGCATTGCGTTTGCAGACTTACGACAAGTCTTGCGAGGATACGGTTTGTTACGCCTTGCGATTGAGTGTAGTGTGTTGAAAATAATCACAACAGTATAATAGGTCTAATAACGTTCAACTCCACGTGGCACTTTCTTCACGGAACTTCGGTAGTATGGTAAGGCATTCCTCGCCCGACCCCTACTACTTTCATCCCGTGTTTTGGTGTCACCTTTTGTCAAACGCTATGGCACTTTTAGAATTCACTACGATCACCGTGCACTGAGCCAAATAATCCCGTGTGCACCCGCGATTAATCGTTCCTTGCACGTTTATCGTACCTCGTTCTAGAAGTGTAGTGAGGGTAAAACACATTATTCCGTGATATAGTATATAGTATGTGTGTGAATCTAGTCTAAGTGCGGCGATTAAAGAGTGAGAGAGAAAATGGAGACGAGAGTTAACGTTACGCATAGAGACAATATCGAGTAATAGAGTAGGTTCAAAACATAGAGATTAACGTCGAAAATCGTATCATTACAACTTTATCCTACACTTGCTAGATGTCGGATGTTGAAGACTTTTGCTAGAGCTGTTGTTGTTGTACTCAAGTTCACGGTTCGATGCGACAGTTGCGGGTGAAGTGACCGTAACGGTTGCAGTTATTGCAATAGCGACAGTCAGCCCCAACTAGGTGATGATAGGTACACGAGTAACACTGAGGGTGAAATCCAGTGTAGGCTCGTTTTGGAAACATTGGAACTGTTCGAAGAGGTTCCGGTTGCAGCAGTTCGGTTGTTGATGAGTTTGGGCTTGAAGTCTTTCGTTTGCGGCTGGGTTTGTCGGTGTCTTGCGAAGAAGTGTCGTCGTTGGAGGATTCGTCTGAAGACTCGCTTGCGGAGTCTTTGGCTGATTTATCGGAAGATCCGTCGGCAGATTCGTCAGAAGAATCGGCAGCAGATCCGTCTGAGGAATCGTTAGCAGATTCGTCAGAAGAATCGTTAGCTGATTCCTTAGAAGAATCGCCAGTAGATTTGTCAGTAGATTCGTCAGTAGATCCATCAGAAGATTCGTCAACATATTCGCCTGAAGGATTACTGGCGATTGCTTGATGAGCTTTCTTGACAGGATTCTTTGAGAATAATCCTTCCACGAATCGTTTGTTGTTGATTTCTGCGGCTAAGCGGTATGTTTCTTCGATGGTAGTAGGCCTTGCAGCTTCGACAAAATCACCCACACACTCAGGCAAGCCACGAATGTACTTCGCGATGGCCTTCCCTGGAGTGTTGACTTGACTTGGGCATATTATGCTAAGCTGTTTGAACCTTGCGGTGTAGCCAGCATTGTCACCTTCGGTTTGCTTGATTTCCCAAAATTCGTTTTCTAGCTTCTGAATCTCGTGAGGAGGACAGTACTCTTTCTCCATGAGCTCTTTCAGCTCATTCCAAGAGAGAGCGTAAGCTGCGGAGATCCCACGTTTGTTACGTTCGGCGGTCCACCAGTCGAGTGCTCGCGATTGAAATACTCCGGTGGCGCAAGTAGTACGGAGACTATCGGGACACCCGCTTTGACGAAGGGTAACTTCGATAGAATCGAACCACTGGAGTAGTTGAGTCGCACCTTCTTCACCCGTGAATTCCATCGGGTCACAGGCTTTGAAGTGCTTGTAGAGAAAAGTAGATTGTGACTCTCCCGTCTTAACGTCTTCCGAAGCTCGAGAATGGTTGAGAGAGTGAACTCGTGTGGCAATCTGAGGAATGACTTTGACCACTTCCCTGGTCACAAGTGAAGCAATCCTCTTTTCGCTCCTTCGTTTGGCTCGTCTCTTTGCTATCATTCTCGAAGTAGAGTTGTTGGAAGGCATCTAGACAGAAGGAGACTTGGAGTGAGATTCGATCATAATGATTTTTGAGTTTGCGTTGTGATTTGAGCGCGTTCAAACTTGATGCGATAGTATAATAGTAATGTGATTCACATAGGAGCCACATAGGAAACACGAAATTCCAAAGTCCTCACACGATGATTTGTTTGTTTATACGTATATATATATCTATATAGATGTAATTTGTAATTCATGCACATACAGGTCGATTTAGAATAAGCGAGGTTGCGTTGAAGTGAGAAAACGAGAGCGAATGCGATAGATTATGCATTAGTTTTGTTGCGAACATTCGGATTTCGTTTTAGATTGCGATGGATGTGCGAATCGTGCGTTTATAAAGTAGGGAGTGAAAATCGTTAAATCGAGAAATCGATAAAGCGTAAAGTTTCAAAACGTAAATAAGTTTCCAACCAGTTGTAAGGTTGGTTGTTCGTACGATAGAGTGCCTTGGGTGTTTAGGCGTCGACTACCCAAGGTAATCCAACTATATTTAACAAGTTCGGGCGCGCGCGTTGACCTAGAAGACTCCATGCTTCCACTGGGATGCAGCTCATGGCATTCGTCTTCCTAGTCATCGCGTGGCTCGAGTTATTGCAATAGTCGAGTCCTTGGTGAGAGCTTTTGAAAACCAGTTTATAGAGAGTGGAACGACTTATTAAGGTACGGGTTTCACCCCTGTCTTAACAGTTTCGTTCCTAATTGTGGTTATGCTCTCGAATGAATTCGTGAGTTCCACTAGATTTCGAAATGGAGACTTTCGTCGAGATGTGGATGTCACTCCTAACTCGATGAAAGGTTCTCGTGCTAGAAAAAAATGCGCTGAGTGAGCAATCATATCGAGAGTTCTTGGTTTTCACACCTGGTCTCGACTAGATCGCTCGGTTCTGTTTTGCGAGTATTTTGAAAACACGTGTATTTCGTCGGCCTTAGGAAAGGCTAAGTAGTATTTCAGCCTTAGGAAAGGCTTCTTCGTGTGAAGTTGTAGTACGCGGGGTTCACACAAAGTTGTATCTTTTAGCAATTTCGATCGAGAGTAATCAAGTAAGCCCAATACAAACCCCACTGGGTTCGTACGAGTCGGCCTGTTGGTACTTAGACTATAGACTAGGTCAATTTCTAAGACGTCGACCCGGACTAGGTCGAGTCTGACCTAATTCCCTATAGTTATGGCTCTGATACCAATCTGTCACACCCCAACCGATGGCGGAATCATCGGGGCGCGGCACTAGGCGAATCAGATTGCTCAAGAGAATCCATAACAACTATATTGCGATAATATTTAATACATTCGTTATCCCATACTAACAAATAATACAATCACATAAGTTATCACAGACTTCTTGTCCTCTCGAACAATACAAATCCAACAACCTAGGTTTTAGTTGAGTTTCTAGACTTCCTAGCTTGATTTGATATAGTCTGCGATCTAACCTGCAACATACGTTAAAATATTTGTCAATACAAAAGTATTGGCGAGTATACAGGTTTGATAAGTATAGCAAAAATGGAATAAAAGTGCTGCGAATTTCCTCATGCATAAACGTAATACACGACATATATACTCACAAAACTGATACTACCAACTAAGTCCTCGATGCTCGAATGTACGATGGCATAACTAGACCCCGTCGGGCGCAATAGTACTATACTAGTCGTGGTGGGACGTCGCGAGTATAAGCCCTAGCACATATGCAACTAGCATCACGTATATCTATGCATAACAGTTATTCGCAAATGATAATTCGATTGATTGAACATTTCGTTTGATAAGTTCGATTTGTTAGAAACGTATGTTACACCCAAAATTCGATTAAAAAGGGGTCAAGTATACTCACAGTGCGTATTTAGCAAGATTACAACTTGATTGAGTCGGTGGCGAGTATGTCTGTACTGATCCTTGAAGAATAGAGTAAACGATATACGGTTAAACGAGATTGGCCTTGAAAAGTTACACATTTGGTTGGACTGTTCCCATCCATGCGGATGGACAGGTCATCCGTCCGGATGACAAGTCATCCGTCCGGATGGGTGTGCGTGCGGATTGGTGTGCGCGCGGGTGACATATCATCCGTGCGGATGACATGTGCGTGCGGGTGACATGTCATCCGTGCGGGTGACATGTGCGTACGGGTGACATGTCATCCGTGCGGACTGACATGTCATCCGTGCGGACTGACATGTCATCCGTACGGACTTGTGTCATCCGTGTGGGCTGACATGTTGTCCGTGCGGCTGACATGTTGTTCGTGCGGACGGACATGTCTGTTTCGCACTCTGAGCACTGTTCCGAGTGTTTAACGGAAGGAAATACGTTCGTTTTCACTAGGGTAGTGTAATTTCGCATTAACACTTGAAGTTCCGTCAATTTCCGACTCATTCTTACGGCCGGGAATCACCCCGTTCCATCAGATCTAGCCGTTCATGGTGGTTCTTCATGGTTAACTCGAAATCACACAGATTTGGTGAGATTTGTCATTTAAAACATGTGGAAATCACCCGGATCTGAGTCGTTTATAGTGAAATGAGACCCCAACTTGAAGTTCATAAGAACTCTTGGTGACGTCACCTTAAAACGCCTCAAATCCGTAGATTTCACGGTTAGAATTAGAGTTTTGAAAGATAGAATGATGTAGAATCGAGTGTAGATTGTAGAAGTACAAGTTTTAGGTTGAAATCTTACCGGAATCGCGAGGAAATCGAGAGAAAAGGGTCTTGGTGCGCGTTTGGTTGAACAAGAGCTGTCACATCACTTGAATAGTGGTGTGGCAGGCTATTTATAGGCGAAAGAGGAGAAGAAGTGGGATCAGGCCCGGATAGTCCATCCGTGCGGATGGCCCATGCGTGCGGATGGCCATCCGTGCGCATGTCCATCCGTCCGGATGGTCCATCCGTCCGGATAGACATCCTGACGCTTGGAATTTCCCGTTTTTGATCGTTTTGATAGTTTTCGAAGCGTGTATGTCCGTAATTAGTTTATATTATCAATATATTGTTATTATTATATTATTATATATCTCTAGGGGTCGTATTTACGTATCCATAATCCAAAGTTTCGATAATTAACAATCGGTTTCGATTCGAGTATTCGATTATTAGCGACGTTTCACGGCCATCAATGAGGATAGTATAGGTTCTTTCTTGATGACATCGTGAACGTAATTTCGTGTAGTGCCACAAAGACTAACGGGGTTCCGTTTACTCGTATTGTCACCATCGTCACGACGACTGGAGTTACAGCACTCACCCGAGAGTCCTTGTTAGCGTTATTTGTTTACGTTCGACACATCACGGCCACTGAGGAGGGTAGAGTAGGTCCTCACTCAATGTCTCCGTGAGTGTTAGTGTGATAATAGTGTAGTATAATGATACTGTAGCTTGAAAATATGCGATTATCCTTCGAATAGCGATATATACGGTATAGTTACATTATGATCCGAATCTCTGGTGCTAGGCGTAACGAGTATAACGAGTAGTAACAACGCACAAAAGTGCGGGTTGTTACAACCTCCCGCACAGAGGCTTCAGGAGTAACAACCTTATGAACCCCCACACCCGCAGCAGTGTCATGCGGAGGGGGGGGGGGAGGAGGAGCATCAAAGATGAACCCTTCATCTTGCGGTTCTGAAATCAAAACAAAAATACTTTTAAGTACAAGTATAAGCACAAAATACTTGTTAAAGTCATGCATCACATACCAGAAACAACCGCAGGCTTCCTTGGTACGACAAAAGCCTTGCGCCTGGTCTGAATCTTCGGCTTCTTTCTCCCACCAGCATCACCAGCTTCCTCCGTTTTCCTCTTCTTCTCATCACCAGGTTTGGAACCCACAGTAGTTCCACCTGTGGTCGCACCAGCACCTGGAACACCCAAGCCCTCAAGGGTGTCAGATACTACCACGTAATCGGTATATCTGCAGAAATGAGAACGAGAGATACCTGCTGCATGCGGCACCAAAGGCGGAACAACATGGGCCTCCGGGTTTTTCTTACCGCGACCCCGCACGGCTTTATCCACATGCTTCTTCTCAGCATGTTTTTTGGGGGCACCCTTTGACTCAAATTTACCAAGGTTCCCAAGTGTACCTGCGTATAGAATATCAGCAACAAACCTTGTAAAGCAATAAAGGTTATGAATAATACCTTTGCCCTGCGGCAGGGGTGCAGTCATCACCTCGCGTCAAGCAACGCGGAAGAGAGGGACAATCGTCAAGTTAAAACCTTTACCTTCCGCAGTCGGAACAAGATCAAGTTTGCCAGTAAAAGTTGGATCAAATATCTTCCACACTTCCACAATTTCTGATAATACATATCCAAATTAATAACAAACACGGGAATAAAGCAACCGCAAAAGAGTGGTAACACTTACCACCAGTTTTCTCCCGCACCACAGGCATGAAATTCCTCTTAGGCCGGGTCAACATCATCCGCAGCACCCACAACTCATTATTGGTCAGCTGCCTATGCTCAATGGGTTTCAGCCTTGAGAACCACTCCGCAGTCTCCGCGGTAGGCATAGCAATATCCTCCGCAGGGATAGGCTCATTGACGTTCCGCATAGTCATGTCCACAACAACTGCGGCAGCTTTAACATAGAAGAACTTACACTTCCACTTCGTAATACCCTTCGGAGGGGTCATCAACTTGATGCTTCCACACTGTTCTCTAAAGGAAAAGAAACCGGTGTTCACCGTCAACTGGTAAAACCCCCGGAAGTTTTCAACGGTAACCGGCAGACCAAGAGCACGAAAAGTTGATTCAAAATGTCTAATACGGATCATCCCAAAAGGACTCATCTGGGAGATATGGATCTTGTAATGTTCCAAGACCTGAGTAACAAAAACTGTTAATGGTAAACGAAGGTTACCATCAGTAAAACACTCGGCCCACATGGTGATGTGACCGGCCGGAGCACAGGCACCAGTATCACCTGTTTGGGGATAAGCAGCCCCATACTCGTGAGGCATCTCAATCTTGGCCATCAGTTGGTCGAATGAAGTTCTCGACCACTTCAATGGTGGTAGGCCACCACCAGGAACACTGCCACCATCATCTTCTTCTTCTCCGGCCACCGGAGAAGATGCTTCAGGGTTTTCACCCTCCACATTATGTGGGTTAGATGGATCAGCCATCAGAAATATGTAGAACAGAAGTTTCGAGTTAAAGAAAAACTCAGAAAACTCAAAAGATTACCGGAATAAAAGACAGATTGATCGGAGAAGACGAAGGGAATGCTCTCTCTCTCACCAGAAATTTTTTCAAAAAAGTTGAACAGTGAGGAGAAACCAAACGGTTCCCCCTTTATATACTCATCGCAATAAATGCGATACAGTAAACCGCCTCAACACGTTCAAAATAGGCGAGTTACAAGGCGACACGTGGTCAGCGACCTTTCCGCTGACGGTTATCACGCGCGCGTGGCCGCCCACGCGCCTGACAGAGAAGACTTTTTCACTCCCTGCTACAGTGCAGTTATGACCTCGGTCAGTGCAAACGTCTTTTCAAATCAGCACATGTCAGAATCCTACCAACTTCAACAACCCACACGTGCAATCGTGACGTAGGCAACAGAAAGCGACAACCTTATCCAAACACAAGCGGCATGCGGTTTCTCTGGTTTACTGCACCATAACCCATACCGCATGTCGTTTTTTACATACCCCTCAAAAAAGGCAAAAATATATATCTTTATATTATATAAAGGGGTATAAGTCATAACCGCACATACCCACGAGCACACGTGGAATATGCGGAGATGACACACACCAACCCGCACAGGTGTGTCAGATACTCAGAACCAGAATGGTTCTTTGGACTGCGAAAACCGCTTCGCAGGATGCGGTAAACCGCACCCCATGAAAGCTTCTTCAAGCTTCAAAACCCTCATTTCCGGTTCACAACCACAGAGGGAACGCAAACAGCTTCTCCTTAAGGAAAATGACAAGTATGCTGAGCAACCGCACATCAGCAACCCTGTCCCCTGAACCTTCAAGAGCCACATCCAGGCTACAAGACTTCTAGAAGCGAGTTCTTTGCTGCAAACCGCAACCATTCTTGCGTAGTTACTGCAAACCGCAACTATGCGAACGGTAGCTACGGAAGAGCCACAACTAAGCCACCACGCGGAAGAGTAAAGCTATTTCAAGAAAAACTGCTTTCCAACTAATCGTGAAGGAAAGTGGCTACAAAACGAATGCGGAAGAGTTTCAACCAACTTCCCAAGTATCTAAAACGATCTCTTCCGGCAACGCTACTTACAGGGAAACTACTTTCCACCAAAGCGCGAAGGAAAGTGGCTCCAGAACAGCGGTAACAAGTCTGCCTATGACTAGTTACCCACCTATGGACCGCATAGAATAAACAATGGTGGGCACAACCCTGCCTATGATCATGTTTATCTGCCCATAGTCCAGATTCACATTGTTCGACCAAACACGGCCAACAATGACGCAACTACCCCACGATCCTCAAAGAAACATGGCAAACGAGGTTCGGCAACGAGGTAACCGCAAAGAACGTACGGTTACTAGAGAGCTACACCTCTGAGGACGTGCGGTTACTTGAGAGATAAACCGCAGAAGACGCGCGGTTACTAGAAAGCTTAACTGGAGAACACGAACACCCCACAAAACAGGGATCATCGTTACATGTCCAGTTGCTGAACATAGAGCTTGAGCAAAGTACTTACAACTTTGCACCAACTGACGCAGAGGTTCCAACTACACTGAAGAAGACATCTTCAGTCACGATCTCAAAGGTTGGTTCGAACCCTGCTAATACCTTCAGTCACCGTCTCAAAGGTTGGTCCGAAACACCAACAGGTGGCTGATGACATCAGCAAAAGGTAGACAGAGTCAAGTCCTTGACTGAGAATTTCGCATCAGACGGAACTTGCTCACCATGCACCCTTCTCAAAGGAAGAAACAATCCACTAGAAAGGGCCTACTACTTAAAGAAGGTGCCATCTGCATGGCACAATCTTAACCTTCTAGACAACATAGTCCAGTATCCCTCCCACATGCGACTCGCATACGGAAGGAACACTAGACTGGGGGGACTTGAAGGGGTATGGTCCCAAATATCGCGTCAGCACGACCGCGAATGACCATTACCCTCATTAAAAACCCCCAACAGCAATTAACTCTCCAGTGTCCGCGTAGACACACGCGAACACTGCGGTCCAATCTGTCCATTGATGAGAAGACTTACCTTAGGGACGGAAACTAATGTTACGCATAGCGATGCGGCCTCGCACCGCATCCTATGAACATTTTCGTCACGACAAGGGATCTGGACAACAGTAACAGTCACTCGACAGGCGATGCGGCACAACACCGCATCCCGCGCAAATCATGGATGGAACAACCAATGCGGGAACAACATCAATGACCGCAAGCAGCGATGCGGCTTGGCACCGCATCCTGCCTACAAGGCAAGTGGGTCTGACACCACAGTGCAAGTGGCACTGGGAACAGTCGCCTACCAGCCCACGTATGAACAACAGTCTGACACCACAGCCGGACGTGGCATCACCACAGTATCCGACAGGTCTGACACACCTGCAAATAGCTGTGCGATGTCAGACTAGCTACTCAACTACCCTCCTTCACTCCTCGGCTACAAATACTCACCCCAAACCAGGTTTGAGGTATCACTTTCCAACTCTCTCAATACTACTACTATCATACTTTGCTTCCCAAGCAAATCACTGATTCTCACGCCGGAGAGTGGTAACAAGGAGCACCCCCCACCCCATCCTCCTTGTTACGAGTCACGGTTTGTTTCCTTGTGCAGGAAACCCACCACCAGACGATCCAGCCAGCGATCCTCGGAAAGAAGGGATTAACCCTCCTGACGAGACCAGTGAGTTAATCCTACCCGGTTAACCATTGTTTCATCAGTTAGGTTTAAACTTTAAGCAATATTTAGAGTTAATAGTCATGCATCAACCAAATGTTTTTTTTTTCCCAATATGGTATATTGGTATACAACTATACATATGAGGTGGTGGTACATTGGTAAAGATAAACCTTTAAAACACCTAGGTTAAAAGGGGAAAATTTTAGGTTTAAGTCATACAGACGACAAAAGATTATACCGTTTAAATAAAAACATAAAAACGAAAGAAAAAATTGTGAAATACAAAACTTATTTTATATTTGAAGAGTGCCTACACATTCACTTTCATCACATGTTTTTCAAGGAAAATTTTGATGATGTGTCATCAATGTTGGTGTCAGATAAAAGGAAAAAAAATCAATTCTACATTTATTAACATATTCACTTTTACGTTAAACAATGAAAACTCAAGCTTGTTAACACTAATATTAGACCGTGGGATATGGTGGGGTGGGAGTTTGGGGCATGGGTTGACACGTGGATATGGGACACTCAATACACAAACCCAAGTTTCATAGGGGTATGGTGGGCGTGGCTGGGCTGGCGTGGCCAAGCCACATTATTTTTTTTTAAATTTAAAATGGCCCGCTATGCCCTAGCCAACAAGCCAATAAGAGCCGGCCACATAGGATCGCTAGCATGCCCCACGCCCGGCCTTAAACTCCCGCCCAAGGGGCCACGCCCAAACCCAAGCCCACCCGGGGTGGTGACTTGGGCGTTTCTCTCCAACCCACGCCCAAACCCCCGCTCCATACCCCATAGTCTTAAACGAAAAGTTACATTTCATGCAATAAGGTATTAACACTAATTACAATTAATCCAAGTTTTAAGATAAAGCAATCATTATATATAAGTTTAGAGAAAAAGTATTGAAATAGATTCAATATAGTGCTTTTTAGTTGTTTCTCTATAGAGAAAATTGGATTTAAAAGTTTAATGTAGTGAATTTTAGTTGTCTAAAGCATGTTGTCTAATTTTTTCATTAATAGCGGTTTAGAGAACAAATAATCTATTTAAAAAAAAATACGTTTAGGCTCCCCAAAGTGAACCGCACCCCCGTCACGTAAGGCCCATAATGTCCTCTACACTGCTGCAATGACGCCTGAGATGGTTTCGCGAGACAAACGAGCTCCAACGACATGTTTAGTGGGCCTTTAATATGTTGACCATTTGAAAACAGTAAAGTAATTCAAAATTAAAAAAAAAGTTTATTAAAATTTAAAACCTCTATTATAAATACTCATTTACATCACAACATACTCAAAAAATTTCACACAATGCACCTTATATTCTTCCATTCTTACATCTTATTTTTAAAATTCAAATGGCGCGTCGATGGACCAAGGAAGATGACATTGCTTTGGCTACAAGTTGGGTGCATGTCGTCGAGCAAGGGTAGCCTCCAGGTTCTCTTTGGGTTTAGAACGTCGTTTTGACACAATTTCATCAACAAGTGGGTGCAAACAAGCGTAATGTGCATCAAATTACACATAGGTTTTTAATGATTCGAACAATGCATGGGAGATTTAAGAGGCTCTTTATCAATGCGTTTGAACGGCGAGGAGGGTTTAACTGAAAAGCGATTGATGTGGCCTGTGTCGAGTTCCAACACCGTCAAAACATTAATTGTCGTCATCTTTCGGCTTAACGAATTTTGCGAGACCTTTTTTAATCAAGTCGTTTTTTAATTAACTTTTTAAGTATTTCTTTTGATTAATTAAGTTGGTTTGTAATTTTTTATTCTAGTTTAATGGTACTTTTTATGTTTTATATAAGTTGTTTTGTAACTTTTTGGAGAAGAACTAAGGTTTTTGGTGGGAAGTCAGATCTCAATTTGAGGAAGTCTGTAACTAGGGTTCATGAAGAATGAAATTGGGGAAGATGATAACTTTGGGTATTAAAAGATGCATTAAATGACAAATCTACCCTCACATGACAACATTTAACTGAAAATCAAACTGGGTTATGCCAAAAGGACAAAACGTGAAAGATTATAAAATATAAAGTACAAAACTCATCAATTTTAAACATAAAGAACAACGCCTGAAAATGAATATAAAGATAAAGGACAATCCTTAAAATTCACTCCACGTTATAATTATTTTTCATTGACATTTTGTTTGAAAATAATTATTTAACAATAACATAACTAATTAAGATATTTGTTATATTAAAACAAGAGTAAATTACGTTTTTGGCCCCTGTGGTTATATCAGTTTTACTATATTGGCCCAAAATAAGAATTTTTAACAGATCTGCCCCCATGGTCCCTATAACTAACCGTTTTAGCCCCTAAATCTAACCAAACCCCAACTCAGGTTAATTTCTTGGTCACATGGGTAGCACATGATGGGTAAAATTGTAATTTCCCTCCCCTTTTATGACTTTATAAATAAAACCCAGATCTTCATCATCATCTTCAACCATCATCATCCCAGATCTTCATCTTCAATTAAATCTAAAGATCTTCATCATCTTCAACCATCATCATCCCTAGAACTTCATCTTCAATTAAATCTAACCCAGATCTTCATCATCCTCAACCATCATTATCATCCCCACATAAATCATCATCCCTAGATCTTCAATTAAATCTAACCCAGATCTTCATCATCTTCAACCATCATCATCATCATCATCCCCACATAAACTTCAAACACAAATCAAAACCCGACAACACACAACTGATCCAGTATACCTACAAATTGAAAACTAGAAACAAAATGCATCACAAAGCATGAAATCGAATCGTTTTTCTGCTATAAGAAAGTCTAAAAACTGACCAGTATACGAATTGCTTTCTGGCAGACTAAAAACTGACCAACACATTAAATTACAGCAATCCAAGACCAATATAAATGCATGAAACATCCATGTGGAAAGAAATTTGAAATTCAAATAGTCAAAATTTGACTGTTCTTCAAGGCCAATATGAGTATCAATGAAATTTATAAGATGTCATACTTTTCAATTCCAACAGTGATCCCAGTGATCCAAGATAACAAATCACAAAAGGGTTAACAACAATGTGAAGTTACCAAATTGCCCTTCAAAATAAAGAAATATCAAGAACCCTAGGAA
The DNA here is from genome assembly GCA_030545235.1 of Helianthus tuberosus. Classification (NCBI taxonomy): domain Eukaryota; kingdom Viridiplantae; phylum Streptophyta; class Magnoliopsida; order Asterales; family Asteraceae; genus Helianthus; species Helianthus tuberosus. The sequence continues at coordinate 109,573,818 of CM060426.1, read as the reverse complement.
CACGTCCCTTTTTGGAATATCTTTTAGGTGTCTCGGGGGGTATGCCTCCTTAAAACCTGTAACACGTCCCTTTTTGGAATATATTTGCCGGGCAAATGCTCACTTATCCAAAAAAAAAAAAAAAAAAGAACCCTAGGAACAGAAAAGTGCAACACTTTTCAAGATTTAGTAAAGTTAAAAAAAAAATCCAAACCATTTCCTAAAACATGCCTGACAATCACCATATGAAATCAAACCCAAATTTGAAAATACAATAAAAACACAAAAAATAATTAAAAAAAACAACTGAATATGTTTTTTTAGAAAACAAGCAGATACTCAACATCATAGACCAAAAATTGAAATTATTAAATAAATTAAATCATAGAGATGTAAAATTTGTAATTTTTATCATAATCCCAGATTCAAAATACCCATTTGAACAAATTAATATCCAATAAAAAAATAAATTAACAGTTAACAGAAACAAATTCAAAAATCAAGATCTAACACATGCGATGAACAAGAACTAACCTGGTAAAAAAGATGATATTTTTCCTGTTGATTGTTGCAAATTCTTGATCTTTCTGGTCTTAAACACCACAAGGAACAAAACCCAGAAATCTTTTTGCAAGATTTGTAAAAATTGAAGAGAATTTGCAAGATTTGAGTGGGATTGTTGATTTGGGAACTGAGTTAGTGACACGTACAGAATCAACCTTCAAAGTGGCTTTTCCTCAAGTCAAAATCAACCTGATCTTTATTGCAAGATTTTTAAGATGAGTGGGTTTATTTTGTGAGAGAGAAGAAGATGAATAGAGAGAAGAAGATCAGTGTTTGTGTCGATGATGAAGATGAACTGCTATAGTGCTATGTATGTGTGTATATTAATAAATTATTTTTTTCTTTAAAGATATTTTTAATATATATTAAAGATAATTTAATATGTGTGGGAGGTGAATTTACAAATATGTCCATCATGGGAGTTACATGTGACAAATAATTAACCAGGTTAATGGGTTGAGTTAGACTCAGGGGCCAAAATGGTAAAACTGATATAACCACAGGGGCCAAAAACGTAATTTACTCTTAAAACAAACTAAAAACATAGCCTTAACGGGTGCTACTATTCTCACCCCCCCTAATTACTTTTCTCACCCCCTCCCCTCACATACGATCAGGTGGGGCCTACGTGGGACCGACAGTTTTCCTCTCACAATGGGGGTGTAATCAGTAAAGAGGGGGGGTGTATAGAATTAGCCTTAACAAACATATCCCAAATGACAACATCTCTCAACTATAAAACCCCTTGAACACCATCCACACTTCTCACAAACAAACTCACCACTTGGTAATCAAACCTAGAGAGAGAAACCAAACCTTCTAGAGAGAGAAACAATGGAGGGTAAGGAAGAAGATGTTAGGCTTGGAGCCAACAAGTTCTCAGAGAGACAACCCATTGGAACATCAGCTCAAACTGACAAAGATTACAAAGAACCACCACCAGCACCCTTGTTTGAGCCTGGTGAACTGTCTTCATGGTCCTTTTATAGAGCTGGTATTGCTGAGTTCATAGCCACTTTCTTGTTCTTGTATATCTCTGTGTTGACTGTCATGGGTGTGGTCAAATCTCCCACCAAGTGTGGCACTGTGGGTATTCAAGGGATTGCTTGGGCTTTTGGTGGTATGATCTTTGCCCTTGTGTATTGTACTGCTGGTATCTCAGGTATATTATCTTCCATACCCTTGTTTCAAATTCTGTTTTTTTTTTTTTTTTTTTTTTTTTTTTCAAGTAGCCTCAAAAGTGTGTTTTTTTAATGATCTAAGTGTTAATTTAGTGATTGTTTTGGATCATCTTGATGGTATACTTCACAATTTTGAGTGTTTTTAACTTTAATCTGAGTAAGGATTTTAGTAAAATTTATAATTGAGTTTGGTTTTAAGCTACCATTTTTAGAAAGAAAAAAAAGTGTGCTGCAAGAGTTCAAGATAAGGTTTTCTTGAACTTTACACTTGATTTTCAAGAAAATGTTGTTTTCCCTCAAAGCTCAAATTTTGTTATTTGGGTTTCAATACTTTTGTGTTTTGTGCTAACCCTTATGAATTGAACATAATTTTGCTTGATATGATATGGAATTATTCATTATTTGTGCAAAAAAAAAAAAAAAAAACTACTGAAAAAAGTTTATAATTTTGCAGACCAAGAGAGTCTACTTCAAATATAAGTTTTTTCTTGAAGATGACACTTATTTTTTAGGAAAAAATGTGTTTTCTCTATAGCTTTAAGATATGTTCTTTGGATTTTAATATATATAAATTTTTCTCCTAACCCTCTTTAAATTGACCACATATTTACTTGATATGATATGGGTTCTTTGTATTTTGTGTAAAAAACTAATCTTTATATGTGAATATTTACAATTTTTTCTCCTAACCCCCTTTAAATTAACCACATATTTGCTTAATCTTGTGTAAAAAACTAATCTTTATCAGTTAAATGTTTATCTATTGATTTAAAACAGGAGGACACATTAACCCAGCAGTGACATTTGGTTTGTTGTTGGCAAGAAAGCTCTCATTGACCAGGGCAGTGTTCTACATGGTTATGCAGTGTCTTGGAGCCATCTGCGGTGCGGGTGTGGTCAAAGGGTTCATGGGCAAGAACGAGTTCAACACTTTGGGTGGTGGAGCCAATTCTGTAGCCCATGGTTACACCAAGGGTAGTGGTCTTGGTGCTGAGATTGTTGGTACTTTCGTCCTCGTTTACACCGTCTTTTCGGCCACTGATGCCAAGAGAAGCGCCAGAGACTCGCATGTTCCGGTGTGTATACTCTTCATATACTCATAATTGTGTTTATAGTTGGTTATTTGTCTTGAATATCTAAAGGAATTTGTGCATATGAAACCAATGTTGTTAACAAAGTAACTTTAACTTAGAATATCTGAATTTCGGGTCTGATTTTGATGTTTTTGGTTCGTTACGAAATACGTATCCTAATTCGACAAGGATGATATATATTGCAATTTTGTTCTTGTAGAATAAAAAATCTATTAGGTTCGATTGTTCGAAAAGTAATCTTGATTTTCTTGGTTGCTAGTTTGTTCTTTGAAAAAAATCAGCTGTTTTTTTTATTTCATATGAATAAAACAACACCCGACGATTTGCATTCTTGCGATTTCCGGTCTTGAGTTGATTTTTCTTAATTCTTGTAGCATTGTAATTTGATTATGCTATTGAAAAATCTCACTTTTCCTGGTGACAAATTTGATCTTGAAAAAAACAAGTTGTTTTTGATACTACACAACAAGTGGTTTTGGGGATAAGGCTCATTGTTTTCATTGTTGTAACGAACATTCTATGGATAATGACAAAACTACCCCTTATGTCATTTTGTTCTTGTTGGGAGAATCTTGGAAAGTTTGGCAAGTAGCTTTATGTCTTTATCAAATTTTTCCATGGCATGTTAATGATGGTCTCACTCTCATGTGCAATGCATCTCTCTTTATGTTTTCTAGTGCTTTCTTGGTCATTATTTGTTTGGATAACTTTAAGTGGAAGGTCATATTTGTCAATTCACTATAAATATTATAGTAAAGCTAAAGGCAATTAAAGTATAGGTGTCAAAAGACTGGTCCCAGACCTAGACATAGACAGTTTTATTGTTTAAAATGTCTGGTTGTCCGGGACCAGTCATGACCACCTTGGGCTCGGTTAGACTTGGATGGAACAGTCCAAGGTCAACTGAGTCCTTTGTGTATGAGTCGTATAAAAGTTTGATAAAAAACATATTTTTTTAAGTTGAATATAAAACTTGTGAAACATTTGCAGATTTTGGCACCTCTCCCAATCGGGTTTGCGGTGTTCTTGGTTCACTTAGCCACCATCCCCATCACCGGAACCGGTATCAACCCTGCAAGAAGTCTTGGAGCCGCAATCATCTACAACAAGGACCATGCCTGGAACGACCACGTAAGTCAATCATTTCAAACCACATTTTAATCATACAAACATATCAAGATTATTTTTTGAGTTACAATTTCTACATTTAATATGAATGTGCTAAAAGGGTAAATGTGTTTTTTGTAATATTTGCAGTGGATTTTCTGGGTTGGTCCATTCATTGGAGCTGCACTTGCTGCTGTTTACCATCAAATAGTCATCAGGGCCATCCCTTTCAAGAGCAGATCTTAAACTCAAATGTTGAAAGATTTATGTGAATTGTGTGTGTAAATTATGGTCCTAAAATGGATGCTATTTGTATTTAAGCTTTTCATGTTGGTTTATCAACTCTTTTTTATGGAATGAACAACTCTTGATTGAGAACTGGTTCTAGATCATATATTGTCTTAACTAGGGTTAAAGGTATGCTCCCTCTTCGCCACGGGCAACGATTTTTCCGTATCCCTACGTGCGATGCGGCGGTAATTCAGTCGGCATTGGTTCGTTATGGTACCAACACATGCTATAAACGCAAAATGATATACTTCATTAAAAAATATTATAGTTGTTACTTTACAAATATAAAATGATTAGCTATATAATTATGTTTCTAATACATGTTAAAAATAAATAAACATATCCTAATAAAGAATAACAAATTGTTACTAATCATTAATACATAAATATAAAAAAAATATATAAACGCATGATTAGTTTTAAAAAATATTTAAGTCATAAAGTTAATTTATTGGTTAGTGGGTTTGAGCTAAATTTATCCACCAGCCCAAATAATGTTATTGCGTTGGCTTATAGAAATCACTTTTTAAGCATTTGTACTCAAAGCAAAGAAAGTTGTACAACACTGTTAAACTTCTGTATTTTTAGGGTATATTACACTTTTCGTACTTTATGTTCGTATGAGATTGTAATAGATAACCTTTAACTCCAATAATCACAATTGCAGTCATTTTTTTTAGAAAAACCATTACACCATGTCCTTTGCCCATAACCTGCTTAAAATTTTCAGTTAAATATGACATGTGTAAGGCATATGAGGGTACTTTTGTAATTTTACTCATTTATCTAAAATAAATTTATAAATAAAACAAATCAAATTGAAAAAAAAAACCCGTCCCCCTCTCTCTCTAAATCTGAACTCAAATCTCAAACCCAGATCATCATCACCAAATTTCAAACCCAGATCATGATCATCACTAGTGAATAAACTACAGAAAAAAGATAATTTAGAAAAGGGATTTTGTGTTGCACGAATATTATCATCACCAAATCTTAAACCCTGATCATGATCATCACTAGTGAATAAACTATAGAGAATAAGTTGAAAAAGATAATTTAGAAAAGGGATTTTGTGTTGCACAAACATTTTACATATTCATATACAATAAGTGTATATATGCGTCTAGGAAGTCAGCGTCCCGCTTGCGATATGCGCATATAAAGTGAAAGTGAAAGTGAAAAAGATATACATGTGTGGGTCCTTGGGGGCAAAAGTGAAAGTGCACTAATTTTAACGTTATTTTACTAATTTCGTGAAAATAACGTTAAAAAAAGAGGGGCGATTAATCATGCATCATGTGGTGGCATTGATAGCCGAAAGACAATGGGGTACATGCGCTAATCGGCTTTTGTCCAAATTGCTGAGTGTTATGTATGTGCCTTATGTCCAAGGCTTGATGCAAAACTACTACCGAGCTGGGGGTCTCACTGGAAGCAGCCTCTCTATTCCTACAGGGTATAGGTAATGCTGTCTACATGTGACAACCCGAATCTCTAAGGTTAGCGTTACGTAAACTCCACAATCTTTGGCGTTGGATTGCACGTGTACATCACTAAATATTTATGTGTGCATGTTAACTATACATGAAGTCGTTGAACGTGTTATATGTGCTAAACGTGCTACATGTGTGTAATTGCTTCACTTGGGCCGATTGGGAGTCTAGTTTCCCACTTGGGCCTCGAATATGTTTAATCTTCATAATATTAGTTTGGGCCATCGCACACACTACATTTTTGGGCTACACATGGCCATCTCGACACACAATCATAATTGGGCCGGGGACCTTATGCGCTCCACTAGAAGTCCTCACATTTAATTCACAAGAAGTTTGGCCCAGTTTCCTTGTAATTAGCCCAAAGTCTGGCCCGGTAATGTTAGGGGTTTGTGTATCTTGATTAAAAGGGATTCGGCCCACTTGTTTAAGGAACTGGCATCATATGTGGTTGTACGTATTCTCCCTACACTTATCACAATATCAAGTTACAACAAACCCTAAACCTTTCTAGGTGTGCGACGGCAATAGCAAATCCCCTCTCTTGAGGATCGGAGCAATTCCCACCTTATTCATCTCGGTTAGTACACGATCTATATTGCTAGACTTTATTCTTAGCTAACTTGGATTGCATGATTCTATAATGGTTTGGTTGATTTGTTAATTGTTAGTACATACTGCATGCATTAATGATCGATGGTGATGGTGTGATGAGATCATACATGGGAATTTGTTATGTGATGTCAGAATCCATGTGAGTGAATTGAATTTAATCAACTAAAATATATGAAAGTGACAATTAAAGGCTCCTTCATGTGACCTCTATGTGGGCGACGCATAGGCTAGGTTGAAGGGGTCCCCACATGTTTTCCATGCATATATGCAGCCGCCAACTTGAAAGTTAATTGTATGTATGTGTTTCTTTATGTAGGTTACTGTTTCATACTCATGATTGTGTGCTTATTCATGATAAGTGTTACATAATTACATATAATGTGTATGACAATTGATAGGGACCATGGAAACTGTATGAACTAGAATCAATAACGAGTATGTAACTTGTGATATAATGTTTTGTATAGATAACGAGTGGTGATGAAATACTGAGTTATGTAACGAATAATAATGAGGCCTTTAAGATGTTGATTAGCAATGTCGAGCGAATTAAGGCTGTGTAGTTGGAGCAGGTAGTGGGCCGATCCATATGGACATTGAGTTAGGGTGTTGATCTTGGTTGATGATTGCATTATGAAATCATGTTGTGATGATCATAACTATTGGATGTTTTGGTGCCATGTTAGACTAAGTATTAGATGGTATAGAAGTGTTTGATTTTATAATTGATGGACTAATGATATGAAATTGAGTAACGGACCATATATGTGGACCAACCACATAAAGTCTTTGGGCTGCATACCGTGCATCTGGGCCGTAAACCCTTACACAAGAAGTTTGAATTGCACATATACTCGTAAATTGGACTGTCCAACTTAATGGGCCGTACACCGTATAGAACGATGTGTTGGGCTATGAAACTGTTACCCGAAACACGAACGTGTGTTAGAGATGTTTATATGACATAAATTCCTACAACATGATATGTGACGATTGTTTTCTATTACCTGCAAATTGTCAAACGTTATGGACTGTTAAGTATATTCATTGGAAACATAGACTTGCAATATAAACTTGTGTGAAGAATGAATAACCGTTATGTGCATATACGATGGCAATGAATTGATAAGTGGCATGATTAACTGGTATGACTGGTGTGATGATCTGTGTAATTCTTGTGCACTACTGGTGTAGTATGTGTAGGGAGTACGTGTTTGTGTGAATATGAAACTGACTGATATTGGTAACCACATTAGGGTTTTGGTTGACCAACTTGGAACGGGTAAAGTAACTTAGCAATCCTAGCAATCTAAGGTGAGTTCACTGCTCTTTTCCAAGCATGCATCCCGGGAAGGGATATTGGGTAACGTTTTCAGGGAAGAATGTCAGGTTAATGGGATGTTTGTTATTACTCAGTTTATATCATATAAGACCCCTTACATCTACCGATTGTTGCCGGGAAGGCAACGAGGTATTTAGTTGATAGCGCTATTAGGTTTGGCACCCTCACACCGGGCCGGAATGGACGGGCGTGAACTATTTACCTTGACCACTTGACCAATGCTTTGATAGAGGCATTGGGGTTTGGGCAAACACATCTAGTAGCCACATACGGTAATCGAGTTAGTAACATCATCAAAACATAACATTGAACTGTTTTAAACACACATCTGGTAACTAAACGCGTTAACAAAACTTTGAACTCACCAGCGTCGTCTGACACACTTGTCTGCATGCTTGCAGGTCGTTAGATTTCTGATTATGGACTTGATATCTGGGAGCACTGGAGTGGTCATGGATCGAGACTCCTGGATAAGCGCTTTGTTAATTATGAACACATGTTTTGAAACAACTGGAATGCTATTTACTTTATGATTCCGCTGAATACTTACTTTTGTTTAACTCATGATTTGGATTTTCATTTTGAAATATATGGAATGTTTTATTAAAAACTATGCGTAGTTCAATGTGATTGGTGGCTTGGATCCTGGTACGTCACACGCCCCGCGGTGATTCCGCATGTGGTATTTTGGGGGTGTGATAGTTTGGTATCAGAGCCACTGGTTATAGTGAACTTGGTTTTAAAACGTTTTTATAAAACCAGACTATAACCGAACAGATCCGAAAGCGACCATGACACTCAGCTCCAGATTGCAAGGTTCGTTTTTCTCACTTGTTGCATACATTACATGGCTAGTACACATTTGTTTATGACGTAGTATACGGACACCCACTTGTCACTATAGTATGATTACACGAATTGCTTGCTTACATTATGATGCAATGGTAGTATGTCATAGTTTTGGGATTTCTGTGATCTTATCGTTTTGATAACTTTTGTTTGGCACTCGAATTTGAGGAACCATTTGACATGAGTTAGGAGGAGCTGAGATGAGCATGCAAATCACAATATTATTGTGGGTGCACACATAATAATAATGTGGGGTGCATACGAGTCCCTGTGAGGCTTAACAAGTGAAAAAGGGGTTCCGTTCCGTTATTTGATCGATGTGAAATACAACAGTCTATAGGAGTCGTGACAGTGATTGTCTCCTACTTGAACGTGATCTTTTCACTCCTCTCTGAATCCTTACGAATCTCGATGCTATCGAGTATCACCTGAACACTCCTCTGAACGCCTATCGAACTGTGTAGAATGTTAGGTGCTAGTACGAACGTCCTTGAGTTGGATGTCTCAGCATCGAATGATTGGACTATACCCTCCTTACTTGTTTTTGTTTGTTGGAACTCATGTATTGACGTCCCAAATCTCGAAGCGCGACCACTTCCGCAACACTCTCGCAACAGACCGTGTATTACTCAAACAACTTGCAACGTCGATGGAAAAGGGGGTGAGTGTAGTACTTTACCGGCCTCAGTATTTGGACGACCTTGGTTTCTGGCAACGAACGCCAGCAAATTGGCTTCAATCGAATCCTTAACCCTAGTAAGCGACTTATGGGAGTCAACACCTACGAATCAATCGGGAGGCAATCAATGACAATTGACTATAGGGTGGAATGTGTAACTGCCCGCACCAGGAGTGGTGCCTTAGAAAGTGACACGAAATGTGAAAGGATGGACCCTAACGGTGAAAGGCCGCAGGACTCCGTTTCGAGCAACGACATTAGAAGCAACAGTCGCGATGACATCAAGGTACTCGCAAATCATGACTCTCGGTATGGAGATGATGGTGGCTTTAACAAGGATTGGCCGATGTTAAGTCAAGATGCCAACAACCCATGGAACAATGGTAGTTTTGGGAATTCTAGTAGCAGTAACAACAACACTGGAAGTGGTACTCGTGGAAGGACATTTAGGACTGACTTAAGTGACACCAGGCATATCAACAATATGGCAACTTGGATGGGTAGCTATTCGCTTCGTCTCGATTCCGTTTAACCCTGATGCTTCTCGAAACCAAACCTGTTATGGAACCGGCTGATGGCAAGTTATCTGGATATCGCGTAGATATACCTTGAGGGAAGGAAGTTTTGCGTCACTTTATACTTTGAAGTGTCAGAGTGGTGTAAGGGTTAGCATCATATCAGCAATGAAGGCCAGAAGTGTCTACGGAGGGAATACCCCACTACGTTAGCAACCGTTACTGATATTAAGGCTAAGGAAAAGAGGATCGAGGATCCACCAATTGTTTGTGACTTATCTCAGTGTGCTATTCGAGGAACTTTCAGGTTTACTTCCACAACTGTTAGTCGGAATCTCAGTTGATCTCACGCCAGAGGCAGTTCCGAATACTCGTACTCCTACCGTCTTGCACCAGGAGGGTTGCAAGAACTGTATAAGCTACTACGAGAACGGTTGGACAGGAGTTTTGGCGGATCTAGTTTTCGCTTTGGGAAGCCCCAGTTATATCTGTGAAGATAAGTCTTTTTGTGTGTGTACTGATTATCAAGAACTCATCAAGGCGACAGTTAAAAACTGTTTGCCTCGACCATGTACTGACAACCTGTCGACTAGCGGAAAGGGACGAGCTTTCATTCGAGGATTGATTTACGAGCGGACTATTATCAGATGGAAGTCCAAGGGGAGGATGTTTTAAAGCGGCTTATCCGACGCAATTCGGCCATATGACTTTGTATTCCATGACCCTTGGGGTAATCAACACACCATCAGCTTTATGGATCATGTGAACCGACCATGCTATTAGAAGACGTTTTGAATCCCTTCTAGGAGAAAGGAACATCATGGACAACTTTGTATCTTATTTGAGAGCTCCTGAGGGAGGAGCCACACCGCGCGAAGTCTTGATAAATGTAACTTCTGGATTCGAGAGGTACCCTTTTTGGGTCATATAATCAACGAAGTGGGAATGCACGTGGATCTCGCTAAGACCCGTTTTGGTTGGAAACTGATCGACACCAAAGAGTCCTTCGAGGATACATCAATTTATTGGTCTCGCTTGATACTATCGCAGATTAATCACAGGATTTTCGGAGGTCGCGCAACTTAAATCTATTTAGCACAGTTGGGTGCTGTGTTCGTGAAAGGCAGAACAGGAGGATGTCTTTTCAGCTTTCGAATCCCAACTCTGCAATGCACTAAGCATCATCTTTACCCGAGGGTGCGGGTGATTCAGTGGTATATCATTATGGTTCGAATCAGAGCCCCAATTACACGTAGACGCAACACGAGAGAGTGATGACTTACGTAATGGAGTTACAAAGAGGAACTGCACGACACACAACTGGTGGTGGAAAACGTGGTCTTTGATTTTACTTGGAGGCATTACTTGGACGGTACCGAATGCGTTACTTAGACCGATCACAAGGGCCTCCCGTGTACCCTGGTTTCGAAAGAGCTAAATCATTTAATGGCATCGCTGGATGGAACTTTTGGGAGGATTACGACTGTGGAACTTGAACGTGTATGAGCTTTGCAGCTCACTATCGACTCTAACTTACCTGATCAGACTCGTTCTGTTCAAACTGAAGAACTAACGGAGGAGAATTTTCAAGTTAAGTCCATGCGAGGCATGGAGGAGCAACTTTGGCAAGACGGACGATATTTACTACCTCATGGAACGAATGTGAACCTCATTTCACGGCAACTGTAAGGAACTTGTATTGATCAAGGCACACCGGCCTCGAAATTCTAGTCGTCTGGGTTTTGATGAAAGATATTGGGATCTATAAATCTTATACTGGTGATCGGGTAAGAAGACCCACCTAGCTATGTTTGTGGATGATGCTTGACTTGTAGAAAAGTCAAGGTGGAGTATCAGCAACAGAAACACCCATATGAAAGTAAGAACATACTACCACAGATTTTGTTGCTAGCCTACTTACAACTCGAAACGGAAACTGGTGTCACCTGGGTGATCGTTGATTGTCTCATGTAACCAGCATACTATCTTGCAATCAAGGAAACTGATGAGTCTTCGCAGCTGTGAATGTTCCTCTGAGAGAGGCGGCTTTTAGGCACGAGGTGCCAGCTCCTGTCATCTCTGATTTTAATCTATACCTAATTTATGACAGGCATTACACAACCCTCTTGGTCACGTATAGACAGGAGCATTAACCATCATCATAGGACAAACGGTTAGAGTAAACGAACCATCCTGACATTTGAAGACAGGCTGCGGGCATGGGTGTGTTTGACTTAGTAACATTGGAAGGACACCTACCTCTGGTTGGATTTACTGCAACAACTACCATCCTAGTATTCAGACAGCTCTGTTTGGGGGCATTACACGGACGACAATACCAATCTTCTTGTTGGACTAAGGTGGGTGACAATCTAATCACAGATCCAGGACTTGTACTCGAAACTCTTGAAGATTGCTTAGATGATAAATTGTTGGACGGCAACGCGTGTCTTGTACTCGAAACATTGGGAGTTCGTTGTAGGCGAACGTGTCATAATCGAAAGTCCACCCTGGGAGGGTGCGGCACGCTATTGAAAACGTGGCAAGCTTAGTTTGCGATGCGTTGGGACATTCGGATTCCTGGAACGAAAAGGTAACATGGCTTACAAACTCGAGTTACTAAACAAATTGGGTAACGTGCACGACGCCAATTGTGTCTCGGATCTAAGGCGGTGTTTGTCCAGTGAAACGCTTGTGATACCCTTGTTAAAGAACCTATTGTTATCACAGTCGAATTTCAATCACGACAGATTGTTGGGACTTAAGGCGTGGGCCAGAGTTCTTGTGGGAACGCAAAGAACAGACGAAGCTCTAGTATCCTCGATTGTTCATACGGTTGAAGCAACTCCTGATGTCACTAGCGAATTTTGGGACGAAATTCCATTTCAAGTTGGGGATGATGTGGCACCTGGGGAAAACCTACAACAATCCTGATTTATCACTTCACTCCTCTGTCCTTACTTGTCAAATTTCGGGACGAAATTTATTTCAAGTTGGGGATGATGTGACAACCCGAATCTCTAAGGTTAGCGTTACGTAAACTCCACAATCTTTGGCGTTGGATTGCACGTGTACATCACTAAATATTTATGTGTGCATGTTAACTATACATGAAGTCGTTGAACGTGTTATATGTGCAAAACGTGCTACATGTGTGAAACTGCTTCACTTGGGCCGATTGGCAGTCTAGTTTCCCACTTGGGCCTCAAATATGTTTAATCTTCATAATATTAGTTTGGGCCATCGCACACACTACATTTTTGGGCTACACATGGCCATCTCGACACACAATCACAATTGGGCCGGGGACCTTATGCGCTCCACTAGAAGTCCTCACATTTAATTCACAAGAAGTTTGGCCCAGTTTCCTTGTAATTAGCCCAAAGTCTGGCCCGGTAATGTTAGGGGTTTGTGTATCTTGATTAGAAGGGATTCGGCCCACTTGTTTAAGGAACTGGCATCATATGTGGTTGTACGTATTCTCCCTACACTTATCACAATATCAAGTTACAACAAACCCTAAACCTTTCTAGGTGTGCGACGGCAATAGCAAACCCCCTCTCTTGAGGATCAGGGCAATTCCCACCTTATTCATCTCGGTTAGTACATGATCTATATTTCTAGACTTTATTCTTAGCTAACTTGGATTGCATGATTCTATAATGGTTTGGTTGATTTGTTAATTGTTAGTACATAGGATCTGCATGCATTAATGATCGATGGTGATGGTGTGATGAGATCATACATGGGAATTTGTTATGTGATGTCAGAATCCATGTGAGTGAATTGAATTTAATCAACTAAAATATATGAAAGTGACAATTAAAGGTTCCTTCATGTGACCTCTGTGTGGGCGGCGCATAGGCTAGGTTGAAGGGGTCCCCACATGTTTTCCATACATATATGCAGCCGCCAACTTGAAAGTTAATTGTATGTATGTGTTTCTTTATGTAGGTTACTGTTTCATACTCATGATTGTGTGCTTATTCATGATAAGTGTTACATAATTACATATAATGTGTATGACAATTGATATGGACCATGGAAACTGTATGAACTAGAATCAATAACGAGTATGTAACTTGTGATATAATGTTTTTTTATAGATAACGAGTGGTGATGATATACTGAGTTATGTAACGAATAATAATGAGGCCTCTAAGATGTTGATTAGCAATGTCGAGTGAATTAAGGCTGTGTAGTTGGAGCAGGTAGTGGGCCGATCCATATGGACATTGAGTTAGGGTGTTGATCTTGGTTGATGATTGCATTATGAAATCATGTTGTGATGATCATGACTGTTGGATGTTTTGGTGCCATGTTAGACTAAGTATTAGATGGTATAGAAGTGTTTGATTTTATAATTGATGGACTAATGATATGAAATTGAGTAACGGACCATATATGTGGACCAACCACATAAAGTCTTTGGGCTGCATACCGTGCATCTGGGCCGTAAACCCTTACACAAGAAGTTTGAATTGCATATATACTCGTAAATTGGACTGTCCAACTTAATGGGCCATACACCGTATAGAACGATGTGTTGGGCTATGAAACTGTTACCCGAAACACGAACGTGTGTTAGAGATGTTTATATGACATAAATTCCTACAACATGATATGTGACGATTGTTTTCTATTACCTGCAAATTGTCAAACGTTATGGACTGTTAAGTATATTCATTGGAAACATAGACTTGCAATATAAACTTGTGTGAAGAATGAATAACCGTTATGTGCATATATGATGGCAATGAATTGATAAGTGGCATGATTAACTGGTATGACTGGTGTGATGATCTGTGTAATTCTTGTGCACTACTGGTGTAGTATGTGTAGGGAGTACGTGTTTGTGTGAATATGAAACTGACTGATATTGGTAACCACATTAGGGTTTTGGTTGACCAACTTGGAACGGGTAAAGTAACTTAGCAATCCTAGCAATCTAAGGTGAGTTCACTGCTCTTTTCCAAGCATGCATCCCGGGAAGGGATATTGGGTAACGTTTTCAGGGAAGAATGTCAGGTTAATGGGATGTTTGTTATTACTCAGTTTATATCATATAAGACCCCTTACATCTACCGATTGTTGCCGGGAAGGCAACGAGGTATTTAGTTGATAGCGCTATTAGGTTTGGCACCCTCACACCGGGCCGGAATGGACGGGTGTGAACTATTTACCTTGACCACTTGACCAATGCTTTGATAGAGGCATTGGGGTTTGGGCAAACACATCTAGTAGCCACATACGGTAATCGAGTTAGTAACATCATCAAAACATAACATTGAACTGTTTTAAACACACATCTGGTAACTAAACGCGTTAACAAAACTTTGAACTCACCAGCGTCGTCTGACACACTTGTCTGCATGCTTGCAGGTCGTTAGATTTCTGATTATGGACTTGATATCTGGGAGCACTGGAGTGGTCATGGATCGAGACTCCTGGATAAGCGCTTTGTTAATTATGAACACATGTTTTGAAACAACTGGAATGCTATTTACTTTATGCTTCCGCTGAATACTTACTTTTGTTTAACTCATGATTTGGATTTTCATTTTGAAATATATGGAATGTTTTATTAAAAACTATGCGTAGTTCAATGTGATTGGTGGCTTGGATCCTGGTACGTCACACGCCCCGCGGTGATTCCGCATGTGGTATTTTGGGGGTGTGACACTACATCTTGCCCTCCTAAGACCCTACCTTAGCTTTGCTATTGGTGGGATATAGTAAGTATGATGATGATGTTTCTATGAGGGTGTAGAGAGTGGTTAGACACTTGAAAGTGGGAAACTTCAAAATCAACCAATGAGAGTGTGCCATGTCAAAGTGGTAAACTATGCTCAAAAGTGTTGGCAATGGTTAGACACTTCATGAATTAGTAAACTATTTAAAAAAAAATGAAAAAGATGTGATTAGTTGAGATGGCATAGACCCCACCCCACTGTAACACCCCGAAAACGGGTTTGGTAGTTAACCCACGTTAATACTAAAAGACGGGTAAAGTGCCGCTAGTAGTAAAAATAACCCGGTAAATATTTGGGATTTAATAAGAAATCCTAATATTAAATACAAGTGAAACAAAATTTTAAGGAATTGAGTTTATAAGAGCCCGAGTTAACGGGACTTAAAATACTACGGATTATAACTCCCGGAACCCACCAAGTAACTAGGAGTATTAACCTAGTTAGATAATGTCTTGACATTTATAGAACAAATATGGTTAAGATATCCTTTAAATAACATTGGGTAAATGGAGGGACTAAACCTGGGCAAATGAGATAAGCTTTTATCAAAACAAAATAAATAAATAAAACACACACATACGTGTGTGTATGTCTGCGATTTTAACCAGAGTCAGGAAGGCTCTCTTGCTCAAAACCCTAAAGTGCCAAGAATCACCAAATTGAAGGGCATAACTAGCTCAAATCAGATGCATGAACACAAATTCATGATCACCTAGTCATGGGGATTACAAGGTATGTCGAATTTTACGATTTGGTGATACTTTGAGATTATGATGAATAATCAAAATCGAAATTCTGGAATGAATGTTGAATCCTTGAGTGTTGTTGTGATTATATCTTCGTCTAGAAACAAACCCTAGTAGAAAACTTGATGAATTGTTGTCAAAACTAGGGATTTGATAATTAACCTATTTTGTGCTAAGTGGGTTTTGATTATGTAGTGAAGATGATGATTTACACATGTTTAAAATCATCATAGTTGCTAGTAGAAACAAGATACTTGAACAATTTGCAAGTTTGAGTGTTTAACATACATGACTTGAGATGGGTTTTTATGATATGATGATGTTAGTGTCAAACTTGTGATTAGAATCATCATATTAGTTATGAATAAGTTAAATACAAAATCGAGGTATGATGTTCCGGCGTGTAGACGTACGGAACAAGATAGTCGAGCATAATTAGAAGCCACGTTGATGGTTTAAAAAGAAGTAAATCGATAATTCGGTTATATTAAGTCGAAGGTAATAAACGGTTTATAAGTTAAAATGACCGTACGGTGTTAAACGGAACGAGTCATGTAGAGGAGATGATAATAAATATCATCTCGCAAAGATAAATGGTCAATTCGGCCAAACGGGTCAAAAGGTGTAGACAACACCTTTTGACTATATAGACTAATGATTCTTTTGTCGAGTTATATGCTTACAGGAATAGTTATCCAATGGGTATTCGCATCGTTCTTAATTAGCGAATATAAAGCTAGGTATTACAATCAGGTCTATTTGTTGATCCGAGCCAGGTACGCATATTTATGATGTATGTAAAAGTGCTAATTTGGTCGAATAATTGGTGATAGCCCTTCATTGTAAAATAAGGACCAAAATCGACCAAAACGCCCTTGTAGGCTAAATTGAACAAACAACTCTTAAAGGTTGTTTGGGAAGGAGTCTTATGATTAAACAAAAGTTTAGAACGAGTACGGGTAGTGAAAGATGTAATTCTTGGGCCAAAAGACTCCATATGAGTCTCTGCCGTAAAATGATAGTTCAAGAAGTATAAATTCGGAACACATAGATATCTACTTTAAATCCAACACATATTTAGGTTGTGATGGAAGAGTACTAGATAAGAGATATAGGTTACAACGCTAGTTTAGAATGAAAGCGAAATTGAGCTTAAAAGTGCTTAAAATATCCTTAACGGGTCAAAATAAGCATACTAGTGAAAACGGGTTTAATTTGTGTAATAAACCTATGATTAGAACCTAATATGGTATATCACAATTATTTGATGAAGTGTATGAAATATAGGAATCAAATAAATACGTTTGTTTGATAAAATGCATAAGCGGGTCAAAGTTTGGTATAAAGGGTAATAAGCCGAAGACTTAGAAGTCTTGAATTTTATCAAGCCGGATGTCGGATTTTAACTCCATATGATGGAGAATCAAATTACAAACATGTAGGAAGAAACGGTAGGTCAAACGGATAAGCGGTTTGAAAGATACGAAAGATTTCGTGTCAAATTACGGCAAAATGGAAAGGTGGGATGCAGGTGCCACCGTAAATTACGGTGCCACCGTAATTTACGGTGGAAACAAATCAAAACAAGGACCACCGTAAATTACGGTGTCCACCGTAATTTACGGTGGACCTTGTACAAAAAAAAATGTATTTTTGATCAGTTTTGTTTTCCGGACTCGTTTAGATGCGTTTTAAATACCGTATGACTAAAGCATTTCATGTTTATGAAATGTAGGTACTTTCTGGGATGCCGGAAGACGATCAAGCTCAGCGAAGAACCGAACACGATAAAGATACACGCTTCCGCACATTGCAACGTTGTAGATTTTAATCAACGAATTCGATCACGTTTTGTAGAATAACCTATGATTTGTAAAAGTTTTAATAAACCCGTATTTTTATAGCGTGTGTAGTCTTAACTACACATCTAATTGTTGGTATTTACATATAAAATAACTAGGGTGTTACAAGTTGGTATCAGAGCCTTGGTTTAAGAGATTCGAGTATGGTGGAGAGGAACCATGCTTGGACTTAAACCTTATGCTCTTGACAAAGAATAGTGTTCGGTTCGAGGCTTGATCGCAAATCCGGTAAGTACAAGTACGTGAATAGTTAGTATGCTAAAGTGTTGTAAACAACACATAGAGCTATCGTGTGGTATATGTTACCCCAATTTAAATGATTGATATGGTTGATGAAAATACGCGCGTTGACGCGTATAGTAGAAAAAGCCTTGTATTATAATACGGGCGATTATTGAAGTTGACATTACTAACTCTTGTGAATGTTTTAATTGAAGGACACTCGCGTCTGAGGATGACGGGAGTTGAACGAATTATGGATATGATGATGGAACGGTACGAGGTATGACAGGAAGAGCATACTCATCAAGGACCAAAATCGCGTAACGGTCGCGAACAAGGTTAATAGCAAGGAACGCCCGTAGGGGCAAACATTACAAGGTGCACATTTTAAATAATCGCACAATTAGCAATATGCAACAAACACGTAGAGAATGATCGTTGCATGGGTAAATTAGAAACTTGGAAAGCCTGAACAGGAATACATATCCAGGATATAATTTCCAAGAAAACTGAATAGAGGCGTTACTTACATAGGGCGTGATGTGAAAACTATAAAAAGGTCGTGTACGTCATGTGTTAAATCGCTTACTCTGGCCAAGTAAGTAGTGGCATATGATACCACGAGTTTCTTATAGCGGACACATTTACATCCGATGTAGTAAGGGCGGAGTAAATGGGACTAATTAAAAAGTACCCAAATGAATCAGATAAGCAAAATATTTGATAATAATGTAAACGCACAACCGAGTGACTGAAGCGTATTACATCAGGATAATGAGCCCGAGCGAAGGGACAAAGAAGCATGTAAAATGATTTAGACAAGTATAGGGAAGGAGTGTATTTACACTCGAACCCATAAAACGCAAGCATGTAAAATGATTTAGACAAGTATTGGGAGGGAGTGTACTTACACTCGAACCCATAAAACGCAAGCAAGTAAAATGATTTAGACAAGTATTGGGAGGGAGTGTACTTACACTCGAACCCATAAAACGCAAGCAAGTAAAATGATTTAGACAAGTATTGGGAGGGAGTGTACTTACACTCGAACCCAGAAAACGCAAGCATGAAAAATGATTTAGACAAGTATTGGGAGGGAGTGTACTTACACTCGAACCCAGAAGACGCAAGCATGTAAAATGATTTAGACAAGCATTGGGAGGGAGTGTACTACACTCGAACCTGGAAAATGCAAATATGTCCCTTAACGGGTCGTTTTTGTAAAACGACAAACTTAAAGACAAAGTCAGAATATAAAAATGAAGCGAGGTCTTAATGCATACCGGGAGGATTGCAATAATAACGACTTCGGTAAAACACCCGGTTGATGGGTAAGAATTAAACACATGCGTAAACCGAGAAACGAGAACACGAATTTAAAGTCAAAAGACTCGGATTATGAGTTATGACTAAAAGAACATAAAATTTCGTAAACAGAAATATTGATAATTATATTCAACTATTTTGAGATTGAACGGGTTGAATAAAGTATAATGCTTGAAGGCATAAGTAAGCGCAAGCCGGATAACGGTAAGCTTGAGACAAATGAATTTCAAACGTAAAAAGAGTGCTTTGACACCAAATATATATTTTAATAAGACACGAGTAAAAAGAGTGATCTACGGGATCAACATAACCTTTAGGGTTATGAACAAATGAGAGATCTACGGACTAAAACGACCCCCAGGTCATGATTAGAAAGAAGTTATAAGGACTTCGCCCTAAAGAGGTGAATGTCTAATAAAAAATAGCCCATAAGGCTAAGTGATAAAATCTACGGGTTAGATGGGATAAAGCGAGGAAATCAGTTAAGAATCCCCGCATAAAACCAAGACTGTAAAGGATTAAATTACGGACTGTCAATATCCCGGTATGGATGATTGACACAAGTTAAAGAAAAGATCCAAAAACTAAAACTTCGGTTTTAGTAAGAAATAATGTTTTTACAAACATAAATTCCGATAGGAATTTAAATAGTAAGCATGAAAGATACAAGTCTTGACACTGATAGGCGCAAGATGATATATTCGAAAAGTGATATTCTCAAAAATGAAAGGTTGATACAAATTAAACATGATGTAACACGATCACGGTTAGGAAACGTAATGTGAAGTAAAATCACATTATAACCAAGCGAGTGATAAAAGTAACTGAACTAATAAGACTGGTTAATGAGACCGGTTAAGGTCACCAATTCAAATCAAGAAATTTGGTTTGCTTGTAAGCGGTAGATTCGGTATAGCTGAACCGAATAGATAAATTTGAAAACAAAAGAATTTGTTGCTAAAAGTGAAAGATTTCACTAAAGATCTTTAAACGGGTCAAAGTAACGGATTCATAAGGAATTCGATGGTATATGAAAGCGATGGATATCGCTAAGTTAACTAAACTAGTGGAAATAACGAGACTACGTTATTTCGAAGTTACATTATGTCATATGAGATACGTAGAGGTTCTGTAACCAAAAAGACATTACCATAATTTTTCTGGTAATGCTAACAATTGGTTAAAGTATGAGTAATGCTAAGAGATTACTCAAGTCAAACGCATTGGGTTTAGAAACTCAATGAACTAGATAAGTAAGGTTTCGAGGACGAAACCTCTTTAAGGGGGGTAGACTTGTAACACCCCGAAAACGGGTTTGGTAATTAACCCACGTTAATACTAAAAGACGGGTAAAGTGCCGCTAGTAGTAAAAATAACCCGGTAAATATTTGGGATTTAATAAGAAATCCTAATATTAAATACAAGTGAAACAAAATTTTAAGGAATTGAGTTTATAAGAGCCCGAGTTAACGGGACTTAAAATACTACGGATTATAACTCCCGGAACCCACCAAGTAACTAGGAGTATTAACCTAGTTAGATAATGTCTTGACATTTATAGAACAAATATGGTTAAGATATCCTTTAAATAACATTGGGTAAATGGAGGGACTAAACCTGGGCAAATGAGATAAGCTTTTATCAAAACAAAATAAATAAATAAAACACACACATACGTGTGTGTATGTCTGCGATTTTAACCAGAGCCAGGAAGGCTCTCTTGCTCAAAACCCTAAAGTGCCAAGAATCACCAAATTGAAGGGCAGAACTAGCTCAAATCAGATGCATGAACACGAATTCATGATCACCTAGTCATGGGGATTACAAGGTATGTCGAATTTTACGATTTGGTGATACTTTGAGATTATGATGAATAATCAAAATCGAAATTCTGGAATGAATGTTGAATCCTTGAGTGTTGTTGTGATTATATCTTAGTCTAGAAACAAACCCTAGTAGAAAACTTGATGAATTGTTGTCAAAACTAGGGATTTGATAATTAACCTATTTTGTGCTAAGTGGGTTTTGATTATGTAGTGAAGATGATGATTTACACATGTTTAAAATCATCATAGTTGCTAGTAGAAACAAGATACTTGAACAATTTGCAAGTTTGAGTGTTTAACATACATGACTTGAGATGGGTTTTTATGATATGATGATGTTAGTGTCAAACTTGTGATTAGAATCATCATATTAGTTAGTAAGACAAAGTACTTGAACCATTTAGGTGTTTGGATACATAAATCATATTTACCATGAAATGGGTTGTTATATGATATAGGAGAATTGATGTTAAGATCGTGATATAGATGCTTGAAATCATGTTACCTAGTTGTAAAATGTGTAAAAACAATGTATGCATGTTAGGTGTTTGTTAAAATGCCTAAATGAAAACTAAGGTGTTGAAATTAGAGTGAAAATGTGCAATGAATAAGTTGATAAGTCGATTGACTTTAAAAGGTCAAATCGACCAAGTGTATGATCGGATGGTAAATTCGATATAAGAAGAGTAGGATGGAATAGTCGTAAATGAATATGACTAACCTAACCATCTTACAATTACAATGATAGTTTGACGCTTGGCAAGCTAGGTGAAGGCTTGGGGAAGGAAGCGGGTCAAACGAAGCAAGAATGACGGAAAAGCATAATTCGGATGCAAGGTAAGTATAGCTTACACTAGTCTTATACTTCAGAATATTTTCTTATCGTATTAGTTATGAATAAGTTAAATACAAAATCGAGGTATGATGTTCCGGCGTGTAGACGTACGGAACAAGATAGTCGAGCATAATTAGAAGCCATGTTGATGGTTTAAAAAGAAGTAAATCGATAATTCGGTTATATTAAGTCGAAGGTAATAAACGGTTTATAAGTTAAAATGATCGTACGGTGTTAAACGGAACGAGTCATGTAGAGGAGATGATAATAAATATCATCTCGCAAAGATAAATGGTCAATTCGGCCAAACGGGTCAAAAGGTGTAGACAACACCTTTTGACTATATAGACTAATGATTCTTTTGTCGAGTTATATGCTTACAGGAATAGTTATCCAATGGGTATTCGCATCGTTCTTAATTAGCGAATATAAAGCAAGGTATTACAATCGGGTCTATTTGTTGATCCGAGCCAGGTACGCATATTTATGATGTATGTAAAAGTGCTAATTTGGTCGAATAATTGGTGATAGCCCTTCATTGTAAAAGAAGGACCAAAATCGACCAAAACGCCCTTGTAGGCTAAATTGAACAAACAACTCTTAAAGGTTGTTTGGGAAGGAGTCTTATGATTAAACAAAAGTTTAGAACGAGTACGGGTAGTGAAAGATGTAATTCTTGGGCCAAAAGACTCCATATGAGTCTCTGCCGTAAAATGATAGTTCAAGAAGTATAAATTCGGAACACATAGATATCTACTTTAAATCCAACACATATTTAGGTTGTGATGGAAGAGTACTAGATAAGAGATATAGGTTACAACGCTAGTTTAGAATGAAAGCGAAATTGAGCTTAAAAGTGCTTAAAATATCCTTAACGGGTCAAAATAAGCATACTAGTGAAAACGGGTTTAATTTGTGTAATAAACCTATGATTAGAACCTAATATGGTATATCACAATTATTTGATGAAGTGTATGAAATATAGGAATCAAATAAATACGTTTGTTTGATAAAATGCATAAGCGGGTCAAAGTTTGGTATAAAGGGTAATAAGCCGAAGACTTAGAAGTCTTGAATTTTATCAAGCCGGATGTCGGATTTTAACTCCATGTGATGGAGAATCAAATTACAAACATGTAGGAAGAAACGGTAGGTCAAACGGATAAGCGGTTTGAAAGATACGAAAGATTTCGTGTCAAATTACGGCAAAATGGAAATGTGGGATGCAGGTGCCACCGTAAATTACGGTGCCACCGTAATTTACGGTGGACCTGAAATGGTTTACGGTGAAACACTCCTGATTTACGGTGGAAACAAATCAAAACAAGGACCACCGTAAATTACGGTGTCCACCGTAATTTACGGTGGACCTTGTACAAAAAAAAAAATGTATTTTTGATCAGTTTTGTTTTCCGGACTCGTTTAGATGCGTTTTAAATACCGTATGACTAAAGCATTTCATGTTTATGAAATGTAGGTACTTTCTGGGATGCCGGAAGACGATCAAGCTCAGCGAAGAACCGAACACGATAAAGATACACGCTTCCGCACATTGCAACGTTGTAGATTTTAATCAACGAATTCGATCACGTTTTGTAGAATAACCTATGATTTGTAAAAGTTTTAATAAACCCGTATTTTTATAGCGTGTGTAGTCTTAACTACACATCTAATTGTTGGTATTTACATATAAAATAACTAGGGTGTTACAATACCTACTGAGATTTTTAGAATATTTTTATGTATTAACAGTAAGTAAAATTTTTTAAACTCAGGTTTCCAATTTTGACCTTTTAAGCCTAAGTGAAATTACCAAAATACCCCTGAGATGCATAGTTTGGTTTTAAATGATAAATTTCACATATAGGTCATACCCTACTGTTATAACTTATTAAATTAAGTATATTTACTGAATAAATCAGACCTGTAGCTCAGATTTACTAATTAAACTCTTTTATAACCTTTTAAATGACTAAAATGCCCTTATGAGGCGTAGTTTGAGTTTAAATCCATTTCGGGCATAATAAGGGATATCTTACTGATGTCTCAACATATTTAAGGCATATTAACTTAGGAAACTTGCATATGACTCATGTGGTTACCCGTTACGCCCTTTTCGCGTTCGGTTCGGTTTATGTAACTAGTTTGCATAAATTGACCGAAACGGGTCAAACCTTATCATTTTTGTCTCAAAATCCAGAATGTGTTTAGTTTACCCATATTATACAAGTCTTCAACTTTTCGGGTCTAAATCACATTCCATTCCGGTCTTCGCTTAATCGTGCGTTTGAACCGTATCTTCCTTTAAAACTAACCGGTCTAAGCTTAAGCTTAAATAAAGACCCGTTAGAAATCTAATAGTATAATAAAAACCTTTGTTCCAGATTAGGAGCCCAGTAAAAGCCATCTGTACTTGCTGTATTTGACTTATACATTGCTCAGGTAAATACTTTTAACTTATTTTCCCTTATACGGGCTTGGGATACGGTATATAATATACCGCTTGGTCGGGCATTTGACCTTAATCGTGGGTGGTTAAGTATTATCAATATGACCCGTTTAAAATCTGTTTTGTTTGTTTTACGCCTTTGGGAGTTTAATGACCATGTCCCGGATATCCTTGGCATCATTCAAAGAATGGCCACGACCTTAGCACACGGGTGTAGGCGTACACCCGTCAGTGCATTTTCAATTATTAAGGTATAACCGTTGGTTTCCCGCCGCGGGACTATACTATGTGGTGTGTCTATTAATCTTTAACCCGGCACGAACCGGGCTACTGAACGCATAACAGACATGTAATCCTTTTACAAGATTATAATATTAAGTAATTATCCCAAGTTATAAAATGTTTTGTGCCACGTGCATTCAAATCAATTTTCAAACCTTTTTAAAATGAGTCAGTTAAATTGTATTTACCAGTGTAAACTGACGTATTTTCCAAAAATGTTAAATGCAGGTGCTACACGTAATAGGCTGGATACTCCAAACATCAATAATCAAGTCTCGCAAAGCTTTAGGTGTCAATGTCTGTTGAACAGTTTTTCCTCTTTATTTTGATCCGCTTGTGGATCTGTTTCAACTACATTGTGATACTTTATATTACAATTTATTTGGTTGAAATAAAACTATCTTTTGCTTCCGCTGTGCATTTAAATATTGTGTTGTTTGACCATGATGATATCAACTACGTCACGATACTCCCCACCGGACCCACAGGTAATACGTGGAAATATCGGGGTGTGACAAAAACACCACCATCAACCATTTCTGTAACATACAGATTAACAAAGAGACTCCCCTAGGTTCGAGACTTATGTTTTCGTCAGAGTGGTAAAGAGGGTTGTTTTCCAGAGATGTGTGGTGAGACGAGTGGCTCGGAGAAGGTTAAAAGCGAGTTTTTTGAAGAGAACGGAAGCAGGGGAGGCGACGATCTCTTCGACATCGGACTTAGCGCGGTGGTAGGTTGTATAGTGGTGGTGTTATTATGGTTGATAGTGATGATGAGATTCTTGATTTTGAAGCAGAGTGAAGAAGAAGTAGAGAGAGAGATAGACTGCTGAGAGAGAAAGAGCGTTACAGAATGAAAGGGGACGAGGGTGAGTTTTATATGGTTAAAATTACAAAAGTGTCATCATGTGTCTTGCAGATGCCATATTAAACTGGAGATTTTAACCAGGTTATGGTCAAAGGACGTATGGTGTAATTGTTTTTCTAAAAAAAGGACTGTGACTGTAATTATTAAAGTTAAAGGCTAAATATTGCAATCTAATACAAACATAAACGACGAAAAGTCTAATTTACCCTAATCTTTATATAAAGATAATTTTATCAGGACGATATTCGTTCTTGAATATAATTATCAAAATAGTATCATAACTGGTGGGTTGTTCAATCAAATTTTAAATGAATAAAGGTTAAAGATTACATGGCAGATGCATATGGTACAAAGAAATAGAATTGAACAAATAAATGAAAACATGAAGAAAACAATAAAGATACGATTGCATGTCTAGATAACTCGATTTCGCAGACTTTGGGAGATCTTGGCTTTGGCCTAGGGACTCAAGAACAACTCCAAAATCTCTCTTATTTAAGGCTGTAAACAAATCAAACGTTTAACGAACAGTTCGTGAACTGTTTGGCGGGAAGTCCGTTTATGTTCGTTTGATTAGCTTAATGAACAAACACGAACAAAAAATTTCGTTCGGTTAGTTTAGCGAACAAACACGAACAAAGGTCTCGTTCGTTCGTGAACGTTCGGTGACGTTCGTTCCTGTTCGTTCGTACGTGTTCGTTTGATTATATTAAAAAATAAACCTTTTATCTAAACATGTTGAAAACTTAAAACCCTGTTTTTTTTTCTAAGTTGGCTAAAATTTGGACATTCAAGACATTTTTTGGGATAATTATATCTAAGTCAGTTAAACTTGATTCATCGTTTGGTGGTTGTAGTAGACTTTTTGTGTTTTGATTTAGCATTTGATGGTTGTATGTAACTATTTATATTCAATGTTTAAGGTTAACAATGTTTTTATCTTTTATTTTCAAGTTAAATGTTCGTTTACATTCGTTTTTATTCGTCTGCGTTCGAGACCAGTGTTCACGAACAACTGAATTTCCTTAATGAACGAACATATGTATTCGTGAACAGTTCACAAACATGTCATTCCTTGATGAACGAACACAAACATGGCTTGATGCAAAACTACTATGGAGACGGGGGTCTCACTGGAAGCAGCCTCTCTATTTCTACGAGGTAGAGGTAAGACTGTTTACATCTTACCCTTCTGAGACCCTACCTTAACTTTGCTATTGGTGGAATTTACTGAGTATGATGATGATGAACGAACACAAACAAGGTTTGATTACATCCCTACTCTTATCTCATAGATTTCACTTAAAGAACTTTTTTTGGAAAATATGAAGATGGTTCTGTTGTGTGTACTTGGGTTTTGTCGAGTCAACACGCCATGTTATACGGCATGTGTTCATAACTAGGATTACGGTTCAACTGTTTTATTTTTGTTACACATGAATTTTTATAGAATTACGACAATATGGATTCATGTCTATTCTTGTGTGATTGTTTGGTTGTGTTAGCTGTAAGTCATCGTGGGTTAGCCCTGAGGCCTTGTTTGATAAATTGGGCCATTCAATGAACCACGAGTAGGGCTGTTCACGAGCCGAACCGAACCGATCAGACATTTGCTCGTGCTCGGTTCGTTTACAAACCGATCCGATCCGAACCGAATCGAGCGTTTGTTCAACCGAGCCAAACTCGAGCGAGCATCTTTCGATCCGAGCATTTTTCGAACGAACGTCGAGCGAGTATCGAGCGTCACAGAACAAACAAGGAAAGTGATAATGGGGGTGCTAGTTATTAGAATAAAGTGCAATTTTCGTCCCTTATGTTTCGTCCAATAGAACACAAGTAAAAAATTTAACAAATAACAAGGAAAACAAAAACACTCAACTAGTTCTATCGAGATTAGCTAAGCGGGAAGATAAATTGTCGACCGATTGAAACATACCCTTCTTTTATCGGATGTTTGAAATTGAATGAACTAATTGAAGCAAAACCCTGGCGAGTTGCCATCTTGGCGAGTGGCGATGGAGAAATCGAATAACGATGGCCAATGGGGGGTTTTGATTAGGGTTTTGTACTTCTGAATCAAATGGCGGGTTGAGACTTGAGTATTGATCGACGCTTCACATTTTAGTATTTGAACAATTACTTAAATGGACATTTAAGTATTGGATAATGGACTATTGGTACTGGATTTCAATTATAATTACTTAAATGAGCTCTATTTGAATCTTGGACCAAACATTGTTGATGTTGGTCTCTAGTCATTTCATTAAAAATTATACACACACACACAATATATATATATATATATATATATAAAATAAATCGAGCCAACCGAGCCGAACCGAACTGAGTGGACCTTTGCTCGTGCTCAGTTCGTTTACAAACCGAACCGATCCGAACCGAGCATTTTTTCAATCGAGCTGAATCGAACGAGCAAATTCCGAGCATTTTTCGAGCGAGCATCGAACGAGCATCGAGCGCCGAGCAATTTGAACAGCCCTAACCACGAGAGCCTAAACCCACCCATGGCCCAAAGCCTGTATATTTTAGGACATTAAAAACACTAGTATTAATCAGAATGTTACTTTCTTATCTCTTATCTTAAATTGGAAATTTCTCTAAGCCAACATGTTAAATTTTAATCTTGTCAACATTTGATAATGTATTAAATATGTAAATTTTGATTTCAAACTTTTTGGATAAAATTTGAAAACTAATGTAGTGATCTCCTGATCTCTTATATATATATTTTTTTCATTGACGGACCACTGGAGTATCATCGTGCCACCAGCGAAACCACCTGATCATATCCATCTCCACTAGGCATAACACCTACACACCAATTCAGGAGGAAACCCAATAAATATGGGAAAAACCCCCTTGTGGGAATCGAACTCATTACCTATTAGTTCCAAAGTCTTATGCAATTAAATTATACTAATAAATTTAGAAATTACTCTGTGATCTCCTAGATTACTGAAAGTTTTAAATTAGATTATACTTTATTTTTATTTATTATTATAGAGATTTCATATATGTTTTTTTTTTCAAATTCAATCTGTATTATTTTAATTTTTTTGGGTTTGACTCATTTTAAGAAAAATTCTCAATAAATTAGCATACAATTCATGCTCGCATGTAACCTAGTTCTTTTGCTCTAGATAGTAGCTTAATGTGTATTTGCCATCAGCCAAATGAAACCTTTGTGAAATAAAAAATAATGAATCTTTGAAGCAACGGTTTTGCAAAAACTAACATAACAAAGCAGCATCATAGACAGAAATGATTATAAGCTTAAGTTATATAGATAACAAAATCAACTGAAATATAGCACATAACACATAGAAATAGTAACCACAAATCATGCGTTTGATGGTCCAACTACTTAGTTATGAAACAACATCTTCATCATAACCTCAAAAGAAATTGACCTAACATGCTCCATGAAAGAAAATGGTCCTTAGACATCAAAATTCAATCCCACCATATCCTGCACAATTAAACCATTATATAAGATGTTTGAAATGACATGATGGGGACATTATGTGCAAAAAAACAACTAAAAAGTTACTCAAAGGAATAGAAAATACAACAGATTGTCCATGAGGACGACCCATGAAGGATTTCTAAAACCATAGAGTATTAAGCTATGCACTTATAGCAGTCCAAAATCAAATTGCGGTAAAGGTTCGCTATATGATATATAGGTAATAGTGGTGCTATAGTGGTAACTTTTATATCATGCATAATTTATGTATATATATACATATATATTTGAAAAATATTAATAATAATATCAAAATTCATAGTAATATCATGCAGGGAGGGTATTAGTAGTAATATCAAAATCCAAAACATGAACTGAGGAAGTCCAGCAATTTAGAGATTTAGGTTTAATTTTGTTGAACAATGAGTTGATGAAGAACTAGCGTCCAGCGAATGAAGACTTTTGGCCTCGATTTAGGTTTGATTTTGGGTGTATTTCAAACAAAAAGTTGATTAATGTCCGTTAATAGTGGAATCCCTACAAGGGACCGCTATGTGTTTGTATGTCCGCTAAGCGTTATAGCACGTCATTGACTACATAGGTATTAACTTTAACTTCCAATAGCAAAATAACATATCGAATACTCGTAGATTTATGAAACTTTCAGCCACGTCAAAACAGTATAAACAACGAAACTTACAATAAGATGCTATCGTCCACATCTGGTTATCAGTGTTGTCCCATTTCCAGAAAACAATGGCTGTACCATAAAGATCATTGTTATGTGCAGTAAGATTAAGGTGTATATTATCGGCTGCCCGCACAGCCCGATAACCATCACCCAAGTTCCTGCCCATACTCCAAAGTACAGACTTCTCAACTACATTAGGATTGTACTCCCTTAGCTTAACCTGAATTACGAAAAAAAATGAGGCACAAATAAATGTAAGACGTACATATTAGATAGTGGGTTTATTAGTACGTGCCCATGGCTTATTAGGTTTTGTTATGACGTCTATATACCATTCAATAAACTCATTCAGTATTTCACCATTTAACAGTACATGCAATAACTGATAACATAGCATACCATACCGGGTATTTGACACCAATCGCGTGATTAAGCACTTCACCAGTGGCTTTGTTTATTAAAGCAAAAGAAGAATACCCCTCTTCATCGGTGCAAAATTTCTCATCTTTAATCCATTGCTGTTTGGTATTAAAAAAAAAAAAAAAAACTAGCGTAACAGTTAACATAAATACTAAGAAAATGAGTATAAGAAAGTGAACACCAATAAATAGTTACCTGATGAGAATCAGAGGGGTTAGTAGGTGCAAGGATGACTTTACCCTCACAGATGGAGAGAGAGAGAGTGATCGGTTTTGTGTTTGCAGTAAACCCGAAGTGTGGATTTAGTGTTCAAATATGTTTCTGGCTCGTTCTTGTGGGTCGTACGATCACCAGAAAGATTGTTGTGCGGTGGCGGATGGAAGTGACAAAAACAATGGGAAAACCAAATTCCTCGACACTCATGGGGTGGAGGTCCTTCAAGCTGCTGGCTGTGATCATCAGCTGCTGATGAATGATGCAGGTTGTGACAAAAACAATACATCGTTACAAAATTCTAGTGGCGTAAAATGGCTGTGTTGTCTACTTATGAAGCATCTGCTCTATTGGTTTGTGTGTTATTGTTTAATTGGCTTGTCAGA
The DNA here is from genome assembly GCA_030545235.1 of Helianthus tuberosus. NCBI lineage: Eukaryota > Viridiplantae > Streptophyta > Magnoliopsida > Asterales > Asteraceae > Helianthus > Helianthus tuberosus. The sequence continues at coordinate 109,542,747 of CM060426.1, read as the reverse complement.
AAAGCATTGGGGGGGACTTTTCATTATCCCCAAGCAAGACCTTTGAGTTGCCCGATAATATGTTACTTCTTCACACTAAGGCTATGCCCTTAGAGGATGACACGCGCCACGTAAGCGTCACGTAGGAGGGGTGTGAGGGTGGGGCAAAGGGGATGAAACTATGGAAATAGAGGGATGAAGCCTAATATATGTATATGAGTTGTATGTATATGTGTGTGTGAGAAGGGAAAGCTTCAATTTTTGTCTTTAATGTCCGTCTCCAACGTCGGGAGGGAGACTTTTAGGAGGACGCCGGAGGGGGTGGAAATGGTGTTTGGGTCGGCGCCGGTCCTCGTCGATCCCCACACCTTGCAGCCTAACATTAATTTTTTTTTTTTTTATGATTTGAATTAAACTGTCTTCTTTAAGACAATAAGGCTACTCGGTATGGGGCTCGTTCCCGATGTGTCGAGGAGCGGCGACGGCCTGCACACCGTCCCCTCCCCCCCGGGTCGTCCCCATCGTTGCTGTCCTCCCCTAGACGTTGAAGCCGGCCCTCACACACACAACTATACATACATACATATATAATATATAAAAGGGCTCATCATCCACACCCTAGGCCCATCCCCACACCCGCTTACATGGATGTCTACGTGATGGACCATCCTTTGAAGACTATCCTCCTCCAGACCCCTTTAAGGAAATTTTGGTCAAGTCATGAACAAGTTTGAGAGATACTTAGTTCTTTCTTAAAGGTTCTCTTAATTTGGATAACTAAAAATCTTAAAATATTCTTAATTGTTCTTTACTTCTGAAGCAATATGATTTTACAATAGTCTTTTTATATATAACTAATAATTTGTATTGATACATCACATTTGGATCATATATTCGTATTGATTGTTTTATGTCATATTTGTATCTTTTTAAATTACCATATATCTTTCATTCGTATCTAATATCTAAATATATAAAGTTTATGCCATTTTCCTTATCTTAAAACATGCACAATTAGAGAGCATAAACTTTCCCAATATCATCCATAATGCATAACTAGACCAAAATTTGACGGAGGCCTAAGTGCTACACTAGTAAAATGATTTTTTTTATACAATTTGATTAAGGTTATAAGAACAAATGTAATATATAAAAAATAATATACTTATACAACATCAAAGGTCATCAAGATCCTTTGAGTAATCGTGTGTACATAATTTATAAATTATAAATGGTTGCTCTATTGGCATAACTTGGCATAACTTTAAGCAAATTAATATAAATCCCCTGAAAGAGGATAACTTTGGTGTCACCCTGAAATCTCTAATTCTTGAAAGAAAAAAAAAAGTGTAATAATGCCTTGGCTAATTGCATGCAAAGGGAAATCTGGGTTCTCAGCCAAAAACACAGCTGAAGATGTTACAAAAGGAATTGATGGTCATGGCTTAACTGCCATTATTACAGGTTTTTTTTAATTCCTTATGTCTTTATCTCAAGTATTTACATTTTCTGGGACTTTTTGGTAAATTTGCTTCAATAGCTGTAAACGAACCCTACATTTAGCGAACAGTTTGGCGGGAAATTCGTTTACTTCTGTTCGTTTAATAAATGAAGGAACATAATTAGGGAATTATGTTCGATTAACTAAATGAATGAACACGAACAAATGTCATGTTCACTCAACTGCGTTCGTGAAAGTTCGGTAATATGTCCGTGCTAAATAAATAATAAAAATATTGCTCAAACCCATCCCCGGTTCAACTGTCATTCATCGAAAACTGGCTGCATCCGAATGACCAAGTATCTACAAAGCACTTTCATATTATATAATGTCAATCCATTTATCCGTACATTTTGTAATAAGAGGCCTTCCGTCCACAATGACAATGAAATCTAGCAATGGCCCGTGCGTCTGTGGGTAGTCGGGTACCCTTTGGAGACGCCACGTTCGTCCATTGAAGTCCGATTGTGGATGCTGCAATAAATCTCATTATACTCTTAGAAGTCTAAAAACACTATTATTCCTTTTGTCCATTTACTGTTTACAGGACCAACAAGTGGTATTGGCCTAGAAACCACGCGTGTCCTAGCTTTACGCGGTGTACATGTAATTATGGCTGCCAGAAATCTGGAAGCAGCTAGAAAATGTAAAGAGACCATAATAAAAGGTTGTCCTAGTGCCACCATTGATGTTATGAAATTGGATGTAAGCTCACTAGAATCTGTTACAAAGTTCGCGAATGAGTACATTTCCAAGGGTCTACCACTAAACATCCTCATGTTAGTGACACACACATTTTTCTTTAATTGTATCGAGAATTTGATTTTGAGTGTATATGCAAGTCTAATAGATTGATTGTTTTCGTTTGTAGTTGTAATGCAGGGGTGATGGTTCCTCCATTTTCCCTTTCTAAAGATGGAATCGAAAGTCAATTTGCGACTAACTATCTTGGTATGTCTTGTATTGTACTAATGTTATGTATTATGTGTATTTCATTCAAATGTCACAAAATAAATCTCCTTAGAACATAAAGGACCTCATGTTTTCTCCTTGTGATTTAGGACATTTTCATTTGACGAATCTGTTATTGGATACGATGAAAAATACTGCTAGAAGTTGCGGACAAGAAGGGAGGATTGTTTTAGTTTCATCATCAGCTCATACGCTGACTTACAAAGGAGGGATCATGTTTGACAAACTAAATGATGAAAAAAGGTATAGATCCATTCTTTTAGAACATTTTCTTGCGTGTTGTGGGCCCCACTTGATCATTACAGATTAAAGTGGGAACCACAACCTTAAAGACAATTTCTTAGATTTGAATATTTGATAACATATAGGCTGCTACTTACTAGAATAGTAAAATTCATCTAATATACATAATGTATTCCTGTATATTAAACGATGTAAAATCATCTGATGACGTAGCATATTATTGTACAATAGAAGATTTAACGCAAGTGGGACAAAAGTGGACATAGAAAGTGAGATAGCAGACCCGAACTCTTTGACATATACCCGGTCATGATACTTGATTTCACCTAACATCCATCTATCAACTTTTCAGCTACAATCGTTACTATGCTTATGGGCAATCAAAGCTCGCTAATATTCTACACGCGAAGGAGCTAACAAGGCGCCTCAAGGTATTTACTAGGATTGATAATCACGTATAATTATCGTGAAAAATAAAACCAAGGATTCTTGTGAAGTTGTGTTGTGACAAGTAGCATGTTTATTGATGAATGCAGGAAGAAGGGGCAAACATAACTATCAACGCGTTGCATCCTGGAGTTATTGCAACCAATCTTTCTCGTCACATGACCTTTATGTCAGGTAATCATAAGTTATGCGACTTGGGTTTTTTTAATTCAAAGCATGGTCTTTTTCATGTTTATGATGTTAATTCATAACTGTATCTTGTTTATAGTTCTTCAAAACCTGGTCCTCAAACACTTTCAAAAGAATATCCCACAGGTTTTTTCTTTTGTCTCTTTGCATCTTTTCTTGTTTTCATCCAGTGGGTCCCGATTAAACGAAGACTGGACCCACAAAATACCAATATCATTGGTTAACTGATAATTGCAAGTATATAACTGTTGAGCTTGGATTCAGGGAGCTTCAACAACATGTTATTTGGCATTAAATCCGAAGGTGAAAGGGGTTAGCGGCGAGTATTTTGCTGATAATAATCTGGCTAAACCAAGCAATAAGGCCAATGATGCTGAGTTGGCCAAGAAACTTTGGGAATTTGGGACGGAGTTGACCAAGTCAAAGTAATGTTTATGGGAGTATACCTTGGTGGATGATTATTTTATCCTTGTGAATATGGTGGATGATTGTTTATGTGTTGTGTGTGCATGATATTTTAAAACCAGGGTGTGGTGTAATATGTTTGTACCCGGTTATAAGAATGTTGTATATGAATATGTAAATATGTATAAAAGAATTTAAAAGCTAACGCTTTGTCTTAAGTTAAAAAAAGTGCATATACTCGCAAATATTTTTATTTTTCTCACCAGATCTTTAAATCTAGGACTCAACTTGTTGGAGTGATCAAGTTTCGAAAAGAAATGAACATGTGGCGTTTGAAATACGATTATAACCAATGGGTTGTTTTTTTGTTGGAGTATAAATTTGAGTTAGTCTCTATCTAAAATAGCGAAATCTAGAGTTGAAGCCGTTTGCTTTTTTTTGTGTGTGTAGAAGTTTCTATCACAAATAGCGATTTTAAATGTGAAAAGACAAAAAAAATCTAAATACACGACTCATCTAGTCAGATTTGCGTACTTTAAGAATCTAAAATCATAGTCTTAATTAGTGAGTAACCTCTTTTTAAAATACCACTCGTTTGTCATCATATATTTTCAAAAAAAACTCATTTAGAAAGGTGAAATTACACTATCGAATGACTCAACTTGAGTCTCCTGTTCGTTAATATAAATTGGAAAATGATATTACCATCACTGTGATTTACTGATTTAGTTAGTTGTTATCTTATCGTGGGTTTAGCCTTTAGGCCTTGTTTGATAAATTGGCCCGTTCACTGAACCACGAGAAACCTAATCCAACCCATGGCCCAAAGCCCGTATATCCTTAGGAGTTAGTTAATTAGGACACTAAGACCACCCGTAGTGGGGCGTTTTTTTTTTTTTAAATTGAAAAAAAACGCTCAAAAACGCCCCCCCCCCCCCCCCAATTACATGGGGCGTTTTTTTTTTTAAATTCAAAAATTTGAGTTTGGCGTTTTAATAATAACGCTTAATATCTCCAAGTGAGAATTGAATGTGGCCAATGGGAGTGTTTGCTTTTTCTTTTGCATGTGTCCAAGGTTTGACTAGCCAATCACCAACTCTTTGCTTTTTTTTTTTTTTAATGATTGGAAGGGGCATTATTAGGCATTATTCCCACTACGCCACTTTTGCAATAACGCCCCATGCTGACTGGACTGCCACATGTCGGATAATGCCCCATGGTGGGGGCATTATTTTTCTTAACCACTACACATGGTCTAATAACTAGGGGCGTTTATTCTAATCGAACTCGAAAAACTCGAATCTGATGGTGGTTGGAGTAAAGGGTGTTGGATAATAAGAGGTTATAGGGGAGGATTGGGATTATATTATTTTTCTAAATACCCATACCCAGACCCTATTTGTACCGGTGTCTGTATCTGTATCCGTACTAATTTTAGGTATTCGGTACATGTATCCGTACTAATTTTTGGTATCGGTGCAAGTAAAAAATGGTACTGGTACCGAATTTTATATAGAACTTTAAGAGTTTTTTATATTATATTTTATTTCGTATTATGGTATTCGTATTGATTTTACTTATTTGGTACCTATATTGTATTGGTACTTGTACCGATTTTACTTATTTGGTACTCATACAGAGTTTACATATTTATTACCTGTACGAGTTCATAAAAAATAAAGAGTTAAATATCATTTTAGTCCCCGTAGTTTGAGCTATTTTGTCTGTTTAGTCCAAAGGTTTCATTTTCCACGTGTGGGTCCAAAAAGGTTTTACCGTTGCCATTTTAGTCCACTGGGTTAACTTCATTTATTTTTTCTGTTAACCAGAAGGACAATTCGGTTAACTTCATTCATTTTTTATGTTGAGAGGATCTTGCTTAAAGAGTTGAAGGTTATCTTAGTTTGGATAACTAACCATCTTAATTATTCTTTACTTTTAAGGCCGTGGGGTATGGGGCGGGGGTTTGGGCGTGGGTTGGGGTAAAACGCCCAAATGACCACCCCGGGTGGGCTTGGGTTTGGGCGTGGCCCCTTGGGGCTTGGGTTTCAAGCCGGGCGTGGGGCGGGGGAGCAAGGTGAGTTGGCGGTTTGTGATTGGCCCATTAAAAGTAGCCGTTGGGGTAGCCGTTGGTGGCTACTTTTTAAAATAAAAAACTTTTTTTTTTCCTTTATAAATACTTACCACATTTAACATTTTTTTCACACAATATCAAAACATAAAACACATTATTGCCATGAGTTCTTCAAGTTATAGTGAATCGTCATCCTCGTCTGACGATGGTGCGGAAATATTTCTACAAACGATAGCAGCGGTGGTGAAAGCTATCGTGGAAGACGAAGACAATGAGGAAGAGACTCAACAACCTAGTTGATGGGATTTACCCAGAGTGGGGGGTTTTCGTAAAATCGTTCACAAGACATGGTACCACAGATCTAAAAAGATTAAAGTTTAACAGGGTCCAGATGGCTGGACGTAAAGACGTCGAGCGAGCATTCGGTGTTTTGAAGAAAAGGTGGCGAATTTTGGCAATGCCTTGTCGACTATGGGACAAGGATCAGATTGGAAACGTGATGTACACATCAGAACAAGGTAACGTAACAGACGAAGATAAAGCGGCAAATGAATTTTTAATAAAGTCAAGGGATATACATCAGAACCTTCGAGCTGATTTGGTGGAACATGTTTCAACGATTCCTGGGTTCGAAACCGACGAAGACGACGAAGAATGACTGTTTTTTATTTTGATAATTATTATGTATGTTTATGTATTTTAAAAAAAAAATATGTTGTATGTTTATTTTTTATTTAGTTATAAATAAAAATATATATAAAAAAATGATGATGTGGCTAGGCCACGCCGCCCAGCCACGCCCAACCCAAGCCCCACCATACCGCTAAAATACTTGCCTTTGGGTTTTTAATATCTAAAATCCACGTGTCGCCAAACGTCCAACCCAAGCCCCAACCCAAGCCCCACCATACCCCATGGTCTAAAGCAATATGCAATTTTAGATAGCCTTTCTATGCATAACTGGTTAGTTCTATAAATATATCATATTGTTTGTTTGATGTCATATTTGTATCTTTTAAAATTACCATATGTGAAACATGTTATAATATGATATTAGACAAATGTCATATAAAAACAATCTTAGTTATATAAAAACGTTGAAGTGTGAAGATTGTATAGAAGCTAAAGTCTTTCATTCCCGTCTAATTTGCAAATAAATAAAGTTTCATTTTCCTTATCTTAAAACATGCAACATAAACTTTCCTAATATCATCTCTAATACATATACATAACCAAAACAAAATTTGGCGAAGGCCTTAGTACGTCGGTCCTTTATGAAAAGATAGGTTGGAGTTTCGTTCGTTTGAAAGGACAAGCACACACGTACAAGAGTGAGACCACACATGTAAAATAAATTTGATTACAAATATATGAACAAATGTGATATACAAAATTAACAATGTTTAGAAGATGACATTGTTCATATCATTAGATGTTAACTTAAGGAAAAGCAATTTTGTAATTTCTTCCTTCTTTTGTATTTACAAATTTGCTCTTAATATACTTATACAACATCAAAGGTCATCAAGATCCTTTGAGTAATGATGTGTACATAATTTATAAATTATAAAATGATTGCCCTATTGGCATAACTTGGCACAACTTTTAGCAAATTGCTATAAAAACCCTGAAAGTGTACAATTTTGGTGTCACCCATCCTTTTAACTCTTAAGAGAAATTAAAAAAAAAAAAGTGTAATAATGCCTTTGCTAATTGCATGCAAAGGGAAATCAGGGTTCTCAGCCAAACACACAGCTGAAGATGTTACAGAAGGAATTGATGGTCATGGCTTAACTGCCATTATTACAGGTTTTTTTTGTTTTTTTAATTCTTTCTATGTCTTTATCTCAAGTATTTACTTTTTAATTCTTGAGTAAACTTCCGTTTTGCTTACTGTGGTTTGGTAACTTTAACGGTTTTTCCCCAAACCTTTAAAAATAGTCATTTCCTCCAATAGTTTGCTATGGTTTTTCTATTTTGCTCCCTGCGGGGAGCAAAATGGAAAAAAAGACAACTTGGATGGAGTTAGAGGAGAGGAGCAAAATGGAAAAACCATCGCAAACTATTGGAGGAAAATGGCTATTTTTAAAAGTTTGAGGCAAAACCGTTAAAGTGACCAAACCACAGGGAGCAAAACGGAAGTTTACTCTTAATTCATTAAGTAGCTAATGAATATTGTCTGTGATTTAATCTTTTTTTTATTGCTTAAAGCTTTAGAAGTTTACTAGTTTGGAGCAATCATATAAATGTTGTTTACATTTTTCTGAACATGTGACAAAACCACTATTTTGAAAACTGATTGGCCATCATACTAATGTCATTGAACCGACGACACTTCTGGTTGACTGGTCAGACTGGTTGAACCGGAAAAAAAAACAGATGACATCATAACTCATTTGAAAAATATTTACAATACAAAAAGATGCCACTGTTACGTTGGTTATATTCAAAACAAATATATATATATATATATATATATATATATATATATATATGGTGGGAGTTGGCTACAAAGTCCACTTTTCCTACAAAGTGTAGGAAGTGTTCTAAGAGTGACATGTGGCATCTAGGGTTTTTGTATTAAAGGGCATAAAGGTAATTCAATAATTAATTCTATTTTTGGAAGATACATCTTTTAAATAATAAAATGTTATTTTTATGGAAACTATATATCTATTAACTATTCAAAATCGACAGTTACATCCTTCATATCCACGATTGATTCATCCGAAGTTCGAAACTTAGAACACATTAATTATTTCTTGACGTTGTGTTTTATCAGTTGATGGTTTCTTCACATTGTGTTATATCAATTTCAAAATTAAACACACCTCTCGCATATTTCAAAACATAAAACACATTCATTATTTCTTGACGTTGTGTCTTATTAGTTTTTTGGCTTCTTTACATTGTGTTATATCAGTTACCACAATTAAACACGCCCCTCACACATAAAACACACCAGTATCTAAAATAAACAACATAAAACACACCAGTGTCTGACTCGATATAAACACCAGTGCCTGAAATACACAATATAAAACACACCAGTGTATGATCCCACGATGAACAACTTGAACAAGGAATCATTAATCTTGTTTTTTTAAGCATAGAAGATGATAAGTGTGTGTGTGTGAGAGAGAGAGAGAGAGATAGGGAGAGAGGAAAGAGAAATGGAGAGAGAAAGAGGGAGAAGTTTCCAAAACTTAAAGAGTGGTTTTATTGAATGATAGTTACTTGCTATTTTTAAATCCCAACAAATGACTTTTTTGTCCTCCATCAATTAAATCAATCCTTATTTAAAACATAAATATTACTAAAATGCCATCAAGATAATCTCTACCATTCAAAACACTCATCCAATGGTCCAGAACACTTCCTACACTTTGTAGGAAAAACACACTTTGTAGAGGAACCTCACCCTATATATATATATATATATATATATATATATATATATATATATAGGGGAAGGTTCATTGGGGAACAATAAAAAAATGGGGAACAGCGGGGAACCGACTCAAACGAACTCCGATTGGACTCATTCCAGCGGCGTTGGAACCGGCTCGTCGAACCCTAACTAAGATCTCTTAACCCTAAACCCTAAATCCTAACCCCTAAACTCTAAACCCTAAAGCTAAAAAATTAGGCTAAAACCTAAGCTAAACCGTAAAATCTAAACTATAAACCCTAAAAGCTAAACCCTAAAGGCTAAACATAAAGCTAAACCCTAACGCTAAACCCTAAACCCTAAAGCTAAACTCTAAACCCTAAAACTAAACCCTAAAGCTAAACCCTAAAGCTAAACCCTAATGCTAAACCCTAAAAGCCAAACCCTAATATATTTAGGGTTTAGGGGTTATGATTTAGGTGTTAGGGTTAAGAGATCCTAGTTAGGGTTCGACGAGCCGGTTCCAACGCCGCTGGAATGAGTCCAATCGGAGTTCGTTTGAGTCGGTTCCCCACTGTTCCCCACTTTTTTAGTGTTCCCCAATGAACCTCACACTATATATATATACATGAGAAATCCCAAATTAAAATCTTATAAAATACAAAATAAAATTTTGTTTTCAAGGACAATGAAATCTAGCAATGACTAGATGTTTGCGAGTATGCTTCGTTGATGCTATGTTCATATTATTTCTCTTGTACATTTACTGTTTACAGGACCAACAAGTGGTATTGGCCTAGAAACCACGCGTGTCCTAGCTTTACGCGGTGTACATGTAATTATGGCTGCCAGAAATCTGGAAGCAGCTAGCAAATGTAAAGAAACCATAATAAAAGGTTGTCCTAGTGCCATCATTGATACTATGGAGCTTGATGTAAGCTCACTAGAATCTGTAACAAAGTTTGCAAATGAGTACATTTCCAAGGGTCTACCACTCAACATCCTCATGTAAGATACACATACACACATTTTTTCTTAATCGTTTCGAAATTTGATTTAGAGTTAGTACAAGTCTAATACATTGATTGTTGTCATTTGTAGTTGTAATGCAGGAGTGATGGCTCCTCCATTTTCCCTTTCTAAAGATGGAATCGAGAGTCAGTTTGCGACTAACTATCTTGGTATGTCTTAATTTGTACTAATGTTATGTATTGTCTATGTTTCATTTCATATGTCACACTTTTGTTTCTCCTAGGAAAAGATTATCATAAAAGAACTCATGTTTTCTTCTTATAACTTAGGACATTTTCATTTGACGAATTTGTTGTTGGATACAATGAAACATACGGCTAGAAGTTGTGGACAAGAAGGTAGGATCGTTTTAGTTTCATCAGTGCTTCATAGGCTGACTTACAAAGAAGGGATCATGTTCGACAAACTAAATGATGAAAAAAGGTATAATGAACAAGGCATATTTTAGAGATAGAATAGAGAAAGAAATTAGGTCAACTGATCGGTAGCTTCTCATTAACGACTCACAGTTTATGTATACAACGACTCAACTAACATATTCTAATAACTCTTACATGACTGCAAGTTCAGTCCCCCTAGTTATCAAAAGTACAATTAAGTCCCTCGACTAATTGACACGTAACATATAAGTCCATTCTTTTTTAGTACTAACTAGAATAGTAAAATTCACCTAATATGCATATTCCTTTATTGGATTTTCAATGATGTAAAATCACTATAAATATATGATGGATGAATGGAGATGGAAGGGTCATTTTCTAGATTTGTCTAGTTTTACCATTCGGCTTGCCATTTTTGATGTCTCACCTTTGTCTCACATGTAGACTTATACTAAACAACTACACTTTTTATTGCACAATACACGATTTAACACAAGTGGGACGAAAGTGGACATAGAAAGTGAGATAGCAGACCCGAAATCTTTGATATATCGCTGATCATGATACTTGAATTCATCTAACATCCATGTGTCAACTTTTCAGCTACAATAGTTATTATGCTTATGGGCAATCAAAGCTTGCTAATATTCTACACGCGAAGGAGCTAGCAAGGCGCCTCAAGGTATTTACTAGGATTGATAATCAGATATATGTCAAGTATAATTAAACCAATAATTCTTATTGTTGCAAAGTTGGGTTGTGACAAGTAGCATGTTTATGTTGAATGTAGGAAGAAGGGGCAGGCATAACTATCAACGCGTTGCATCCTGGAGTTATTGCAACCAATCTTTCACGTCACTCCAACTTTATGTCAGGTAATCACAAGTTTTTCGGCTTGGGATATTTTTTTTCCAAAACCTTGTCTTTTCCTTGTTTATTGTGACAACCCGCACTAAACCAGGTATCCGTACGACTTAATTAGTAATTAATTACTGCTTAATTACTGTGCTTGTTTGAACTAGCTGATGAACTGCTACTTGATATCTGATACACGTACTTACTTGCATCATACTTTACTTATCGTCACTACATTATTTACATGCTGAACCCTAGTGACAACCGTGATGCACAAAAAGCACAGTAGCACTATAACGGATAACCTATTGAACATGCTGATAAAGCCAGCATCAGGCAAACACTGCCTCTAAGGCCTGTAAGAGCCTGAAATGTTTTGCTACACTAGTAGTGAGTGTAGGGATATAAGGGTTGTGGAACTGCGTCTCTAGGGATAAGTCACTATGACTGGATGTGCCTAAAACGTACTCTAAGTACAAAACTCAGCACTTTACAAAATAATTCAGCTTTTAGCTAACTAATAAAGTGCCAAAATATGAGAAAAATAACACTAGACACTTTCCAAAGTGTCAGGAATAAGCTGTGTCACTAAAGAGAGTAATAACGACACTTTAAAGCTTTAGTAATGCTTTAACGGATTACTATCCAACCAAACAACCAGACTTTACCCGGGACATGAAAATATTGTTATTTTCACTATTTATCTTTTCTGGGCCAGTTAGGGTCCCCGTATACCCTAACACCCGCTTTAACACACCATACCCTAGTAACCAAGTTAAACACTTAACTTAACCTAATTATCTAACTAAGGCTTAATGGTTAGTTGAAATGGAACCAAACTACCCCCCCCCCCCCCTTGACCGAACTCGGTCACTTTGTGACCCCCATGGTACCATTTTGATTATTTTAATCAATGATGTTTAATATCTACAAGACACAATATCCATTGGTTAATTGCACATGAAATTGTCTATAAGGTAACACTAAACACACATAACATACACACTTAACAACTCACAACAACACTACTCTCTCTCCCTCTCTACCACTCTCGGCCGAACCCCCCTACAAGCATCCATCCATTTTCGAGTTCCATCTTGCAAGTTCTAATCACATACAAGTGTTAAGGGTCGCGTATAAGGAGTCTTGGAGCAATCGGAAGGCGAAGGACCTCTCTACTTAGCTTTTATCCACCTCTTTTGCGCATAGATTCTTCCCTAGCCTCGAGCTAGAGGTATAATGCTTAAAACTCGTATTTGAACTATTCTAAAGTGGTTAAAAGGATTTTTATCGGTTAAAACTCGAAATCCTACAAGTTGATGCTTTAAAGTCTACTTAAAACACTAAAAATGATGGTTAATAGCTCATAAGTTGTGTAAATGTTGTAGTATTCGAAATGTATGATTATTTAGGCTCGATCTATGATGTGGTAGCTCGGATCATCGTTTAACCCGGTTTGGTAAGATCATGGATCTTAACATAAGCTTGTTTTGAATAATACAAGGGTTAAAAGGTGAAACTCTACCACACGCGAATCATGAACTTGTGTAAAAGAGTTTTACTTGTAAGAATTGTGTTTAAAACTAGCAGATCTACGTATCTGCAAGTGGTATTTTCAAAGAACCACGTATCAAAGAAATCATGTATTTTAAAAGATAGATCTTACACTAACAAACATGATTTTTATAAACCACAAGTGTGTAAACACTTGTGAAATGAAAAGATCCGACAAAATAACAGTTTTTGTAAAAGATGACTGGAAGTTGTAAAGACGGATTTTCTCTAAAAACGAGGTTTTTACAAGATCAAATTACCTTATATGAAGATCTACTAAATTTAAGGGGTTTACACCACAGTTTTGGGAAAAACTGCAAGTTCATGTAATTTTTGGCAATTTACACATATGTTGATTAGTTGTTGTGCTGAAAGTTGTTTTGATCAAATAAGGAAAATTGTTGAGTTGATTTGTTAAAGAAAATGATACGCTTGAAAGCGTGGCCACCTCCAGTTACAGAGGAAACTCTGGCGAAATTTTTCTAACAACCTAACACTTAGAACTATTTACACTACAAGTGTTAGAATTATTTTTGGACATGTTTTCAAAATATAAATTTCGCCATGACTTTATATACTAAATATTCGGAGGTGGGATTTTCACAAAATTTAACGTGATAAATATATATTTTTCACACACTGTTTATGATTATTTTGTGAAAATGCATAAATATTATTTTTAGAGTAAAAATAATATTTACGAACGTTAACGAATCCAAAATTAATACGAACGCTTTCACCATAAATATATAAGTTACACCGGTAATTATATTACCACTCGATTGTTAAACGTAACTTACGCACTTACGGAAATATTTACGAACGCGTATGTTAACAACGCATTATTGGAGAAAAATTATGTGAAATTGGAAATATAAACATATATTAAGTAAGACTTAATGATATAATTTGAACGCACATGTATTGAATCCCCCATCCTTGGGAAGAAGAATAACTACCAAGTATATACAGAATGTAAACACGAAATAGTTGTCTAACTATTTCCCAAAGACTTAAACTATAAAGCTAAGGCACGGCCGTCCGTCTAATAGAAATTAGCACCTGTAGGTCGTCGCACAGCTGCGTGAGCAGGAGATACTTGGTAGAGACGCTTCACTGTGAGTTCATGTCCCCCTTTTCTCTAACTGTTTTCAGTTTTCTTAACTGCGGGGGTGAAATACATGTTACTTTGATTACAAGTACTTTATACACGGTATGGTTAGCGTAAGGAGGTTTACTACTTAGATCATGTGAGTGGGTAGGCAGAAACACCGAGGGACGTAAGCGGTAGATCTATCTGGGTGTAGCGAGCCCAACTCTAGGCCCAACAGAACGGACCTCTAAGAGGCCCAACAGAACGGACCTTGGAGTGACTTTGTACCCGACGCGAAATCTGCTAGGTTGAGTCTTCCTACTTACACTTCACACATACTAATGGCCTTGCAAACCATGGGTGATCTCTTTTTCCTTACACTGCTACATACCAGGGAACTTTTATACTTACAAGTGTTTTACATACTCACTTACACATGAACTCGCTCAACATTATTGTTGATTTTTCAACTTACATGTATTTCAGGAAATTAGAGATCTGGCACGGTATGTTATGTTTTCCCGCTGCATAAGGGTTCCAAGGTCATCCCAGTTTAGGAAATGTGACTCTTTCCTGGACAAGTCACAACTCTTAAACTGCGCTTGTCTCATGTTACGGTTTATGTTTTTCAAGACAATGTTTTATGTTATGATGTTGTAAGTCTTTAAGACAATGGTATGATACTCTGGTTCTAAAACTTAATCAAATGGATGATCTTGCATGATTTTGTTTCATATAGCTTTGTTATGGTTAAGCTATGGTATTAAGAAGTCACACCAAAATTTACCACGCTTCCGCAAAGCCAGGGTGTGACAGCTTGGTATCAGAGCTCTGATCATAGCGAACTAGGATTCCTTCTCGAGTCTAGACTATGATCACTAGGGCTCTCACGAAAACATTTTACTGCATACCACTTAAGTCCAGATCCAAAACTTTTTACAAACAAATGTTGAGCACATTTTATTATTTATAGGCTCAGCCTGGAGGGCTGAGGCTCGGTCTGGAGGATCGAGGCTCGGTCTAGGTGACCGAGGTAGTTGAGCACGTTGATTTATTATAGGCTCAGCCTGGAGGGCTGAGGCTCGGTCTGGAGGATCGAGGCTCGGTCTAGGTGACCGAGGTAGTTGGCTAGTGAGGCTAGGAAGAGTAGGCTCAGTCATGAAGGCTGAGGCTCGGTCAAGGGGACCAAGGCTCGATCTAAGAGGTCGAGGTGGAGGATAGAGCAGTCTTAGAGACTGGGAGGAATTTGGCCAGTGGGACTAGGAGAATTATGTGATACCTTACTTGGTGACTTATGTGATTATCTGATTGTATGACTGATTATTTGAGCATATTTGTGTTTATGTTACAGACTCATGGACTCCGCCGGTACTGGCGATTCGGACACCACTGGACCCATACCTATCGTATCTGATGACCTCACATCCTCCGAGCATGAGGTGTACACATCTGACTATACCAGTACTGACGAGGATGATTTCCAGCCCTTCGCACTACCCGATGGTGCTGATGAGCCTGCAGATGACCCTCCCGCTGAGTACCTACCTCTAGTAGAGATTTCGGCTCCTATACCCTTAGCCGTTTATCCAGCATATGATTTCCTTCTTGACGCCGAGGCTGACGGCGATGTTGACCTATTAGAGGAGGAGCCCTTTGAGGATGAGATCCAGGGCGAGGCCCTTCTTCCTGCGGATGATCTTCTGATGATCGCTGACGTTCCCGCTGAGGATTCGCCTGCACATTCTCCTGTCCCAGACTCCTTCGAGTCTGTGGCATCCGCACCTTCTCACACATTGAGCGCACAGCACTTTGCGCATGATTCTGATCCTGACCAGGCATCCTCTGTTACACCTATTCCCAGTTTTGCGTTTGACCATGATGACATAGAGGATTCTGATCCTATCTTTCCCTCGGGATACGACCCGGATCGTGATATCGAGTTTATACCTATGGATCAGCCCATGGAGGATCCAGTTGACCCAGTAGACCCTATCGACCCCGAGTTTGACTTCGAGATGGCTTTTGATGATCCCGAGCCTGTCGTCGCTCCTGAGCAGGCCGCCGCTCTAGACCCCATACTTGAGCATGACCTCGTACATGCTGGCATCCCTATTGAGCCTGTTATAGCAGACCCGCCTGTTGATAATCTCCCCGTGGATGTTCCTTTGTTAGAGGGCGATCATGTCGTTGTTGATCCTGTCGTTCCTCTACCTGTTGTTGATATACCTGTTGACCATCCTGTTGAGCACATTGCACCTGTTCACCCTTTTGTTGCACCCGATCCCATCCCACTAGAGCCCGAGCATGCACTGTTCGCGGTACGCATGGATCCACCAGATGAGCATGCACAGCACGGTTGGATACCTGCTGATGAGGATGTTCCACCTTTTCCCCCTCAGATCCCTGATACACGACATGTTGATTCTTCTTTTCGGGTTCCATAGTTTGTACCTCCAGCGAGGCCTGGAGAAGGTTCTTCAGCCCATCCTTTTGGGCATATACCGATGTCTATCCCCTTCATGCCCCAGATGTCATCTGTTCCACCCTCTGTTGCTCCATTTCATGTGGCACCTTACGATCCCACCAGTGAGCCGTTCCTTTGGGCACCAGACTCTGCTATGCCACATACTGACCCCTACCATTCTTTCCACATGGGGTATACTATCGAGGACGTTTTGATGTCTTTTGTCGCCCAGCACGAGTCACACACGCAGCGCATCCAGGAGCTTGAGAGAGCTCAGCTGCCACCATGCCAGTGCCATGGTCAGACACACTCTCCTCTGCAGCCATTTCGACCCTTACCTCCAGATTATGCTGCCCGTCTCTTTACACTAGAGCAGCAGGTTGCTTCTATCATTCGTACCCAGCGAGCCTTGGAGGAGGACTGGCTCCAGTTACGTCGTTTACTTTACACCCACTTTCCCCCTCCTCCACCACCATCTGTATAGAGCTCATCAGTGTTGTTTGGGTAGACGAGGGTGAGAAGACGACGATTGTTGGACTGCACAGCATTTTTGGAGACTACTTTATGATCCTGACTTTTGTTGACATGTATTTGACGTATTTGACACTGACATGATATAGTTTTTGGACAGGGGTGATGTAGCCCCTAGTTGATTGATGATTGTATGACACAGGGATGTACTGATACACTTACTATGTGGTCTCGATATATGGCAATCGCAGTATTCTCACCATATTTGATTCGCTTGATTGCTTATTTATATTTTTTATGATGATATGGGATGTTGTGTGATTGGTATTTGTGATGTATTGATAACATGAGATGTTATGTGCTATTACTGTTACTATATACGTACGTTTTACTATGGCCTGACCAACATAAACCATCTTTTAGAAGATGCCGCCGAGACGTGAGACACACATGCCTACTAATGAGGCAGAACTCCAGCAAATTATCGCTGCTGCCATTGCACAATACGCCGCCTCTCAAGGAGGGACTAGTGGAAGTAACTCTGGCAACACTGGCAACAATAATCCACCTCATGGTAATACTAAGTCATTTAGACATACCATGACCTAATTGGATATCTTTAGCAATGATGCTAATGCCAAACGTATGTTATAACGTATGTGCAGGATGCACCTACAAGCAGTTCTTAGACTGCAAGCCCGTAAACTTTGATGGCACAGGAGGTGCTGTCGCCTTTGTTCGTTGGGCTGAGAAAACCGAATCTGTTCTTCGCATGAGCAAATGCGCACTGGATCAGCAAGTCACCTATATCTCAGGGCTATTCTTGGATGGAGCCCTCTCTTGGTGGAATCTGCAAGTACAGACACTTGGCGAAGCTGCTGCCTATGCGCTGACCTGGACCGAACTGAAAGAACTTATGCGTAAAAAGTACTGTTCCCGCGCAGAAATCCAGCGATTGGAGACCGAGTTCTGGCACTTGAAAATGGACGGTCCAAAGATAGCAGAATACGTTCAAAGGTTCCATGACTTATCACATGTGGTACCCTACATGGTCACTCCTGAGTTCAAGAGAATTGAACGCTTCATTTGGGGATTAGCTCCTCAAATCATAAGCATGGTAACCTCATCCAAGCCTGCAACTATTACTGAGGCGATTGATTTGAGCGTAGCTCTCACTGAGGAGGCTATTCGCCTGAACAAGTTTGACGAGATCAAGACCAAGAAGGCAGAGACTCACGTCGAGTCATCAGGAGGTAACAAAAGGAAGTTCTCGAACTTCAAGCAGGGCGCCAGTGTGGTGGTTAAGAAAGGAGGGTCAGACACGCCAGCTCAGGTTACAGCTGGTAGAGGAAAGAAAGGAAAAGGGTATATGGGCACCCAGCCCAAATGCAACACCTGCCAGCGCCACCATTCTGGTCATTGCGGGCCAAAAATATGCGAAGCATGTGGGAAACGTGGCCACTCGAAGGACACTTGTTGGGCTAGTGCTGGCCGGGGAGGCCAGGGAGGATTTGAGAATAGGAATAATAATCGTGGTGGTAATCGCTCACAAGGAAACTATGGAGGAAACGGGAATCGAGGCAACTTTGCGAACCAAGCTGGCAATGCAAACCAAAACAACAACCAAGCTGGAAATGGAGGTGGAAACGGGCAAAGACTTGGATGCTATAACTGCGGTGATATCGGGCATTTTAAGAAGAACTGCCCAGAGTTAAACCAAGCCCGTGGAAGAGTGTTCCAAATCGAAGCTAGGGAAGCGCGCCAGGACCCCAATGTTGTTACTGGTACGTTCCCTGTAAATCAACGCTATGCATCCGTTTTATTTGATACTGGTGCCGATTATAGCTTCGTGTCGTTAGAATTTAAGAATATGCTTGGGTTAGCCGCTAATAAGTTAGATATTCCCTACTTAATCGAATTGGCCAATGGGAAGTTAGTTGAAGCCAATGAAGTTATCAGAGGTTGTGTGATCGAATTTGGAGAGCGTGAGTTTGCTTTAGATCTACTACCAGTCCAGTTGGGAAGCTTCGACGTGGTAGTAGGAATGGATTGGTTATCAGGCAACAAGGCTGAGATAGTTTGTCACGAAAAGATCGTTCGTATCCCAACCGAAGATGGCGAAACAATTGTGGTTCACGGAGAGAAGCGTGATACGCCGTTAAGAATTATCAGCTGCTTGAAAGCAAGGAAGTGTTTGCAGAAAGGATGTGTTGCTTTTCTGGCGCACATTGTGGATAAAAAGGCTGCTGAGCCAAAGATCGAAGACATCCCTGTCGTGAGGGAGTATCCAGAAGTCTTCCCATAAGACTTGCCTGGACTGCCACCTCAGAGGCAAGTAGAGTTTCGCATCGACTTAGTTCCAGGCGCCGCGCCTGTGGCTAAGGCACCTTATAGACTTGCTCCGTCTGAGATGCAGGAACTGTCGACACAACTTCAAGAGTTGTTAGACAAGGGATTTATCCGACCAAGCTTCTCGCCTTGGGGAGCTCCGGTCCTGTTTGTCAAAAAGAAGGACGGTAGTTTTCGAATGTGCATCGACTACCGGGAGCTGAACAAGCTGACGATCAAGAATAGGTATCCTCTGCCAAGAATTGATGATCTGTTTGACCAACTGCAAGGTTCAAGTTTTTATTCAAAGATCGATCTTCGATCTGGATACCATCAGTTAAGGATACAAGAGGAGAGTATCCCAAAGACAGCCTTCAGAACTCGTTATGGACACTACGAGTTCCTTGTTATGCCGTTTGGTTTGACAAACGCACCTGCAGTCTTTATGGACTTGATGAATAGAGTTTGCAAGCCGTATTTGGACAAGTTCGTGATTGTGTTTATCGACGACATCTTGATCTATTCAAGAACAAAGGCCGAGCACGAACAGCATCTAAGGGCTATTTTGGAGCTGCTAAAGAAGGAACAGTTGTATGCCAAATTCTCCAAGTGCGAATTTTGGCTACGTGAAGTCCAATTCCTTGGGCACGTGGTAAATGGAGATGGAATCCACGTGGATCCAACCAAGATCGAGGCGATCAAGGATTGGGAAACACCAAAGACGCCAACCGAGATTCGACAATTCTTGGGTTTGGCTGGCTACTATCGAAGGTTCATTGAGGATTTTTCAAAAATCGCTCAACCTTTGACGCTCCTCACCCAGAAAGATAAGAAGTTTGATTGGGGAATCAAACAGGAAGAAGCGTTCCAGATACTGAAGGATAAGCTCT
The DNA here is from genome assembly GCA_030545235.1 of Helianthus tuberosus. Lineage (NCBI taxonomy): Eukaryota > Viridiplantae > Streptophyta > Magnoliopsida > Asterales > Asteraceae > Helianthus > Helianthus tuberosus. The sequence goes on along the minus strand of CM060426.1, from coordinate 109,522,479 downwards.
GCAATGCGCCAATCTTAGCACTACCGGAAGGTACTGATGATTTTGTGGTATACTGCGACGCATCGCGTCAAGGATTGGGTTGTGTGTTGATGCAACGCCAAAAGGTTATTGCTTACGCATCGCGTCAACTGAAAGTGCACGAAAAGAACTATACCACACATGATTTGGAACTTGGCGCAGTGGTTTTTGCTTTAAAGATCTGGAGACACTACCTTTATGGTACAAAGTGTACAATCTTTACAGATCACAAGAGCCTACAGCACATATTCAACCAGAAGGAGCTGAATATGAGGCAAAGACGATGGGTTGAGTTGCTGAACGACTACGACTGCGAGATAAAGTATCATCCAGGGAAGGCGAATGTAGTCGCCGATGCCCTAAGTCGTAAAGAGAGAATCAAGCCCATAAGGGTTAGGGCTTTGGAAATGATTATTCAGACCGATCTTTCCTTGCGCATTCGTACTGCGCAAAAGGAAGCTCTCAAGGAAGGAAACCTTGAAGAAGAATATCTCCGTGGAATGGAGAAGCTACTGGTACCAAACGAGGAAGGAACGTTATGCTTTGAGAAAAGGATTTGGGTTCCTTTGTTTGGAGATTTAAGGAAGGTTATTTTCGATGAAGCTCACAAGTCACGGTACTCTATCCATCCTGGAGCGGATAAGATGTACCAAGATCTCAAAGATTATTATTGGTGGCCTAGGATGAAAGGCGATGTTGCTGTTTATGTGAGCAAGTGTTTAACATGCGCTAAAGTTAAAGTGGAATACCAGAAGCCTTCAGGACTTCTGCAACAACCTGAGATTCCCAAGTGGAAATGGGAACAAATCTCAATGGATTTTGTTACAAAATTTCCAAGAACGCCAAGTGGCCATGACACTATCTGGGTGATAGTGGATCGATTAACGAAGTCAGCACACTTCTTACCTATCAGAGAGAAGGATAATACGAGCAAATTGGCTGAAATTTACATGAGAGAGATCGTCGCGCGCCATGGAGTGCCTCTCTCGATCATTTCTGATAGAGACGGAAGGTTTGTGTCAAGGATATGGCAATCCTTCCAAGAAGCCTTTGGCTCACAATTGAATCTGAGCACTGCGTTTCATCTGCAAACTGACGGCCAGAGCGAGTGAACGATACAGACTTTGGAAGACATGCTGAGAGCGTGTGTTATGGATTTGGGCGGTAGCTGGGATAAACATTTACCTTTGGTCGAATTTTCATACAACAACAGCTACCACACCAGTATTGGTGTCGCGCCATTTGAAGCCCTTTACGGACGCAAGTGCCGATCACCCTTATGTTGGGCTGACGCAGGTGATAGGCAGCTTGCTGGTCCCGAAATCGTCCAAGAGACGACAGACAAGATTGCGCAGATTCTTAAACGCATCGAAGCAGCTCGCCACAGACAGAAGGCCTATGCGGATCCAAACCGGAAACATGTGGATTTCCAAGTTGGAGAGATGGTGTTATTAAAAGTCTCACCCTGGAAGGGTGTGGCACGCTTCGGAAAACGTGGGAAGTTAAATCCGCGCTACATTGGTCCCTTCAGAATTCTGGAAAGAATAGGACTAGTAGCATACAAGTTGGACCTACCTGCTGAACTGAATGGTGTTCACGACACCTTTCACGTATCCAATCTAAAGAAAAGTCCAACTCAAGTCACCGTTGCCATTCCCACCGACGAGATTCATGTTGACGACACGCTCCACTTCGTTGAGGAACCTGTTGAGGTCAAAGATTGGAAAGTTAACAAGACCCGCCGGAGCAGTGTCAAGCTCGTCAAAGTTCGTTGGAATGCCAGACATGGTCCTGAATACACCTGGGAACGTGAGGACCGGATGAAAGAGAAATACCCCCACCTTTTTCCTAAGAACCCTGCATCTACAAGCAGAACTTAAATTTCGGGACGAAATTTATTTAACGGGGGGAGAATGTGACAACCCGCACTAAACCAGGTATCCGTACGACTTAATTAGTAATTAATTACTGCTTAATTACTGTGCTTGTTTGAACTAGCTGATGAACTGCTACTTGATATCTGATACATGTACTTACTTGCATCATACTTTACTTATCGTCACTACATTATTTACATGCTGAACCCTAGTGACAACCGTGATGCACAAAAAGCACAGTAGCACTATAACGGATAACCTATTGAACATGCTGATAAAGCCAGCATCAGGCAAACACTGCCTCTAAGGCCTGTAAGAGCCTGAAATGTTTTGCTACACTAGTAGTGAGTGTAGGGATATAAGGGTTGTGGAACTGCGTCTCTAGGGATAAGTCACTATGACTGGATGTGCCTAAAACGTACTCTAAGTACAAAACTCAGCACTTTACAAAATAATTCAGCTTTTAGCTAACTAATAAAGTGCCAAAATATGAGAAAAATAACACTAGACACTTTCCAAAGTGTCAGGAATAAGCTGTGTCACTAAAGAGAGTAATAACGACACTTTAAAGCTTTAGTAATGCTTTAACGGATTACTATCCAACCAAACAACCGGACTTTACCCGGGACATGAAAATATTGTTATTTTCACTATTTATCTTTTCTGGGCCAGTTAGGGTCCCCGTATACCCTAACACCCGCTTTAACACACCATACCCTAGTAACCAAGTTAAACACTTAACTTAACCTAATTATCTAACTAAGGCTTAATGGTTAGTTGAAATGGAACCAAACTACCCCCCCCCCCCCATTGACCGAACTCGGTCACTTTGTGACCCCCATGGTACCATTTTGATTATTTTAATCAATGATGTTTAATATCTACAAGACACAATATCCATTGGTTAATTGCACATGAAATTGTCTATAAGTTAACACTAAACACACATAACATACACACTTAACAACTCACAACAACACTACTCTCTCTCCCTCTCTACCACTCTTGGCCGAACCCCCCTACAAGCATCCATCCATTTTCGAGTTCCATCTTGCAAGTTCTAATCACATACAAGTGTTAAGGGTCGCGTATAAGGAGTCTTGGAGCAATCGGAAGGCGAAGGACCTCTCTACTTAGCTTTTATCCACCTCTTTTGCGCATAGATTCTTCCCTAGCCTCGAGCTAGAGGTATAATGCTTAAAACTCGTATTTGAACTATTCTAAAGTGGTTAAAAGGATTTTTATCGGTTAAAACTCGAAATCCTACAAGTTGATGCTTTAAAGTCTACTTAAAACACTAAAAATGATGGTTAATAGCTCATAAGTTGTGTAAATGTTGTAGTATTCGAAATGTATGATTATTTAGGCTCGATCTATGATGTGGTAGCTCGGATCATCGTTTAACCCGGTTTGGTAAGATCATGGATCTTAACATAAGCTTGTTTTGAATAATACAAGGGTTAAAAGGTGAAACTCTACCACACGCGAATCATGAACTTGTGTAAAAGAGTTTTACTTGTAAGAATTGTGTTTAAAACTAGCAGATCTACGTATCTGCAAGTGGTATTTTCAAAGAACCACGTATCAAAGAAATCATGTATTTTAAAAGATAGATCTTACACTAACAAACATGATTTTTATAAACCACAAGTGTGTAAACACTTGTGAAATGAAAAGATCCGACAAAATAACAGTTTTTGTAAAAGATGACTGGAAGTTGTAAAGACGGATTTTCTCTAAAAACGAGGTTTTTACAAGATCAAATTACCTTATATGAAGATCTACTAAATTTAAGGGGTTTACACCACAGTTTTGGGAAAAACTGCAAGTTCATGTAATTTTTGGCAATTTACACATATGTTGATTAGTTGTTGTGCTGAAAGTTGTTTTGATCAAATAAGGAAAATTGTTGAGTTGATTTGTTAAAGAAAATGATACGCTTGAAAGCGTGGCCACCTCCAGTTACAGAGGAAACTCTGGCGAAATTTTTCTAACAACCTAACACTTAGAACTATTTACACTACAAGTGTTAGAATTATTTTTGGACATGTTTTCAAAATATAAATTTCGCCATGACTTTATATACTAAATATTCGGAGGTGGGATTTTCACAAAATTTAACGTGATAAATATATATTTTTCACACACTGTTTATGATTATTTTGTGAAAATGCATAAATATTATTTTTAGAGTAAAAATAATATTTACGAACGTTAACGAATCCAAAATTAATACGAACGCTTTCACCATAAATATATAAGTTACACCGGTAATTATATTACCACTCGATTGTTAAACGTAACTTACGCACTTACGGAAATATTTACGAACGCGTATGTTAACAACGCATTATTGGAGAAAAATTATGTGAAATTGGAAATATAAACATATATTAAGTAAGACTTAATGATATAATTTGAACGCACATGTATTGAATCCCCCATCCTTGGGAAGAAGAATAACTACCAAGTATATACAGAATGTAAACACGAAATAGTTGTCTAACTATTTCCCAAAGACTTAAACTATAAAGCTAAGGCACGGCCGTCCGTCTAATAGAAATTAGCACCTGTAGGTCGTCGCACAGCTGCGTGAGCAGGAGATACTTGGTAGAGACGCTTCACTGTGAGTTCATGTCCCCCTTTTCTCTAACTGTTTTCAGTTTTCTTAACTGCGGGGGTGAAATACATGTTACTTTGATTACAAGTACTTTATACACGGTATGGTTAGCGTAAGGAGGTTTACTACTTAGATCATGTGAGTGGGTAGGCAGAAACACCGAGGGACGTAAGCGGTAGATCTATCTGGGTGTAGCGAGCCCAACTCTAGGCCCAACAGAACGGACCTCTAAGAGGCCCAACAGAACGGACCTTGGAGTGACTTTGTACCCGACGCGAAATCTGCTAGGTTGAGTCTTCCTACTTACACTTCACACATACTAATGGCCTTGCAAACCATGGGTGATCTCTTTTTCCTTACACTGCTACATACCAGGGAACTTTTATACTTACAAGTGTTTTACATACTCACTTACACATGAACTCGCTCAACATTATTGTTGATTTTTCAACTTACATGTATTTCAGGAAATTAGAGATCTGGCACGGTATGTTATGTTTTCCCGCTGCATAAGGGTTCCAAGGTCATCCCAGTTTAGGAAATGTGACTCTTTCCTGGACAAGTCACAACTCTTAAACTGCGCTTGTCTCATGTTACGGTTTATGTTTTTCAAGACAATGTTTTATGTTATGATGTTGTAAGTCTTTAAGACAATGGTATGATACTCTGGTTCTAAAACTTAATCAAATGGATGATCTTGCATGATTTTGTTTCATATAGCTTTGTTATGGTTAAGCTATGGTATTAAGAAGTCACACCAAAATTTACCACGCTTCCGCAAAGCCAGGGTGTGACATTTATCATGTTATCTTGCTACTTTTTTGAAATAGTTATCTTATATGGAGTCTTCAAACACTTTCAAAAGAATATCCCACAGGTTTGTTCTTTTGTCTCTTTGCATCTTTTCTGTTTTCATCTAGCGGGTCCTGGTTAAGCGGAAACCGGACCCACAAAATACCAATGTAATTGTTTAACTGATAACTGCAAGTCTGTAATGTTGAGTTTTGTTTCAGGGAGCATCAACAACATGCTATTTAGCATTAAACCCGAAGGTGAAAGGGGTTAGTGGCGAGTATTTTGCTGATAATAATGTGTATAAACCAAGCGATAAGGCCAATGATGCTGAGTTGGCCAAGAAACTATGGGAATTCGGAACGGAGTTGACCAAGTCAAAGTAATGTTTATGGGAGTATACCTTGGCTCTCTCTTGTTGATACTGATACAGTACATGTTTTATTATTTTATTCTTGTGAATATGGTGGATGATTGTTTATGTGTTGTTTGTGCATGATAATTTAAAACCAGGGTGTGATGTAATGTGTTTGTACCCCCGGTTATACGTAACGAGTAACGTTGTATATGAATATGTAATTATGTATAAAAGAATAAATGAATATGATAAGGCTTTGTCTTGCTTGAAAAATAACATATTCCGGCAAATATTTTTAGTTCTCTTCGAGTCTCCAAACATTTGACTATGGGATTCAACTTGTTGGCGTGATCAAGTTTCGGAACGAAAGAAGCATGCATTGTTTGAAATAGCATGATAACAAATGGCTGATTTTTTGGTTGGACTTCAAATCTGAGTTAGTCGCTATCTAAGATAGTGAATTCAGAGTTGAAGTCGCTATTCACTTTGCATAATCTAGTCGAACCATAGTTCTAGAGTTTTTGACTTTTTGTTGTTGAAGTCGTCATCTCAGATAGCGACTTCAACTACAAAAAGACAAAATTCTAGACGCTTGTCTAATCTCGTCAGATTTGCATACTCCTAGAATCTAAAATTCGTAATCTTTTATAGTCACCACCTAATTTTTAAAATCCAACAAAGAAAACCACTTATTCTTCATCATGCATTTTCAAAAGAGCTCATTTAAAAAATCATTGTATGAGCATTCACATCCAATCCATCAAATTATACATACATTCCACTAAAAAACAACTCCTATATCAATATATTTCCACTAAAAACAAATATTTTTTCTCTCTCCTTTCAATTAAATAATATTATCATTACATTTTTCTCTCACTTCCACTCACAACCACTTTCAAAATATATTAAAAAATTATAACGGGTAAACAGTGTCTCCCCAAATATACAGATGAACAGTAACATTTTCTCTCTCCTCTACTCACAACCACTTTTTATACCCTTTATAATATAAAAACCTCTCCTCACATAATTTGATGATTAGGATGTGAATGCTCTAAGAAGTTGAAGATTGGTGTATTAACATATGTACACAAATAATCAATAGACCACAAAACCAAATTACATACAAATGAAAGAAAGAATAACAAATTCAAATCTTCTAACAATCACAATCTTCTTACTGAGCTTTGCCAAACTTCAACACATTGTTCATCCTTCCTAGTAACAAACATCTTGTTCCCTCCGAAACCCATGTTCGTGATCCTCTTTCCGTCCAAATCCTTCACTTGTCCCAACACATTCTTCCGAAAGATTTGATCTTTACCATCATTCGACGAACCCATCACCACCTCCGACCACAACTCCAATTTACCTTGCTTACCACAAAAAACTTGATTCCCATGAGTTTCAATCTTGCAACCAAACCCCTCTTTGACTTTCTTCCCATTGTTGTTGACTTTCCTAGTGTCACCAACACAATTCCATGAGTCACAAGATCCAAAGTTTCTTAAATCAATGTAGGAAACCTCTCCTGAGTTCACACCAATCTTGAAAACAGCCGAAAGGGTATCGGAAACCGCGATATCCGAAAAACAATCAACCGTTTCCTTAATTTCCCAAACCGCATTTCCGGATCTTATGTCCCAAAACTTTATGTTTCCTGACACACCTGAGTGACTACTATGAGACCCTGAAGCCATTAACAGATTAAGACTAGATACCCAACTTAACTTAGTCGATGGAATAGCCGAATCAAGATCGGCACCGAAGATTTCATTACGCGCAATCTCGGACACAACTTTGAAACTATTAACATCATAAACCATGATAGAGTTTGAATTTCTTCTACCAGATTCAAAACTAGTGAATAATAAGTCTGGTGACATCCCAATTGCTTGAACAGTTGAGCTAGATTTAGTTGCATTTTCCCACTTTAAAGTTTGTGTTACAAAGCCCAAATCAAGATCAAGAATTTGCAGCCCAGAAAAGTCTGTAGCACCAGCAGCCACAACATTATGGGACAAAGCTAATAAAGAATCAATAGCTGCAAAACTGGTCAAAGTTGTTGACTTTCTTTGTAAAGACCAGTCAAAAGATGTAATCTTGCTACCATGTGACACATGAACTGACCCATTTGGAGTTGCTGCAATAGCAGAAGGTGTATCCCTACCACTTAAAGGCAAAAGCTTTGATTTTTCTAAACCAAAAGGTTCAAATTGAGATGGGTTTGACTGAGTTTCAACAAGAAGATCACTAATTCCATAAAATCTTGCTTCAAAGATGATATCTTGAATGTCAAAAAGTTTAGCTTTTGATGGGAGATTGCCTGTTCTTAATAAAGAAAGAAGAATTGAGAACAATTCAGGGTCTCTATCAATGAAAGGAATGGTGTTTGGTTCATATGAGTTAAAAAGATTGGACAAAAGGGTGTTGGAGCCACCTATGGTTATGGTTTGTTTGGTGGTTTGAAAGAGTTGACCACCCACATCAATGGTGATAATATTGTTGGAAACTTTTTTGGTATTTTGTGAAAGTGAAAACCCATTTGAGATAGGGGCTGATTGTGAGAAAGGTGGCATCTTTATCAAGATTTGAGATTGTTGTTTGAGTTTTCTTGAATTTTTTTTGAAAGAATGATTTGTGTATAGTGGTGGTGGTATGAATGAATGATGGGGGAGATGGAGTTGGTTTTGTAGAGGGGGGGAGGTATGATTATGGCCTTATGGGAATTATATTGTGGTCAACAAATATGTTAATATGGTTGTCAATAATTGAGGCTGGTAGAGTGGTAGTTAGCTTTTGGAAGAAGGTGCCAAGCTGGACCAGATAATTGGATGATTTTGTGGAGATCTTTTAGTGTGTTTAGTATTAATTATTTGGAGAGATTCCAATCAAGATGGAATATGCCACATGCTATATCTATATGCAAACCTGCTAGTTATATACAAAATCAGTTTTAATACGCCTCGCTTGCGTATGTGCATATAATGTATGTATGTGTGGCCATTTAGGGGCAAAAGTAAAAGTGCACTAATTTTAACGTTATTTTACTAATTTCGTGAAAATAACGTTAAAAGAGAGGCATGGTTAATCATGCATCATGTGGTGGCGTTGATAGCCGAAAAACAAGGGAGTACATGCACTAATCGGTCTTTGTCTCAATTGTTGAGTGTTATGTGTCTTATGTCCAAGCCTTGATGCAAAACTACTATCGAGCCGGGGGTCTCATTGGAATCACCCTCTCTATTCCTACGAGGTAGAGGTAAGGTTGTCTACATCTTACCCTCAGACCCTACCTTATTTGTGTTATTGGTGGGATGATAAAATCAGTTTTAAACAAGTCTTATATATAAATTATATCTCTTGGGTTACATGTAATACATAATGCGGGCTAACGCCCTTGTTCACATCAGTTAACAACGTGTTAAAGCCCGTGAACACCACGTTGTGGGCGTTAACATGGGGTCACGATCATCGAAGGGGTGCCAGCCCTTTAACAGGCGTGAGAGGTAAGGCTGTTGGGTCCACCCTCGGTGAACCAATCATTTTTTTTCTTTTATTTATTTCTTCCTTAAACCATAATGTGATGGTTAAAGTTTTAATTAGTTAAAGCCCAATACCTATCTGTAGGGGTGTAAACGAGCAAGGCCGAGCCCGAGCCCGACTAGGCTCGAGCTTGGCTCGTTATGTTTTTAACTTTTTATGAAGCTCGAGCTCGAGCTCGGCTCGGTTCAAGCCTACTTCTTTGAGCTCGAGCTCGGCTCGTTAGTAAAACCAAAGCTCGGCTCAAGCTATTTCAAGAACAACCTCAAACGAGCTAAAAACTCGGCTCGAGCTCGTTTCAACATTGCTTAAGCGAGTCAAAACTCGGCTCACCAATGTTATCATCATTATTATTATATTATATATAAAAAAACTAAAATTTTGTTTGGGCTCGTTTAGGCTCGCGAGCTTAAACGAGCTTTGTATTTCAGGCTCGAGCTCGGGCTCCATAAATAAACGAGCTCTATTTCAGGCTCGAGCTCGGGCTCGTTAAGGCTCGGCTCGTTCGAGCTTTTAAACAAGCCGATCACGAGAAGCTCTCGAGCCTATGGGCTTGTTTATACCCCTACCTATCTGGTAAAGCATTATGCACTTTTTAGTTAAATCACAACACATATTCTAAAAATGTTGCTTAACCGCCTCTTTCTTTCTTCATTACATGTGATTACAAATTTTATACGGATTTTATACTATTAAATATGCATATATATACAGCATATAATCAAGTAGATGGTTTCTATTACTTATATATGAATGCACATGTTAAAAATATGTTTTAAAAACATTTAATTAATGAAAGATTATCTTTTAAGTTAGTTGTTAACGTTTAAAATAGATGACTAGAAAGGGAATCTTGTGCAAGCTGTCAAGTAGCAAATTTCTTACTTGTGGGGTCATAGTTTAGCTACTACTCTTTTGTTTGGTTTGGTATCAACGTGTGAAGTCATCATCATCATACTCAGTAAATCCCACCAATAGCAAAGCTAAGGTAGGGTCTGAGGAGGGTAAGATGTAGACAGTCTTACCTCTACCCCGTAGGAATAGAGAGGTTGCTTCCAGTAAGACCCCCGGCTCGATAGTAGTTTTGCATCAAGCCTTGGACATAAGACACATAACACTCAGCAATTGAAACAACGTGTGAAGTAAGTTGTTTATTCTTTAAACAGCAATTGATTTGGATTCATTAGCCGTTATTCATCAATGATTTAAAAATTAGACCCGTAGCTTTAAGGGTTCATTAGTTAAGTTGGTTTGATTACTAGTTTCCACGTGTTTCGATCAATTTTCCTCTAGTTTTTTTTACCGGTTTCCTCAGGTTCACTCATAACCGACTAGTTCATTTGTTGTTGGTCCATTAGCTCGTATCCTTGGTTTTAAAAAGCGTGAAACGCACAAAAGCGACGATGTCTAAAACCGAGGCGCAAAGCGCATAGTGCAAAAGTGTTGGGCTTTTCGTACGCAAGGCGATTATAATTTTCTTTATATATTGTATAGGTTTCTAGGATCATTTACCTGATATTTAGACACAAATAAGTTGTATATATGTTTTAATATTGAAATTACATACATGTACAGCCTGAAAAGCATGATTTACAACAATCTGTTGCACAAAATGAGTCATGTACATGAGGCGCGCGCCTCAGAGTGGATTTTTCAGCAAAAAAGCGTGTCTCACCTGCGCTTTCTGTACAACCTGCGCCTCAGACTACATAAGGCGCTGAGATTTGCGCCTCGCGCCTCAGACACACTTTTTTAAACCAAGCTCGTATCAGCATCAGTTGCACAACATATTATGAAGTTGAGACGTCACGAGAAATATATTATTATATCTTATTACTTGTCAATCACCATAAGAAATTCCAATGGTCAAAGCAAACTTAAACCTAGTTTAACCTTTTACCGGTTTTATCTGGTTCACTTACCGAGTTACTAGTTTTATTTGGTTAACTCATAAGTGACCACTTCATTTGTTGCAGGTCCATTAGCTCGTATACAAACTAGTTGCAAAACATATTCTGAATGTAAGATGTCACGCGAAATATATTATCATATTCTATTACTTGTCAAACACCATAAGAAAATCTGTTGGTCTAAGCAGACTTAAACCTGGTTTGACTTTTTACCGGTTTTATCTGGTTCACTCATAACCGAACGCTTCATTTGTTGAAGGTCCATTTGCTCATATCTGGACTAGTTGCGCAACGAATTTAAGACGTCACGAGAAATATATTATTATATCCTATTACTTGTCAAGGGTTAACTTATCATATATATGGTCTTAACATACAAAATACCCTTAATGTGAGAAGTGAAGGAGAAATTTTTTATTTTTTATGAAATTTTTTCTCATCTTATTAAGGGGGGTCGGGGCGCCCCGTGGAACTGATCCCATCACTCGTTGATCAACATCAAACGCCACCACCGCTATATTTTTCCACGCGTGGAACTGATCACGCGTGCTCATCATCACGCATTAAAGAACATAACAAGATCTGAAAAAACTAGCAGATCAATCAACAAAAACAGAACAAACCTAGATCCAAACAAGCAAGATTACATCAAACCTGGTCAAATTCAAGAGGGCAGATCTGAAAGATGAACAAACAAATGAAATCAAGAGTGAAAGGGACACATGTTGAGTCGAAATTGGATCCGAAATAATGAACCCGAATGAGGATTTGGTCTTGATTATACTTTAATGGCGACTGTGTAATCTATGCATCAATTTAAGGAAGATAGAGAAAGAGAGGAAATTATACAGAGAAATTACTGGGATTTGATTTATTTTGTTCAAGAAATTGATTTCTTTATGTAAAAATGGTTTCTTTTTATAATTTTATTGTTAATTTATATTTTAAAAATTAAAAAAAAAAAAAACCATCACTCGTGATGGCCACCCCTAGTAAAATTCATCACTAGTGATGGAATGAAGCTCGATGATGTGGCGGAACTTGATTGGATGTTGTGAGTGATGGAATTGCATCACTAGTGGAGCGCCCCTACCCCTAATCACGTATTTTAGTCCAGAATCCAAAAAAAAATCGTGATTTTACAAGTATAGTAATTACTCTACAAAATCACATAATTACTCTACTAACGTAAAATCACAATTTTTTTTTCTTTTACATTTTGCAACTAAACATCTTCGTAAGTAGATGGGAAAAAAACATTGTTTCACCTCTCATGTTAAGGTTATTTTGTACGTTAAGGCTATTTTATACGTTAAGACTTATTTGTATTTGATCTTTACTACATGTAAAAATCCATAAGAAAATTTAATGGTCAAAGCAAACTTGAACTTTGGTTTGAATATTCATTTTGACTTTGACTTGAATAACAGGACTCGTGCGTGCATATTTGGAACATGCTATTTCTTGGTTGTTTCTTTGAAATTTCGGACCAAAGTCTTGACAGTTATCAAAAGCAAATAAACCATATCATTCACATTTTATGGTCACATAAAAGTGATATGATTGGACAAAATGGACTTCAAAATATCATTAAAAAACTTCTATACAATGCATCAAAAGTAGTACCATGTAAAGATACAAAACATCATTACTAAAGAACCATTCTAACCATCTATTTGCCTAAACAAAAACAAGACATCTTCATAGTTTTATTGCACAAGCCGAGCCATCATAATACACTTGTACATAATACTTCAGCAGTTGCACCATCAAGAGAAGAAAAACCGTTAACACGTTTTTTCATGTTCATATGATTAAAAACCCGCTGTCGCAAGTCAAACAATGCTCATCAAGCCACAACTGTAACGTTTGAATCTTGAACCGCAGCAACCCGTAACAAAAGAAGTACTTGTGATCTTTAGCTTATATATATCTATATGTATATATATATGGCATTGCTAGGTATTATGTCTCTTTTAAGGGGGAAAAAGAGTTCTTTTCTGAGTAGGAACACCAAACTCCCAAAGGGTCATCAACATCTGCTTCTGATTCTTGATTTCTTGTTTTTCTTTGGTTATTTTTTTCAGGGTATCCAATCATTAGCTGACACCTGGCTGGACCATTTTGAAGAAAGACCAGCTCTTGATTGGCCCGTTTTCGTTCCCAGAAACATTCTCGCGTGTCCAATCGGATTCGGCTCCACCTGTACTATCAAAGTTGAACTCTTTAACAGACCCAAGTGTGTTTGTGGATCTATGCCTGTGATGTCTCTGCCCACCCTCCCCACTGGAGCATTCGAAGCCTTTCGCCACGTCATCATGGCATTCACGACCGTTTGCCACATCAGCAATCCGCCTCCTTTCAACACATCTAACAACTTGTTCAGGCGTGACCTCAAATGACACCCTGTGATCAACCAAATGCGGTTGATCTACATTTCTATAAGGTCCCATACTCGTGATCAAATACCCATCACGAGGTTTGGGACCCACAGGATCCGGGGTGTGTGGAGTCAACACTCCGGATCCTGCTTGTGATTCCCATTCACAAGGTGACAGTTTCCCACTTGTCGGAAAGTGCAGAAACGGGGACGACGTCCCCGAATTCGAAATCACCGAACCCGGGGATTTCAACTGACCCATCGGACTACCCGGGTACAACATATACGATTGAAACTCGTACCCAACGACATTGTTTCGGTTACCCGAACCCAAATACCGCGCATACGGGACCTCCGGCGACGAAGGCGTAGTCAAATGAACCGACTCCGGAGGTGGTGTAAACGGGGCGGTAGACGGCTCCGTCGTGTACGTCGAAAACACCGGCGGGGACACCAACTGCGTCTCGTGAGCGTACGGGCCAATGGCGAACATATTACTCGTCCCACTGGGCGAAAACATGCCACCGGAAACCGCCGTGAATGACAACATGCCGCCAGGGGAATGGGTGGCCGACGGTGGCTCCGACTGGAAAAAAGACACCGGAGATGATGGTGGGGCTATAAAGGGTAGAACTATTGGCGGCTGTTGAGCCGTGTTTGTAGCCGGCTGAGCCTCGGCTCGTGAGAAGCTCGGCTCAGGAACTATAGCCGATTCGCTGATTTTCTTGCTCTGTTTTTTAGATCCAAAACATAATGAAATGTTCCAACAATTTCCCCATCTTTTTTTCTACATATGAAAATATAAAATCAATCAAAAGATTCATAACCCACAATTAATATTTATATATTTATTAAATCAAACATATATCAAGATCTTTAACTATGAATATATTATCAGAAAACAAAAACCCAGATCTTAAATTTAAAGAAAACAAAAACCCATCATCAAGATTCATCAAAGAACAAAACCCATCAAGGAAATATTCAAAAAAGCAAAATCAATTAAAAAAGATTGAATTTTTAACTTTTTTTTTACCTGAACTGAAGAATCTTGAGTGGCTCTGATCTCAGCCGACTGGATCGCCGATGCGGCTGCGTTAATGGTATCATAATTATCATTCACCCCTCTCATCTTGTTGATCAAGAAAGTTTCTCTCTCAAGTTTCTCTCTCTAAAAGTATGTATGATATTGATATTGATCTGCTTTTTGATGTCAAACACGGCAATGACTTGAGATTTGGTTTAATAATTTGGGTGTAAAGTAATAATTATGGGAAACATAAGCTAAAAAGTCTAAAAAGGTGTTTTCATATGTATAGGGTTGCTAAGTGTGAGATTACACAAGAGTCCCCTCTCTTACGTATAACCAATCCTCGTGTGCCACGTCAACTCCCCTCTTAAACTCCCCTAACACCCCAATTTGATGGCGGCACTCCTCTATTAGGTGACTTGTTTTTTAATTAAAAAAAAAAAAAAAAACTTTTCATTAGTTGAAAATGAGGCTGGCCCCACCTTCTCTCTCCTTCTTCTTCAGTGTCTTCCCACTGAAATTGGTCCCCGAACATGGTCCCCGAATGGATGGCATCACCCCCCCCCCCCCCCGCGCCGCTCGGCAACTTGGTCCCCGAAGGGAGTCACCGAGGGTGCCCTCACCCTTACACATGATTTGGGATGGGAATTTAATAGGTACACCTGAATTTCACTTGCCTTATTCAATGATACACCTTGCATTTATAAAGCTCACACCAAATGGGCATTTTTCATGTCCTTTTCATATCCTTAGGGTGGACGGGGCGTTCGCGGGGATAGGGTTCGGTGACCCTAGTCACCGATCGGGAACACCGCCGCCATCAAAGCGGGGACCCGATTCGGTGATAGGGATCGGTGGGGAGTTACCGCGATGTTTGGCTCGAATTTCGAAAGAAGACCGTTGATGAACGGTCATTTTTTAAAAAAAAAAAAAAAAAAATTCAACTTTTTTAAACAATATATATTAACCAACCTAAATCAAACTCACCACTCTCAAACTCACACCAAAACTCTCAAACTCAATTCTTTCAAATACAAAATGGATCCCAGGCTTCCGTTTCTTTCAACCCTACCCGACTTTCCCGACGATGGAGATGCATCGTCAAGCGATTCTAGTTTAATTTTCTTCCAAAATCTCATCCAACAAGCGGAGCTACCCTACCTGGTCCGTGTTTGTGAAGTCTTTTCCATATCCACACGACCCGAATGAAAAAAAGTTCAAGAGGCAACACGAGGCCGCAAGAAAAGATGTGGAACGGGCGTTTGGTGTGTTAAAGTCGAAGTGGGGAATACTAAATCGCCCAATGCGTTCGAAAACGGTGAGAAAGATAAGGTCCATCGTGTATGCGTGCCTTATTTTACACAACATGATTATAAAAGACGACGGAAGGGCGATAGCACCGGTACATATTCAAGATCCTCCAGTCGAACCCGTCTTCGATGATACAGCTTATACGGAGCTCATTGACGAAGACACGCATTGGAGACTAAAACACGATCTCGTTGAGCATCTCGAAAGTTTAGACCTGCCTCACCTTGAAGTTGATTCGGACGACGAGTAGTTTGTTTTTATATTTTTCTACTTTGAATGTATTTTTTTTTCTAGTTTGAATGTATTTTTTTTTTAATTTAATGAAATGTCTTTTATTTAATTTTTTTTTATTAATATTTTTTTAATTTGTAAACATTAATAATTTTACAAAAAAAAAAAAAAACCCAAGTCACCTAAAGAGGGGAGTGCCGCCATCAAAATGGGGTGTTAGGGGAGTTTAAGAGGGGAGTTGACGTGGCACAAGAGGATTGGTTGGGTGTAAGAGAGGGGACTCACCTCTTAGGTGAGTGCCCCTTACACCCTTAGCTTCTCCATGTTATGAATGTGGATTGGTTTATCTTTTTTCTTTTCTTTTTTAAATACTTACTTTATAAAAGAAAACAAGCTAAGCCAACATCATTACAAACATACACACCATTCATGTATGGTTAAGAAAAAAGAAATTTAAAAACCTTATTCGCATGTATGTCATTTACGAGTTACTCTTTAAAAGTATCTGATTGATGAAGTATTTTTCAATGCCGCATAACATTATTTGGTTATTTTCTTTCTCTTCATGTCAGCCACACCAGATAAGCCTATTGGGATTTCGCTCGTAACAACTCTATAAAAGATTCTTAATCTCACCGGGTCGTGGTTCTCACATCTCTTCTCTGCAGGAATATATTTCTATCTCACTATAATGTTTCTTGATTAGTGTGGTTTTTTAGGTTTTCTTCTAAAGAGGGGTAATTTGGACATTTGAAAAGAGCATGACCCAGTTTTGAAGCAAGAATGACAGTTTTTTTTTTAAACAAACAAGGGAGCAATTAAAGTTTTATTATTTTATTATTAAATGTTAATTAATGTTAAATAAAGGGGATTCTTAAGTATAATAATGGTGTGCACGTGTGTCCATCTACTTCTTTTGTGGCCTTTTTCCCTCCTCCCCTCTCTAGGTATCAAGTGGGTCCCACCTAAACAATATTCCTATCCTTTCATATATTTTTTTTTCAGCTACACACGCAACTTAATAATGTATCAGAAGTTCAGAACCATAGTTGTTAGAGAGGATAATTTTTTTTTTGAATAGCAATACGAAACCATTTTATTATCAAAACCAAAAGGTTCACAGCAAGAAGCTATGAAACCAAAATACAGTACATCAAAGTTTTGCTCAAAACTACACTACCAAAACAGTTTGTTCAAAATTCACCACGAAAAATATAACCAATTCTCCCAGCTTATTGATTGAATTTTTGATTTATGCTTCATCCATTGGAACGATTCCTCTTTTATTTCTTCGACCATCTTGTATATTTCTCCACTTTTACCTCTAAATATCTTTTCATTTCGATTCTTCCATATGACCCAAGTCGTCAACAGTAAGATTGCACGCACCATCTTCTTTTTTTTCTTTGGCCAGTCATAGTCTTCTAGTGCATCAAACATCTCACCAAGAGTTTCCTTATGTGTAATTGTTTCTGCCTTGACCCATCGTCCGATTTGATCCCATACTCCATTTGCTTCTCTACATTTTACTAAAGTATGATTTGGCGTTTCCTCTTCCCGATCACAAAGTCTGCATCTGTCCGAAGGGATCGGCACTCCTCTTTGTCTAAGTTGCGTCACCGTTGGTATTCTTCCTTTTAACGCTCTCCAGACGAACATGCTACATTTTTGAGCGGCCCAGTTATTCCAAAAGTAGTTATCCGCTGGTTCGTTTAAGTTTAAATTCCTTGATAATGTGTTCCTTATACTTTTTACCGCAAATTCTTCATTTTCTCTACCTTTCCAGATCCACTTGTCACTTCCTTCCGATACTGTTGTTACATTTAGAATTGCTAATAGTTCTTCAGCTTGCTGCTTTTCTGCTTCTGTACTTGGAATCCTCGACCACGCCCACTCCCATAAGATGCCATCATTTAAACGCTTATAATAATCTTCTACTTTAGCTTTTTTATTTTTTGCGATATCATAAAGCAATGGAAACCTTTCACGAAATGGAATTTCCCCTCTCCACACATCCAGCCAAAACAGCGTTTTATCGCCGGCTCCCACTTTACTGACCAAGTTTTTTCCGATCTCTATGCCCCTATTTGACATATCTTTATTTATTCCCACAATTGTTTTCCAGACCCCCGTGTGTTCTTTCTTCAATGGTATCGCTGAAATTTTCCTTTTGTTATTATGTATTGCTTCAATTACTTTTGACCATAATTGTTTTGGCTCCGTTTTATACCGTCACCACCACTTTACCAATAAAGCTAGATTTAGATCCCTTATGCTCCCTATTCCCAGCCCCCCAAATTTCTTATCTGTTACATTTTTTTCCCATTTTATCCATCTCAGTTTTTTGTTCATACTACTTCCTCCCCACAAGAATTTCCTTCTTATACCTTCTAGGACTTTTATTACGGTAATCGGACATTTGTACAAAGAAAGATAATAGTTTGGTAAACTTCCTAATACCGACTTCACAAGGACAGCCCGCCCGGCAAACGATAAGAGTTTCGCTTTCCAATTTGATAACCTTCTATTAAATGTATCTATTACTTCTTTCCAATTTTGAATTCGATTCATATTCGCCCCTACTTTTAGTCCCAAATAAGTAAAGGGAAACTTACCTGGCTTGAACCCGAAGCTTGCCGCCTTTGAAATGACCTCTTCCTCTTCCACCCCTACCCCAAAGATTTGGCTCTTTTTCGGATTTACTTTTAACCCGGATATTAAGTAATAACATCTTAATATCCTCCTTAGGTTTTTTATATTATTTTCCTCCCACTCACCCATGAAGATTGAGTCGTCCGCAAACAATAAATGAGACATTGTTATTTCTTCCCCCGGTAACTTTATTCCCGAAAATATTCCGGTTGCTTCTGCCTTCACCATCATAACGTGTAGTGCTTCCATAGCGATTATGAATAAGAAAGGAGATAGAGGATCTCCTTGTCTCAATCCTCGTTTATATTGGAATTCACCGGTTGGTGCTCCATTTACGAGAATCGAACCTCTCCCGCTAAATAAAATCCCCATAACCCAGTTCTTCCATTTCGAGGGAAACCCCATATGCGTCAAAATAGAAATAAGGAATTTCCAGTTTAACGTATCATAGGCTTTCTCTATATCTGCTTTAAATACGAAAATCTCCTTTTTTATCTTCTTCGCCCACCCAACAATCTCATTTATTATTAACGGTCCATCTATAATATTTCTGCCCGATATGAAAGCTGACTGTGAACTCGAAATGATACTATTTAAGACTTTTTTCACCCGATTAGCCAAAACTTTGGATATTATTTTATTGACCACTCCTATTAGTGAAATAGGACGAAAATCGGAAAAAACTAGTGGGTCGTTTACCTTGGGGATAAGTGAGATAAAGGATGAGCTACAAGTGTGATGAATTGACCCGTGAGTATAGAATTGTTGCATCATCTCCATTATCGCCGCTTTCAACTCCTCCCAGTATTCTTTTATTACTTTGAATGTTATTCCATCGGGCCCTGGTGCTTTGTCGCTACCGCACTCCCATATTGCTTTGAATGTTATTCCATTGACCCGTGAGTTAGAGAGGATAATTAAGTATTTAATTTAATATTTATTATTTTTCATGAATAAAATACAGTTAAACTTTAAAAATTTGTAGAGTAAACTGTAATTTTACACCCTGAGGTTAGGGGTCATTAGCATGTCTACCCCCCTAAGGAAATAATTGCAATTTTACCCCCCACTGTTTGGGGTTATGTCGCAACCTTACCCCCTGTTAACAGATTCTGTTAGTCAACGTTTGTTTTGACTGTTATAATGTGTGAAAAGTCATTTTTGCCCCTGTCTTATTAAATTTATATAAAAAATCAAGATTCATGTTCATCATCATCATCATCAGTTCATTCTTCTTCCATCATCATCATCATCAGTTCATCATCAACAAAACAAGTTCATCATCATCATCCAAATCAACGAAACACAAAATCAACGAAACAAGTTCAGATCCACAACACAAATCACAAAATCAATGAAACAAGTTCAGATCCACAACACAAAATCAACGAAACAAGTTCATCATCATCATCCTCATCATCATCAGGTTCATCATCATCATCATCAGTTCCTTCTCCATTCAAAACCCTAACTAATCACCAACAAATCCACCAAATGTATATTCATCATCATCATCATCAGTTCCTTCTCGTAGTTGTGTCGTGTCGTGCATTAAAACTTCAGGGCAATTGGGAAATTATTTACAATCTTTTATTATTTTGGGCTAACATATCGGGTAATTGGGCTTATTATTTACAATCTTCAATTGATTTGGGCTAAGATATTGGGCAATTGGGATTTGAACTTATTATTTTCAATTGATTTGGGCTTACAGACTTTTTTTAGGGATGTCCTCGTAGTTGTTCAAAAGTATCCTTGGTATAAAAACCGAAAAAAAAATTACACTACCGATAAAAAGTTGAGCCGTAGCCCGTGCTACGGCTCGGTATACATAAGGTCCGCCCTCTTTTCCGAACCAACTTTTAGGAAAAATGATTTATGGAAACATGCTTTTTAGTAATGCCTTTTTCAGTCTTTATCACAAAATGTAAAAAAAAAAAGGCCACAACGATTAAAAGCTTGCACTATATATATTGAACAGGTAGAAAATGTTATAATTTTGGCTACCTTATGGAAACGGACATATATGTCACAGAGGGTTGGATCGTGTGGTAGACAATTTGCTCAACTCTTAGATTAGAGGTCCTAATTTCATAATCTACAGCTCTAAAATTTCAAACGCAATGGTTTTTCTCAAATTCTAGTAGTTTTAAATTATGTCTTTTTGAGAGTAAGTCGTGTTTATATTTGATTTTGGTAACATGTTTGCTTGGTTCAATCCTCAATTCTTTATCCTATTCACCCCTAAGTTTATAATGTTTTAAAGTTAAAAAAACCTACACATAAACCTCCTAAAGGTGGATACGGAATAAAGTTTCAGAAAAGAATGTTGAGATGCTATAGCTTTACTGTGTGAGAGTAATGAAATGAATTAAAATAAGTTCTACATATTCACACACTCTTCACACACCCTTGTATACGTCTCGTAAAGATCTATACATCGCGTATAACCTTTTTCAATTTCCAAAAGAATCTCTGATTATATCATATTTTGTCTTATATGACTTGTATAGGCCTATACGAGGCGTATAGACGAGAAGACCATTTTATCCTTTATTTGGGGTTGTACGCATAGGTAAATTGGTCATTTTTGCCTCTCTTATATGCCTCGTATAGGCATGTATGAGGCATATGTATATAAAGGAGTTAAAAAAAAAACACTTTTAAAATGGCGAAGTACCATTTTAGCCTTGAGTTAGGCCTAAACTGTGGGTGTCTCATGGCTAAAATGGTAATTTGTCATTTTCTTTTATAAATTTTAAATTTCAGGACAAAGACTGGGTGTACAGGGAAAGACTGGGCGTCTAGGATTGTTTAAAAGACTATTATACCCCTGACTTATGGCTAGACTGGGGGGCAACACAGGGCTAAAATGGTCTTTTGGACCACACTAGACGCCCAGTCTTGTCCTTTACGTGTCATATATTTTTGTTTCTTTTTAAGATCAATAACACTAATATTAATGATAAAAAAAAAGAGTTAACTGACATTTTCGTTCCTGTGGTTTGGTCACTTTGGCCATTTCAGTCCATTTTTCAAAAATGCGTCATTTTCCTCCCCGACGTTCTGGAAAGGTGTCATTTCAGTCCAAAATCATAACCCAGTTAAGTCAGTTTGTAAATAAGGACTGATTGTGTAAATTGGTAACATAAAGGACCATTTAAGTAAAATCTATAAATATATAACACAGTGGTGGCCGCACTCATGTTCCCTCTCACTTCTCCAACGACCGGCGCCAATTCCGGCAACTTCTCCGGCCACACGCACATCTCCTCCGCCCTCTTCGTCATCTCCTACCTACACCCCCTCTCCGATAAACATCTATCAGCTTTCCGGAGATTATCCAGCCACCACTGTCTCCTGGTGGCAGCGGAGAACAACAACAACTCCGCCACCATGGCGGCGGCAGCGGCAAGGCAGAAAGGATGAGAGAGAGAGTAGAGAGAGATCGGCGACAGCGGTGGTGATAGTTTTTCGTTTTGCTCCGACGAGTTCTGGTTCGTGTCCGGCGGCAGCAACGATGGTTGGTTATGATTGGTTTCAGGTCTCGAGTCCGGTTCTCCGGCAAACCTCCAACAAAAACCCCGGCAAACCTGTGACACCTGTGTCACTTCGACCATCAAACAAATGCCAAACCAATGAAATATAGTATTTCATACTTGGGATTTGTAAAAATATGTGTATCGTTTGCACATATCAACTCTTGTTCGATTTCAAGCTCTAAATCGCTTTCTGGAAGGTTATACGCGCACTAAGGCGTAAATATAACCAGTTAGTGCAACAAACACTCCGGAATAGTGAAATAGTCTTAACATACCTTAAATAACCTCTACATAACTTAGAAATAAGTTTTGGAAAGTTTGGTATGCCGAAATCAAGTTATATCGCTTACAGGGACTAAAGTTGACAAACTGCGAAAGTATGCCAATTTGAACTGTAACAGACATTCCGGAACATGACCATAAGTTAAACATACCATAAATATCCTTTACATAGCTTAGAAATAGGCTTTGAGGTGTTCGGTGTGCTAAAATAAACTTTTGGGTCATTCAGGGACTAAAAGTGTCAAAAAGTGCACAAGTTTAAACTTTTGCGCATAACTCACGTTCTGAATACATCCGGACATCCAAAAATTTATGCAAGCACTAAAATATTTTATTTTAGTGTTTGGCATAAGAAAATCTATTCGTCGCGTCATTTGGATCGTTTTTCGCGCTTATGCGCATTCCATCGTAATTAAGCGAACATCGCGATCGTACGGCCAAACGAACCGACATCCGACATATTTTTGAGCATGTTTCATGTCCACAATGTTTAGGCATCATTTTAGGGCCTTAAAGTTGGCTTGACGGGCCTTAGAAGTGCCGGAAATGGGCTGAAAACACAACAGGGACCAAAACTGTCAGTTTGGAAACTTGTTTTCTGATCAGAAGCTCCAGGCGGCCCGCCTGAGTTTTTGTGTATCCTGTAGCGGGCCGCATCAGCCTCCCAGATCAGATAAGATCGCTTAATCAGCAGATTCCAGCTGTTTAATCCACAACCACATACTCACACTTGACCTTTCAGCTGATTAGGGGTCATTTTTAGTCACCTTAACTTTCCAACAAGTGTACGCATGAGATTTGAGCATGGTTTCTGTGAAACGATCTTAACGGTTACCCGAAAACTATAAATACCCCACCCCCATTTACTTGAAACTCACTAGAATCTGATCTAAAAGACTCTAAGTTGGAACCATTGTTTCATACCTGAGTTATTTGGATCTAGATTAGCATTCGGGGACCCTTCGTAAGTATTCTTTCGTTCTTTTATTGCTTTTCGAGTCTTTTCGAGTCTGAAAGTCAAACTTTGTTTGACTTTCTGCGTTGACCAGTTTATGGTCAATGCGAAGTTCGTTTGAACTTCGCAACGTGAGTGTAATCACGTTGGTTATAGTCCCTTGGGACTATGCCTACTGATTACCACGTTGTCTAGGGTCGTAGGGTAAGCGATCTGATAAATCGCTTATACCTTCGAACCCGACCCATTTGGTCGATCATTAGGATCCGACCAAACACATTAGGTGACCATAGTATATAGGGAATAACCTTCCGAGGTTATACCTTATGGTCGCTTCGTTTAAGTAGTTGTATAATAGGTAGTTTATATGCCTTAGGTAAATTACCAAAATACCCCTTTGATGCCAAAATTCGTTTTAAACATATGTAACATAACTTTTGTCATCTAAACTGATTTGACAACTATATTAGACATGTTAAGGCATATTTTACTTGTTATAGGACTAGTTAGGCGTTCCGAACGCGTTTCACGCGAACGACGCGTTAAAGTAACATAAGCTACCTAAACGAGTCGTAATGGGTCACAAACACTTAGGTTAAGTTTCGTTTTAGTATGTGGGCTTTGTTAAACCATATTACACGAGTCTCCATACTCGTTTGGTTTACGAACCCTCATTCTATTCGATCCTCCGATATTAGGTCCGGTTTATTAACATAGTTACCTATATTAGGTGCCGTTTGATTCCGTGATCTCTAGCATTGCTTGGTGGTTATCTTAGGACTTCTGAGCAATCTCAAGTGAGTACATAGACCCCTCTTTTACTGTTTTCCAAACGTTTTGGGGTGGAACACATGTGCCTACTTGTTACTTTCATGCTTTCCATGTTTTCACATCATATACCTGCTATGTTCGTTAGTACATTATAGTACATGATTTCATTGTGTTCATGCTATGTATGCCCATTGTGTGCGTACTTAGTACATCGTTTTACATTACATTTTATGCTATGTATGTCCATTTAGCTCATACTTAGTACATTGTTTTACATTACACTTATGCTATGTATGTCCATTGTGTGCATGCTTAGTACATTGTTTTACATTGCATTTCTGTTGCATATGCTCATCCAGCATGTGAACACATTATACTACATTTTGAACCGTTGTAACCTTTTGACTATGTGAACCGTCGTAACCGTTTGATTATATGAACCGTTTGTAACTATTGAACCGTGTGAACCATTTGTATCTGTTGACAGGATTTACATTTGACAATAGACATTTGACAATACATAAACATTTCTACAATTGTTAAACATTACTTTGGTGGTTTGGTTTGATTAAGTGATTAAGTAACGATGCGTGTGTAATATGATACAAGCATGGTGGATACGCCGCTGGTACTTCCTATATATAAGTGTTTGTATGGTATTACATATCGTAGCGTTATTTGAATCATTTCAGTTTGAGACATAATACAAATATCATACTTTTCACAAGACATTGAATTACAAACAACTTATCTTATACAAACACATTTTTACATGGTTATTCATTTAACCTGACATTTATTTATACATATCATCGGATCTTATCGTTTTTCAAATGATTTACAAGACAAAGCAAATTACAAGGTTCATGACTAGACATTTTTCTCAAACATAAGTCATGAATTCTGTTTTCACAAAACCTATGTATCTCACAGGCATTTTTATGCTGACGTACCTATTTTCACATGTGTTTTCAGGAGATGATGCATAGGACTTATCAAGACATACTTAGGCGGACCTGTGCCTTAGTGACTTAAAACGAGACAAGAACTAGTTAATTTTTGTTATATACTCTTTGTTTCTTGTTTAAAACAATGTAACTCTCGTGTTTGACTAATAAAACGAAACTTTAATTGCCATGGATTTAAAACAATTAATTCTGTTACAACACTCCCCTATGTTTCCGCCACGTTTTGTATGTTCTACGTGGTCGGGGTGTGACAGAAAAGATGGTATCAGAGCCAATGGTTATAGGGAATTAGGTTATTAGTAATGCCTTAACCTAGTCTATAACCTTTCTAGGACCCTAACGCGAGTTTACTTGCGTTTAGTCATAAAACAATACCGTCACCTATCCTTAGGCGACGACCACAACAAGAACATAAATTTCAAAACCGCTTTGAAAACTAATCATCTGTTCTAGGATGATTGATTACTAGGTTTTGAACCCTCTATTGTAAGGTTTTGAACCCTTTGAGTTTTCAAAAACCTCGTCAAGGTGTTGGGTTTTAAATAATGTGAACACGTGCAAACTGGAAGGGTGAATGCCTGTATTCTGGGTTTTCTGTCTAGGCAAGCACTTCGTATACATCTCATCAGACGCGAGACCAGTTGTGCTTACCTGGGAATTCTTGGGATGAGTGTTCACTTATAGGCGAGCATGTCTTCGTGATACATTATTTTTGACCCATTTACTTTGATTAGTCATTGTGTGTCGTTTGTTTACCTTGTGGTAACAAACAAATGACCACTATCCTTGCTTTCATCAAATTTGTTTCATCTCATTCTTTTCGTCTAATCCTCTCACTCATTTCCTTTCATGTTTCCTCTTTTAGAATGCCTCCTCGACGCGAAAGCCAGATAGCGACTGCCGAATTGGCAGAAATCATTGCGCAGCAAATGGCTGCTCAATTCCCAAACCTCTTTGCTCAATGGAATCAAGCCAACAACAACAACAATGGTCCATGCAATTTCAATAGTTTTAACTCGGTGAAACCACTCAAGTTTAGTGGTTCTGAGGGAGCGACTGGGCTTCTTCAATGGTTCGAGAGCATTGAGAATACTTTCCGCCACGTGCAGTGTCCTGACAATCGCAAGGTCGAGTTTGCTTCGAGTGTGTTTTAGAAGAGGGCCCTTACGTGGTGGAACGGGGTTATGAGAGATCGTGGCGCAGAAGTTGCTCTAGCACGGACATGGGCTGAACTTAGGGCCCTTATGATGAAGGAATTATGTCCTCGTCACGAGATCAGGGCCTTGGAAAGGGAATTCGACAATCTTGAGCAATACAGCGGTGAGCATCGAGCCTACACGGACCGTTATGAGGAGTTAAGCCTGTTATGCCCAAACATGGTCACGCCTTTGGATAAGGCAATAGAAAAGTACATTGATGGCCTCCCTGACTCAATACAAGACATTGTGACTGGCAGCAACCCTACTACAGTTAGACAGGCCATTGAGCTATCTGCAACCTTGACTGAATCAAAGATCAGGAAAGGTAAACTTTTCCGAAAAGGTGACAAGAAACCGGTCGAGGAATCGAACCCAATCGAGGAATCAAAGACCATGGATGAACAGATTGGATCCCCTAAAAAGTCAAAGAAGCGAAAGGCTTCTCAGAACTTCGCCATGGTTACTCACAATGATCAAGCCGTCCCCAACCAACCAGCTCAACCCCCTGCTAGGAAGCCATACAATGGAACTGCACCTTTGTGCAACCAATGTAGCCTCCATCATCATGCCAATGTAAAGTGCCGCAAATGCCAAACTTGTGGACTTATAGGCCATACAGCAAGAGTCTGCCCAGCTGCAGCTGCACCAAATCAAGCTGGCAACAACCCTGCTCAAGGTCGTTTTCTACCAGGTTCTTGCTTCAACTGTGGCGAGATGGGTCATTTCCGAAGAAATTGCCCAAAGCTTGCTAATGCAAATCCAGCACAGGGATGAGCATCCGACCGACAACATCGTTTAGAAATAATCACGTCTTATGTATTATTTTCTTTTGTTGTTATGGTCCATGAAACAGTTGTCATCATTGTTTATAAATAAATCTTTTATTTACATTGCAATGTATTTATGTGGTTATATGTATAAACAACACATCTTTTACAATACCGACAATCAAGGAATCGTATTCCTTGTAAAGCAAACTACCCCCAAAAAATTTTCCAGGTTATGATCTCTTGCGTTTTCCACGAAATTCCTAAGTACCCATTTATTCTAAGGAAATGAAGTACAAGGCGCGAGTTACAACACTGGACAAATACCCAAAGTACCACTATAAATCCTTAATAGGGTACCTAAGGGTATTTCCGTAAATCCTAAAATTGTTGTGTTCCTTAATTCGAATATTACATTTCTTTGAAAACAAAATCGAATTTTTGGGAGATCTTCCTATATCTTCATATAGATCCCAGAGGACATTGAAGTCCATCGACTGGTTTCCATATCCATTCTCAATCGATAACAAATTAATAACAAATTAATAACCAAGTTAAACAACTATGTGATTATGTGCTTATGTGTTCCTTTATGTGTTTTTGTGTAATCCAAGTTTTGTTATCCAAATCCTCGTAGAACCTTTCGTATCTTCATATGAGGGATTTGTAGTAGGATACCCAAAGGTACTACATAAAATCCTTAATGGACTACTACGTTGCAGTTAAGTCCCTTGGATTATAAAGTACTACTCCATAATTAGATCCCTTGAGTGGTCTAGTTAAACAGATTGATCCAAAAATCTGGTTAGGAACATCATGTGATGATATATCTGAAAGGACTCCTTGGTGGCCTAATTAAAAGGATCATTTGTCGATCTAATTAAAAGGACCCTATGGTAGTCTAGTCACACTCATCACAGGTTTGATTTTCCTCCCCTAAACATTACAAGACAAACTGTGTGGACTATGCAAGGAATTACGTAATTATGGATGCATACATAATTATGGAATTTAGTGCACAGAAACCACAGCGAGTCTTGTCATGTGCCTAGAAGTTAACTCTATTCGTTTCCGTTTCTGAGGAAGCACCCGTTGAAAATGACTCCGTTTGTTCATTTTCGTTTCTGAAGATTGTCCGTCGAGGAAATGAATATCCGTTTGTCTATCATTTTCATTTCCATTTCTGAGGAAGCACCCGTTGAAAATGACTCCGTTTGTTCATTTTCGTTTCTGAAGATTGTCCGTTGAGGAAATGAATATCCGTTTGTCTATCATTTTCATTTCCATTTCTGAGGAAGCACCCGTTGAAAATGACTCCGTTTGTTCATTTTCGTTTCTGAAGATTTGTCCGTTGAGGAAATGAATATCCGTTTGTCTATCATTTCCATTTCTGAGGAAGCACCCGTTGAAAATGACTCCGTTTGTTCATTTTTGTTTCTGAAGATTTGTCCGTTGAGGAAATGAATATCCGTTTGTTTCTCCTTTTCAATTCCATTTCTGATGAAACACCCGTTGAAAATGACTCCGTAAGTTCATTTTACGTTTCTGAAGATTGCCTGTTGAGGAAATGAATCCCCGTTGTTTATTCATTCATTTCCGCTTCTGAAGAATACTCGTTGAGGAAAATGACTCTGTCTGTTCATTTTCGTTCTGAAGAATGTCCGTTAAGGAAATGACAGGATTTTGCCTTACATATCTCTGGTGGTTATTAGACACAAAGTCACAAATAGACTCCTACGAATAAATTTCGGGACGAAATTTCCTAAAGTAGGGGAGACTGTGACACCTGTGTCACTTTGACCATCAAACAAATGCCAAACCAATGAAATATAGTATTTCATACTTGGGATTTGTAAAAATATGTGTATCGTTTGCACATATCAACTCTTGTTCGATTTCAAGCTCTAAATCGCTTTCTGGAAGGTTATACGCGCACTAAGGCGTAAATATAACCAGTTAATGCAACAAACACTCCGGAATAGTGAAATAGTCTTAACATACCTTAAATAACCTCTACATAACTTAGACATAAGTTTTGGAAGGTTTGGTATGCCGAAATCAAGTTATATCGCTTACAGGGACTAAAGTTGACAAACTGCGAAAGTATGCCAATTTGAACTGTAACAGACATTCCGGAACATGACCATAAGTTAAACATACCATAAATATCCTTTACATAGCTTAGAAATAGGCTTTGAGGTGTTCGGTGTGCTAAAATAAACTTTTGGGTCATTCAGGGACTAAAAGTGTCAAAAAGTGCACAAGTTTGCACTTTTGCGCATAACTCACGTTCTGAATACATCCGGACATCCAAAAATTTATGTAAGCACTAAAATATTTTATTTTAGTGTTTGGCATAAGAAAAATCTATTCGTCGCGTCATTTGGATCGTTTTTCGCGCTTATGCGCATTCCATCGTAATTAAGCGAACATCGCGATCGTACGGCCAAACGAACCTACATCCGACATATTTTTGAGCATGTTTCATGTCCACAATGTTTAGGCATCATTTTAGGGCCTTAAAGTTGGCTTGACGGGCCTTAGAAGTGCCGGAAATGGGCTGAAAACACAACAGGGACCAAAACTGTCAGTTTGGAAACTTGTTTTCTGATCAGAAGCTCCAGGCGGCCCGCCTGAGTTTTTGTGTATCCTGAAGCGGGCCGCATCAGCCTCCCAGATCAGATAAGATCGCTTAATCAGTAGATTCCAGCTGTTTAATCCACAACCACATACTCACACTTGACCTTTCAGCTGATTAGGGGCCATTTTTAGTCACCTTAACTTTCCAACAAGTGTACGCATGAGATTTGAGCACGGTTTCCATGAAACGATCTTAACGGTTACCCGAAAACTATAAATACCCCACCCCCATTTACTTCAAACTCACTAGAATCTGATCTAAAAGACTCTAAGTTGGAACCATTGTTTCATACCTGAGTTATTTGGATCTAGATTAGCATTCGGGGACCCTTCGTAAGTATTCTTTCGTTCTTTTATTGCTTTTCGAGTCTGAAAGTCAAACTTTGTTTGACTTTCTGTGTTGACCAGTTTATGGTCAATGCGAAGTTCATTTGAACTTCGCAACGTGAGTGTAATCACGTTGGTTATAGTCCCTTGGGACTATGCCTACTAATTACCACGTTGTCTAGGGTCGTAGGGTAAGCGATCTGATAAATCGCTTATACCTTCGAACCCGACCCATTTGGTCGATCATTAGGATCCGACCAAACACATTAGGTGACCATAGTATATAGGGAATAACCTTCCGAGGTTATACCTTATGGTCGCTTCGTTTAAGTAGTTGTATGATAGGTAGTTTATATGCCTTAGGTAAATTACCAAAATACCCCTTTGATGCCAAAATTCGTTTTAAACATATGTAACATAACTTTTGTCATCTAAACTGATTTGACAACCATATTAGACATGTTAAGGCATATTTTACTTGTCATAGGACTAGTTAGGCGTTCCGAACGCGTTTCACGCGAACGACGCGTTAAAGTAGCATAAGCTACCTAAACGAGTCGTAATGGGTCACAAACACTTAGGTTAAGTTTCGTTTTAGTATGTGGGCTTTGTTAAACCATATTACACGAGTCTCCATACTCGTTTGGTTTACGAACCCTCATTCTATCCGATCCTCCGATATTAGGTCCGGTTTATTAACATAGTTACCTATATTAGGTGCCGTTTGATTCCGTGATCTCTAGCATTGCTTGGTGGTTATCTTAGGACTTCTGAGCAATCTCAAGTGAGTACATAGACCCCTCTTTTACTGTTTTCCAAACGTTTTGGGGTGGAACACATGTGCCTACTTGTTACTTTCATGCTTTCCATGTTTTCACATCATATACCTGCTATGTTCGTTAGTACATTATAGTACATGATTTCATTGTGTTCATGCTATGTATGCCCATTGTGTGCGTACTTAGTACATCGTTTTACATTACATTTTATGCTATGTATGTCCATTTAGTTCATACTTAGTACATTGTTTTACATTACACTTATGCTATGTATGTCCATTGTGTGCATGCTTAGTACATTGTTTTACATTGCATTTCTGTTGCATATGCTCATCCAGCATGTGAACACATTATACTACATTTTGAACCGTTGTAACCTTTTGACTATGTGAACCGTCGTAACCGTTTGATTATATGAACCGTTTGTAACTATTGAACCGTGTGAACCATTTGTATCTGTTGATAGGATTTACATTTGACAATAGACATTTGACAATACATAAACATTTCTACAATTGTTAAACATTACTTTGGTGGTTTGGTTTGATTAAGTGATTAAGTAACGATGCGTGTGTAATATGATACAAGCATGGTGGATACGCCGCTGGTACTTCCTATATATAAGTGTTTGTATGGTATTACATATCGTAGCGTTATTTGAATCATTTCAGTTTGAGACATAATACAAATATCATACTTTTCAAAACTTGCAATATCATGACTCCTTTTTGTCAAAGACCGACTCAAAAGAGCTTTTATCATCACACTATTTACAAAAACCACCCTCATAAACGTGGTTAGTTGTGACACAACCCCTCATTTTAAACAAGGTTGACACATGAAAAGAAGTATTATCATTTTAAACTCATACGTAAAGGCCACTTGCCTAATTCTTTTGTATGAAAAATAAATTAAGCGATGCATTTATTAAAACCTTTATTTTAAAGTGGTCAAAACATTAGAGTGTCACGACGGGACTTATCCCTTATAAGCACACACAACGTGGCTAAGGCGAACATACATGATTCACACCTCGCGCGCAGTTAATAAGCTCCGCCAACTCGCGTGCCATACATACTTTACACCTCGCGCGCAGTTAATAAACTCCGCCAACTCGCGTGCCATACATACTTTACACCTCGCGCGCAGTTAATAAGCTCCACTGACTTGCTTGCCTCCAGTTTTAAACGGATTCCCACAAATAAAAAGCATAAAAACGAGATTTTATTGCTACTATACCGACATGAGTCCATTTCTTTTGTTTATACAATAAAGTAATATACGTTAAGCGAGGGCATTCGTTACTTCTCTATGATCAATTTTAGTACAATGCAACTAACAGTTATGTGACAGCAATAGACAAATCACACTAGCATCATGGTGTAACACCATTTCGAGGTTCAAAATTGCTTTCAGAATATTGCGAAGTATGGATGCACGGAACAAACACCTCCTGAGGATGAAGTTTCGGTATAACGCTTTCCACATATCACTCTTTATTACAATTTACCATGTCAACTTATTTGCAGGTTTGGCAATACATTCAATCGGTGAAACGCAACGAGCGATCCTCATGCACACCGATGAAAGCCTAAAGAGCGCCTCCACATATGAGCACGTAAGTCGCCGGCCGGCGCATGCTCTTTTACATATGAGCACGTAAGTCGCCAAGCGCGCATGCTCCTTTACTTATGAGCACGTAAGTCGCCGGCTGGCGCATGCTCTTTTACATACGAGCACGTAAGTCGCCAAGCGCGCATGCTCCTTTACTTATGAGCACGTAAGTCGCTGGCTGGCGCATGCTCTTTTACATACGAGCACGTAAGTCGCCAAGCGCGCATGCTCCTCTACTTACGAGGGAGCACACATGCGCTAGCAGTCGCATGCTCCTCTACATACGAGCCCGTTAGTCGCCAAGCGCACATACTCCATTACTTACGAGCACGTAAGTCGTCATGTACGCAAGCTTTTTTACATACCAACACGTCGATCTCCATACGAGTCTGTTCTACTTACGATCATCTCAGCCTCCATGCGAGCCTTGCTACTACACATGTAAGCACGTGAATCTCCACGTGACCCTGCTTCTTTACATACGAGCGTGTGTATTGCCCACGCGCGCATGCTTAGCCATATATGAAAATGCTTACAAAGCGTAAACTGTGCTACAAATGCACGCACCACTTTGGGTATACGCAAAAACACATTGGCTGAAATAAAGTTTTGCTTACACCTACAATCTTCAAGACAAGCCACATCTCCTTGCTTCATGCCACATTGTTGTTGTGACACACCAGAGGATTAGCGCAGGCTCGGGTCTGCACTTCATTATTCCTGACGCAACTTTATGCCAATTCTCATTCGCGATAACCTGTTCAAAGTGGATTAACACGTGCAACTATTGTAGACAGCAGTTTACAAAGATTCAAACACTATAAATACATACGCTTCATGGCTTAAGACACGCGCGCACCTTGCGCTAACCAACAGAAGTCACACCATATGGAGAATATTTTACAATAGCCACACGACTGTGTGCGCACCGCTAAAGCTGGGCCACACCCACCTGACAAAGGCGAACCGTCAATGACAACATAATGATCGCCGTGTCAGCAGCCAACTCAAGGGTCACCAACAACGACATTTGCACCCTGTCAGAATTTAAATTTCGAGAAATTTCTCGCCTAAAATCACAACGAAACTGCAAGTTGAAGTTAGCAAGGGTTGCGCTGCATGCTTCATCAACCAATGATCATGCGCGCCAGCTCTCAAAAGCAACAGGTATCAATTAACAAGCCTGGTAGCCGCGCCGTAATAATTGACAGACACTTACACGCGCGCCAGCTACCAAGACTTAGCAAATTCTTTAAAGACCAGCACGCCTTTCCTTTCTCTTTTTCCTGAGTCCAGAGCTCCAACCATTCACTTCGCGCATGGAAGCAGCACTGGACTGGGGGGGCTTAAAGGGGTATGGTCCCAAAAAGCCGCGCAGACCATACTCCTTATACGTTAATCAAACTAATCTACAGACCACGCGCGGGCTGCTTGGACAAAACAAAAGCCGAGCGCGAGGTTCAAACAGGATTGAAGATCAGATTCAGCACTTAGCATCCTGAATGAAGGCCCTCAATCCCTAAGCCTTGCACCAGCACCAAAGATCGTCTAGAAGACACAAACGGTTGGCACCAAAAGGACAGAGCGGACATTCTTTGTCGTCATCTTCAGGCCCAAGGCCCATCAGCCCATCTCCTTCTAAACTACTCCGACTAAAGATAGGGTCCTTCATACACAGGAAGGACCGTAGCTAAGCTCAGGAAGGATTAAGAAGATTAACCCTTATGGTCGAAACATAAACCCAACTAATAAACCTAAAACTAGTTACGTACGCGCAACCTTGACAAGCTCATGGCAATGCGCCAATAGCAACTACCCGCAATCAAACAGCGTGCGCCAGGTTTGCCCAATCAATTTCCACGATGAACAACCAGGGGATACTCATTATCCCATTAATCTCTACTCACAGTGAAAGACAGACGCAACAAGCATGGACAACAACTTTCCCGCATCTGGGCGACTGGTAAGCCTAAAACTCAATCTTTACTTTCGAGCACTCCTAACAAGTCTAGTACTCCTACCACGCTTGCACGCGGAGCAGCACTAGACTGGGGGACTTGATGGCGTACGGTATTAAAACCGACCCGAGCGGTCAGACCTCCCGTTACGTATTGCTTTTATATTAATTATTTATTATTGTTGCTACTAACCCAACCGCGAGGCCCAACGCGATGTAGTTTACACTACTTTGGGTCGGGGCTTGTAGAGATAACCCCTAACTGGGCCTGGCCCATTGAGGTTAGGGGAGGCCCATATCCCCCTATATAAAGAGGTCTTCACCTCTTGAATAGGGCAGGGCATATGGAGCCACACACTTTGGTAGCTGGAAACAGGAGAAATCTTCTCCTACCGGCAATCTCTACAGCTCCACTTTCTTCTCTTCTCCATTGCAGATCCAGGTTCAAGAGGAAGAACAAGATGTGATTCTTCACCCTCATGTAGAACGCGGTCCAGTCATCCCGGCGGTGAACCCGTGTTTCTTCAGTTATTCATTTAACCTGACATTTATTTATACATATCATCGGATCTTATCGTTTTTCAAATGATTTACAAGACAAAGCAAATTACAAGGTTCATGACTAGACATTTTTCTCAAACATAAGTCATGAATTCTGTTTTCACAAAACCTATGTATCTCACAGGCATTTTTATGCTGACGTACCTATTTTCACATGTGTTTTCAGGAGATGATGCATAGGACTTATCAAGACATACTTAGGCGGACCTGTGCCTTAGTGACTTAAAACGAGACAAGAACTAGTTAATTTTTGTTATATACTCTTTGTTTCTTGTTTAAAACAATGTAACTCTCGTGTTTGACTAATAAAACGAAACTTTAATTGCCATGGATTTGAAACAATTAATTATGTTACAACACTCCCCGATGTTTCCGCCACGTTTTGTATGTTCTACGTGGTCGGGGTGTGACAAAACCTCCGACAACCATTAACACCACCGTCTCCTCACCGCTGCACCATCACCATAACCCACCACCACTTCACCATAAACCACCGTTCACCTCTGTCATCACCTCCGTTCACCGCTGTAAAACCGACAACCTGCAACTCATCTTCATCAATCATTATCACAGTCGGAGAGAGAGATAACGACGAGAGAGAGAGAGAGAAGGAGGCGGGAGAGAGAACCGACGACGGTGGGGGTGCCATTTTTCCGGTGAGTTGCAGGCGGCGGCGGTGGTGAGTTGCAGGCGGCGGAAGTGGCTGTGGTGGCGGTGGTGGGAACTGGTGATGCAGGTGGTGGAGAGTGTAGAGATAGAACAGGTGGTGGCGGTGGTGGGAACTGGTGCGGCGGCGGTGGAGGTGAAGGTGATGGTGGTGGTGGTGGTTTAGAGAGAGAGACGAACTGGTGCCATTTTCGTCCCTGTGGTTTGGTCACTTTGGCCAGTTCAGTCCATTTTTCAAAAATGCACCATTTTCCTTAAATGGTCCTTTATGTTACAAATTTACACAATCAGTCCTTATTTACAAACTGACTTAACTGGGTTATGATTTTTGGACTGAAATGGCACCTTTCCAGAACGTCGGGGAGGAAAATGGCGCATTTTTGAAAAATGGACTGAAATGGCCAAAGTGACCAAACCACAGGGACGAAAATGGCAGTTAACTCAAAAAAAAAAAACTCATACTATCAAGACTAGGCATACAAGGCAAGACTGGGCGTCTAGGGTGTTTAAAAGACTCTTTTTTTTTGAACGGCTAATGTAACGCCCTGCTTATTTGTACTTTCCATTTATAGCAAGTCTTGTTCGTGTTTCTATTTTTGGAAGTCTTGTGTTCTTGTAATCGTTCTTTCCTTGTAACCGTTGTAAAATCCGAGACTTGGGTCATAAATAAAACTCGTATTTTGTTAATTACATGTTATACATACTTTATACATGCTCATACATTCAATTTCATGAATCAATTGATACTTATTCGCGATTCTTGGAAACTATGTGCTAAACTTGTAAAAACGTGAAACTTATGCATAAAACGTATTACGAACGTATACGATACTTAAATATGACCTTCATACGCTTAATTATACTTGGTATATGTTCCTCATACTTGAATTTATCTCAAACTATGTTTTTGTGGCAATTATAGTCCCGAAAAGGCCTTAAAACCCTAAAATAACAAACTTTGGGGGCCAAATTGTAATAAACAAAACTTAAACCTGGATCAGATAAGTTCAGGCGGCCCGCGTAGCACCCCCCTGTCCCCTTACGCGGCCCGCGTAGACATCAGATCCGCAGAAACCCATTTCCAGCTACGGGATTGGGCATTTGGGTGTGTTAGTTGGATTGTTATTTATGTTTCTTGCATTTATAACTCACAACCTCCAACCACAACTCATCCCCTATAAAACCCACACTAATCTAAGCCCTAATCACTTTACAAACTCCCCTAAACATCTCTCAATCACTCAAATTCGCAGCTGAAAGTTCAGGTTCGAGCAGAATCATCAAGCTCCACTAAAGTGAGCATAACTTCTTCATTTCTTGTCCTTTTTAGCTCATTCTTTTTCCAGAACACTTGGATCGACCTTAGCTTCGATTCCATGGGAATTTCACTGAGAATAAGTCCCTGGAACTCCGGCTATATGGCTCCAAAGTTCACTGTTTGAATCTGATTTCATTTAACTTTGTTTATACTTGTTCAAACTCGAGTTTAACTCACTCAAACCCACGTCCTTATGCTTATAACCACTTCTATGGTTAGTTAAGCTTAAAAACGGGGCTGAGACATACAACATCAGAGGTTAAACCTCATATACTTTCTGTTTTATTTAGGGTTTCTAACCCACGAGTCATGTTCAAGCTTCAAGCTTGATGATGGTGTGATTATGGACTAACTTGGGTTGTCCAACAAAGAATCCCCACATTACTTGATGATTTCTGTTAGTATAGTTGTTGTTATTCTTGTATAAACATTAGTTCATGACACTCCTTGTATGTTTTTACATCAAGTGTAGTGGTGAACCATAAGAGGTACCTAAATGGAAGCTTGTTCTTCCTACCTCCTACATGATTTCCATGATACTAGAGGTGCCTAAATGAAGATCTAACCTTCTACCTCCTACTCGACTATTGGACTTAACAATACATATAATACTTATACATATATATACTATTCAATATTCGAACCCTTGATGGTGAACTTGTGTTCATTCGTCGAAGTATTAGAATAACATCATCTAAGGCATAAGACTTGTTACGATCCTAATGAGTACATTACTCATGAAAGCATAAACCCTCGAGGTTCCATAGTGTCAAAAACAAGTACTTGTGTTAGAGGATGATTACCTTCACATACATATGTTCTTGTGTTTTAATTTCCTAAATCCTTAATCCTCCGTTAATCTCCGTTACTCACACACTTTGTTTCTTCGCGTAGAAGGACTTGGTGTTCCAACCTCCTAAACAAACCAACACTCTCGCGGATTTACCTAGTAGAAGACTTGCAAAAACGTGAGTACACTCGACCCATTTACATTTTAAACCACTTTTGGGTTGTAACATGTTACCATACAAAATTACACTTACACACACCCTTAAACATGCTTTACGAACTCAAACTGTTATACATGCTACTTGTTTACTTAGGTTCATGCTAGATTATACATGGTTTATGCCATTGCCATGCTAAGCCCTCAACTTAACATATATAGCGCTATAGGAGTAGCACACCACCCGTCGGTGTCTTGTTAAGTCATTATACTAAAACGGTCTCGTTACTTTTGTGGCGAGGGATGCTAAATACTAGTGGACACTTGGGTTAGACGTGATGTTATGCATGCTAGTTACCTTGTTTACAAATTGCCATGTGGATTCGAGTAAATGCTTTATACATATGCTATACTATTTAAACCTTGTGTACTCGCCTTTGCTTTTGCATTGAACTTTATTTTAACATGTTACAGGTTGACGACGATGATGCTATGAAATGAAGTAGCAATGATGCCTAGATACACATTTAGACGTCTTAGGTTTAAAATGTTGTATCAATTTTGTTATGTTGTTATGTACTTTCGTTGAACTTGTTGTTATTTGAGATTTCTATGTAATATTGACAATTGATGTTTTGGAATGAAAATGGTTAACTTAAATATTGTCACAAATAGCGTTATGAAATCTCTTGCAATCTATTTCGTCTCATCCCGATAATTCCGCCATCGGTTGGGGTGTGTCAGATTGGTATCAGAGCCATAACTATAGGGAATTAGGTAGAATTGCCATGTTCGACCTAGTCTATAGTAGGAACCACAGTTTTCACCATTCTTGTTATATGCTTAAAATGTTATTCTTCCTACTTTGCTTCCTTCTGTTCTTTTTGGTCTTAATATTTACATAATGTCTTTCCTAAGACATTTTACACAATACACATGAAGACTTGAAGACACTCTTATACAAAAGAGACGAGTTTACCAAAATAGGCGTGAAACCCACAATTTGGTAACGACTCTCATTCCGCTTATTCTTATTTTGCACGAAATTTCGCCATTTAGCTAGGAGTGAAATCCACATCTAAATGGTAAATTTCCAATTCAAACTCTAGTGGACACTCGTCAACGTGTCAAAATTATATTTTGACCCGACGAGCACCAACCACATTAGGGTACGAAATCGTCAAATTAGGGGTGAAACCCGCACCTTGTCGATTAAGTCTCACTCCTCGATTTTCGATCTCGCCAAAGTTTTGATTGTTTCAATCGATTAGAGACGTGTTGTAACTGGAAGGGTAAGATACCATTAATCGCTTCTCGACGAGAGTATATTACCTATAGGGCAAAGCACGTTTCTCTAATTCGAAAGGACTTTCGATTCACTTTGGAATAGTCGACGTTTCTCTACCCGAAACAATCCTATGTTTTATGAGCCTCTCTTTTATGTGATTCAATTTATATGTGATTTTATACTTGTTACCTCGTTCGTTTCAAAACCGTTACACAATTTGCACATCTCGCGCAATCAAAAACAATAATAATCCTCGTGAACAAACTAAATTTATACTCTTTTTACTCAATCATACGTGTTTTTACTTGTCAACTACATGTTGAATTCATGATGATTAAGTGAACCATACGTGATACATCATACTTGCATACTTACACTTGCATCTTGCTTTAGAAATTTATGATCAAGTCTCATCCTTTCCTTTTCTTTCGAACTTCTAGATGGCATCTCCAAGCTCATCAAAGAAGACCAAGTTAAAGAAAGGTACCAACAGTGAGTCCATCTCCAAGCAAGAGCTAGTTGGGCTCATTGCTGAGCAAATGGCCGGCCAAATGGCTCGAGTTATACCCGATATCGTTAGCCGCAATCAAACTAATCCTGATTCGCCTCATGGCTTTGTGGACTCCAAGGTGAAAAAGCCTAAGACACCTTTTCTCTTCAAACAATTCATGGCTTGCAGACCATTGGTATTTACTGGAAAAGACGGTGTTACCGCACTACTCTCGTGGTTTGATGCCATGGAGATCACCTTTCGTCAGAGTGGTTGTCCTGACGACCTACACACCCAAAATGCCACGGGGGTGTTCCGATCAAGAGCCGTTGATTGGTGGACCTCTGAACGGGGCACAAAAGGTGAGGACGCCGCCCACGCGTTGCCATGGTCTGAATTGAAAAAGATTATGAAGGAGGAATTTTGTCCGCCGCACGAGATAAGGAAACTGGAGAGTGAGTTTTGGCACCTAAAGCAGGTGGATGACGACAACGATGGTTTGACCCTTCATTTCAAACAGCTTAGCATTCTGTGTCCTAGCCAGGTTGATACACCTGAAAAAAGCCATTAACAAAGACATCCACTGCTGCCCTGATTCCTTCATGAACCTTATAGAAGCTGCTTGCCCAGCCACTATTGAGGATACCTTTCGTTTAGCTGCCCGTTTGAACAGTAACCATGTCATGCGTAGAAATGCCACGAAAACCCCACTGTAAACCGCCCAACAAGCCACTGTTGAACCCTCCTCAACCACCAAGAATTACCAAGGCAAGAAGCGGAAGGCTTCAAGCCAGAATTGCGCGGTCGTCACTCCGCCGAACCCACAACCGCTACAATCTGTAACTGCTGTTACCCCCACAACCCTTGGGCCTCAAGAAAGAAACTACGTTGGGTCATGGCCCAAGTGCAACCAATGCTCGTACCATCATCCTACCGGCACCCCATGTCGCAAATGCGCCACCTGTAACCAGCTGGGGCATTTTGCCAATCGTTGTCGTTACAACCCGAAGGCCGATCAAAACCAAGCTATTGTGACTCAAAACCCTGCCCCCAATTAAGCTCAGAACCAAGTCGCTCCTGTGCGAGCG
Organism: Helianthus tuberosus; assembly: GCA_030545235.1. Taxonomy (NCBI): domain Eukaryota; kingdom Viridiplantae; phylum Streptophyta; class Magnoliopsida; order Asterales; family Asteraceae; genus Helianthus; species Helianthus tuberosus. Next base: position 109,481,596 of record CM060426.1, on the reverse strand, counting down.
TGTTTTAAGTGTGGTGATGTCATCCATATGGCTAACGTCTGTCCTCAATGAAACCAGCCTCAACAACAACAGCAACAACCACTGCAACAGCAGCAAAAGGCTCAACAACCCGCTCGAGGCAGAGCCTTCCTTCTTACGACTGCTCATGATCAAAACGCGAACGACGTCATTACTGGTACGTTCCTTGTGAACCATGTTTATGCTTCTTGCTTATTTGATACTGGCGCCGATAAAATTTTTGTGTCGTTAGAATTCGAATCCTTGCTTAAGTGTAAACGCTCTAAGTTGCCAAGATCATTCACTGTCGAAGTCGCTGATGGTAAAACCATCGCTGTCGATTCCGTTATCTCCAATTGTTCTTTGATTCTTAACGATCATACGTTCTCAATCAACCTCATACCTATGCAAATGGGTAGTTTCGACGTCATAGTAGGTATGGAATGGCTTAGGCGAGTTCGTGCTGAAGTGGTCTGTTCCGAGAAGTTTATTCGTCTACCTCTTCCAAACGGTGATTCCCTACACGTCTATGGTGAAAAACCTTCTCAAGGTCTTAAGCTTATGTCGTGTATCCAAGCGAACAAATGCTTGCGCAAGGGTACCTTCGCCTTTCTCGCCCACATTGTGGAAAAGAAGGACAAAGGCCCAAGCATAAGCGACGTTCCCGTCGTACGTGATGTAACAACCCTCATTAAAAATTACTATTTCTTATGATTTATTGTCCATTAGGAAACCCTAATTGAGACCCCCAAGTGATTCTGTATAAACCCTAAAATTTTCAGAATAATCAGAATCAGGATCAGGGCCCCTAAAACTCAGGGGGGGGGGGGTATTCCCTATTTACGATTATCCACATAACTTGTTGTCAAAATCGAATTTTAAAAATCCGCTGACTCATCTGAGCTACAAACACACGGGGCTGCCCTATAATAGGGTGGTGCCCCTCGCGTCACGCGACGCCCCCAACGTGACCCCTCGCGTCACGCGAGGGGGTCAAATTTTCAGTATAAATAGAGGGGTGTGGGACTTACATTTTGGAGTTGGAACGACGTTAAAACTCAATTCGTACACTGAGTTATAGTCTGTTTACTACAAAACACACACACAGCACAAAACGCTGCCGCAATATAGGGTAATAACTCGATCGCTGATACGATTTAATGTCCGATCGATAGAAATCAATCCAATGGATGTTTAAGCGCTGCTCAAACTTGGGTTATACTTTGTCATTCCTCGTGAATTCGATGGATGTTTAAGTATTGCACTTTGTCATTCGTTATGAAGGTTTCGATCTCGTGAGTTATCGTAAATGCTGTATTAGTTACTGACCTAGTTTGTGTGCATTGATATTTTAATTAGGTTACAAGGCTAATCAGTAGGCTTAAACTCTGCCCGTATTAAATCTGCAATGTGAGTTATTCTCTTTTAGCAAAAGTATTTTACAATACTCCATTTTCAAAAGTTATAATTACAGGGATTAAGTCGTGGTTATCTTGAATCACTGGCTAGTGGGGTATTGTGCACATTACTAATTTCTCACAGGTTAGGCTAATAAATCCTAACAGTGATAAACGTCACTACTTGGGGAAAGACCCAATAGTGGTATGACCATCGTCACCAGGTGACACGGCGCCAGATAAAAATGAGATAGAAGCCATTGTAATCGCTCTTATGCTATAATTTATAACCATGTGTCGTTTTATCAAATTTGAATAACTCGCCAGCATTTCCCCTCTGATAAAATATTTTTAAAACATGTTTCAGGCGACCTGCTGTAAATCAAGGAAACGTGCTATGGAGCACTAAAAAGCTTGAAGAGGTGGCTCAGTTAAAATGAATAAACATGTTTTATAAATCAGGGAATTTACTTGTGAAATTCCTCTACTGTAAATTACGGGGTTTATCCCGCATTATGAAATAAAATAATCGGACATTTCAAGTTTTAAAAAGATCCTGTGAAAATCTTCCGCTATCACATAAAATAAATACCACGGGTTCCTGTCCCGCGGCTCCTGATCGGGTCAAACCGGGGCTGGGGCCGTGACAGAAAAAGGTGGTATCAGAGCTACTAATTGAGCCACTGATCGAGCCACTGATTTAAGCCTATTAAGTATTTATGAAATACTTAATTTTCCTGATTGCCATTTTGTGATTATGTGTTTTATTAACCGACTACTTGTTAGTTACAGTATGGGTAAACAAAGACTCTCGGACATCTATCGTCAATTAGATAGTGTACCAAAAGATAAGGGATCCTCATCCCAATCAAATTCCTCAAGATACTCAGTAGATACTGAGGAGGGAATATTTGTTCGTAAGGCACAATATGAGAAACCACTTTCTCCTAATAAAAGAAGTTTGATTATTAGAAAAAGTCAAGAGAAAATGAGGAAGAAGTCACAACCAAAAGAAGTAACGAATAATAAGGAAACTCAGGAAATAGGTGATAAACCATCATGGGAAGATGAGTTAGATGAAAAATGGACAGATCTTTATATGTTAGCTACTGTAGCAGCAAATGTTAATCTTTAAACTACCAACACCCTGACTCAGTATTAGCACCCATAGTATCCATAAGTCAGAAACTTTAATATTCGAGTGTACTAAAAATAAATATTTTGTTTCAATAAAATGGATTATTAGATATTTGTAATTAATATTAAATTTTCTATTTTTGTGATTCTGTGAAAACTTAACAAAATTTTAACCTAAAATTTGTGTGTTTCTTCATAAATGCTAAACAACATGAATGAATTGTCTGAAGCCCTTGAGAATCTCAATCTATACCCTGTGAAAATAGAAGTTTCTAGAGATTTTACTGGTTACTTGGCCGATGTGGAAAAACCCATGGAATTTCAAGCTCCACCTCCAGAGAAATCAAAATCAAAGAAAAGAAGAAGATTTGTGGGATGGAGGCGTGTTCGCAGAAGGAAACCAGCAACAAGGAGAATTCCCAAGATAGAAAATCGCATGGACAAAGGAAAGGGGATCGAGATTGGGGAAAGTTCTAGACAGGCAGGAATAGAAATTGGAGAAAATTCTAAACAAGAAATTGGAGAAAGCTCCCAGCAAACCAAGGAAATGACATTGCAGGAAGAGCTAGATTTCATACTAGCAAGTTGTGATACCATTAAGCCTATCAATGAAACCATTTTCACTTATCCTGCTGAAACCCAACTTCCAATAAACCTGGAACCAGCCATCCCAGAACCTCTGATCCATACCCAACCTTTAGGAAACATGGACGAGTGGTGGACCAACGATTGGCAATTTCAAAACCTTCTAAATAATCCTTATACTTTCTTCCCTCAATTTGACCCAGAACCTGCACCAAACCCGCCGATGAGCAATGAAAACTTGGCAGAACTCCGCTATTTTGGCGAGGAGCTAATGGATGCAGGAAATCGAATCCGGGAGGTACGAGAACAGATCTCCTGGAAATATGACGAGAGGGAGCGTCGTTTCTGAAAACGACAACTGATGGGATAATATGGAATAGTAGAAGCATATGTTAATAATAATAATAATAATATAATAATCAAAATTAAACGTAACAATAAAACTCATGTAAGATAATCAGTGTGTACGGAAGCATATTATAATATATAAAAATAGAAGTCGAGAAATTGACAATTTTGGCTATATATTTGTTTATGTGATTATGTACGATTGTTTGTTATATTTGGTTGTTTCTTATTTTATACTAATCACTTATATATATAAATTAATCACCAGATGGCACATGCTGGTAATGAACCTGATAATGAAGTGAATCAATCTGAGCATATCAATGAAGATCAATTTCTAAATAGGCAAGATATCGAGAATATCGTTGCTCAAGGGATAGCCAATGCTATTCCAGCAATACTTGCTGCTGCTAGAAATCCAATTGAACCTCAACAAATTATTCCTAGCAAATGCACACAAGGTGATAATTTTAGTAATAGTGTAAACGGAGGCGGTAACCATACTAATAACAACAACGATGGAATGCAAGCTCCACTCCTTAAGAAAATGAAAGCTGCAACACCTGGTTGCACTTACAAGGAGTTTCTTGCCTGTAAACTGGCTGAGTTTGCAGGTAACGAAGGGGCGACTGCTCTACTACGTTGGATAGAGAAAACCGAGGCAGTCATTACAATAAGTAAATGTGCCGAGGAAGACAAAGTGATGTACGCGTCACATCTGTTTATAGAAGGGGCGCTAGAATGGTGGAATACAGTACTTCAAGCCAAAGGAAGAAACATGGCTTATGCCATGAATTGGGAAGAATTTAAAAGTCTGATAGAAAGAAAATTCTGTCCCGAATATGAAAAGGAACAAATGGAAAATAAGTTCCTGAACCACCGAATGGTGGATGTAGACTGTCGAGGGTATACTTCGACATTCTTCGAATATGCGAGAGTAGTACCAACCCTGGCTTCGCCAGAACCGGTGCTTATTTCCCGCTATATTTGGGAATTAATTGGTGAAATTCGTGACATTGTCAAAGCTGCGAGACCACGTACAATTGAGGATGCTGTGGAATTAGCTAATACCTTAACAGACGGGCTGATACGCACAAGAGAAGAAACCCGGAAGAAGGATGTAGCCCAAAAGATTACCCAGGGATTCCGTATGGGTAATCATAGCAATTTCAAGAGAAAAGGAACTGGGCAATCTTCTACTGGCCCATTTTGCAACACCTGCAAAAGGAAGCATTTTGGAAGATGCAAAGGATATTGCAATTTTTGCAAAATTCCAGGACATCAAGAAGAAGAAAGCAACAGTTTGCTACAACTGCGAAGAAGCTGGACATTATAGGCCAGACTGCCCAAAATTAGTCAAACCAGCTGATAACAAAGCTAAACCTGCAGAAGGGGCTACCAAGAAGAACGTAAGAGCCTTCCAGTTGACTACTCAGGAAGCAGAATTAATTCCGGACGTGATAGCTGGTACGTTCTTAGTTCACAACGTCTATGCAAAAGTATTATTTGACTCTGGTGCAAACCAAAGTTTTATAAATACTTCATTCTGTCAATTTACCTTTAACCAACCTTAGGCAGATTTTTACAGTCGAAATGGAAAATGGAAATTATGTTAAAATAAATAAGGTTTTGCGAGAAGGAAAGATAGAACTTTTAGGTCATAAATTGCCCAAAATTAGTCAAACCAGCTGATAACAAAGCTAAACCTGCAGAAGGGGCTACCAAGAAGAACGTAAGAGCCTTCCAGTTGACTACTCAGGAAGCAGAATTAATTCCGGACGTGATAGCTGGTACGTTCTTAGTTCACAACGTCTATGCAAAAGTATTATTTGACTCTGGTGCAAACCAAAGTTTTATAAATACTTCATTCTGTCAATTTACCTTTAACCAACCTTAGGCAGATTTTTACAGTCGAAATGGAAAATGGAAATTATGTTAAAATAAATAAGGTTTTGCGAGAAGGAAAGATAGAACTTTTAGGTCATAAATTTTCTGCAAACCTATTACCCATGAATCTAGCTGGATTCGATGTTGTATTAGGAATGGATTGGTTGGTAGCCAATCATGCTCGAATTCTTTGTGATAAGAATTCCATAGAAATTCATACACCCGCAGGAAAATTAGTGGAGATTACAGGAGATAAGCCACTGAAACCAATGAAGTTCATATCAGTAATGAAAATTGCTAATTATGAACGAAAACAAGGAATAGTGTATATGATTTCAGTAATCATTAACACTAAGGGTAAGGAACTCAAAAAAATTCCGGTAGTATCAGAATATCCGGATGTCTTTCCGGAAGAACTACCTGGATTACCACCCAACAGGTGACGTGATCGTGTCGTCCCGATCAGTCAAAAACCAAATTAAACCTAGGTAGCTAGGGTAAGTCGGGTATCGTATCCATGAAGAGCAGGTGGTCAATATCGCACGACCCGTTCGATTAGTTAGACTATTTACAAATAATATACAAAGTGATTATGAAGATTGCTATTATTTGTTTGGTTTTTAAAATAAATCGGAATGAACCGACAAGTTGATGTTATCGAAATCAATTGAATATTAACTAAAATTGTAAACTAAACTAAAAAGTTGAAACAAGAAATTAGAATACGGATCACACCCGGTTCGATAATTGCAAGACCTAGGGTTCCTACATGTTTTAACTTGATTCAATTGCATATAGTGATTAACGGATTACTATCACGAAGCTTAGGTGCCAATTGTTATCAACGTCATAGACAACGGACCGTAATGCACTTCGTTGCCTCGGACATGTAAATCCTAACCTACGATAAGGCATAAGTGCACAAATTCATTTCGCAAAGTCATAACTTTATCATCGTTCGACAATTCACAAATTCAATTCAAATGCACGACAATTATCAAAACTTTCAAATACTAAACAATTTGTCACAAAACCAAATTAAAATACAAATGTATAAACCCTAGAAATCTTACAACATCTACACCGGGGTGAAACCGAAGAGACTAGCCGCTCATGGTTGGATGGACGCGATCACCGGGCAATGAACACGAGCACGGAGCCATGACCTTGAGTCTTGAGGAATGGTGGAAGTTAGGGTTTGAATGATGATGATGTTAGGTGTGGTTAGAGATGAAAGAGATGTGTTAGATAGTCTTTTCTTTTAAAAAAAATGGGATTTGAAGGAATAATAAAGTGTAACTCCCCTTTTTCCAAAATTGATTTTTCTCTAAAAAAATCCCGTTTTTACTAATCAGCTGGTGTGCAGCAGATAATGCGTCGATTTCTGGACTTTCAAAACCTTATAATTTGATTCGTCTCGTCGAGCTACCCCAAATGCATATATTATAAGCCCCGAAACTCATTTTCTAGCTCAAGATAAGCCAAAATGAAGTTTGAATTGTTTCTAGCGCATAGTTCAGCTCAGTTTTGCCTCTTTTTGCGTTTTCTTCAATTATGTTCTCTCTAGTATCCACCCAAAGCTTCAGTAAATCTCCAAAATGCACCTTAAACCCGTCAATGCCTGCAAAACACAAACCATATCAAAGTAGTGTATTCTAGAAAGTAACTTCGTGTAATTAACCGAAATTAAAACCATTAAGCTATGGAATTTTACCAACCCATCAACAGGGAAGTTGAATTTAGAATTCATCTCATTCCTGGAACTACACCGATAGCCAAGGCACCTTATCGGTTAGCACCCATCGAAATGTTAGAATTGAAAAAGCAATTAGATGAATTACTAAGCAAAGGATTCATACAACCTAGTTCATCCCCGTGGGGAGCTCCAGTGTTGTTCGTGAAGAAGAAAGATGGTTCGATGCGAATGTGTATCGATTATAGGGAATTGAATAAGGTTACAATTAAGAATCGATATCCATTACCTAGGATTGATGATCTTGTTGATCAATTGCAAGGAACTAGATATTTTTCTAAGATTGACTTGCGCTCCGGATATCATCAATTGAAGGTATAGGAAGAAGACATACCTAAAACTGCTTCCAGAACTAGGTATGGTCATTATGAGTTTATAGTCATGCCCTTTGGGTTAACAAATGCTCCGGCAGCATTTATGGACATGATAAATAGAATCTGTAAACCATACTTGGATAAATTTGTAATAGTCTTTATCGACGATATACTTATTTATTCCAAAAGTCAGGAGGAACATTGTGAGCACCTGCATGTACTCTTGACCTTGTTAAGAAAGGAAAAGCTTTACGCCAAATTCTCAAAGTGTGAATTTTGGCTATAGGAGGTACAATTTTTAGGTCACATGGTGAATCATGAAGGCATTCACGTAGATCCTGCTAAGATTGAAGCAATCACCAAATGGAAGGTTCCGCAATCAGCAATGGAAATTAGAAGTTTTATAGGGTTAGCCGGATATTATAGACGGTTTATTAAGGATTTTTCCAAGATAGTTGTACCATTAACTAAGTTAACCTGTAAAGCAGTTAAGTTTGAATGGGGACCTAAGCAGGAAGAGGCTTTTAGAGTTTTAAAGCAAAAGCTAACAAACTCTCCAATTATAGCCTTACTAGAAGGAATAGAAGATTTTGAAGTATACTGTGATGCTTCAAAACTAGGATTTGGATGTGTGTTAATGCAGCGCAAGAAGGTAATTGCGTATGCTTCAAGGCAATTGAAAAAGCACGAGGAAAATTATACGACTCATGATTTAGAGTTAGGAGCCATAATTTTTGCCCTTAAAATTTGGAGGCGTTATCTGTACGGAAGTAAATTTATTGTCTATACAGACCATAAGAGCTTAAGATATATATTTGGGCAAAAAGAATTAAATATGAGGCAAAGGAGATGGATGGAAATCCTAAGTGATTACGACTGTGATATTCAATATCACGAAGGAAAAGCAAACGTAGTTGCTGATGCCTTAAGTCGTAAGTATCATGAAAAGCAAAAACGAGTTCGTGCTCTTAGATTAAATCTACAGTTAGATTTAATGGAGCAACTGAAGAACATTCAAGAAACAGCAATCAAGGACGAGGCTGAAGAAATGAAAGGAAGAATAAAAGAATTAGAACAAGGAAGTGATGGAATTTGGAGATTCCACAAGAAAAGAATTTGGGTACCTAAACAGGGAGAATTAAGAAATAAGATTCTAGAAGAAGCCCATAAATCTAGGTATACCATGCATCCTGGTAACAATAAAATGTACCAAGATTTAAGAAATAACTTCTGGTGGATAGGAATGAAAAAGGACATAGCTAGATATATTTCTAAGTGTCTTACTTGTTCACAAGTTAAGGCAGAACGCCAGAAACCTTCAGGTCTACTACAACAACTAGAAATGCCTATATGGAAATGGGAACTCATAACAATGGATTTTGTTACTAAGTTACCCAAAACCAGAAAAGGTAATGATGCGATTTGGGTAATTGTGGATCGGTTAACCAAATCAGCTCATTTTCTACCCATGAAGGAAACCTTTAGCATGGAAAGGTTAGCCAAGTTGTATGTAGATGAAGTCGTATCCTTACATGGAGTCCCACTCTCCATTGTATCGGATACGGATAGTCGTTTCACTTCGCATTTCTGGACAAGTTTTCAAGAAGCAATGGGAACCCGACTAAATCTAAGTACTGCATATCATCCCCAGACAGACGGACAAAGTGAAAGGACGATCCAAACTCTGGAAGACATGCTTAGGGCATGTGTGATAGATTTTGGTGGAAATTGGGATGATCACCTACCTTTAATTGAATTCTCCTATAGCAATAGTTATCATTCAAGCATCGAAGCTGCCCCGTTCGAAGCACTATATGGACGAAAGTGCAGAACTCCAGTCTGTTGGGCAGAAATAGGAGAAAGTCAATTATCAGGTCCTGAAATAGTACAAGAAACTACCGACAAGATTACTCAAATCAAGGAAAGACTAAAGACGGCTCGAGATCGCCAGAAAAGCTATGCAGACAATCGACGCAAGCCATTAGAATTCCAAGTTGGAGACAGAGTACTGTTGAAAGTTTCTCCTTGGAAAGGAGTAGTTCGATTCGGTAAGAAAGGAAAACTAAGTCCACGATATGTAGGACCATTTCCAGTTATCCAACGAATAGGACCAGTTGCTTATCGTTTACAACTACCAGAAGAACTAGCCGGAATACATGATGTGTTTCATGTATCCAACCTCAAGAAATGTCTATCTGACGAATCTCTGGTAGTGCCTCTTCAAGATGTAGAGGTAAATGAGAAGCTAAAATTTATGGAGAAACCACTGCCGATAGAAGACCGAAAGATTAAGTTTCTCAAGCATAAGCGACTAGTGCTAGTCAAAGTTAAATGGGATTCCAAAAGAGGACCCGAATACACTTGGGAGTTAGAATCGGAAATGAAGCAAAAGTATCCTCACTTATTCCAGTAAATCTCGAGGATGAGATTCTTATTAAGGTGGGGAGGATGTAACAACCCTCATTAAAAATTACTATTTCTTATGATTTATTGTCCATTAGGAAACCCTAATTGAGACCCCCAAGTGATTCTGTATAAACCCTAAAATTTTCAGAATAATCAGAATCAGGATCAGGGCCCTTAAAACTCGGGGGGGGGGGGGGTATTCCCTATTTATGATTATCCACATAACTTGTTGTCAAAATCGAATTTTAAAAATCCGCTGACTCATCTGAGCTACAAACAAACGGGGCTACCCTATAATAGGGTGGTGCCCCTTGCGTCACGCGACACCCCCAACGTGACCCCTCGCGTCACGCGAGGGGGTCAAATTTTCAGTATAAATAGTGGGGTGTGGAACTTGCATTTTGGAGTTGGAACGACGTTAAAACTCAATTCGTACACTGAGTTATAGTCTGTTTACTACAAAACACACACACAACACGAAACGCTGCCGCAATACAGGGTAATAACTCGATCGCTGATACGATTTAATGTCCGATCGATAGAAATCAATCCAATGGATGTTTAAGTGCTGCTCAAACTTGGGTTATACTTTGTCATTCGTCGTGAATTCTATGGATGTTTAAGTATTGCACTTTGTCATTCATTGTGAAGGTTTCGATCTCATGAGTTATCGTAAATGTTGTATTAGTTACTGACCTAGTTTGTGTGCATTGATATTTTAATTAGGTTACAAGGCTAATCAGTAGGCTTAAAATCTGCCCGTATTAAATCTGCAATGTGAGTTATTCTCTTTTAGCAAAAGTATTTTACAATACTCCATTTTCAAAAGTTATAATTACAGGGATTAAGTCGTGGTTATCTTGAATCACTGGCTAGTGGGGTATTGTGCACATTACTAATTTCTCACGGGTTAGGCTAATAAATCCTAACAGTGATAAACGTCACTACTTGGGGAAAGACCCAATAGTGGTATGACCATCGTCACTAGGTGACACGGCGCCAGATAAAAATGAGATAGAAGCCATTGTAATCGCTCTTATGCTGTAATTTATAACCATGTGTCGTTTTATCAAATTTGAATAACTCGCCAACAGTTCCCCGCTGATAAAATATTTTTAAAACATGTTTCAGGCGACCTGCTGTAAATCAAGGAAACGTGCTACGGAGCACTAACAAGCTTGAAGAGGTGGCTCAATTAAAATGAATAAACATGTTTTATAAATCAAGGAATTTACTTGTGAAATTCCTCTACTGTAAATTACGAGGTTTATCCCGCATTATGTAATAAAATAATCAGGTATTTCAAGTTTTAAAAAGATCCTGTGAAAATCTTCCGCTGTCACATAAAATAAATACCACGGGTTCCTGTCCCGCGGCTCCTAACCGGGTCAAACCGGGGCTGGGGCCGTGACACGTGATTTCCCTGATGTGTTTCCCGACGATCTTCCTGGTCCGCCTCCTGCCCGTTCTGTCGATTTTCGTATCGATTTAGTGCCTGGTGCAACGCCTGTCGCTAAATCTCCTTACCGTTTAGCACCCTCTGAGATGCAAGAGCTCTCGAATCAACTCCAAGAGCTTCTTGATAAAGGCTTTACACGCCCTAGTACTTCTCTTTAGGGTGCTCCCGTTTTGTTCGTCAAAAAGAAAGATGGGTCATTCCGTATGTGTATCGACAATCGTGAGCTCAACAAGCTTACTGTGAAGAACCGATACCCTCTTCCGCGCATTTATGACCTCTTTGATCAATTGCAAGGCGCGACCTGTTTCTTAAAGATCGATCTTCGTTCTGGGTATCATCAACTTCGAGTCCTCGAAGACGATATACCTAAAACCGCCTTTCGTACGCGTTATGGTCCCTACGAGTTCGTGGTCATGCCCTTTGGCTTGACCAACACACCTGTTGTTTTCATGGATTTGATGAACCGCGTGTGCAAAGCATACTTGGACCGTTTCGTGATCGTCTTCATTGACGATATCCTTATCTACTCTAAGACGCGAGGAGAGCATGAGCGACACTTGCGTCTTATCCTTGAACTTCTTCGTACTGAACGTCTATACACCAAATTCTCCAAGTGCGAATTTTGGTTAAAAGAGGTTCAATTCCTTGGTCATACTGTCAACGAACTTGGTATTCACGTTGACCCCGCTAAAATCGAAGCTGTGAAGAACTGGATCACACCTAAGTCTCCGTCTGAAATTCACTCGTTTCTTGGTCTTGCTGGTTATTATCGTCGTTTTATCTCTAACTTCTCAAATATCGCTGTTCCGTTGACCTCCTTGACTCAAAAAGATAAACCTTTTGTTTGGGGTCCCGAACAGGAGGAATCTTTTCAAACACTCAAGGAGATGCTTTGTAATGCTCCTATCCTCACGCTTCCTGATGGTAACGACGACTTCGTCGTATATTGCGATGCTTCACGCCTTGGTCTTGGTTGAGTGCTTATGCAATGAGACAAGGTCATCGCTTATGCGTCGAGGCAACTCAAAATACATGAGAAAAACTATACTACTCACGATCTTGAACTTGGCGCAGTTGTTTTTGCGTTGAAGATTTGGCGACACTACCTTTATGGTACTAAGTGTGTGGTCTTCACCGACCATAGGAGCCTTCAACACATCTTCGACCAAAAGGAACTGAACATGCGTCAACGTCGTTGGGTGGAAGTATTAAACGACTACGACTGCGAAATCAAATACCATCCAGGTAAAGCGATTGTAGTAGCCGACGCCCTTAGTAGTAAAACTCATGTGAAGGGTATTCATTGTCTCCAACTCGTTAACGATCTTCAAAACCGTATTCGTGAAGCTCAATACGCCTCCATTAACGAAGGTAGTCTCTCTGTTGAGATACGAGGTGCTAAGGAACATGAGCTCGTGTCTAAATTCGATGGTATTTTATACTATCTCAATCGTATCTGGATCCCTAATCGTGAAAACCTCTGAGACTTTCTTATGAATGAGGCACACAAAACAAGGTATTTTGTTCATCCTGGTGCTGACAAGATGTACCATGATATGCGTACGTCATATTGGTGGCCTGGGATGAAGAGGGATATTGCCTCCTACGTTGCAAAATGTCTCACTTATTCGAAGGTAAAAGCCGAACATCAACGTCCCTCTGGCTTACTCGAACAACCAGAGATTCCTATATGGAAATGGGAGAGCATTGCCATGGACTTTATCACTAAACTTCCTCGTACTTCTGTAACACCCCGAAAACGGGTTTGGTAATTAAACCCCGTTAATACTAAAGACGGGGAAAGTACCGTTAGTGGTAAAAGTAAACCTGCAAGTATTAGGAATTAATTGAATAATCCTAATATTTATTTAAAGTAAATAAGAGCTTTCAAGAAAATAGGATGATAAAAGGCCCGATTTAACGGGACTTAAAGTAAAACGGGTTACGGTTTCCCGAACCTACTAAGCTAACTAGGAATAATTCTAACCTAGTTAGAAAGTGACTTATGAGTGGGTTAAAACACTTAAATTATGAACTAAGGAAAATAGAGGGGCTAAACTTGTTAAACTTGAAACTTGTTTTATTAAAAACAAGAATTAAAACAAACCAAACACCCACTTTAGGGGTGTCTGGTCGAACAAGAACACAGGGGCGACACAAGCTCCCCACCAAGCCCTAGTGCATGCCAAACTTGATCAAATTAAGGGTTCAAATCAGCTCCAAATCGAATTTCAAGCACAAATTCGTGAACACCTAGTTGAAAGGATCACAAGGTATGTAAAATTGTGATGTTTTGATCCATCTTAAATTCTAGGTTATTTGTAAGAAACTGAAATTGAGCTTGATTGTGTCATGCATGAGTGAATCTTGAAGTAATATGATGTCTAGGAGTAAACCCTAGTCAATAACATGTTAGATTGTTGGATAATCTATGAAATCCATAATGATCCATTGAAAAGTTAAGTGGGTTTTATGTTAATATGATGAACACTCATATTAGAATGTAAGATTGATGAATATTGAGGTTATGATATAAGTTCTTGATGTAGTTCATGAACACTAGACTTAGAGGTTTGAATGTGTTGATGCAAATCTTGGTAAAGATAACTAGTTATGAACTAGTTAGTAAATAAGTAATATTATGCACATTAGGTGTTTGTTAAAATGCCCGAATGAATGTTGACATAATGAAATTATGAAAGAAACGCGTAATTGGCTAACTCGACTAACTACGTGTAATATGGAATAATATGGGTTCTAAACGTAATGTTGATTGAACTTATTGTGTGTATAATATGATTGAAGTTAGTTGACTATCGAAAGTCAAATAAACCAACATTGAAGTCGAAAAGTAGTTTCGACATACAATCCGTAGGACGAAATAGCCATAATAATGATGACTAATCTAACCGTCTTACGAAACATGATGATAGTTTGACTCTTGACAGGCTAGAAGGAGACTTGGGCAAGGAACAGGTCAAACGGTTCGTGTATGGGAAAAAGAGCATAACTGGATGCAAGGTAAGCGACGCTTACATCCTTTTTGTAGAATATGCATTATTTTGTAAACTACAACTGCAATTAGTGTAATATCCGAATTAAGGGTTCCGACGCTATTAACATGAGTCGGAACAAACATAAATGATGAAATTTATGTGTTATGGGGAAAAGAGGCGAAACGGTAATTTAGTCATGTAATGACTAATAACTAAGGAGTTTTCGTTAAGATCATTTTAGAATGTAACTAATAACAAGAAGATGAGTAAAAATGGAAATTTAGTCAAGTATCGACTAAAGTAAATCGTAGTTAAAAAGGAGCACTTGTAGCATAAACCGAATGGGTAAAAATACAAGAAAGACTTTAAGAGAAAAAGGGGTCTAGTGGCAAAAAAATCTGAAATGGGTCGGATGAACAAATTGGTAATTAATAACCATGTTTTGCTACTCACGAAAATACTTGGTCTTATAGTCCAAACGAGTCGAATGGTGGTGATAACACCATTTGATAATATCGACTAATGTGGTTGTCAAGTCTTATGTTAACAGGACCGATTAGCAAATCGGATAATTGCGTCACCATTGATGGTGTGATAATGAAAACGAGGTATAAATCGGGTCTACTTGTGATCCGGGCCAGGTACGCATAATTATGTTGTAGTTAAAAGTGCTATTTTGGTCAAATAATTTGAGAGAGAGTCCTTCGTCATAAAAGGACTAAAATCGACCAAAACGCCCTTGTAGGCTAAATGGGACAAACAACCCTTAAAGGTTGTTTGGAAACAAGTTTTATGATTAAGTAAATACTTAGATTAAGTATAGAGGTTGAAAGAGGTATTATATTAGTCAAACGGTACTATTTGAGTTTTTGCCGTAAAATAATGATTCGAGAGGTAAAATTTGGTTTATATAGATCACCACATCAAACCGCCATAAACACAATTGTGGTGGGAGATTATAGGATAAGAAATGTGGTGATGAAATACTAGAAACAATCGAGAGCGATTTTAGGCTCGAAAATGCTTAAATACCCTTAACGGGTCAAAATAAGCATACGAGCGAAAACGGGTTTAAATTGTGAAATAAACTTGTGATTAGAACCTAAAATGGTAGTTAATAACAATTTGAAGAAGTGTAGGTGATGTAGGAATCAAAAAAATATGTTCGTTTGATAAAATGCATAAACGGGTCAAAATTTGGTAAAAGGGCGATAAGCCGAAGACTTAAAAGTCTGAAATTTTATTATGAAGGTTGTTGGATTTTAACTCCATAATATGGAGAACTAAATTACGGACGCGTAGGAAAAAGAATCGGGTAAAACGGATCAATAACGAAGAAGTTATGGCCGTTTCCGTGAAATCAGATCGTGCAGGGAATATGCAGCAACTGATAAGCAACATTCTGCTGAAAAGGGGGCCTAGCGTCACGCGACGCCCCTTGGCGTCACGCGACGCCCCCAAACTCGGAAAAATGTAATTTTTGTCATATTTAACCCCTGTACTTGTTTGAACTTCATATTTAACCCCTGTACTTGTTTGAACTTCATATTTGACTATCAAAACTAACTTTTAAGTTGGTTTTGATCATAGGTGATTGCCATGAGTGCCCGGATGAAGATCAAGTGACGAGCAAGAACCGAACACGATCACGAAATAAGCTTCCGCACTATGTATCGTTATTATGTTAAATGACGAAAGTCGTTTCATTGTTTCTTTTAAGTGACGAACTTAATTACATTATGTTCTAAACTTTTAAATTGTAAAAGGTTTTAGTAAACCCGTTTTTCCGATGGATATGTAATCTTAATTACATGATTGTTTTCGTAAATAATACGCTAAACCTTGATTTATAAGAACGGGTGTTACAACTTCTTCTGGTCATGACAGTATTTGGGTGATCGTTGACCGATTGACCAAATCAGCTCATTTTCTTCCCATTCGTGAAGATTTCAAAGTCGAGAAATTGGCTAGAATCTACACTAATGAGATCATTTGTCGTCATGGTAACCCCATTGACATCATTTCCGATCGTGACGCTCATTTTACGTCTCGTCTTTGGCAAACCTTTCAATCTGCTATGGGTATTGTTCTTAACCTTAGCACCGCCTTTTATCCTCAGACAGACGGTCAAACCGAGAGTACTATCCAAACATTGGAGGATATGCTTCGTTCATGCGTAATAGATTTTGGTGGCAACTGGGATTCACACTTGCCTTTGATCGAATTCTCGTACAATAACAGCTATCATGCGAGTATTCAAATGGCACCTTTCGAGGCATTGTATGGTCGCAAGTGCCGTTTGCCTATTAGTTGGCACGAGATTGGTGAATCTCACTTCACTGGTCCCGAGCTTATACAAGAAGCATCGGATAAGATTTTACAGGTTCGAGACAACTTACTGAAAGCCAGGAGCCGACAAAAGAGTTACACTGACAAGCGTCGCAAAGCCTTGAAATTCAAGACAGGTGACGTAGTACTCCTCAAGATATCCCTTTGGAAGGGTGTGGTTCGATTTGGTAAGAAAGGGAAACTCGCACCTCGCTACGTTGGTCCTTTCAAGATCCTCGAAAGGATTGGCAAGGTTGCGTATAGACTGGACCTACCTGAAGAACTCAACAATGTACATCCTGTTTTCCACGTGTCAAACATAAAGAAGTGTCTAGCTGACGAAGGGCTTCAAGTTCCACTCGAGGACCTTCAAATCAACGAAACCTTGCACTTTGTGGAAAAACCCGTCGAAATCGTGGATCAAGGAGTCAAGTTATTGAGGCGCAGTAAAATTCCTATCGTCAAGGTTCGATGGGAAGGTAAACGTGGCGCTGAATTCACTTGGGAACTCAAGAGTCACATGAAGACGAAGTATCCGCATCTTTTCCCTACATCTTCCTAAATTTTGGGACGAAATTCCCTAAAGGAGGGGAGACTGTAACGCCCTGCTTATTTGCACTTTCCATTTATAGCAAGTCTTGTTCGTGTTTTTATTTTTGGAAGTCTTGTGTTCTTGTAATCGTTCTTTCCTTGTAATCGTTGTAAAATCCGAGACTTGGATCATAAAAAAAACTCGTATTTTGTTAATTACATGTTATACATACTTTATACAGGCTCATACATTCAATTTCGTGAAACAATTGATGCTTATTCGCGATTCTTGGAAACTATGTGCTAAACTTGTAAATACGTGAAACTTATGCATAAAACCTATTACGAACGTATACGATACTTAAATACGACCTTCATACGCGTAATTATACTTGGTATATGTTCCTCATACTTGAATTTATCTCAAACTATGTTTTTGTGGCAATTATAGTCCCTAAAAGGCCTTAAAACCCTAAAACCCTAAAAGGCCTTAAAACCCTAAAAGGCCTTAACATGTTACAGGTTGACGATGATGATGCTATGAAATGAAGTAGCAATGATGCCTAGATACACATTTAGACGTCTTAGGTTTAAAATGTTGTATCAATTTTGTTATGTTGTTTATGTACTTTCATTGAACTTGTTGTTATTTGAGATTTCTATGTAATATTAACAATTGATGTTTTGGAATGAAAATGGTTAACTTAAATATTGTCATAAATAGCGTTATGAAGTCTCTTGCAATCTATTTCGTCTCATCCCGATGATTCCGCCATCGGTTAGGGTGTGACAGATTGGTATCAGAGCCATAACTATAGGGAATTAGGTAGAATTTCCATGTCCGACCTAGTCTATAGTAGGAACCATATTTTTGACCATTCTTGTTATATGCTTAAAATGTTATTCTTCCTACTTTGCTTTCTTCTCTTCTTTTTGGTCTTAATATTTACATAATGTCTTTCCTAAGACATTTTACACAATACACATGAAGACTTGAAGACAGTCTTATACAAAAGAGACGAGTTTACCAAAATAGGCGTGAAACCCACAATTTGGTAACGACTCTCATTCCGCTTATTCTTATTTTGCACGAAATTTCGCCATTTAGCTAGGAATGAAATCCACATCTAAATGGTAAATTTCCAATTCAAACTCTAGTGGACCCTCGTCAAAGTGTCGAAATTATATTTTGACCCGACGAGCACCCACAACATTAGGGTACGAAATCGTCAAGTTAGGGGTGAAACCCGCACCTTGTCGATTAAGTCCCACCCCTCGATTTTCGATCTCACCAAAGTTTTGATTGTTTCAATCGATTAGAGACGTGTAGTAACAGGAAGGGTAAGATACCGTTAATCGCTTCTCAACGAGAGTATCTTACCTATAGGCCAAAGCACGTTTCTCTAATTCGAAAGGACTTTCAATTCACTTTGGAATAGTCGACGTTTCTCTACCCGAAACAATCCTATGTTTTATAAGCCTCTCTTTTATGTGATTCAATTTATATGTGATTTTATACTTGCTACCTCGTTCGTTTCAAAACCGTTACACAATTCGCACGTCTCGCGCAATCAAAAACAATAATAATCCTCATGAACAAACTAAATTTATACTCTTTTTACGCAATCATACGTGTTTATACTTGTCGAATACATGTTGAATTCACGATGATTAAGTGAACCATACGTGATACATCATACTAGCAAACTTACACTTGCATCTTGCTTTAAAAATTTATGATCAAGTCTCATCCTTTCCTTTTCTTTCAAACTTCTAGATGGCATCTCCAAGCTCATCAAAGAAGACGAAGTCAAAGAAAGGTACCAACAGTGAGTCCATCTCCAAGCAAGAGCTAGTTGGGCTCATTGCTGAGCAAACAGCCGACCAAATGGCTCGAGTTATACCCGATATCGTTAGCCGCATTCAAACTAATCCTGATTCACCTCATGGCTCTATGGACTCCTAGGTGGAAAAGCCTAAGACACCTTTTCTCTTCAAACAATTCATGGCTTGCAGACCATTGGAATTTGCTGGAAAAGATGGTGCTACCGCACTACTCTCGTGGTTTGATGCCATGGAGATCACCTTTCGTTAGAGTGGTTTTCCTGACGACCTACACACCCAAAAAGCCATAGGGGTGTTCCGATCAAGAGCCCTTGATTGGTGGACCAATGAACGGGGCACAGGAGGTGAGGACGCTGTCACACCCCCAAAATACCACATGCGGAATTACCGCGGTGCGTGTGACGTACCAGGATCTAGCCACCAATCACATTGAACTCATAGTTATATTTAAATAAAGATTTCATTTATTACATAAAATGTTACAACGTTACATTATAATTCACAGTGTACAGCGGAAGCATAAATCATTCGTTAAGTGTTTATAAACCACATGTAAAAGTCATTAGTCTTGTTTTGTGTTTCCATGTGTCTCAACCCATGACCACTCCAACTTCCCAGACAGCAAGTTCCAATGATATGCACCTAAAGGCCTGCAAGGCATGTAACAACGAATCAACAACAAAGTTGAGCGAGTTCACAGTTGGTTGTTTAGTTTTACCAGTTCGTTTTGAAAACCATAAGTTGTTTTGTAAACCACGAGTTAACCAGTATCTTGTTTCCCAAACTATACCCATAATCAGTGGGGGCTTTCCCATGTGAACCACTAGACCGTTACCATATCGACAGCTGACGAACAATAAATTGTGCCCTACGTCAATCTCTATCATCATTGACTAAGTGCCCAGATCCATTAGTACACGCCCGTCCGACCGGCACGGTGTGAGGCTTGTCAACCCTAATAGCGCTATTAACTAATGACCCGCTCACCATTGGCCCGGCGATTAAGTCGATATAAAAATGAGGGACTTCATGATAGAGTTTTGTCTAGTAAGTTAATGTTGTCGTCCTTCCTATGGAGGAGCGGAGGTACGTAATCTACCCAAGGAGATTACGCAGGTTCAATGTTGTCGTCCTTCCTATGGAGGAGCGGAGGTACATATTCTACCCAAAGAGAATATGCAGGTTCTATTTAACCTCTTTACCCATTCCCTAACCACCGGGAATCCCATGCCATGTAGAAAGTGTGAACTCACCTTGGTTTGCTCGGCAGATAAGCAAAATGGTCACTTGAGCTATGTGTGGTCAACCACGTCCTAATATGGTTTCCATGCAAGTCAGGTCTAGGTTCAAGTAGTGCACATAAGTTTACACAGAACTAACAAGTCAAGAACACGCAATGATCATGGCATACACATTGAACATGATAAACAATTCAGTTGAACACATAAAGTCCAAAACTTATGCGATCAGGATGTATTGGGCTGATGTAACAGTGTAAGCCCAATAGCATCTTGTGCGATTGGGTAGTTGAAACCCAAACAACTACCCGGCCCAACATGTTGTGCGATCAGCACAACCTTGTGCGATCCACAACATGTTGTGCGATCCAATTAACACCCGGCCCAAACAAATAGAAAGCCCAATCATACATACACAGCCCAAATAATAACAAACGTTGATCTTGTGCGGTCCGGATGGACTTGTGCGATCCAGTTGGGTTGTGCGACTGGGTATTGGGCTTTAAGGCCCAACAACATAATAAAGTCCAAACAGTGTGTGTGGCCCAAGACTTGTGTGATCGGCACTGCCTTGTGCGATCCACACGTCTTGTGCTATCATGCAGTTCTAGGTTGTACTGTGAGTTTTAGACAGTTACACTAAGCTTGTGCGACTGCCTTGTGCGACGAGTCCCTTACACAAAACAGGTTTCGTGTGGTTCATGCAAGCTTGTGCGAATCATGTTTCGTGTGAGTTGTGCGATAGGTTATTTAATTCCCTAAAATCATGCGAATCAGTTACAACAATTTGAACAGTTTCTTGTTTCACAGTTATTCGATCAGTCAACATTAACAGTTTCCAAACCAAGCAATAATCGATCAAACATAGGTTTTTAGCAATCAATCCCTATGAACCCTAAAACAATTCATCATCAACACTTCATGAATATAATCATAACAGCCGATAAATCTTATATTTGGTTCTAGATTAGCAGTAATATCATAAAATCATCAATCTTATATTGATCATTTTCAACATACATGTGAGCCGATTATCAAGAACACTAGATCCTACCATTCAACATTATAATCAATCATGTTAACAGGAACCCTAGATCATCATGCAAGATTATTATAGCACACACATCATTCACGATTATATCAATCACAATATCAAGTATCCTGTAGTAACAAGGTTTATAATAATTTATCAATATCAAGACACTAACCGAAAGGTAGAAAGTGTTGGTTTAGTCGATGCAAAAGCTCCGAATGAAGGAGGGACTGCCGCCGATTCTTCGAAGGGGAGAGAGAACGAATAGGGTTTGGTGTGTGTTATGTGTGATTTGCAACAATGAGAAACAAAACCCTCAACAAGGTTTTTGTGTTCCATTTATTTCGAGTTCAAGGGGAAGTGGGCCAAGAGTTGTGTGAACCAAAGCCCAACGACTTGTGCGATCGGGTTGTTGTTGTGCGATTCGAGTCCTATATATATATATATATATATATATATATATGCATACACACATTCACATAATACAAAAATAACATTTCATTAAGACCTCATATCATGTAAACACATATTGTTCAAACAAGTTACATCGAAGTACAATGAAAGGTTTGGAATACGAGTTGTCACATTATCCCCAAGTTGAAAGAAATTTCGTCCCGAAATTTAGCACGTACTCACTAAGGAAGCTAGTTAAGTTGCATGGTTTTCCTGGGGTGTCACATCCTTCCCCTGTTGGTTTGGAATTTCGTCCCGAAATTCCGCAGTAGCTTCAGCCTCAGTAGTGGTTTCGTTGTTCTCGAACAACTGGGGATACTTGTGTTTCATCTGGTCTTCTCATTCCCAGGTAAACTCTGGGCCACGACGGGAGTTCCAACGAACTCGAACAAGAGGAATTCTGGTACGCTTGAGAATCTTCACAACTCGGTTAGTAATCTCTACTGGTTCCTCAACGAATTGCAATTGGTCGTCGATAGTGAGCTCCTTCAAAGGAACTATGAGGGTCTCATCTGACAGACACTTCTTCAGATTCGACACATGGAAAACGTTGTGAACTCCACTGAGTTCTGTGGGTAGGTTCAGTTTGTAGGCCACTTTGCCTATTTTCTCTATAATTTCGAAAGGTCCAACATATCGCAGGTTAAGTTTGCCACGTTTGCCAAAACGAACCACACCTTTCCAAGGTGAGACTTTGAGTAGCACTCAATCCCCAACCTGGAACTCGAGTGGTTTCCTGCGCTTGTCAGCGTAGCTTTTCTGACGGTCACGAGCTGCCGCCATGTGTTGCCGTATCTGAGCAATCTTCTCAGTTGTGTCTACCACAAGTTCTGGGCCAGTGATTTGGCTGTCGCCAACTTCTGCCCAACAGAGAGGTGATCGACATTTACGTCCGTACAATGCCTCAAACGGAGCGGCCTGGATGCTGGTGTGGTAGCTGTTGTTATACGAAAATTCCACTAGCGGGAGATGTTTTTCCCAGCCGTTAGCAAAGTCGATCACACATGCTCTAAGCATGTCTTCAAGGGTTTGGATGGTGCGTTCAGACTGCCCATCCGTTTGCGAATGATAAGCGGTGCTCATGTCTAGACGTGAGCCAAAGGATTTGTGCATCGCTCGCCACAAATCAGATGAAAATCGTGGATCGTGATCAGGGACAATGGAGGTTGGCACCCCGTGCCTAGCACCCACTCTTTCAGGTAGATGACTGCAAGTGTAGAAAACTTATCCGTTTCCTTGATGGCTAGAAGGTGTGCTGGTTACATGAGACAGTCAACGATCATCCAGTTGATATTGTTTCCATTTCTAGTTGTAAGTAGGCTAGCGACCAAATCCATGGCAGCCTGTTTTCGCTATAGGTGTTTCTGGTTGTAACACTTCACTTTGACTTTTCCACAAGTCAAACATCATTCCCCATACTTAGCTAGGTGGTCCTTCATGCCCGATTTCCAGTACAAGGTTTATAGATCCTAATATCTCTCATCAAAACCCAGATGACTAGAATATCAAGGTCGATGTTCTTTGCTCAACACGAGTTCCCTACAGTAGTCGTTTAGTGAGGTCCACGTTCGTTCCATGCGGTAACGAGTATCGTCCGGCCTGTCATAGGTTGCTGCTCCATGCTCGTGTACGTTCAAGTTTCATAGTTGCAACCATTGTAAAGTTCCCTCCAGCGATGCCATTAACTGATTTGGTTCTGTCGAAGTCAAAGTACACGGGAGGCCCTTGTGATCGGTCTAAATAACGCATTTGGTACCGTCCAAACAATGCCTCCATCTAAAATCCCAAGGTCACATTTTCACTGCCAGTTGTGTGTTGTGCAGTTCCTCTTTGTAACTCCATCACGTAGGCCACCACTCACTCGAGTTTCATCGGTGTGCAACTGGGACTCTGATTCTGACCATCATGGTATACCTCTAACACACCCGCACCCTCGGGTGACGACGATGCTTGGTGCATTGCGGAGTTGGAACTCGAAAGATGGAAAGAAGTCCTCCTGTTTCGTCCTTCACGAACACAGTACCCTGCTGTGCTAAAAGGATTTAGGCCGAGTGACCTTCCGAAATCTTGTGGGCAAGCTGCGTTAGTATCTAGTGAAACCAAGGAATTGCTGTATCCCCGAAGGAACCCTTGGCGTCGATCAGTTTCTAACAAGGTGCATCTCAGCGAGATTCACGAGTATTTCCACTTTGATGGTTACTTGATCAAATGCATTACTGCGCACGTAATGGTTCCTCCTATAGAGGCGCGAAAATAGAATACATATGCCACCCAGGGTGTTCCTTTCTCCTGGTCGTGATTCAGGACGTCATAAATGAATACGGTCGATTCATGTGATTCCCTGAAGCTGCTCTGGTGTTGATAGACTCAATGATCATGGTGTACCAAGTTGAAATGGCTGCATTGCATTCGACATGCTGTTTCTAAGGGCATTCTCCTCTTAGAATTCCATATAATGACAGTTCGTTCGTTCGCTAGCCAATCCTTGAATGGGAACTTGTTTCCTTACAACTGGTTGACAGGTGGCCAATACATGGTCGAGACAAGCGGCTCCTAACTGTCACCTTATTAGCATCTCGATAATCAGTACACATACGAAAATCCATGAATCTAACTAGGGCTCTCCAAAGCGAAAGTTAGGTTGAACAAAACTCCTGTTCAATAATCCCTGTAGTTGATTAACACAGTCCTTGCAACCCTCCTGGTGCAGGACGGTAAGAGTACGAGTGATCAGGGCTGCCTCTAACCTGATACTGATCTGATACTCCTTCGAACGATGTGAGGGTACACCGGATAGTTCTTCTGGTAGCACATAGGTAGAAATCATGAACAAAGGGTGGATCCTCGATCCCCTTCTCCTCAGCTTTATCGTCAATAATAAGTGCTAACATAGCGGGATAATCCTTCTGTGGGCACTTCCAAGCTTTCATTGCAGAAATGACGCCAACCTTTACACGATTCCAATACATTGAAACAGATGACAATTCTTCCACCAGGGAGAGGGATACGCAAAATTTTCTCCCCACAGGGCATATATGTGCGATGCATGGATTACCAATCCATTCTTACTACGGCTTCAAACCATCAAGGATAGCAGAATGAAGATCGATGTCGATTTCTTGTCCCACAAGGTCGAATTTGCATCCCAACTAATATACGAAATGTCAATTGTTTCGTCGTCAGTCGATTTCATAGCAGATTCAAATTCAAGGGGCGTCATGTCAAACGGAGCAATGACGAAGCGATTAGCTACTTATACTAGCTACCATGTTGCTAAAGTCCTGGCGTTGCCCATGCCAATTCTAAATGCCCTTCCATGAGCATCATTTCTAGTGTTGCTGTTTTCATTACAAGTATTTCAAATACTGTCGTTGTTCCTTTGGTCGTTGTCTTCTTTGCTTAACCACGGCCAATCCATGTTGTAGTCACTTTTCTTTCCTTACTGTAGGCTAGGGTTACGAATACCTGGTTGTCGCTGCGATTGCTGCTCCCAATGTCGTTGCTCGAAACGAAGCCCTACGATTCTTCGCCATAGAGGTCCAGCTTTCCACATTCTGAGCCACGTCCTAAAGTACTTCTCACCGTGCTGGCGGTTACACATTCCGCGTTATAGTCGATTGTCATTGCTTATGTCCTGATTGATTCGTAAGAGTTAATTCCCATGAGTCGCGGGCGAGGGTTAAGGATTCACTTGAGACCAATTCGCTGGTACTCATTGCTGGTAATCAGGGTCATCATAGTACCGTGGTTGGTAAAGTACTACGCTCATCCTCCTATCCATTGGTGTTGCAAGTTGGCTGGGTATTACACGATATGCTTCTAGAGCGTTCCAGAAGTGATCGCACTTCGGAGTCTAAGACGTTATCGCGCTAGATTCTAGCAAACAAAGCTAGGCGAGGAAGGTATAGACCAGTCATTTGACGCGGAGACATCCACCTCAGGGACGCTCATATAAGAACCTAACATTCTACACAGTTTGCTAGGCGTTCAGATGGGTGTTCGGGTAATACTCGATAGCATCGAGATTCGAAAGGATCCAGAGATGAATGAAAAGTTCACGTTCGAGTAGGGGACAATCACTGCTATGACCCCTATAGGTTTGTTATGTTTCACATTGATCAAATAAAGGAATGGAACCCATTTTCCACTTGTTAAGGCTCACTGGGAGTCGCATGCACCCCACATTATTATTATTATGTGTGCACCCACAATAATATTGCGATTTGCGTGCTCATCTCAGCTCCTCTTAAGTCATGTCAAATGGTTCCTCATACTCAAGTAGCAACCAAAGAGCATCACAAAGCGTAAGTCATGAGGGTTTAGGGAAATACCACCCTACCAGTAACATAACACTTACAAGTAATACACTAATTCATACTGTTGTGCTAAACGTGCAATCACATGCAATAACATACGTAAGTGTTCACTAGTCAGACAGTAAAATGCAAGAGACGAACCTTGCAATCTGGCGCTGAGTGTCATGGTCGTAATCACGTTTTCAGAACTATTCGGTTATAGTCTGGTTTTACAAAAACTTTTTCCCCCTTTTTAAAACCAAGTTCACTATAACCAATGGCTCTAATACCAATCTGTCACACCCCCAAAATACCACATGCGGAATTATCGCGGGGCGTGTGACGTACCAGGATCTAACAACCAATCACATTGAACTCATAGTTATATTTAAATAAAGATTTCATTTATTACATAAAATGTTACAACGTTACATTATAATTCACAGTGTACAACGGAAGCATAAATCATTCGTTAAGTGTTTATAAACCACATGTAAAAGTCATTAGTCTTGTTTTGTGTTTCCATGTGTCTCGACCCATGACCACTCCAGCTTCCCAGACAGCAAGTTCCAATGATATGCACCTAAAGGCCTGCAAGGCATGTAACAACGAATCAACAACAAAGTTGAGCGAGTTCACAGTTGGTTGTTTAGCTTTACCAGTTCGTTTTGAAAACCATAAGTTGTTTCGTCAACCACGAGTTAACCAGTATCTTGTTTCCCAAACCATACCCATAATCATTGGGGGCTTCCCCATGTGAACCACTAGACCGTTACCATATCGACAGCTGACGAACAATAAGTTGTGCCCAACGTCAATGTCTATCATCATTGACTAAGTGCCCAGATCCATTAGTACACGCCCGTCCAACCGGCACGGCTTGAGGCTTGTCAACCCTAATAGCGCTATTAACTAATGACCCGCTCGCCATTGGCCCGGCGATTAAGTCGATATAAAAATAAGGGACTTCATGATAGAGTTTTGTCTAGTAAGTTAATATTGTCGTCCTTCCTATGGAGGAGCGGAGGTACGTAATATACCCAATGAGATTACGCAGGTTCAATGTTGTCCTCCTTCCTATGGAGGAGCGGAGGTACATATTCTACCTAAGGAGAATATGCAGGTTCTATTTAACCTCTTTACCCATTCCCTTACCACCGGGAATCCCATGCCTTGTAGAAAGTATGAACTCACCTTGGCTTGCTCGACAGATAAGCAAAATGGTCACTTGAGCTATGTGTGGTCAACCACGTCCTAATATGATTACCATGCAAGTCAGGTCTAGGTTCAAGTAGTGCACATAAGTTTACACAGAACTAACAAGTCAAGAACACGCAATGATCAAGGCATACACATTGAACATGATAAACAATTCAGTTGAACACATAAAGTCCAAAACTTATGCGATCAGGGTGTATTGGGCTGATGTAACAGTGTAAGCCCAATAGCATCTTGTGCGATTGGGTAGTTGAAACCCAAACAACTACCCGGCCCAACATGTTGTGCGATCAGCACAACCTTGTGCGATCCACAGCATGTTGTGCGATCCAATTAACACCCGACCTAAACAAATAGAAAGCCCAATCATACATACACGGCCCAAATAATAACAAACGTTGATCGTGTGCGGTCCGGATGGACTTGTGCGATCCAGTTGGGTTGTGCGACTGGGTATTGGGCTTTAAGGCCCAACAAAATAATAAAGTCCAAACAGTGTGTGTGGCCCAAGACTTGTGCGATCGGCACTGCCTTGTGCGATCCACACATCTTGTGCGATCATGCAGTTCTAGGTTGTACTGTGAGTTTTAGACAGTTGTACTAAGCTTGTGCGACTGCCTTGTGCGACCAGTCCCTTACACGAAACATGTTTCGTGTGGTTCATGCAAGCTTGTGCGAATCATGTTTCGTGTGAGTTGTGCGATAGGTTATTTAATTCCCTAAAATCATGCGAATCAGTTACAACAATTTGAACAGTTTCTTGTTTTACAGTTATTCGATAAATCAACATTAACAGTTTCCAAACCAAGCAATAATCGATCAAACATAGGTTTTTAGCAATCAATCCCTATGAACCCTAAAACAATTCATCATCAACACTTCATGAATATAATCATAACAGCCGATAAATCTTATATTTGGTTCTAGATTAGCAGTAATATCATAAAATCATCAATCTTATATTGATCATTTTCAACATACATGTGAGCCGATTATCAAGAATACTAGATCCTACCATTCAACATCATAATCAATCATGTTAACAGGAACCCTAGATCATCATGCAAGATTATTATAGCACACACATCATTCACGATTATATCAATCACAATATCAAGTATCATGTAGTAACAAGGTTTATAATAATTTCACAATATCAAGACACTAACCGAAAGGTAGAAAGTGTTGGTTTAGTCGATGCAAAAGCTCCGAATGAAGGAGGGACTACCGCCGATTCTTCGAAGGGGAGAGAGAACGAATAGGGTTTGGTGTGTGTTATGTGTGATTTGCAACAATGAGAAACAAAACCCTCAACAAGGTTTTTGTGTTCCATTTATTTCGAGTTCAAGGGGAAGTGGGCCGAGAGTTGTGTGAACCAAAGCCCAACGGCTTGTGCGATCGGGTTGTTGTTGTGCGATTCGAGTCCTATATATATATATATACACATACACACATTCACATAATACAAACATAACATTTCATTAAGACCTCATATCACGTAAACACATATTGTTCAAACAAGTTACATCGAAGTACAATGAAAGGTTTGGAATACGAGTTGTCACAGACGCTGCCCACACGTTGCCGTGGTCTGAATAGAAAAAGAATATGAAGGAGGAATTTTGTCCGCCGCCCAAGATAAGGAAACTAGAGAGTGAGTTTTGGCACCTAAAGCAGGTGGATGACGACAACGATGGTTTGACCTCGTTTCAAACAGCTTAGCATTCTATGTCCTAGCCAGGTTGATACACATGAAAAAGCCATTAACAAATACATCCACTGCTGCCCTGATTCCTTCATGAACCTTATGGAAGCTGCTTGCCCAGCCACTATTGAGGATACATTTCGTTTAGCTGCCCATTTGAACAGTAACCATGTCATGCGTAGAAATGCCACGAAAACCCCACTAAAAACCGCCCAACAAGCCACTGTTGAACCCTCCTCATCCACCAAGAAAAACCAAGGCAAGAAGCGAAAGGCTTCAAGCCAGAATTGCGCAGTTGTCACTCCGCCGAACCCACAACCGCTACAATCTGTAACTGCTGTTACCCCCACAACCATTGGGCCTCAAGAAAGAAACTACGTTGGGTCATGGCCCAAGTGCAACCAATGCTCATACCATCATCCTTCTGGCACCCCATGTCGCAAATGCGCCACCTGTAACAAGCTGGGGCATTTTGCCAATCGTTGTCGTTACAACCCGAAGGCCGATCAAAACCAAGTTATTGTGACTCAAAACCCTGCCCCCAATCAAGCTCAGAACCAAGTCGCACCTGTGCGAGCGTGTTTTAAGTGTGGTGATGTCAACCATATGGCTAACATATGTCCTCAACGAAACTAACCTCAACAACAACAGCAACAACCACCGCAACAGTAGCAACAGGCTCAACAACCCGCTCGAAGCAGAGCATTCCTTCTTACGACTACTCAGGCTCAAAACGCGAATGATGTCATTACTGGTACGTTCCTTGTGAACCATGTTTATGCTTCTTGCTTATTTGATACTGGTGCCGATAAAAGTTTTGTGTCGTTAGAATTCGAATCCTTGCTTAAGTGTAAATGCTCTAAGTTGCCAAGATCTTTCGCTGTCGAAGTCGCTTATGGTAAAACCGTCGTTGTCGATTCCGTTATCTCCAATTGTTCTTTGATTCTTAACGATCATACGTTCTCAATCAACCTCATACCTATGCAAATGGGTAGTTTCGACGTCATAGTAGGTATGGACTGGCTTAGGCGAGTTCTAGCTTGGGGTGTGACAGCTAATTTTTCCCCTTACATACTTACACCTCCTAAGGATTGAACCTAAGTCTCCCAACAAGAGATAATTGCTTTTGACCACTAACATGTTTAAAAGACTCTTATACCCCTAAGTTAGGGCTAGACTGGGGGCATCACATGGATAAAATGGTCTTTTAGGCCACACTAGACGCCCAGTCTTGCTCTGTACGCGGCGTATATTTATATTTTTGTTTTGTTTTATCCTTTTAAGATTAATAACACTAATATTAATTATAGAAAACGTATACTAATATCCATAACATTAATATTAATTATAAAAAACTCATATTAATTATAATAACACTAGTTATACAAAAAATCATATTAAGTATAATAACACTAATATTAAATATACAAAAATCATATTAATTATAATAGGTGTAGTTTAGGTCCCGTATAGGCCTATATAAGACCTATAGGGACCTATACGAGACCTATACTACACTATATGATACGATACTACATCTATAAGCTCATACGATGCCTAGACGAGACTTATCATCCTTCATTAACCTTTGTCATGATTTCTCAAGAGATTCAGTTTCAATGGATGAATTTTATAAGTATCTTTTGTCTTTTTTTAAATTCTCATTTGCATGATAACAAAAAAATGTGAAAGTGTATAGTATCATCTAGTTCTATCTTATTAATGTTTCTATCCAGATATTGATAACAAATAATATGAGAGATTAATGTAAGAGTGACTTTATCTTGGCTATGCAAACCTCACAACTATCATAATATATCTTAAGTATTGGTACTAAATTCTGATTAATTTCCAGAATATGTAAGGTATCATAAAGCATAATTAGAAGACAACTTTTCATGGTTCTTGGAGCCTTAACATTTAATTTTGTCACTAATTCTCATGTTAGTTATTTGTTGAATTCTTGTAAGAAAAACATATAGAACTAGACTCAACCTATCATGTGTAAATTGGAATATTAAGATTAGCATACTTAAATATCATTTAATAGGGAGTAAACTACCAAAATGGTCCCTTAGGTTTGGTCACTTTTGCTATATTGGTCCAAAACTCAAACCTTTTGAATCTGGGTCCCTGTGATTTCGATTTTGTTGCTATTTTCATCCAAAATCATAATCTGGTCATATTTTTCAATTAACGTCCAACTTTTATGTCTTTTTCCTCCTTTTCAATGAAGGGCAAAATGGTATTTTAAGGTTTTATTATAACAAATTAAAAAAAATCTGACCATTTTGCCCTTTATTAAAAGGGAGGAAAAAGACAAAAAAAAGTTGGATGTTAACTGAAAAATCTGACCAGATTTTGCTTTTGGATGAAAATGGCAACAAAATTGAAACCATAGGGACCCAAATTTGTAAGGTTTGAGTTTTGGACTAAAGTGGCAAAAGTGACCAAACCTCTGGGACCATTCTAGCCAACTGTTCTTTTGAATTATGGATAACCTCTTTGCTTATGCCTAATGGCATAATTATGCAGTGAGATTCTCCCTTGAAGAACCTTAGAGTTGGAATTAGTACTTGTGTTTTGTCTATGGATCTTAGAAGTATCATCTTTTAGGTTTTAGTGGTAGTGGGGTGAATGACATTTTATTTTCCAGTTTTAGGCATTTCTTTTCCTGTATGTATGTTGCTGATCAATACTCTCATTTTCCTTTGGTACTTCTAAGTGTTATTAGTTGATTTTAAGGCATCAAATTGTACTAGTGGAAAAATTAGTATGTAATGCACTAGAAAAATGTACTTATTTCCATGTGTAAGCCCTTAATTTTTTGGGTCATAGTTTTGTGCATTATGATGTATTCACGGATGCCATTTAACCTTATAGTTTAGAATTTGAAATGAAAAACATGGATCTTAGGAGTTACTTTGATTATTCCACATAAATTAGATTAGTCTTAGGAAAAACTGAATATGGAATAAATCTAGTGATAGCATTTATTTAAATGAGTTCTTGATCATCATAAGAGACATTAGTTTTAACTTATCCCATTTGTCATGCTCAACTTTTCTTGTACACTACTTTTATCCGAAAAGAGCAATAGGATTGTCATGTCTTAAGAGGTAATGAAGAATCTAATTTAAGAGCAAATCTTATAGAAACTCTTTAGTAAAGCAAAACACATTAGGCTTTGACATTAGAGTGGAGATATAGATGAGATATTAATTTATAAAAGAAAGTTGTAGTGAGTAATGTTATGTATATTAAAATAAGGCAGACAAAATATGATCATAAGATTAATGAAGAATCATTAATGTGAGGATCTTATTTGAAGAAAGTGTGATATCTCTATTACTAACATCAAAATAATAGACTAATTTGAAAAATTCTACTTATACGAAGACAAATCACCTTTGGGCAGAAGTGAAATCATTTAAGTATGTGTGCAAAGTAATTGTGACAGGTCACCTTTGGGCATAAATATGACAATTACCTTAGTTATGCACAGTTAAATATGCAAGACATGAATGAATTAAATCACCTTTGGGCAGAAGTGAGACATTTATGTTCGTAAGGCATAAATAACGTAGTTTATCATTATACTTGAACAATAAGATTGATGTATCAAATCACCTTTGGGCAAAAGTGAAACATCAAAAGCTCATTCAAGTTAAGCTATTTGGTTTTGTAAAATATCGAATTTTATTCAAGTGATTTACAAAACCATTTAGTTAATAGCAAACCACATGTTAGCGCAGATCGAACTTCACGGTGAGTTCGCTGGGGGTTGCGGGGCAACGAGCCCCTGCACGGGGTTCGGTGCAGAGCCCCGCCCTAAATTTTTGATACACAATAATAGTTGATGAGATAACGAGTTTTCGAGAAATGGTGAGTTTTTCGCGTTTATAGTGATTTTGAGTTCCTTGTGAAATCTCGAAATCATGTGAATTCTCGAAAACTCGGGTTTTCCAGTTTTATGAGATTTTGACTTATGAGATTTCAACTTTTTTATGGAATCTCGAGTTCACTTGAGATTTCGAGTAGTGATGAGATTTCGAGTTCCCCATGGATTTCGAGTTCCTTATGAGATTTCGAGTTCCCCATGGATTTCGAGTTCTTTATGAAAACTTGAATTCTTATGAGCTCTCGAAATCTTATGAGATTTCGAGTTTACTAATGAAATATTGAGTTTTAGGAGATTTCGACTTCTCTTATGAATTCCACTTAGTGACATTTCGATTTTGTTATGATATCCTGAAATCTTATAAATTAATCTCGAAAACTACTGGTTATCTCTTATTCTTTTGTGATAAGAATAAATGATTTCAAGAAAAAAAACTTATAGATTATTCAGTTTCCTAAAATAATGCTTGATGATAATCATCCTTTATTTCGAAATCTTTTACTCATATACTAAAACACTTATTTCGAAATCTTATGGATAGAAAATAATCAAACTTAGGAAAACATAACCGTTTTCATCGATTCATTCACAATATTAGTAATTATTCGAATATTATGATGAACACGAGAACATCATCGAAGAATTTTAAGATTTTTCATCTGGAATCGAAACCTTAAACAATTTTTTTGTATGGAGGTTCCGATTTTAACAATTATTCGGTTTGTAACAAAGTTTAAACCTGATTAAAACTCATAATTTTTCCATATTTCTTGACAGAATAACGTGAACATTATATTTAAAAATCGTTTTCATCAGATAATTAGTTTTCCAGTTTTAATTCTAGATTTAAGGAAAACTAACAAAATTGATTTGAGCAACATATGATCTGATACCACATGGTGATCAGTTCTTTTAATATGTAGTGCAGTCATGCCAGCATATAGTCTAGATACAGATGTAGCCATGGAGTTCCACATGCTTGTCAGCGTGATCTGGTTCCCGTTTAGAGTGTAAGTTCTTGATGGTAGTACTGAATTCTTAAGGGTAGAGAATTCGTAGTAACGGAGAGAGAGGAGGTCGAATATGTGTGATGTTATAATTATTGTCTAACCTAAAACTCTCTTTAATCATCTCTTAAATACACCCAAGGTGTCACGACCCCCGACCCCGCCCTGGACTCATGAGTGAGAGCCATGAAGCAGCCAAGTGTACCGGTGGTTTATTTTGAAAAGTATTGCAGCGGAAATTTCATCAAGACCGTGCGTTAGGAAAATATCAGAGTTTAGAAACACCGGATTTTTATTTATGTAGGATCGGTTTGCGGATCCGAACGAGTCGGTTCAGAGGAATTCCATCAAATACAGGTGCGGAAAACAAGTATTTGATCTATAAACAGCTGAATTTTCACTTTAATACTGATTTGTATTGATATAAAAACAATTACAATCAGTTCTCACACCGGCAGCACCTCGGTATGGAATTACACAAATGACACACACACTATTTCGCTTGACCAAGACCTCCTATATATAGACATCAGGATTTCGCTTCAGCATAACTCAAGCGAAATCTGATCTGATGATTTCGCTTGAGGCTTCAAGCGAAAACTCAAATACATTACACACTTTCAAGCGAAATCTTCTAATTCTCTCACATTTTCTCGTTTTACGTGCCCTGATCTATTCTAACTAGTCTAAGACTCGATACAAGACGAAGTCGACAGATGTAGTGCACCAACAATTTATTAAACAGATGGGGATAAACCCATGTTTTTCAAAGGTAGCTTTTATATGGGGTAAACCCGAATACCTAAAACAACTTTTCTTAATTTAATTTAATTGATAAAATGAGCCACTTCTGTAAGCCTTTTGGTGCCGTATCCAACTCTTATTCCAATCTACTATAATCACCTGAAACGCGTTTTAAAAAGGTTTTGTCAGCAGGAAATACTGGTGAGTACATTCAATTTGTACAAAAGACACATTGTTATAATTTACAGCATTAAGAGTTTTCACATTTGCCCATATCTTATAATTAGCTGGTTCAGCTGTCACTCGACCGGATCTATGACTGTGGACATATCACTAATTAGGCTCGCTCACCTAAATGATAAATCGTTAGTAGTAATGTGCACAAAACCCCCACATACTGCCAGTAATTAAAGATTAGCAAAGACTTAATCACTGCAAAGTATAACTGAAAAACATTTAGGGTTTTGCAAACAATTTGGTAAAAAGAGAATGACTCACATTATAAGCATGCAGTCTTATTTAACAAGCTTCTTGATTCTACGCCTTCTGATAACTAAGCATTTACTTTATAGTTCTGAATCTTCTGATGATTAAATATCTTGTTTGATAGTAAGTTTATGGATCGGAGTTTGCTGATAGTTAAACATATAGTTTAACAGAGTGGAATATGTATTAGTGTAAAACCATATCAAACCTAACGATGGTCACGAGATCAAAACCTTAACGAAATTCACAAAGTATAGTCTTATTTAGACAGTACTTTGGCATTCATTAGTTGGTTCCCTAATCGATCGGAAAGAATATCGTATCGGTGTTATTGGTTAGAACACCAACGTATAGAGAGAAGAATAGAAGAAATGAGCAAAGAAAAATGAATCCTTAACTTCCTATTTATAGGTAAGGGATAAGTCTTATCCCATATAGAACTTCCCTAGATGTTATTTACCTATATACACCTTCCTCAGTTGAACATTCCCTAGATAAAACCTTCCTTAGATAATATTTTCCTTAGATAATACCTACCCCATATATACCTATTTAGATATTATCTACCTCATGTATATCTTTTCGCTGTTTAACTTTACTTAACAGTTTAACTGATTAACTCACTTAGCTGATTAATTAATCTTACTTAGCTTAATTAATCTTACTTAACTGATTAATTAATCTTACTTAGCTTAATTAATCTTACTTAACTGATTAATTTATCTTACTTAGCTGGTTAATTACATAATTTATTTAGTCAATTAATTAACTTAATTAGCTGCTTAACTGCTAAGTTTTACTTAACCATTAAGTTTACTTAAACACTAAGTTTACTTAATCGCTAAGTATTCTAGTTTAGCAGCTCCCTGGTTACGAGTTCTAATTTCTAGATAAAATGGAACTCGTATTAGCGTATTAACCCAATTCAACTTTAACGATAATCACGAAATCAAAACCCTCACGATGAATGACAAAGTATAGCCGTATACCGGCAGCACTTAAACATCCAGTGGATCGGTTTCAATCGATCGGATAACGTATCGTACCAGTGATTAGAGTTATTACCCTAATAACAGGCAGAGTTTTGGGTTTTAGGGTATAATACCTGAGTATTATAGCACTATATGTTAGAGAGAAAGAAAAGAATTGAACGAGAATGAAATGTGCAGAGCTCGTTCTATTTATAGCTAATACAGAAGTCTCTCGCGCCCCGCGAGAGATTCTTCTTCCTTCGCGGCCCGCGAGGAACCGTAGGGCGGTTTAAGGTATGCTGAGTCATGGTGTGGTCTTGACAAGTGTGACGACACGTGTCCCTCAACGTCTCCGGATAGAAACAAGTCTCTCGCGCCCTGCGAGAGATCTTTCTTCATTGGTCGCGGCCCGCGACATAACAAAATTCATTTTTATTTGATTTTTCAAACATAATTTCATCGTACGTGTTTGGGATTACGATTACGGATTATTGTGGGACTTATTTGAGGGTTGTTACATCCTCCCCGCCTTGTTTTAAATCTCGTCCTCGAGATTTAGGTCATGATGTCATTTCCGAGTTATGTCATACGTTAAGGTAAATGACACTGTAATTGAATCATAATATGTTCAAATCTTTGTGGATATGAGAACAGTTTCCAACAAATAGAACCCAATGGGTCAACTGAATAAATTCTAGAAATCGGTATCAATTGGACCAAGTGTAATGATATAATAATCAGAAAGACTAAGTTTACATGGATCAGTCCAAAAGGAAGATTTATGACTAATAGACGTCTAAATCGAGTGTGAATTACTTTTAGAAACAATAGAATTCACTGTCAAAGGAAAATTTACCTTGGTTGTCAATTACGAAAGATTTAGAATTAACAAGCTTAACTGAATAGGAGTACGAAGATGATATGTCAATTATCGAATCATAGCATGAGGAAAAATCAGTGTGTTAACATTATTGAATTACAAAGATACCCCGAAATACAATAAAGTTTAGTGTATGATCGACTTAACACAAAGTTGTATTAAGACCACTTTCAAGGATGAGTCAAGTGAAAGGTATATATAGATTAGCTCAAGCTACAAGTTTATATCGACGCCACAAGGTTTCGTAGTGATTGAAACAATAATAGCGGTGACCGAACGAGTTCACCGTGTTTGAAATCAAATGAAAGTTTAATGAAGTAAATCCGAATGTTTGTTTCGAACAAATCTAGTAGGATTTTCAATTGAAAATGAAACAATTGAATAATATTTTTCGATCGAAGATGATAAAGCAATAAATATCACAAAATGCTCGATCGATGTTGTAAGAATTGTTAAGAGATACACTGAAATATGATATAAATTTGTGTACCATTTTCTTAACACACGATTGTGTTAAGATTACCTCAATATGATGAACCAACAAAGATTAATTAAATCCATAAACGAGATTAGCGCAAGCTTTAAATTTGTGAAAACGTCACCCCAAGGTGATCGTGATCAAAGAAATGATTTAATGAAGTCGAAGACCAAACAAGCATGTTATGGTTCAAAACAAATGAAGTGCTTGTTGGGATTATTTCAAATATGATGGCCTCAATCCATCATATGGGACCTTTAATTGAATACGTATTGCGAGCAAGTTCAAACAATTGAACTTGGTTTAAACAAAATCTGACATTGAATAAATAAATGTATCGACACGGAAATTTTGCAATAGTTACGACAACAAAACCATGTGCGTATCTTGAAAAGAAAAGAAGTTTTCAAGAAATTCATTGACTTGATAGCAAGGAGTCAATACTTACAAGAATGCGGATTATCCAGATTATGAAGCAATAATTTAGATATAGCGATCATTCAAAGTGGAACCACATGCATAGCAAACGATGCATGTGTAACATATAAATTTTTCAAGAAATGAAGCAAATGAGGGTTTGTTATAATGAAAGAAATTATCGTGAGACAGTGACCAGTAAGAGGAGTAGAGCTGTGAAAATCTACTCACCAGATGCAAAAGTTGAAATTTCAATAAAAGAATTTCAAGGGCTTTCCCTGGAATTTCGTGTGATGGTCAATTGTTAGATGACACTACCATGAAATGTCGAACATGGCGTATTCGTCGTAAATGAGATGAGGTAAATGCGGAGACATGCGTCTTCTCCTTGGTGTGATTTGTGTCGTTGCAGGATCGTGTGACAAATCGTTGCATCCTGATCGATAGTTCTCCTGTTAGTGAAAACTAGCACCGTCGTTGAATTGCTCTATCGAGCCTCCTCAATGATCTTGCCTTGAAATTCGTATGTGACGTATTTCAACCTCCGTTGATGTATAGCTTAAGTTTCGTGAAATCTTGTACGTTCGTGCTTCGTTTTGTGTAAATTACCTTCTTTATTAACTAAAATAGCATAGATGTCATAATAATGGCGTCCCAACTTAAGGGTTCCCGTTGTTTATATTGTTGCACGAGTTACGAGACAGATGATCAAACGAAATTATATTCGATATCGGAATTATAGATATATGTGAAAGATTCCTGATAAAGAAATCTAGAATTATCATTGACACATATGTTCGTGATTTATTCTAAATTTTCAATCGTTATGACTTTTGGATTTCCTTATAGATATACATATCTATATAATCATAATATACATACCATTCATAGGGTCAATGTATTTAACAGATTCATATTTCCACAAACAAGTCAGACATCAAATCGTGGTATTATTTAGGGAATTATGTCACTTATTTGACATATCATATACCCCATCTTACTCGGTTCTTGCCGGAGAGGTAACCCCATCTTACCCGGTTCTCGCCGGAGAGGTAATTATATTTCCCATAAATAGTATATTTTTAAATCCAGATTTTAAAATGAATATTTTATTAGGACTTTCATCAAAGAACAAGGAAATTTGTATTCACATAGCGGATCATATTCTAGAACCAAGTAGTACCAATAAGTTATTGCTTATTTATCGTACTTGTAATGTTTTAATCATTATTCTCATGGCATACCAATATCTAGCTCATTATACTTATACAAGTAATTAGCTTATCTTAAAGCTTATATTAAGGGATCTTTCTTAAGTTCAAGTCTAAATATTATTCTTGGTGCTACCAGATAACATCAATTTCCTAACTCTTCGTTTAAACTTAGGTATTATTACAACACCTAATTGCTTAAACAAGTGGCTCTGATACCACTTCTGTCACGACCCCCGACCCCGCCCTGGACGCGGGAGCGAGAGCCATGAAGCAGCCAAGTGGTACTGGTGGTTTATTTTGAAAAGTATTGCAGCGGAAATTTCATCAGGACCGTGAGTTAGGAAAATATCAGAGTTTAGAAACACCGGATTTTTATTTATTAAACAGATGGGGATAAACCCATGTTTTTCAAAGGTAGCTTTTATATGGGGTAAACCCAAATACCTAAAACAACTTTTCTTACTTTAATTTAATTGATAAAATGAGCCACTTCTGTAAGCCTTTTGGTGCCGTATCCAACTCTTATTCCAATCTACTGTAATCACCTGAAACGCGTTTTAAAAAGGTTTTGTCAGTAGGAAATACTGGTGAGTACATTCAATTTGTACAAAAGACACATTGTTATAATTTACAGCATTAAGAGGTTTCACATTTGCCCCTATCTTATAATTAGCTGGTTCAGCTGTCACTCGACCGGATCTATGACTGTGGACATATCACTAATTAGGCTCGCTCACCTAAAGTGATAAATCATTAGTAGTAATGTGCACAAAACCCCCACATACTGCCAGTAATTAAATATTAACAAAGACTTAATCACTGCAAAGTATAACTAAAAAACATTTAGGGTTTTGCAAACAATTTGGTAAAAAGAGAATGACTCACATTATAAGCATGCAGTCTTGATTTAACAAGCTTCTTGATTCTACGCCTTCTGATAACTAAGCATTTACTTTATAGTTCTGAATCTTCTGATGATTAAATATCTTGTTTGATAAAAGTTTATGGATCGGAGTTTGCTGATAGTTAAACATATAGTTTAACAGTGTGGAATACGTATTAGTGTAAAACCATATCAAACCTAACGATGGTCACGAGATCATAACCTTAACGAAATTCACAAAGTATAGTCTTATTTAGACAGTACTTTGGCATTCGTTAGTTGGTTCCCGAATCGATCGGAAAGAATATTGTATCAGTGTTATTGATTAGAACACCAACGTATAGAGAGAAGAATAGAAGAACTGAGCAAAGAAAAATGAATCATAAGCTTCCTATTTATAGGTAAGGGATAAGTCTTATCCCATATAGAACTTACCTAGATGTTATTTACCCATATACACCTTCCTCAGTTGAACATTCCCTAGATAAAACCTTCCTTAGATAATATTTTCCTTAGATAATACCTACCCCATATATACCTATTTAGATATTATCTACCTCATGTATATCTTTTCGCTGTTTAACTTTACTTAACTGTTTAACTGCTGATTAATTAATCTTACTTAACTGATTAATTAATCTTACTTAGCTGGTTAATTACATAATTTATTTAGTCGATTAATTAACTTAATTAGCTGCTTAACTGCTAAGTTTTACTTAACCATTAAGTTTACTTAAACACTAAGTTTACTTAATCGCTAAGTATTCTAGTTTAGCAGCTCCCTGGTTACTAGTTCTAATTTCTAGATAAAATGGAACTCGTATTAGCGTTTTAACCCAATTCAACTTTAACGATAATCACGAAATCAAAACCCTCAATATGAATGACAAAGTATAGCCGTATACCGGCAGCACTTAAACATCCAGTGGATCGGTTTCAATCGATCGGATAACGTATCGTACCAGTGATTAGAGTTATTACCCTAATAACGGGCAGAGTTTCGGGTTTTAGGGTATAATACCTGAGTATTATAGCACTATATGTTAGAGAGAAAGAAAAGAATTGAACGAGAATGAAATGTGCAGAGCTCGTTCTATTTATAGCTGATACAGAAGTCTCTCGCGCCCCGCGAGAGATTCTTCTTCTTCCTTCGCGGCCCGCGAGGAACCGTAGGGCGGTTTAAGGTATGCTGAGTCATGGTGTGGTCTTGACACGTGTCCCTCAACGTCTCCGGATAGAAACAAGTCTCTCGCGCCCCGCGAGAGATCTTTCTTCATTGGTCGTTGCCCGCGACATAACAAAATTCATTTTTATTTGATTTTTCAAACATAATTTCATCGTACGTGTTTGGGTTTACGATTACGGATTATTGTGGGACTTATTTGAGGGTTGTTACATTCTCCCCACCTTGTTTTAAATCTCGTCCTCGAGATTTAGGTCATGATGTCATTTCCGAGTTATGTCATACGTTAAGGTAAATGACACTGTAATTGAATCATAATATGTTCAAATCTTTGTGGATATGAGAACAGTTTACAACAAATAGAACCCAATGGGCCAACTGAATAAATTCCAGAAATCGATATCAATTGGACCAAGTGTAGTGATATAATAATCAGAAAGACTAAGTTTACATGGATCAGTCCAAAAGGAAGATTTATGACTAATAGACGTCTAAATCGAGTGTGAATTACTTTTAGAAACAATAGAATTCACTATCAAAGGAAAATTTACCTTGGTTGTCAATTACAAAAGATTTAGAATTAACAAGCTTAACTAAATAGGAGTACGAAGAGGATATGTCAATTATCGAATCATAGCATGAGGAAAAATCAGTGTGTTGACATTATTGAATTACAACGATACCCCGAAATACAATAAAGTTTAGTGTATGATCGACTTAACACAAAGTTGTATTAAGACCACTTTCAAGGATAAGTCAAGTGAAAGGTATATATATATATATATATTAGCTCAAGCTACAAGTTTATATCGACGCCACAAGGTGTCGTAGTGATTGAAATAATAATAGCGGTGACCGAACGAGTTCACCGTGTTTGAAATCAAATGAAAGTTTAATGAAGTAAATCCGAATGTTTGTTTCGAAATAATTTAGTAGGATTTTCAATTGAAAATGAAACAATTGAATAATGTTTTTCGATCGAAGATGATAAAGCAATAAATATCACGAAATGCTCGATCGATGTTGTAAGAATTGTTAAGAGATACACTGAAATATGATATGAATTTGTGTACCATTTTCTTAACACACGATTGTGTTCAGATTACTTCAATATGATGAACCAACAAAGATTAATTAAATCCATAAACGAGATTAGCGCAAGCTTCAAATTTGTAAAAACGTCACCCCAAGGTGATCGTGATCAAAGAAATGATTTTTTATTAAAGTCTACACCAAACACAAGTTAGGTTTTGTTATGAGGCTATTCGGTATAACTGTGAAGGTGGA
This sequence comes from Helianthus tuberosus, assembly GCA_030545235.1. NCBI lineage: Eukaryota > Viridiplantae > Streptophyta > Magnoliopsida > Asterales > Asteraceae > Helianthus > Helianthus tuberosus. The sequence goes on along the minus strand of CM060426.1, from coordinate 109,439,220 downwards.
TGGGGCATGGAGTGCCACATGTCCGCCACCTAGGCATAGGGGGGTTTTCCCTTCAAACCCATGGGCTGGTGAGCAAGGTGGAGGGGCGTTTTTTTGTTTAATGGTTTTTTTATTAAAGTCTACACCAATCACCATCTTCCAATCACCAACCACCAATTAACAAGCTACACCTCAAAAGCCATTCCCCCACGCCCGTGAAGATCCTGAAGCCCCATGCCCTCCACGCCATGAAACGCCACTCGCGGGGCAGTGTAGGGGGCGTGGAGGGGCTTCCCCTCCTCCTCTCCACGCCCCACACCGGGTAGGCTGAGCAACAATATATTACAATCAAAAAGTTAAACTCATCAATATGGTAACTAGAACCATGACTCAAAAGGGGTTTTGCTTGACCACGTCTAAGTTTTAACTTGTATTTTTAAGGGCTTATTGAAATATTTGTTATGCAATTTCGAATCATTGCTGAGAAACTATAAAAATGAAACATTAGGTTCATTATTGACAAGTTGTTGATCCAAAAGTTGATAGACTACTATTATTTGGACCAGTTGAGGAAGGAGAAACAAAGCAAAAACAAGGTCCAAACTTCAAACAGGCATAACTTGAGGTAGAAGTGGAGTTACCGGACCTATAACCAACGGCCGGAAAGGTCTTATTGAACCGCATCATGTGACAAAAGCCCAAGGCAGTTTTTCCTATTTCTCAAATCCAAATTTCTTCAATATTTGTTTAGCCTAAAACATGTAAATCATTGAGTAAATAATTTACATGCCTAATTATGGTTTTGATTTCAACTATTATTAGCCAATTTGTAATTTAAAAAATGTCGCAACCCTCCAGATTTATAAAATTTCTATAAAGGTCGTCTCTTGTAATAGTTTATTCATTCAGTTTTATCTAAAGCTCATTGAGAATTTTATCTCTGTGCTATATTTGCTTCTGCTCTACGTCAATTGTAAAAAGAAGATAAAAAGAGGATTGCAAACTACATAAAACATTCATCACCATATTAACATAGAAAAATCATTGTGTGGGTTTTATTCAAATTAATCATTTCCGACCGATTATTGTATCACGAGGTGAAAACACGAATATAATTGAAATATGTTTAACGGCATGTTTGACTAAGCTTTTCCACCCCAACTTTTAACTTATTGACTTTTATAAAAAGCTAATAAGGATATTTAGCGTTTGGCAAGTTCAAAAGGACTTTTCAAAATGACTTTTTGTATAGGAGAAAAAGTTATTTTTGAGAACTTAGGATGTTGTAACTTTTTGAGGAGTTTATAACTTTTCAAATATTTTCTCATTTTACATCAATAAGCTAAGTCAAACACTTTTTAAAAAACAACTTATTGACTTATTGGTTTTTCACACCTCATAAGCTAATCCAAACACTTTTTTAAAAACTTATTTTCAAAAAGTCATAAGTTAATAAGTTTTTTTAACTTAAATAAGGTTAGCAAACATGCCCTAAGAGCATTCACATCCTGGGAATCAAAATGAGTGTGTGAGGTTTTTAAAATATAAAAAAGTATAAAAAGTGGTTGTGAGTGAAGAAGAAATAAAATGTTACTGTTCATATGTATATTTGGGGGACACTGTTCACCCACTGTCTTTCATCTTATATTTAAATCAAGATATTATATATGTTCTTTTTTTACTATTATAACTTATCAATTAAGGGCCCACAATTATTCCTACACCGTATCCCATGCAGAGGGAGGGATGTGCTATTGTTGTTAATCTTATCAACTAGTTGGGACTTGATTCTTTATATAAAAATTAAAAAAACCAAATTTCAAAATCCGTAATAAAGTATTATAAATTTGTCATTTTACTTTTATATTTTTTTTTAACGGCAACAATTTCTATATAACATAAGAACCCGGGCCAGCAAGAAGCTGAAAAACCCGACAAAACAAAAACAAAGTTAAGAAATTACATCACGAAGGTTGAAATCTAGCCACATATCCCAATTTAGCGCATTAAATTTTGATCTACATTTAATCCAAAAGAAAGAATTCAACTTGATCTCCTCTACAACCTTCGCTACCGGAATGCTCCAACCATCAAATTCCTTAGCGTTTCGAGTCTTCCAGATTTGCCAAAAAGTTGCCATAGCGCCTACAACTTTCTTCCATTCCATTGAGCCGTTCAAAACTTTCAGAATGTCCCAAACCGAGGTGTAAGAAAACTCCCCGGTGGATACGGAATTTTCAGCCACACTAAAACAGTCCACCATACCGCACGAGCTAGCAAACAAGAAGCTAAACAGTGGTCGACAGATTCATCTCCCAACCCGCACCTACCACATATACCATCTGCAAGCCCCACTCCTCTAATCCTGAGCTCCTTTTTGACTGGGATACGGTTTAACGAGACACGCCACATGAAATAATTAATTTTTAAGGGAGCCCAATTATTCCATAATGGCCACTTACCATCATTTACTTGATAACTTGCCTGTGCAATCTTCCCGCGAACCAGAGCCACTGATTAATCTTCACCCATAGCATTATTCCAAACCCACCTATCTTCTTGGTTACTTATAATCACACAATCAAGAAGATCTTTTAAGATATTCAACTGATCGAGAATAGAAGAGTTGCTCGGTTCGGTCTTCCACTCCCAGCTCCAAGAAACGGAAAAGCCGTTACGTGTGTAATAATCCGAGACCAAAGCGTCTTTTTTTTTAGCTAACATATATAGGCTTGGGAATCTATATCTTAAAGGACCTCCTTCCAACCAATTGTCAATCCAAAACATAATCTTGTCACCCTTGCCAATCTTACCAAACAGGTTGTCTTCCAAAGCCAAGTTCAATGTAGAAAATTCTTTGCCAATAGAGCTCACATCTTTCCAAACCCCCCACTATCTTTTATATATACATGAGAGATTCCGGTTTTATTCACATCATAAGTCAAATAAAACCATGATTAAGGTCTTGTTTGATATTCTTCTAGTGGCTATCTTTGAATTGGTCATAGGTAAGTATGTTTGATTCATTTAAAAGACAGTTTTTAATGGTTTATGAAACTTCTTAATGAGTAAGTTGTAAAACATGCTGACCAATTCACAGAATGTCTTTTAATTGGTCATACTTCTTTATGGCTCAGTACAAGGTTGCAAAACAACCTCTAACCTGAATGGTTGACCCGAACCATTATGTTAGTTGGATTTTTCATGTGTATTTTGGTCTCAGCTTTTCAGAAGTTACAACTTTAACACTCACTACTTACTCAGTCGTGTCACTTTTAGTCCATGACCAGGGGCGGAACCAATGCTATGTGAGCAGTAACACGGGCTACGGCTGAAGTCCGTATACGTAGTATATTTTTTTTATTTTTTATTTTTTGTTTTATACAAAAGATACCCCTAAAATAATACAAGGATACCCCTAACCAACCCAAACTTATAAAATAAGGGAGCCCGATTGAAACAATGACCCAATTGATTAGATAAGCCCAACTGATTAGATCAGCCAAAAAAACACAAAAATACGTATGGCGGCATTCTTTCTGACCGTCGCTTAGGTTCTGGAAGAAAACCAAACGTCGCTGGTCATCCTTTACGCATTGGTCTCCTGTCTTGCTGCTGTCAGTAACACTGGTTCGATAAAAGAATCCACAATCCTGTTGTTTGCTGCTGCGATAACACTGGTTCCGGCCGTTCCGCCCCTGCTTAGATATTTGTTTTTTAAAGTAAAAGACGACGATGTGATTGATGATTTCAAGCTATGAAAAAAAGGACAAAATTATTAGGTATTTATTTTACTTTATTTATTTATTGTTTTTTTTAAATAATTTTATTTATTAACGTTTTTTTAATATTGTTTGATTGCATGGTAAAAAAAAATTTGAAGATACCGTGGATTTAATGAGCTAATTCCGTCACTGTCCATGAGATCGACTACGTTGGATTTTCCTACAAATTATATCAATTTGTTCCATTCATTTTCTAGTCAATCTTGTCATTTTGTGTATGCACAAGTGGAAAATTTTCAAAAGTAGAGACGAAAACTCAGGATGCGCCAGGAACCAATTATTCTCAAGCAACCATCGTTCATATTTTATATTTTCTGCTTATGAGACGATAACAACGGTCCATTTCGTATAAAGACTACGAGTCTTTGTTGAATAACAACCATTTTTGTTACCATCCAAAAGTGACTAGATCATAAGATTTGTTTTCATTATTATTTGACAAATGTGTTGATTTTTTGGCCATGTCATGTCACATCTAGAGGTCCACCTTAGACTTTTATGAACGTTTGTCTCATTCAATTCATTTACTCGTATATAGATACTTATTCTAGTGACACTAACATAATTTCTTTGAAAAATATTTTTACATTTTTACTTAATCCAAAACTTCATTAATTTCTTTGAAAAATATTAAATGTGTAACAATGTTTTTGACGCATTTAGATTCAATTCATACATTTTTACTTAATCCAAAACTTTAAGGTGGGTTAGATGGGAAAGAGTAGTAGCATTAAAGGATTTCGGAGGATTAGGTATTGGCAACATAAAATATTTAAATTTAGCTCTATTGCTCAAGTGGTGGTGGAGACTGAAGATGGAACCAGGGAGTCTGTGGGTGAAAAGGAAAAATTACAAGTTTTGTCCTTTATCTTTATACAACTTTTCAGGCGGTGTCCTTTACTATGTATTTTGTTGCAAGTTTAGTCCTTTACACCCAACCCAGTTAAAAAACCCTGTTAATTGTTGACAGACGGTGTCCTTTACTAGGTATTTTGTTGCAAGTTTAGTCCTTTACCTATGTATTTTGTTGCAAGTTTAGTCCTTTTACACCTAACAATTAATAGGGTTTTTAACTGGGTTGGGTGTAAAGGACTAAACTTGCAACAAAATACCTAGTAAAGGACACCGCCTGTCAACATTCGTTAAAAATGACACCGCCTGAAAAGTGGTATAAAGATAAAGGACAAAACTTGTAATTTTTCCGGGTAAAAATAATAGAATCGTTGCATCAAAATCATAGGAATATGAAACCCATTCCGTTTAGAAAATTATTGACGGGAGTATGGAAGAACATTGGTGAGATAGATAAGGAATTCTTAAAACATAATGTTGATGTCAGCTCAAGATTAAGAAGTAATGTTGGTGTGGGGAAAAAAACTTTGTTTTGGCTAGATACATGGATTGGAAACGAACCATTAAGAAAGCAATTTCCTAATGTTTTTCAACTTGCAGCAAATAGAAAAGCAAAAATTATTGACTCTTATCGGATGAACAACGGGTGCAAATTGTGGGATTGGGCGTGGACGAGAACACCAATTAGTGACGAAGAAAAAAACGAAATGAGAGACTTATCGAGGAAGCTACAACACATTCATACATTAAAGAACGGTGACAAGTGGGTATGGTGCGGACCTGATAACGATGGTTTCAAGGTAAAGGGTGTGAGACGCTATCTCAGCCAACAAACAGATTTGAATGAACCTGTTTTCAGCTTCGAATGGAACAACTGGGCAACGAAAAAAAGCTTAATGTTCGTCTGGAGAGCCATTGAAGAAAAAATTCCAACAGCAACTGCTCTATTACATAGAGGTATGAATTTGACTGATACATTGTGCAAGATATGCGGTGCAGCAAACGAATCAGCAGCCCATATTTTGTTACAATGCAATTTTGCGAAACGGGTGTGGGAGGAAGTAACAAGGTGGCTTAGGATACCTATGGTCAACACCGAGGGTAACCTAAAAGAATTACTGCTGGAACTAAATGATTTGAACCGAAGTCGGAAGATGAAAAAAACGATAGAAGCAATAGCAATTCAAGCAATGTGGACCCTGTGGAAAGCCAGGAACGAGAAGATTTTTGGAGGAAGACAAAGCACGGTACAAATGGTAATGGCAACAATAAAGGAGACAACTTTCCAAGGCATGAGGATGAGGTCAACATATAAAAGTATCACACAACAAGAATGGTGGGATTTTAATGTAAATTGGTAACGTACGTAGATTTAGATTTGTTTTGTTTTTCTTCTTTTTTCCTTTGGATGTTTTGGTTTACTAGCTCCTGGCTGGTAGCACATGTTTTTGGTGGATGAATAAAGGGTTCCGTTTGCTATTCAAAAAAAAAACTTAATCCAAAACTTCATTAATTTCTTTGAAAAATATTAACTGTGTAACAATTAAGACCACCAGTTTCTCCGTTTGATTTACACAATTTCAATCACTGCTTAAGTCGATCTCAAGATTTTGTATCATCCATTTCGCACCCGAAATTGAATCACAGCTCCATCTCCAACCGCATCTTCATGCGGTGGTTGTGGGTAAACGATGGAGAATGAGGCAAGGGGCAGAGCACCGTGTAAGGATTATAGGCTTTTTAAGGGTATATTTGTCACATCCTTAATTTACATATACGAAGTTTTACCACGAGGCGTATGACTGACCAAGGTATAGCTACTAATCATGTTAAACCAAATATGTAAAATTATAAAAACATCGCTAACAACATGATTAGCGATTAAGTTTTAATTGTCAAAACACAGTTTATGTTGCAGTGGAAATAAAGTAAAAATCCAACAAGAATTTAAAACCACAAGTTTAATAATTGTTTCTAAACATAATGTTTAACGAACCACACCACTCCAGCAGTTGCAACGCCCTTCCCAGCTATACCTGTTGACCTGCAAAGCATGCAACTACGTGTTAACAATAAAGTTGGTGAATTCAAAAATTTTAGTTAAGCAAAAGTAAAGTTCACAATTGTTTTTGGTTTATGTATGACTTGGGTAGCTAATCCTCATCAAATGACTAAATTGTGTACCGAATGCTGACATTTCGTTTGTGCCCTCATTAATGTCTATCAACATTAATTTAAAAGTGAAGATTAAAAGTTCACGCCCGGCTCCCAGCACGGTATGAGGTTTGTCAAACCTAATAGCACTATCAACTAATACCCCGTGTATGCCTCACCGGTAATCTAATCGGTAAAAATATAGGGACTTTCCTGATAGAGTTGTTGTTTAGTTCAAGTGTACTACTCCACCTCCAGTGGATAGTATGTTTCAGTGGTTCCACTAGGAACGCGCGTGTAGCCCCAACCAGGGCTACCGTAAAAAGTGTTGTTCCAACTAGGAACGCATGCTTTTGGAAAAGGTTGTGAATTCACCTTAATTTGCTCGGCAGTAAAGGTGAAAGGTAATCAGGAATGGTAAATCTCTTCCTGGTATGTTTACCGTTTCAGTTAGTTTAATTCATGTAATCCTACACTTAGTCTAACACATAGCCATAGAATCACGTTTGACACACAATTATCGGTTCGTGTAAGTTAGTGCACATGATCATATTATTCCATAAACACATTCGTTGACACCCGCTAAGGTTTCTAATAACATTTAACACCTTGTTGTAAAATGTACGCATATTTAACACTTGCAGTTTCACGTTAGATTTTAGGCAGTTTTTCGGAATTTATTTAAAATACTAAACGAACTCAGAAAATTATGATAATTTAAAAAAAAACATGTTATTTAGTTCCCGAATACTAGTGTATTTTTCTCATGACCTGAATATTTACAGAAAAATCACTAAAAATCATTCTTTACACCTAGATCTGATTTATAACATTCTGATGATAGTATACGCCTAAAATTATTTAAAAATCCTCGTTAACTCTTTTAACGAAATTTCAGTAGGAGATTTTCATCAACACCTGGAACTATCTACAGTAAAAAATTTAGATGATAACTCAATTCCTACATTGAGTTAGGGCATTCGTAATGGGCTGCAAATTCTGACAGAAAACGCAGCCTGGACCTTTGTTACGAAATAATTCGTTTAAAATATCAAACGACGTCGAAAAAATTGCAATTCTAGTGTGCTTTGAAAGGTATTTCCTGGACTAAGTTATAGAGTCGAGAAACATCAGCTTTTGTTAACTTTTGACCCTGTTACAGTCGATTAAAGTCGGCTGTAACTTTCTGGACAGACCCTGTTTCATTACCCAAACCCCAAAAACAATTACCCAACAATCCAAACAACCTATACACCTTAACTACAACATTTTATCATCGCCATACGTCATCTACAACATTAAAACCAGCAAGATTCAACCAAACCATGAAATCATCAAAACCCTAATTCATATATAATGTCTATACATACTTAATCAACAACACTAAGCATCATACTTGATTTTTATGAATCCTATACCACAAGTTATCATCATACCATCAAGAATCCAGAAGATATACCCAAAACACAGCCAAGATATATATAAAATCATGCATAAACATGTATAACTATCGCAAAAACACAAGAACTAGTTACCTAGCAGTAAAGGGGATCCGATTAGCCAAGGTGTCGAAAACTTGGAGTCTGGTTTGAGGGTTTTTGGAAGTGTTCTATGAAAACATCATTCAACTATACATATTAATATCGTAAGGTCATGGGGCGGTTTAGGAATTGAGTTTGGGCTTGGCTCCTGATTTACGTAACTCACTTGGGCCACACTTCAACTGGGTCGTGAACTAAAGGGTCAAGGGGTATGGGTCTTGGGTTGACTTACTTTGCCGAAAGTTTACATGGGCCGTAAGTGAAACGGGTTGGGCTTAAATCATGTTGTAGGATGTTTGGGCTTGGGCTTACATAGAGTGGGCCACAACTGAAGAGGTGGCACAAAGGAATAAGTCTTGGGCCATGAATTCCATGAGTTCGGGTTTTGGGCCAAGAGTTCAATGGGTTCGGGTTTCGGTCGCGCGAGTTTGAGTCGGGTCATGGAACCGAGTTAAGTTGTTTGCAAACTAAACGTAATGACACGAGCTAAGTTAATTAGATAAGTTGAATTATATAAAACGCGTGACTCGAACGAAAGCACAATGTAATGACCCATAAATTATGATCGCGAAACGAAAAGTACTAACCTCGGAAGTACGGGTTGATGGTTTTTTTAGCGTTAGCTAGTGCCGCCAATCAAAAGCACTATGGTAGACAAACTGGAAGAAACAAAACCCATAATCCAAAGATACCACAAGCACCGTCTGTGTAATTATTAACCCTTCTAGTCTTAACATTTATGTGTAAGACTACACGGTGTAGAGGGGCTTGAAGAGAGGACGTGGAGCGACACGTGGCTGGCACCCTCGAGCTTTAAAAACGATGGGATTGTCTTGGGCTTGAAAAGGCCCCACCTTTTTTTTGTTATTGTTTAAAAAAAAATTTAGAAAACGTCCCCCAACTTTGACCCCCACACCGGTAAGGATAATTAAAGGGAAAATAGCTAAAATAGCCAAGTTATGGTCAACTTTTCCAAAATAACCAAGTCAAACGTCTTGGGGAGACGCCACAAACATGTTCAAACGTCTTGGCGGCTGACCAACCAAAAGCTGCCACGTGTCCGACACAGCTCAGACGTCTTAACGTCTTGGCTGAGACTTTTCAAACGGCTGCTTGAGACGTTTTAAAAGTTGAGTCGATAAGCTGCTAGTTTTGCATGGCTTGAGACGTTTGAAGCCGGCTTGAGACGCCTCAACACGGCTTGAGACGTCTGTAATTATCACGTTTTTTTTTTTAATTTTAAGATGTTTCATTAATACCTTGAGACGTTTCACGGTCTCCAAAGTTCTTTTTAAGTCGTTTCATTCAAACCTTGAGACGTTTCCCGTTTTCCAAAGTTCTTTTTAAGAAGTTTGAAACCTCTTTTTAAGTCGATCACAATTTTCAACCCTGTTATACACAACGTTTTCTTCTTCACCATATCTTATGTCACACCCCAAAATCCACACGCGGAGTATCACCGCTTGGAGGCGTGACATGACCAGGATCAAGCCACCAATCATATTGAACATATAAGTATAAGTAATAGTAAATGTAATCCGTCACAATACAATTGGTGTTCAATCAAAAACATAGTATAAGTAGCGGAAGCATAGTATGAAAATCCAACACAAGTGTTTAGTTTAAAGAGTCATAAAGTTTTCATCAAAACATCCACAATCCGTGCCCACAACGACCGCGCCTCCCGTGCAAGCTCCAAGAGTACCTATGGTCCTGCAAGGCATGTAACAGAAAGTCAACAACTAGTTGAGCGAGTTCACAGTAAGTAAGTTCGTTGCATAACTATGCGTTATTAACTAAGCCGTTGTGTAGATTCAATTGGTGGGGGCTTCCCATGTTGTATGTACTATCAGTGGGGGCTTCCCATGTTTGTATTTACTATCAGTGGGGGCTTCCCATGTTTGTATTTACTATCAGTGGGGGATTCCCATGTTTGTATTTACTAGACTAGTTGTACCATAAGTGTTCTTCTTAACCCGAGAACAGTAGTACGTACGAGGTTTACGTAGGCTTTACGTAAGTGCCCTTCTCAACCCGAGGACAGTGGTACGCGGGGGTTTACGTAGGTTTTACGTAAGTGTCCTTCTTAACCCGAAGACAGTAGTATGTATGAGTTTACGTAGGTTTTACGTAAGTGCCCTTCGTAACCTGAGGACAGTGGTAAGTACAAGTTTACGTAGGTTTTACGTAAGTGTCCTGCCTAACCTGAGGACGATGGTAGATAGTCTAGTAGCAGTGTAAGTACGAGTAATTGTTCAATCCCATTATTCAAAACCCATTCCCAGCCCCGGGAATCCCATGCCTTGGTAAGAGTGTGAACTCACCTTGGTTTGCTCGGTATGCTAAATTATGTGCTCGCAAGTAATCAGTCAAATCCGATTCAAAGGATAGTCCAAGGATTATGTGTGTGTGGCGATAGGGCTTCAAGAAGTGGATCTGTCGTCGTTTACAAAGGATATCGAGAGAGAGAGAGAGAGATAGGAGGTGGGATTAGGGTTTCTGCCGAATACTCATTACGCGTACAGGTTATAACCAAACTCTATGTACTCGATACTGGGCCAAGCCCACTGTTATTTTCGTTGGCCTCCTGGTGGACGAAAACACTAAGTTGTTTTCGTGGGGAGGGGTGTTTTCAAGTGGAGTAGGGTAATCGGCCAAAGTTTTATTATTAAATATAAAGCATAGTTTAACACTAGTCACATTATTATCGTACAAACAATTAGAATAAACATTATGCACCCCAAAAATAAGAAATACACTTTGTAAATAAGTACAAGTTTAAATCGAATAGAGGCCTTGAAACTCGGGTTGTCACATCTTATACCCCATTGGTGTTCACAGCTTCAAAAAATGGGCAGACCCCCTGATTCAACAAACGGGTGTAGGAAGTCATCTACAATGGGTCTAAGAAGTCATCTACAACGGACACAGATCTTCTCCCTTTTAATGGGATGAGATCGGATTTCCCCTTCCACGTGCTCTGTGGGGTCGATCGGGTTCAAGAACTCATCTACAACGGACACGTGAAGGGTCTAACGGGTTGTTTGGCACTTGACGGTTCTGCCCGTTTAGGGTGGTTGATGAGACTTTGGCTAACACAATGGGCTCTCACCAATGTGTTAGCCAGGTCCTCTAACATCATCGAAGCCGCAGAACCGTAGAACCAAATGTGAACAACCCGTTACATATCACCTAGGCCAATATAAATGTGGGTTGATGGAACTTACCAGTTCACGACCCATATTTATTCCTAGGTGTTTCGATGCAAATTCCGGATCTCCTACCCCGTTTTAAATTTATGGAAGTAGCGGTTTGGTGTATTCTAGTTCAAATGATTAAGTTTGTATAGTTGTATTTTTTTGTATTATGTTTTTTATGTACTTTGTATTCAATCATAATAAAGTTATAAATTTGACTACTTTACGTTTGAATTCTAGTTCAATTCAGTATAATTCAATGTTAAAGACGTTTCAATTCAGTATAATTCAATTAAGACATTTAAATTTTTGTTCAAAAAAAATTAAAAATTACATTACTGAGAATCGTTATGTTAAGACGTTTGAATTAAAAATTATTATTAAATTAAATATTCATTTAACCAACCCCACTATATATACCCCTAAACACACACAAACACACACGTCGTTCTTCTTCTTCTACTTTCGTTGTTCAACGTTTACAAGCAGACGCGGTTAAGTTTTTGCAGACATGGCTTCTTCGTCGTGGTCCGAAGTTGAGGACATTGCATTGGTGGAGGCTTGGGAGGAGGTGTATACCAATCCTCCTCATCGAGGGCAGGGGGGTCTATGGGTGCGTGTGCAACAATATTTTGCACAACTCCGTGGTCCGGACCACGGCCGCACCGTTGACGCCATATCTTCAAGGTTTCGGGTTATACGGTTGGACTGTAAGAAGTTCGAGGGTTACTACAAATCTGCGGAGGATTTATCCCAGGGCCTTAGCGAGGAGGACATCAAGACGGTTGCCCTCGTAAACTACCGCCACGATGAAGGACATGATTTCGAACATGTCGTGCAGTGGGAAACGATTAGGGTTTGGATTTAGATGTTTGTTTTTTTTTTTTAATGTAATGTTTTTTTTTCTTTTTATATTTTCTTTTTTTTAATGTAATGTTTAGTATGTATTTTCTTTTTTTAATATAATAATGTTTTATATTTTCTTTAACTGTTTACGGGTTTGGGCTTACGGGGTTTGGCTTATGGGGTTGGGCTTACGGGTCTGGGCATCAATGACAACGATCGGTCTTAGATTAAACATAAAGCTATGAATCTGAAAATTAATGATAACAAAATAAGATCAAACCCATGTTATTCTAAAAAAATAAGAACAAGTACAAACGAAAATGTGTAACTTACCGCAACACCTAACGCAACAAAAACCATTTCAAAACGACTCTGCTCATCAACCAAGATGTGAGTAACGCTTCCAGGATTTGCAAGCTTCAAATTATAACAGTATATTGGTAGTTCGGTAAAAGAGTCTCGGGTTGTTCCTTGTAGAAGTTCAAGTGCATGGTTTTTACCACGCCAAGCTTGAAGGTTTGTTATCTCAACCTCGAACCTTAGTCTAAAATCTTTGACAATCTCTTTCGCTCGATATATCCTACCACTGTCTTTTAGTTGTTCCTTTAAAAAGTGACCCAAAACCTTTGGGTTAGCCTGACGGAAATGTGGGTGTGTTTGTGTCTTCGAACAGGTGTGTCTATCATTCATATGTTTAACAAAAAATAAACTACCACCAGGAATAACATATGCCTTAAATCGCCATTCACAACCATCACCCATGCATGACACCTCATACCGTGTCTTAGATGATCTATCAACTTTAAACTCGAAATGCTCTAACAAACATTTCTTTCCCAACTCAAGCTTCATCTCTTCTTTGTTATTGAATATATGACCGGCCTCAAACACTATAGATGAAGAAGCTGATTCGTTGTTAGACGTGGATGATTTTTCAAAATTATTTTCTAAAATAGGACACTCATCGTTTAAAACATCAACACTTTCTTTTACTGAAATATTTAGATCTGGAGTTTTGAAGTTGTTTAAAGAAGAAAAACCAGAGGAACCAACACCAGACTCTCGAATAACATATAATTTATATAATTCAAAAGGATTCTGGATCGCCAAATAAAAAAAATCTAACATCTCGATCATTAATTATATCGATCGGATCAGTAAACGTAGACATCCGGTATGACAACCGTGTAATGTTTGGAGTATCACAGATCTTAGAAACATAGTTTAAAAAACTATTATATGAATGATCTGTTTCAATTTCTAAACAACGTCTCTTTGAATCGCCATCAGTAACATACTCAATGTTTCCGTTAATGACATCCCACTTCCCCCCAGTATAAACAACAAACTTGACCCTCATGTTGTGAGATAATTACTAAAAAACAAACTTTTTGAATTTTAGATTTAAACTTCAAATACGGTTTTTCATAATGTATAGTATTTAAATAAGGGATCCCTCTAAATAAATGCAAAACGTCTTAAATTCCTACTAAAACGTCTTAAACTCGTATAAAAACGTCTTGAATTCGTACAACAAACGTGTTAAAATAAGAAATCCGGCTCGAGCTGATGTAGCCGGCTAAAGAGAGTGAAATGGCTCAAGCCGTCTGGAAAAATGGGCAGCCATAACGAAACGTCTCAAGCCGTCTGAAACGTCTCAGCCAAGACGTCCAGACGCCTGACTTTTCTGTCGGACACGTGGCAGCGTTTGATTGGTCAGCCGCCAAGACGTTTGAACATGTTTGTGGCGTCTCCCCAAGACGTTTGACTTGGCTATTTTGAAAAAGTTGACCATAACTTGGCCATTTTGGCTATTTTCCCATAATTAAATCCAAATCACTCTCAACAATTTTCTTTTAAACTAGAGTAAACTTCCGTTTTGCTCCCTGTGGTTTGGTCAGTTTAACGGTTTTGCCCCAAACCTTTCAAAATAGCCATTTTGCTCCCTGATCTATGACGTCATTCTCCAGTTTGCTCCCCGGCCCTTAACCTCATCCATTTATCCAGTTAACCCATGTCACGTGCAAATCACCTGAGGGGCATTTATGTCTTTTCCCAACCATCTCTTTAATAAAACCCTAACTACTCCTTGAAAAGAATTATATGCACAGACACACACAAATAAAACCTTATCCTCAATCTCAAAAATTAATTCAAACACACAAATGAAAGATCAGCTCTTCGATCTCCTCTCCCACTCGATACCCCCCCCCCCCCCTCTTTCCTTCTCGGTTCTCGGTAACCCACATCGGGCCGGCACCGCTGACCGGTAACCAGGAGCAGACGACGATCGTGAAGCTGGACACCACACCTCGGTGGTCCGGCAAGGGTCTTGAGCGGCGGTGGCGGTACAGAGAGATAGAAAGAGAGAGAGAGAGAGAGACCGAGAAACGGAGATGACGACGATGATGGTGGTGGTGGCTGACACCATTGCCGCCGGCGGCGGTGGAGGCAACGGCGGTGGATTCCGGGGTTGCTGATGATGACGATGCTGATAATATTTGGATGATGGAAGATGATGATGACTGTGAACGACGTTGGTGGTTTTTCCGACGAGATGATTATTCCGGTAAGTCTCCGTCTTCGAGTTCTGCAACTCAGATCCGTTTGGATCTCACTCATCACAGACTCATTTTGTTTTTCTTTAAAAGGGTATCGAGAGTTTTGTTTGATTACCGATAATGATGATGATGTTGGTAACAGCGGTGGTCCGACGGAGGTGCGGCCGCTGGAGTGACGCCGTCTACGGCAGGGGCAGTAGTGGTGGATGGTTCAGCTGGGTCGGGGTTAAGTTTTGGCTTAACCGGCTCAGGTTCAGACAACATCAATCAACAAAATTTAGTTCGGGTCAAACCCGGGTGACTCGGTCAACACCCGAGTCAACCCGGGTCAACAGCAGGTTAAGCGGGTCAACTGGTCAATCGGCTTTTGAGATTGAGGATAAGGATTGTGAAGTGGTAATTTGAGGCATTTTGTTGCTGTTCTTGAAGAGAATTTGTTAGTGTTTAAGAATTGGAGATGATGAAGATGAAGATGCAGGGGAATGGTGTAGAGAAAGTGTGTGAATTAAATAAGGAAATTAATAATTTTGAGTGGGAAAAGACTAAAATGCCCCTCATGTGAGGGGCATGTGACCAGAAATTAACAGTTGAATTGGATGGCGTTAGGGCCGGGGAGCAAACTGGAGAATGACGTCATAGATCAGGGAGCAAAATGGCTATTTTGAAAGGTTTGGGGCAAAACCGTTAAACTGACCAAACCACAGGGAGCAAAACGGAAGTTTACTCTTTAAACTATTTGTTATATATAGGAGGGTGACCTTATAAACTTACAAACTCTATTAACTTCTACTTTTTTAATTAAATCCAAATTCAACAATTTTCTTTTAAACTTTTATAACCAGTCACTTTTTTTCATACTAAATAACTAAAAGCAGTTGTTACCCTATCATTGATCATACCTACTTTTAGTTTTAAAAGTTTCAGACAAAAGTTGTAAATTATTAGTACATGAAATAAACCAAAACAACTTTATTCTAATTCAGTTGTATATGATTGCCAAATTGATTCTTCATAAATAGACACAAAAAATCTTTCTAGACAGCCAAACTCTTAGATGCAATCTCGTATACATTCTCAGAAAGCCCGTTAGCCGACACAATCATCTCCAGCTGTGCCTGTTCCCAATTTCAACAAGAATATCAACCATTTATCAAAGTATGTGTTTTATCTTAAACGGGTCAATTCAAATTTGACTAAAAGAACAGTCAAATGGGTCAAACAAATTTGACTTAAAGATCAAGAGACATTACCTTGGCAAGGTTTTGGCGAGTTTCATCATACCGCTTCCACCTAGAAAAGGCTGAAACCATGCGAGACGCCACCTGCAACCAAGACAAGGGTAAAATGGTAAATTCAGTATGACCCAAAAGATTTGGATCATATAATTCTATAAATACTACAAAGACGTTCTAAAGCTATGATTTTGGCATGACCCAAGTGAGAGAAACAAAGAAAGGGTAAATAAGTCATTCGCACCTGCGGGTTCAGTTTGTCAAGCTGCACAACAATTTCTCCCAAGAATTTGTAGCCCGAACCATCTTTGGCATGGAAATTAACAGGCGAAGCACAAAATCCTCCAATCAACGAGTACACCTGTTTAGTGACTAAAAGCATTACATAATGCATACCATAGGGGACCATCAGTGCACTTTTGGCAAAAGTTGGGGACTAAATGTGTTACAAAGTGCAAACCACAGGGACCACACGTGTACTCTAAAGAGGCTAGGGACTAGATCCAAAATTTTGATTAACCACAGGGACCATCCGTGTACTTTACTCGATATAATAAATTCTCATCATCTCTAATGGTCTAACATGTTCAATTACTAAAACACATTGCTAAATCGACGGCCAGATTTTTGTTAAAATGCACAGCCATGCGTCAGATATCATCACATGCACATAATGAAATCGCAACACGCAATGCGATCTCATCATCACATCATGTGATGCGTGTGCATTTTAAAACCAAGATTTCTACGCAAATTAAATTGACCCAACAGACTCGATAGCAACAAAATTTAACCCGTTTTCATGAACACAGATAAAACTTGCCGCTAAAAACCGTAACAGCAATTGAATTAATGAACCGGAGATCTAACCTTGTTGGGATTTTTAAGGTCAAATGCTGGATGAGACAAAAGTTTGTGAACATTCTCGACATTCCCAGGAATATCCGATGAGGATTGAAGTGCGAACCACTTATTAACCACCTAAAAATACAAATTAAAATACGTAAGACAAAATCCCACTATTATTTATTTTCATCAAAACAATCGTTTGAAAGCAAATTCCGATATCAAATCTGATTATTTAAGAAAAAAAGAGTAAAATGCCATTTTCGTCCATCAGGTTTGGCCGGTTTTGCGACTTTCGTCCAAATTTTTTTTTCCCGCATCTAGATCCAAAAGGTTTGAAATCTTGCCATTTTTCATTAGGCTCGTTAACCTATGATGCACTGGGACGGGTACGGGAACGGGAAACGGCAAAACTAAAAAATTCAAGAAGCGGGGACGGGTACGGGAATAAAAACATATAAAAAAATAAATATATTCAAATTTAATTAAATATCATGGGTGCTGTAATTCACAAAATTATAATTGTTAAAACTTAAAACACTATATTATTTGATCAACGTATATCATGATAATTATTAATAATACATTGCATTTATCCAATACTAATTAATAAATCGTGCATCCTAATTTGTACCACTATTAGATGTATATTATGGATTTTGTAATTAATTAATAATATTATAATTATAATTCCTTAACTATTATAATTGTAATACACGAATTCAATTTAACCCGGATTCATACCCAAGCCCATATGACATCATCTGAATAAGAAGAAAAGGCCGGCCCACATTTATTTAAAAAGTATAATTAAAACCCTACTTCTAACATGAAACGTCCCTGACTCTCAGAACTGCAGTCCCTGTTTTTCCCGAAGCGCTGAGTTGCCGTATCCTTATTCCCGGAAACGTCTGGGGGACGTCCCCATGGCGTTTCCGGCGCGTTTCCGTCCCCACGCCGTCCCTGGGACGGGTACTCAAGGTGATATGACGTCCCCGTGCTTCATAGTCGTTAACTCCGTCTATTTTTCTCTGTTAAGTCAGGGGTATTTCCGTCTTTTTTGTCAACTTAAAGAGCAATTGGGTATTCGGTCTTTTTACATAAAGTAAAAAGGACCGAATTGCCCTTTAAGTTAACAAAACGATGAAATTGCCCCTGACTTGACGGAAAAAATGGATGGAGTTAACGCGCCGGATGAAAAGGGCAAGATTTCAAACGTTTTGGATCCAAATGCGGAAAACAAACCTTTGGACGAAAGTCGAAAAACTGGCCAAACCTCAGGGACGAAAATGGCATTTTACTAAAAAAACCCATAATATGTAAAGAAATATATTGAATTTTGAAGGCGTGAGGAGGCTACCAGATAGTCATGCTGCCATTGGTTATAGAAATCAGCCAACGCATCATCACGGGCTTTACCGGGTTTCTGGGCAATGGCCGCCAGAGCCGAAAACTGATCCGTCATATTTGTGGCGGTTTTGTATTCATGCAACACAAGCTCGGTGATCTCTTCATCCTCAAGAGATGCAAGATAACCTATTTTCCAAAAAGTCAACAGTCAAACACAGATTTCGGTGCCTAAAACACACGGTCACCAAGAAAGCAAAAAATACCAAGGGCGGTGTTCTTTAAAGCCCGTCTCGCCATATTTGCGTGGTCAAACACGTACTTTTCTGTGCTCCTGTTTTCTTTCACCTGTCAAGCATTTTAATTTTAAAAATGATTTTTGTTATATATTGTTAAATTATATGTAATAGAAATGTTTTGAAGTTATGATAATCAGATAATATTTAAGTGTTTGCCAGATTTTCATCATTCAAGGAAAAAATGTCATTTTTTAGGCCTGTAAACAAACCGGAACGTTCATGAACTGTAAGTGAACTTGTTCGGCGGGAAGTTTGTTTATTTACTAAACAAACAAACAAATTTGTTCATTTAATTAAATGAACGAACATGAACATATGTGTTGTTCGTTCATTTATGTTCGTGATCGTTCGTTTATGCTTGTTCATTTATGTTCGTTTTATTTTTGTTCGTTTATATTTTAATAAATACATATGGAATTATATTTATACAAATACACACATATAAGAGGCTTTCTAACTACTTAACTAATTAATAGTTGGGCTTTCCAATAACAAAAATAAGCTATGCAATAGAACTTATCGTAATTAATCAATCATTTATATAAAAAAACTACTTTATGTTCGCTTATGTTTGGTCATTTATGTCCATGTATGTTGTTTTATGTCTGTTTACGTTCGTGAATTGTTCGTTTAGGTCTTAAACGAACGAACATAAACGAACACCAACATGCCCATTTTCTTAATGAACGAACACGAACAAAAAAATTCAGTTATATGTTCGTGTTCGTTTACAGGCCTAACTTTTTTTGTGGAAAATAAAAGAAAGGGTCTCTTAGATTAAATTAAAATAAGAGTAAAATGATTAAACTCGGTACCAGGTTTATGAGCTCTTGCTTCAATTCCGAAGCTAGTTGCTTTCTGATAAATTTTCTAACGGCATGGACCGCATCAGGGTCGGCTACTTCCATCATGTCCATGATCTCACCTTCACCAGGAAGCGTTATTGCTTTTGCAATAAATTCCTAAATTTAACAAGTAAATTTAGTTTTACAGTTTATTCAATTCAAATAAAAAATATATGAAAAAAACATAAACAAATACCTTGTCAAGACTCGAATCCAAAAGAATGCATTTAATACCGTGCACAAACTGTGGATCAAGAACTAACGCGTTATCCTTTTGGAAATTAACTACTTGGCTAAGCATTATATTCCTTGCCAATATTTGTCCGGCTTCCCAACTGTGATAACAAAATTATCTATTAAAATTCGGTTTTCTTATAAAATAGAGTAATTGCCATTTTCGTCCCTGAGGTTTGTCACTTTTGTGACTTTCGTCCAAAAGTTTGTTTTTCCGCATCCCGATCCAAAAGATTTGAAATCTTGCCAATTTCATCCGACTTGTTAACTTCATCCATTTTCTCCGTTAAGTCAGGGGTATTTCCGTCTTTTTCTTAACTTAAAGGGCAATTTGGTCTTTTTAACTTTATGTACAAGTATTCAAAAGACTGAATTGCCCTTTAAGTT
Organism: Helianthus tuberosus; assembly: GCA_030545235.1. Taxonomy (NCBI): domain Eukaryota; kingdom Viridiplantae; phylum Streptophyta; class Magnoliopsida; order Asterales; family Asteraceae; genus Helianthus; species Helianthus tuberosus. The sequence continues at coordinate 109,419,115 of CM060426.1, read as the reverse complement.
GACAAAAAAGACAGAAATGCTCCCCGACTTTTGGATGAAAATGGAAAAGATTTCAAACCTTTTGGATTCAGATGCAAAAAAACAACCTTTGGACGAAAGTCGCAAAACTGGCCAAAGCTCAGGGACGGAAATGGCATTTTACTCTAGAATTAAAAAAAAAAAAACATCTAAGTAAGAGAAGTTACCGGTTAAATTCATCAGAATCATGTGCAAGAAGGAAAAACAGATCATTATCGGTGAGATCAGAGTGTAGACGTATAGGAGCACTGTAACCCCGTAGCAGAGACGGAATTGGTTTTTCAGGCACATCAGTGAACACGAATTCTTCTTCAGCCTAGTAAAGTAAAATACGGGTCATTTTCAACATTTTATGAGATCAAAAAGCATACATTTTGAAACACCTGTTGAATACAAAACTTTACCTTTGTAACCCTAAGAACGGCGGTGTTAACGGGCTGACCACCACACGCAATGGACTCTAATTTCCCATCATGATAAATCGATGACAACGGCATATCTTTGCCGTTTGAATCAAGAAGCCCGGCAGCCACGGGAATAAACATTGGTTCCTTTATGGGCTGACCTGGCGTAGGCGGTACCGTTTGACTGGAAAAAGGTCAAAACTAACATGTTATTTACATATATCAAAATATCCACATGTCCGAAACCTTTGAAGAAAAAATTACCTAAATTTCAAAGAAAAGGTGTGAGCTTCAGCGTTGTAAGAAGACGTAACCTTAACGACCGGAGTCCCGGCTTGTGAATACCTTAACAAGAATCATGAATCACACAGAAGGGTAACAAATTAGATGACAAAAAGGGTGTGTTTGAATGCTTGTTGTGAAACAGATTATGTAGTATTGATAAATATTTATGAAACAACTAGTGGGTTACCACCCGCGCTTCGCAGTGAGTTCAAAACGTAGATAAAAATAAGCAAAGGTCTAAATAGTAACTACAATAACGTGTAAGGGTAAATAATGAAAATTTAGAAAAAGGATACCCTATTAAAGTTGAGGGGCTAAAAATGTAATTATTAAAGTTGAGGGGCTAAGTATGTCATTACCAAAGTTGAGGGGCCAAAGTTGGTTGATGTTGACAAAATAGCATTTTAAGTATATATAGAATTTATTAGACCCCTAAATAATAAGAATCATTTTATCCAAACAATAAAATCATATAAAAAAGTTGGTCAAATACCATAATAAGAAATTAGCGAAATCTGCATCATTAGCATCTCGCATAGCAGCAAAGAAATCTTCGCAAGTTACCGCCTGCCCATCATGCCTTTGAAAGTACAAATCCGTACCCTGAAATCACATGTGTTAATATTACAAAAGATAATCACATAAACATCTTATATTCAACTAGGGGCGTGCATAGTTCGGTTTTATAGTAAAACCATAACCGTTACCGAAATGTTCAGTTTTCGGTTATTGAAAATTCGGTTTCAGTTTGTTCGGTTTATGGAACAAAATTACATAAGATTCAAAATTTAAAAGTATAATCCAAGATTAAATAGTCTTTCTTAGATGCTTACATTTAAGTTATTATGTTTAACCTTTTAATTAATATTATTCACATAAACCTAACTTCTGACCTATATTTATGGTCCTCCAAAGTTTTTATTAAGACATTTTCTTTTATAATACTTTGAAACTCATTTACTTATTATTAGGTTAAATTTTGTTATTTCTTGTAAGCAACGGATAAATCATTTCAAAAATAAATAAACATGTTAATGTTTTTATTATAAACACTTAACATTCAAGAATAAAACAAATAATTCCTAAATCAATATGTAACAAACATTAAAAAATTTATTTTTCAGGTAATTTGGGTCGGTTCGGTTTTCATAAAATGCAAAACCGTAACCGAACCGTAAATTTCTGTTCGATTTTTTCAGTTTGGTTTTTTCGGTTTTTTGTGCGGTTCGGTTTTTTTCGGTTTTCTGCCCAGCCCTATATTCAAATTTCAACCATTTAGCCATCGTTTTTACCTTTCGGAACCCTTGACTTCCCAATAATGTTTTGTACATGCGCACAACTTCGGCTCCCTTCTCATACACCTGTAATTACAAAATTATTAAAATAAAAAAAATTAGTCGCCTTTTTATGCCAAGATACGGTAACTTATATCACACGGGTCGAAAAAATTAAAATCATACCGTTACAGTATAGAAGTTGTCCATCTAGAAAAAAAAAGTAAAAAATATTTGAGTTATAAAGCTTGAAATTATCAAGAAATTAAATAAGATATTAATGACAACGAAGATGAGTTTTGAACCTTGATGTAAGAGTGAGGCCTAACGGGGTGAGCCATGGGACCCGCATCCTAGAAACGATAACAAAACAATATCACGACAGCCGACTATTAGTATTACATATTAAAAATGAATAAATGCTCTAGCTATAAAAATATGATATTTTATTGGTTAAAATAACCTGTGAAAATTGATATATACGAAGCTTTGAAACATCACCGATCCGCTTGACTGTACGACTTCCCAAATCAGATGAAAACTCCTGCAACACGAGTTAACCACAAAAGGCTTACAATTTATACTTCAAAGAAAAAAGGAACTTGTTTGTAAAAGTTGACGCGCGCTTACTTGATCACGAAAAACGGTAAGACCTTCCTTTAAACTCAATTGGAACCAGTCCCGACAAGTCACCCTACATATATTTGAGTACAACATTTTGTAGAAAATCATATAAAAATAAACAATAAAATAGAATATGATTTTGGATATAAGAGAACCTGTTGCCGGTCCAATTATGGAAGTACTGCAAAAAACAGAAGAAAATAGATACACGTTATTATGATTTAAACAAGGATATAAAACTCGAAAAAATAGATACACAAACAACATACCTCATGACCAATTACACCCAAAATTGCGGCGTAATCTGCATCTGTAGCGGTTTCAGGTGACGCCAAAACAAGCTTGGAATTGAAGATCTGTTTAACAACCAAAAAAAGATGAAATGGTAAACATATTATCATATGGATAAAAGATAATAAAAAGAAAACAAAGATTAAAGCCCATACGTTCAAGCTCTTGTTCTCCATGGCTCCCCTGGCAATCACAAGTTTAATGGAAACGGAGCATCGGTTAACGTAGAAAAATATATTAAAAAACGGAAATAAAAAAATATTGCTTAGTGCTTACATGTTGAAATCGGGAACCGACACGATATTAAAGATATCAAGATCATATTCGCGTCCATAAACCTACAGGAGGGGGGAGGGTGGGTGTCAACACTCGACCAAGTAGATGTAAATTAGGTTTTTTTATCTTAACTAGTGGGTTACCACCCGCGCCCCACAGCGGTTTGACACGTAGATAAAAATAAGCAAATCGCAACGGGCCAATCAACGTGAAGATAAAAAAAAACACGTTGCGGCAGTATTCAAAAGTCACGGAAAAGCTTTCATTACAGCATCGACACTCGTTATAACCATAAAAACAAATATATGCGGCTGGTTCGGAATGTAATTGAAATAACCTAAGGAAAAAACTAAAAGTTCAGGGTCTATAAAGTAATTAGAATAAAATGTGGAGGGAAAAACTAGAAGTTGAAGGTCTAAATAGCAATTATAATATAGTGTAGGCGTAAATAATGAAATTTAAAAAAAAACTTATTAAAGTTGAGGGGCTAAATATGTCATTGTTAAAGTTGAGGAGCCAAAGATGTTTGATGTTGACAAAATAGCCTTTTAATATATATATAATACGTCAAACCTCCTGTTAAGCAAACCCACCCATTTTGTTTTTATTTAATGTATTGCTTGATTTAAAAAAATAGAAAGTTTGTATTTACATATAACATGCTACTTGTTTATAAGAAAGTTGAACAAAATAAATACAGACGTGTTTGCAGGATCGCTCAGCCCGGCCGTTTTAACTCAAACATTAAACTATATGTTTCATCCCGTTAAGCAAACCCACCCATTTTCACCACATTTACAAAAAGAAGATAATAAAAGGTAAATCAAAGAGCCGACCTCTTCATCCCATTTCATGGCTGCTTTGAGGGAATACATTGCATGCTCGGTTTTCGGAAGATCCTCTGGTGGGGTCCATATTCTCAGGGCAACTTTACGACCCGAACACGTTGTGAAAGTATCATCTCGGCTCTCTAACTGGCCCGCAACTAACGCGAACAGATAGCACGGTTTCTTGAATGGGTCCTCCCAAAGCGCAAAATGCTTCCCACCCTATAGTAGTTTTCAAATATTTAAAGCAATAATTTGTTACAACCCTTAGACCGATCTTCTAAATTAATATAAAATCTCAAGGTAAAAGTATCAAAACAAAAACGATCAAAATCAAAATTTCGATTTGCGCGTAAAATACACAATATATTTTTACCTCTAGGTCTCCTTGCTCAATAAGGTTTCCATTGGACAACAATACGGGGTACAGTGACTTGTCAGCCTCGATACGACAAGTATATTTTGCCATAATATCGGGACGATCCTGAAACAGTAAACAAAACAAATTTAAAAATTAAGACGAAGAGAGAATAAACAATACTATAATAGAATACAAATCAACAGTCATATTAAATAAGGAACCTGATAAAATGTTATCTTTCGGAAACCTTCAGCTTCACATTGTGTGCAGAAATTACCAGAAGACTTGTAAAGACCCTGCATAAAAAAACACAACTTTATCACATAAATCCAAAAAAAAAAGCTTATATAATAACCATTTTACCTCTAATGATGTGTTCTTTTGTGGTAAAATCTCAGTGACGGTTTCCAAGATAAAATTCCCGCTTGGAGGTGAAGTGAGAATAAGATGCCTTGCGTCCAAGTGAAAATCTCCCTCCTGAAAAAGAAGCGTAAACGTTAGCCATTAATTTTATCTGAATTCAGAACAGAGTAACAAACGTTTGTGCGCCCGTGCGTGGTGGTTTGGGGGGGGGTCTATATTGCATACCTTCAGTTCATTGCCATTAATTTTGACCGAAATCAACTTGAGATCAACCCCATCCAAGACCAATGGAGAGGCAGCACCTGTCAAGACGATAATTCGAAATTTAACTCAATTCGAACTCGATTATCAAGCTTCGAATTCGGTTTTAAAATATTCGAGATCGATTCAATTCGAATTTGAGTCAAGTAGTTGAATACGAATTTATGATTTTTATTTCAATTTGAACTTCGAATTAAAATTATACATATATATCTTTTTATATTTATATACATGAATATTATATATACACACACATACGGACAAAAACTTCTAAATTTGGGTCTAACTCTAAAAGACCTTATAATTAGTTTGTAGTAGTTTTAAAAAAGAAAAGTAAAACAGTTGATTATTTAGGGTGAATTTGAATTTATTCGAATTTGATTCGAATTCGAGTTTCTAATACGAATCGAATCGAATTTCGAATTGGGCATAAATTCGAATCGACTAAATCATATCTCAATCGAATCGAATACAAATTCAGGTAAAAAAAATAAAAATTTTGAAAAATTAAATTCGTTGAACACCGTTAATGTAGATGATAGTGCGGATCAGCTTGTAATAATAAATAATTAGTTGTTGAGTGTTTGACAAATAATAATTATTAAAAATACCAATACATAAAAAGACCAGAAGTGCAAATCATACCATCAACTCTAGGAACAACGCTGATTTTTGCAGACACGATCGTTTTCTCTTCGCCCAATGAAAAGGATAAATCCACCTGATTAACAGCTCGTTAGTGCACATCATAAATAACTAAAAAAGTAGCAAGTGTTTTGATTAAACCAAACACAAACCGTATCAAAGCAGCACATCATAAATAACTAAAAAAGTAGCAAGTGTTTTGATTAAACCAAACACAAACCGTATCAAAGTAGTACTCAGGTAATTTGTAATCTTTTAGAAAGATTTCTTTAGGGGCGTCCATTTTTGGTTCTTCAACTGACTTTGCAGCGGGTTCAGTTGCCACAGACCGAATGAGTGTCCTCCTTGTTAAATTCGTTCTCTGAAGAACGAAACTCGCGTTAGAATAATAAAAAAATAAAAATCAACCAGTTCAAGCACTTGAATCATTAATTAATTATAAAAAACATAAAGACTAACCGGTAAAGAATGGTATGGAAATCGGCAACTTCTATGTATTATCTACAAAACAATAACATGCCACAAAAATGTCCAAATTAGTTCCTAAATACGAACGCAAAGTTAAGCATAAAAAATATTATAAGATTATGCGAAACCTGCGAACTATGATAATGTCTGTGTTTAGAGAGAGTGTTTGCACATTTCACTGATGAAGCACGGGAAGTACCTTGAATCTGCAATGTTTTCATTCGTAATGTAAATATCTCATGTAACGAATGACGCGGGGGGGGCGAAAACGTATATACCTAAAAATTTCTATACGAAAACTACATATATAACACTACTGCCCCCCCCCCCCCCCCCTATACTTCGCCCCTGCTAATGATTCCGATTATATACTATCAGAATAATTATATATAAATTATCCCTATCTTTAAGATAGTAAAATTACCAAATTTTGAACCTTCAAATCACAATAAACACTTTAAAACACACATCTAAGTAACCTTTATATATCCTTCCCCAACCAAACCCAAAAATAAAACCATATAATCATGTTTAATACTTAGAAATGATAAAAACATCCCAAGGAAAAAAAAAACAAAAAATCCATTGTCACTCAAAAGCTACTTAAAACTTCATTTTTTTTTTTTTTTTTTTTTTGTGGAAACGGTGAACTTCATTTACAAGATTACCACACTCTCCAAATCGGAGAGCCCGTATTGCTACACTTTGCCCATACTATGTTGTCTTAACCGGGTCCACGCTGGCTAACAAAACTTAAAACTTCTTAATCACTCAAAACCTACTTAAACAAAACTTAAAACCTCACAAATAAAAGTCAAAGCAATGTAACAAACTAACAACACATCCTTAATCTCCACAATAATTAAAAACATACAAACATAAGGATTAAGATTAAAGATGGTATTAGGTAATCACATGAGCAGAAGAAATCAAACCCAAGAGACAAGTCCTCGGCAAGCTGGAACCTTTGCATGGAATAATCAATCGAGCCATCATCAACTAATCAAGATTCAGATAAATTCGCCAAAAGGGTATAATAAAAATTAAAAAAAGATGATACCCAGATGACCAAAACTTACCACTATGAATGAATGATAAACCCTAAATTCTAAAATCAAGAAAGAACAGAGTGGCTGGCTGGCTACTAGGGGTGTACAAGATAGGGTTAATTTGAAATTATGGCCAAGAAAAATCAAATTAAAAACTTATAGATTGAAATTAAAAAAAAAAAAAAAAAATTACCCTTGTGTTGTTGATCTGAGTGGATGAGGTGGGAATCAGGTGGCCTTTGAAAACCTAAGATGAAGTAAAGGTAAAAGAGGGGATATTTATATAAACCGTTGATGATGACAAAGTATGGGTGGATATGGCCAGCAGCATGATAGATTATAGAGAGTAAGCTGTAATTTTACACCCTGAGTTTAGGGGTCATTGGTATGTCTACCCCCTAAGGAAATAATTGCAATTTTACCCCCTACTGTTTGCCCTTATGTCGCACTTTTACCCCCCGGCGTCAAAATGGGTAACAGAACTGTTAACTCTAAGTTGAAATGACTATATTACCCTTACATTTTACCCCCCCCCCCCCAACATTCCTGTTAAGTCGCACAATTACCCCCCTGGTAAATTACTAATTTGTCCTTTGCTATTACCCCCTGTACTTTGTGTTAAGACACAACATTACCCCCTGAAATTTACAAAACCCTTCCCGCCAAAATCAAATACCTGTTCTATGATCCTAACATAAAAAATCTGTACCTGTTCTTTGATCTAAAACCTAATTCTGATTTTTGAACACGTAATCTGAAACGTAACAATCATACCTGTTAAAAAATTTGAAACCTAACAAGCAAAGAATCCAAAACTGGTAAATTGCTAATTCTGAACCTGTTCTATGCATATGTTACTAATTCTGAACCTGCACTAACAAATCAAGCATACATGTTCAACCAGTGTGAACAAATCAAGCATACCTGCAATGTGAACAAATCAAGCATTGGGCGTTTCAACCAGTGCGATCAACCAAGCAAACTGTCATTTTAGAACTTATGCACATACAACAAGCTTAGTACTAGGTAAACAAGCCACTTATGCCCAAACTGTGTGTTATTTACCCAACCTGCCAGAATCTGATTAAGCCACTTATGCCCAAACTGTGTGTTATTTACAACCTGCAAACTGTGATTAAGCTGCAACCTGCAAACTATTTCATGCACACTCATTAGTACTAGGTAATGAACCTGCAAACTGTGATTAAGCTGCAACCTGCAAACTATTTCATGCACACTCATTAGTACTAGGTAAACAACCTAGTACTAGGTAAACAACCTGCAAACTGTCAACAAGATAAGTTGCTAGACTCCAAAACATAATGAGTGTGCTGCTATTTCATGCCCATAAGTTGGGCATTAAAATGACATTTTACTCTAATCTAACTATTTTAACACATAAGATATAGGAGATTGTATGCATTACCCAAAAGCTAATTTTGATCAAACAACATACCCAAAAGCTTTAAGCTAAATAAGTTAAGTTAGGTTAACCTACATATTACACAAAAGCTTCGATTAAGTTAAGTTAACCTACATATTACACAAAAGCTAAATAACTACTAGACTAAACATCCGCTCAACTCTCCGGTGGTAGATGGAAGTTGAGGACAGACCTCCCAAACACAGAGACCACCAGGTGGACCACCAAAGATGAGCTTGATAAGCTCATCGTCAGGTCAACTGTAAAAAAACCAACAATGAACCAAATCAGACCCTAAACCCTGCTTCTAACATGATAATGACTAAATCTGACCCTGATTAACTAACATTGGCCGATTATACCTTTGGTGTGGCGGATGAGGTAGCGGATTAGCCAACAAAAGACCGGCATTTCCACTGATCTGAAGATAATGCCCTGTGGTTGTTGTGACCGGAGGAAAAGAATGATCGGACGAGGAGAAGAACGATCGGACGAGGAGAAGAATGATCGGACGAGATGATCGCCGCCGGATACACTGATCGCCGCCGGAGAAGAAGGTTGAAGGACGATGGGTGAAATGGTGGGGGGTAATTATGCTTTGGTCAGTAACTTATAGGGGGTGTTGTATCAAAGAAGCTTAACACTAGTAGCAAAATGACATTTTTACCCCTTGACCATCAGGTTATTAAGTTGACTGTTAACCCATTTTGACGTCGGGGGTAAAAGTGCGACATAAGGGCAAACAGTGGGGGGTAAAATTGCAATTATTTCCTTAGGAGGGGTAGACATGCCAATGACCCCTAACCTCAGGGTGTAAAATTGCAGTTTACTCTAGATTATAATATTAAAATGTGTAAATTACATTTTTCGTCCTTTAAGTTTGTATGTATCGGATTACAATGTATGATCTTTAACTTCAATAATTATATTTACAGTTCTTTATTTAGAAAACTCGTTACACCTTACGTCCTTTATCACTAACCTGATTAAATTTTTAAGTTGACTATGACATGTGTCTTGCACATGAGGGTAAGTTAGTTATTTTACTAGTATAAAGGACCAAAATTGTAATTTATCCTTAAACAAATAAATATTCCCCAATCTCTCTATCTCGATCTCAGTTCTTTCTTTGTCTTACTTCATTCCCCCCTCCCTCTCTCCAACCAACCCCACCACCCCCACCCCCACCCCCACCCCCAAATCCCACCCCCACCACAATTGCTGAGATAACTCTACATCATTCTACACTGTCGACTAGTAAGTTCAGTCATCAGTTGTTTGGAAGCATGTCCCACAATTCGAAGTATAAGCTTGCGGCTGGAAGAGTGTCCCAAAATTCGAAGTATAAGGGTTGTATTGGGTACCTAAAAGGTGAGTAGCCACTTGATTGTTCTGGAAATTTTGCTACACACTGTTTGCTGATATTAGAAAGCCCGCATTACACAAAACACTACCAGGTGTCACTGTTCTACTTCTACCATTAAAAGCTTGGGTAGAAGGCATCTCACACCTAATAAGAAATCCACCACCACCACTCTTTCCAGCGAAACAGAACAAAACCCATGCCACGCTGCCACCAGCGAAACAAAATAAAACCCGCACAAAAAACTAAATCTAAGCACCTAAGTCGACCCACAATTATTTCCGACCGGTTGTCTCGACAACCTACAAACACGTTTTTTACAAGCCGGAGACTAAGAGAACTAAAGAAGATGCAGCCTGTTTGGCCCTCCTAAAATGGTTGATGGTGGTGTTATAATTTAGGGTTTGGTTCGGGGATTTGAGGGTTTTAAATTGGGTTAGTGGGGATTGTGGTGAAGATGAAAGGAGAGGGAGAGTGAGAGATAGAGAGATCTGAGATAAAAGAGATGGGTTTTGTTTTATTTATAAATTTATTTTGGATATACTAGTAAATTACTAAACTACCCTCGTGTGCAAGGCACATGCCATAGTTAACTGAAAAAATAACCAGGTTAGTGATAAAGGGCATAAGGTGTAATGGGTTTTCCAAATAAAGGACTGTGAATGTAATTATTGAAGTTAAAGGTCATCCATTGCAATTCGATACAAACATTATAACAACCCTCGAAAAACACCCCTAAACGCTCTAATTTAACCCTGTATATGCGTAAACGAACCCGAATAACCTTAATTTTAACAAAAATCAAATAAAACAAATAATCTAGGGTGCTCGGGGGCCGCGACCCAGTCCACCCGGGGAGTTGCGGGGCGCGACCGAGCTATAGATGGCGAACGCACAACGTGCCATGTGGCACTACACCCGGCAAACCTATATTGGTGACTAACCAAGGCTAGGCCCTAGCCTAGTCTCTCACGAGCCGTGAAGGGCCGACCTCAGTGGGTCGTGGGGCGCGAGCCACCCCGAATTCAGCCTATAAATGGTGGCTGAAGGCCTCAGTGGTTCCTCGTTCAAATTTCTTTTCTCTCTTAGACATAGAGTGCGAAAATAATGAAGTATTATACCCCTAAAACACGAAGCTCTGCCTCATTGTAAGTGTTTTAACCCCCGATTACGTATTCGTTACCCTACCCAATTGATCTAGGGCTCTGTAATGTATGTCAAGGCTCTGCATGACTCAGTTCGTTGGAGTTCTGTCTCGTGTTGTAAGGCTAATGTGATTTGGGTTATCTTACTAACACGTGTGCATTGTTTATTTTTAATAGATAATAATCAGGAACACCCTCAGGAAGCTATAGTATTACCTAAATCAACAATGTGAGTACATTCTCTTTTTCTCACTGTTTGTGAATTCTTTTTTTTTTCTACCAAACTGTTTTTACAAAACCTCAAATGTTTTCAATTATACTTAACAGTGATTGAGTCTATGTATTCTACAATTGATGCCGGTATGTGGGGTTTTGTGTACATTGCTTGTAATCCGTTACTATTGGACAATGAGTTAGCCAATGAGTAACATGACCACAGTCATGGAACTATGAACATGACAAATACTGAATGAGTATATTGGTAGATATAAACACTTTAATCGCTCTCAATACTGTAAAGTTATAAAAACTTGTTTTGATTAAACTAGGATGCACTCGCCAGTTTTTCTTAGCGGGGTGTAAACAAGCCCAGAGGCTCGAGAGCTACTCGTGATCGGCTCGGTTAAAAGCTCGAACGAGTCGAGCCTTAACGAGCCCGAGCTCGAGCCTGAAATAGAGCTCGTTTAGTTATCGAGCCCGAGCTCGAGCCTGAAATACAAAGCTCGTTAGGCTCGCGAGCCCAAACGAGCCTAAACAAAATTTTAGTTTTATATATATATAATATAATAATGATGATGATAACATTAGTGAGCCGAGCTCGAGCCGAGCTTTGGCTCGCTTAATCGCTGTTGAAATGAGCTTGAGCCGAGCTTCTAGCTCATTTGAGGTTGTTCTCGAAATAGCTTGAGCCGAGTCGAGCCGAGCTCGAGCTTTGGATTTTACTCGTGAGCCGAGCTCGAGCTCAGAGAAGTAGGCTCGAGCCGAGCTCGAGCTCGAGCTTCATAAAAACATAACGAGCCGAGCTCGAGCCTAGTCGGGCTCGAGCTCGGCTCGGCTCGTTTACACCCCTATTTCTTGCAAATAAAACCTTTTTAAAAATGCGTTTCAGGTAACTTAATATGAAGCCAGTTGGAAGCACTAAAGACTTAAAGAGGTGGCTATAAAAGTTACCTAAATAAAAAGAAGATTTTGTTTTCAATAATTAGGGTTTATCCCTATAAATGTATTGTGAATGAAACTTGGGTTTTATCCCATCTATTTATTATAAAAGTTTGGTGTCTTGAAACTCTGATAATATTTCCTAACTACGGTCCTGATGTTTTAAATTCCGCTGCCAAATAAATAAACACCGATACCACTTGAGTGTTCTCGCGGCTCCCACTCCCGGGGGAGGTGGTATCAGAGCCAAAGCCACTGGTTTAAGCCATTTAGGTGTTCTGTTAATACCTAAATTTTAACCAATTGTGTTAGGAAATAACTTATGTGATTCTGTGTAAATATGTATATTATTATTTTGTGTTATTTGACAATTTGTTAGTTTCCAGTATGAATGAGCAAGGTACATCCGACACTTACCGTCAATTAGCTAGTTCCCCAAAGAATGAAGGAACCTCATCCCAGTCAATCCCCTCATGATACTCTGCTGATACTGAGGAAGGTATCTTTATCTTTAAGGCACAATCTGAGGAACCATTCCCCACTAAAAAGAGAGGATGGTTTAGTAGAGGAGCGCATGAGAGGAGGAAAAGAATTAAAAAAAAAAACTTCAACAACAGCGAGCGATAGCAAAAGCCAATAGAGAAATGAATGCCCAAACTCAGGAAATTAATAGACCATTATGGGAGGAGGAGCTTGATAGGCAGTGAGCTGATTTCCACATGTTAGCAAATACAGCATCAGACCCTAATCTGAACCAAGTAGCTGAACCCGAACTTCTACCCTTATTCCCCAACCAACCAATGGAAGTAGAACCAAATCAGGAGGACTAATTCCCAATCCTAGCATTCGACCTTAATGAGATCCCTAGAATTCCCGCACCAAACCCTATAGCAAAGTATACCGACCTAGACCCTTTAGACCCATTTTGGAATGACGACATGTATATTCAGAGTATATTAAACAACCCATACCCTTACGGACAACCCATACGACGTTATCCTGACCCAGTACCAGCCCCTATGCCGCCTATGAGCCAAGAAAATGTGGAAGAACTTCGCTCATATGGCGAAGAGTTAGTTGAAGAGGGAAATAGAATCCGACAGATAGGAGAGAAACTCGTCTGGAAATATGATGAGCGTGAGATGCAGTATTGAACAAATTAGCACCTAGTATAATATATATATATATATATATACGCATGTGTGTAATTTGTTTACTTTGATAAAAAAATCAACTAAAATACCTATCGATGCATAATTACTAGTATGTTTAAATTTTAGTTGTAAGTTGTAATCGATGCCTATATATAGATATGCATAATTACTAGTATGTTTAAATTTCAGTTGTAAGTCGCAATGTTCGACGCTTTTGGTTAAATCTGTTTGAATGCTTGTTTGTGTTAATATTCTATGATATTAATATCTGATAAATGTTTCCAATTCAGATGTCGAACGAAGTAAATCAGGAAAACCAGAATAACGATAATAATGAGAAGTGTTAGGTCCTAAAGTGTGAGACTGGCGCATCAAATTATCACAACGGGATATAGTTACGAACTGGGCCTTACCGGGTTAGTTAGTATTAGGTTTTGGACCTTTATAGGTCACTTAGGCCAAGCTTTAGGCCATGTGGGCCAAGCAGGCCTAAGGGGAGCCCATGTAGGGAAGTGAGCTTTAGTTAGTATATAAATAAGTTTTCAACTCTTTTTAGGGTTGGAACCTCCTTGTTACACAATTCTAGAGAATCAAGAGAGTGGGAAGCGATTGAGTGGTGAAAATACTTGTACCAGACGTTTTGCTAATTCATAGTAATAGAACGTGTGCAAGTATTGAAAGTGATTCAATGTGTTCTTCGTATTTCAAATTTTCAGTTTTTCTTGAATCTCACCAAGTTTGGATTCCGCACAAACTTGGTGATTGTTTGATATCATCGAAAGATCCGGTTTAAGGGACTTACAATTGGTATCAGAGCCAAGAAACCAAATCTTGGTTCGGTTTGATATCATTCAGATTCAAGAAAGGCCATATTTGTTTTACTGGCCGTGTTTGTTAAGTGTTTATTTTCAGCGATTTGTGTTCTGCATGATTTCTGATTTGAAGGCGTTTAACTGTTAATTCGAAGTTCATCAGAATTACTGATTTTGGTTTCTGTTGATTCAGAATTCTGTTTGCTGATTATTCGAAAGTTTGTTAGGGGTAAAAATTCAAAGATTTCACAATCTTTGAATTTTAGAAGGTGATAAAAATCCGGGATTACGAGTCTACTTTATCTCACAATCTGTTTTGCAGGTCTCGACTCGTAATCTGTTTTGCCGCTCTCGACTTGTCCATTTTCTAGTTTCGACTCACAACCAATGTGGTCTCGACTCGCAACCACACCTGTCTCGACTCAACAGTGCTTCAGTGGCTTCTAGACATCAAGGTCTCGACTCGCAACCAACGTGGTCTCGAGTTGTAACTTTTTAACTCGAAACTAAGGTCTCGACTGGCAGTCTCGACTCGCAACAGTGGTCTCGACTCAGGATTTTGTCATTGAAGCTCTTGGTCTCGACTCGCAACACTTGTCTCGACTCACTGTCTCGACTCAAGGATTCACTACTCGAAACAATGGTCTCGACTCACTGTCTCGTCTCGACTCGAAACGACAAATTGCAGCGTGAAATTGACTTTGGACTTTGGACTTTAGACCTTTTGGACTTAACAAATTAATTAATTAATTAATTGAAAACATGACGTCAAATAACCAAACTGTTGACTTGGCAGCCATGAACAAACATTAAGAGTTGGACTCTATCATTGGGACCACCACTCGCGTTCCCAGGTTGTTAGATGGAAATGACTTTCCCGAGTAGAAGTGGCATTTTGAACAACATGTGAAAGTCAAGGATGCTAAAATTTGGCGAATCATTCTAAGAGGTCCAAGAGAAATCATGATGGAACATGCTAACAAACCTGGCGTGAAAGTGAAGAAGCCTCTTGACCAGTATACTGAAGAAGATTTCGCGATTGTCGAACAAGATGACATGGCAGTTTCTTACTTGACTATGGCTCTGGGTCCTGACATTGCCATTGGATTCCGTACTAGCAAATTTGCTAAAGACATGTGGGCTGCATTGATAGATGTCTACGAAGGGAATGAAGACATGAAAGAAAGTCGAAGAAATTTGCTAAGCCAGAATTTCAACAACTTCAACCATATTATGGGGAGACTGTTGATAATCAAATTCAGAGATTTGTTAAGCTAGTTACTCAAATGAAAATGGTAGAGCTGCACATGACAAATGCTTCAACTAATCGACAACTTCTGAATGCTCTACCTAAAAGTTGGGATCATCATGTTGCCATGATCAAGAAAACCAAAGATCTCGCAAGATGCAGTTTATCTGAGATGATTTCTCATATCAAGGCGTGTGAGTTAGATGACAAACAAAGGGAAACTAACTACAAAAATAGTATGCTGGCTGCCGGTTTTTTCTACAACACCCTCTGCATCAAACAACAACAATGCTGCTCCCATATCTCAAGGTGGTTTTCAAATGTTCAGTAGCTCAGCGTCTTCTAAGGCTGCACCTACTTCTGCAAATGCTTATTACTCAGGCGCGCCTGTTCCTTCTGCTACACCATCCATTGTTGATGCTTCTAATCCTTCAGTGAAGAACGAGATGATTGCCTTCTTCACTCAACAGTCCAAAGAAAATTTGGACATTGCTGCATCTGTTATAAACTGCTTGAATGCCTTTGTTGTAGGTAAACTGGATCCTCCCAGATTTTCTATGGATGATCTAGATCAAATCCATCCGGGGATGTAGAAGAAATGGACATTACATGGTAGATGGCTTTGGCTGCTTTCAGAGCAAAGAACTTTGTGAGAAAAGCTGGATGAAACAAGTGGCAAGGTCTCACCTTTACAGGTCCCACCAAGATGCCGTTTGAGATGCGCTGTTACAATTGTCACGAACCAGGACATTTGGCACGAAACTGTACCAAGCCAAAGGTCAATAAAGAACAGACTCCAGCAAAACCTGCTCCACCGAACCCAGAAAGAGCTCTTGTTACTACGACTGACACTTCAATAGCTGCTGGCGGAAGCACTCAAAGTTTAGCCCTGGTGGTTCAACCTAATGCTACCTTTGATTGGAATGCAGAAATTCAACGTCTCAACATCTCAGCTCTAGAAAATCAGACTGCCTCAGATAACATCGCTTTCATGACTTCAGCTCCTAAGGATCAGAATTTTGCACCTGAGGATGTGACTTCAGCTGAAAACTTGGCGCTCATGACCCAGATCCTTTCAGCTCCAGTTCATGGTCTCACCAAAGAAGAGGTACTTTCTGTCTTTTGCACTCCTGAGTGTAGAGAAAAGGGTTGAGGCATATCAAATACACAACGCTGAGCTTATACAAGATTACAAAGATATAAAGAATAATAAATTTACTTTAGCAAAAAATGAAAAGCTTTATAAAAATAAAATCGAAGCTCAGCGAAAAGACATCATCAAACTTAAGGATGATCTAAGTGTAAAGACTTGCCACTTCTTAGAGGCACAAGAAAAGGTATGCGTTTTGACCAAAGAACTGGAAGAAATTAGAGAAAAATATCAAATTAACGAAATTAACATAAAAAATATGATTCTTCCAGTAAATTGGTCAAAGATCTATGTGATCTGCAACTTGCATACAACAGAAAGAAGGGGTGTGGGTTGGGTTTCAATCAAGTTCCTCCTCCTTATAATGACAATTACACATATTTACCAGTTACTGAGGAGGAACTGATAAATGAAAGCAATATGACTTACGGTCCTAAAACCGATAAGTCATCAATCAATAGCAAATCTGTTTATAATAAACGACCAACTCCTTCAATGAACTTTGTTTCTAAAGGCACTTTTGATCCTAATGGTTCGTTTGCATGTGCAGATAAAGTAGTAGACGTAACGTTTGGAGATATTCTTGGGGGAGAACAAGATTTTAATTCTAATTTTTCTAAAACTTCTTTTGATAAAACTGATTCTGGTTGTGTGTTTGGACAAGTTTTTCTTAACTTGTTTCATAGTTATGTGTCATCTAGTGGGCCTGATGTTTTGGGTAAGACAGTTGATGCTTGTGATGAACAATTTAATAATGTGTCTGATGATGGGGTTTCAGTAGTCAATGATTGTGATTGTGATGTTTCTGACCTTACAGCTACTGATAATGTGACAGGAGAGGTCCCTCAGGATGCATTCAGTGAAACCACTGAAACTTATTCTCAAGAAAATCAACAATGTTCTGATTCCTCTTCTAAATCAGTCTTAGTGGAAGTCCCTAATGTTGAATCTAGTGGGACCACATTGGAAACCGAAGTTGAATGTGAACCACAATTAAACTCACATGATACATGTGTTGATGAAACTTCTACATCTTCTGAAATTAAAACTGAACCTGATTTTATAAAAGAAGAAGAGGTCACAATAAATGAAAAACCACAAGAAAATGTTTTCGAAAAGAAAATCAAAACGGAAACTGAATTGTCTTTTCAAAATGATCCTGATAAAATTGTAAAAGACGAAAAACATCATCCGTCTGAATCTCATACATGTGCTAGATCTGATTAACAGGTACCGAGACACTTAGAAAAGGCACATGGAACACAGACAATGCAACCTAAGCAAGCTCGGTCATCTAGACCCATCAGATCAGCTAATGTTGCTAGCTCTTCGAATCTCCATACATTGAAACGACAAACATGTTTCAACTGTGGAATTCCTGGACACATTGCTAGAAATTGTGTTCCTCGTCCAAAAGTGCAACAAAATGTCAATACTCACTCTTATGCTGATGTTTGTGAGCCGGTTCACAACACACAAAAGGAGCCAAAACGATCAGATCAAAGTTGAGGGTATAAGAAGTCTGCTCGTTCTCATAAGGCTCGTAACAAGGTGAATGAAAGCTCCAATCAAGGAGAAAAGACGAAGAATGGTGCTCAGAGCAACAAGACTTCTGCAAACAACAAATACAAGCACCCAAATTCATCTTCGTCTAAAAGTAAAGTGAAGGCGCATCCAACGCAAAAGGACCGATTTGTCCTTCAGTCGCTGCTAGAGCAACTCAAGCTACTCAAAATGTCTTTCGTATGAAAAGACAAACTTGCTACAACTGTGGCATTGCGGGTCATATTGCTAGAAACTGCACAAATCGTCCCTATGTACCTTATTATACACAACATCAGAGGGTTACACCAAGGGATAAATCTCCTTCTAAGCCAATGAAGGTATCTTCACCTAAGGCAATGAAGAATGTGAATCCCAATGTTAAACCTTCTGATAGGGATTGGAATCATGCTAAAGCAAAAAGAAAACACGCTTTGAAACCTACACAAGTTTCAAAAAGTAACAAGGTTGATAAGCCAGCTGTTTTGCCAAAGGCATCTAAGAAACTAGGATAGCCTAAACAAATTTGGAGAGCAAACAAAAAGCAGCTACATCTCCAATTCTTTAGACAAAAGGGGACTTATGTTTAAAAGAAGTGTCTTATTTTGATGCTTCAGGAAATCCCAGGACCACGATGGCCTGGGTACCCATGTCTTACTAATCTCCTTATTTTTCAGGAACAACTAAGGAGGAGCTGTTGACAATCTCTGGAATGTTGATAGCGGTTGTTCCAGAGATAAAAACGGGTAACATTTCACTGTTGCAAAAAAGTTCAAATTTTTTTACAGATGATATGTTTCCTTTGGAGGAGATAACAGAAGTAAGAAATGATCAGCAAAAGGTATAATTTAAATTAAGTACTTTGGTTTGCAATTGATTAGTCTTCAATCTGATGACAGAACGGTTAAGCAAAAATATTTTCTTTCTCTTTCTCTTTCTTAGTTCTTTACTTTGTATATAAAGTGTCCTTTATCTGGTAAGTGGTAAATTTGCGCATAAGATTTATGCACAAATTTAGGGGGGAGGGACATATATATAGATATAGAGTTTAGGGGGAGAAAACTCAGAAAAGAAAAATACAAAAAGAGTTTGTTGTATACATATGCATTATTTTAGGGGGAGAAAATGAGAAAAATACAAAAACATTTGAAAAATGAAAAAGCCAAAAAGAAAGATTGCATGATATGGAAAGTGAAATAAATGTTTGTGTTAAAGGGTTTGATTAGCACATGTAAGGTGCCATAGCTGAAAAGACTAGGATCTACTGCGATATGTCGATAGGCTTGACGCTCAAAATGATAAAAGACACTAAGTGATATAAACATAACAAACTATGTACCATGTGGGTAACATACCAACGACTTATGATTTTATGGTCTTAAATCTTGTGTTGATTGATAACCAACGTCTGAGGTTTCGGGTCTTGATATTGTTGAATCATCCGAGGATATCTTGGTTGTCCTTCTGTTGCATCCAGATTATCTGCAGACCTAGACACAGTCAGTATATCTTAAAAGATCCCAAAGAGGACAAAAACCCTAAGGAATAAAATCTCAAAATGAGAAAATTCCCAATGCTCAAAGAGCCAAATTCGTACCAAAATGGTATTTGCCTCGCCCTCGTTAGACACAATCATTGGTCGCTCTACTGTACGAAAGTACTGACCTGTCACCAATGGTCTAACGTTGTAAATAAAAAAGTATGACATCATTATACTCACCTGTTACGATGAATCGTTGTGCTTACCTTGATTGACATCAGTATACTCACCTGTTACGATGAATCGTTGTGCTTACCTTGATCGCGGGGGTATGCCTTGGAATTGGACACACGGGTATAATAGTATAATATTACCTTAAGCATATCACGAAGTTGAAAAATTGAAAGTTGAGCGTTAAAGTTTAAGTGGACAAATATATTGGCAATCGCATAGACCAGTTTGATTAGGCTCGCACTGAAAAGTGTTCCCTAGTCTGCCTGAGAACGAATTTTGATCCCATTGCAATTGTAATTGTATATTATGGTAGTTGTTTATATTTTGGGGTTTTATTTGTTTTTAGTTCTTAAAATTAAAATTAAAAAAATTCAAAAATAGTGTCTTGCTTTCCTATAAAAAATCCAAAAATAGAGTGTTTATTTGTTTCTTAAAATAAAAAATGTAACCGTTCTTGAAGATTTGACTGATCATCAAAAGTTGAAAGAATTTAAATTGTGAAATCCGAGTAAAGTACGTGGATATACCTAATGTTCATATGGTACTCTCCCTGTTGCATAAGATATGTTTGCTTATGAATTTCTGAGCATGTGCAGAACTTGATTTAAATCAAGAAACAATGGTTAATGAAGACTGAGATGCTGTTAGCTGCTGATAAAGTCTGAAGCAGCACAACAACACGATGTACCTGAGTCAGAAGAACCGGATACGAAACGTCGTCTTACAGTGAAAGTACATTTTGAAGAAGTACCATGAACCTGCTTGAAAGAGAAAGATTGAACAAGAAAAGAGTTGCTGGAAAATCCTCCTTTCACATTCTTTTTGACAAAGATGTTTCAAGCAAAGATGATCGTGATCCTGATATGAAGCTAACCACAAGATCTGAAGAAAGAGACCCAGTGCTGAGAGTTCAGAAGTTAAGAACTTCCACAACATCTGTAGCATAGCGACGACCATAGACTTCGTTGAAGACGTTGCTGAATTCATGCTATGAAGACAATTTGATGGCATCAGTCTAGGGGGAGATTGTTAGGCCCTAAAGTGTGAGACTGACGCATCAAATTAACACAGCGGGCTATGGTTACGAACTGGGCCTTATCGGGTTAGTTAGTATTAGGTTTTGGACCTATATAGGTCACTTGGGCCAAGCTTTAGGCCATGTGGGCCAAGCAGACCTAAGGGGAGCCCATGTAGGGAAGTGGGCTTTAGTTAGTATATAAACAAGTTTTCAACTTGTTTTAGGGTTGAAACTGTGTCAATTGTGCTTTGTAAACGCTGAACGATGTAAAACAATATCAATTATCAATGAAACATTGTGTTTTGGTCTCAATATTTGTATTTTTTTGACGATTTTACGTTTTGATTCTAGTTCGATTTCAAGCTTTAAATCGCTTTCTGGAAAGTTATACGCAAACTGATGTGTAAACGTAATCAGTTTAATGCGACAAACACTCCGGAACAGTGAAATAGGTTTAACATACCTTAAATAACCTTTACATAACTTAGAAATAAGTTTTGAAGGGTTTGGTGTGTCAAAAACAAGTTTATTCGATCACAGGGACTATTTGAGACAAACTGCGAAAGTATGTCGATTCGTATAGCAACAAACATTCCGGAACAAGATCATAAGCTAAACATACCCTAAATATCCTTTACATAGCTTAGAAATAGGCTTTGAGGGGATCAGTATGCAAAAATGCGCTTATTTGATCAATAGGGACTAAAAGCGTCAAAAAGTGCATAAGTTTACATTTACGCGCATATCTTACGTTCTGAACATATCCGGACATCCAAATTTTTTTGTAATTATTAAAATATTTTATTTTAGTGATTGGAATGCAAAAATACCATTCGTCGCATAATTTGAATTGTTTTTCGTGTCCGTTCGAGTTTCATCGTAATTAACCGAATAACGCGACCGTACGACCAAACAAACCAACATCCGAGATGTTTTCAAGCATATTTCATGTTCCCTATGCTTTAACATCATTGTAGAGCCTTGAAATGGGGTTAACGGGGGTTAAATACGTCAAAAACCAAGTTTTTAGCATGCAGGGGCCTGTTTTGCCAAAATGCAAAACTTCTGATCAGACTCCCTGGCGGCCAGCGAAGACTCTTGTTGTTTCCTTCGCAGCCCGCGAGAGCTGGAGCTGGCAAATTCAATAAATTAAGCCAAACAGCCTGTTCCCATTGGTTTTAACCATAGATTTTGCATACTATGGGCTTGTTTAAGTGTTCCCCAAGTTGCCTAATCAATGTACTACAAGTGTAAGGTCAAGATCATGTTTCAAAACACATGGAATGATCCTATTGATTCAAGAAATCTATAAATATCCATGGGTTTTCAACGATGTTCCTTGCTCATTTCAAATTCTTCACAAATCTGCTCTAAGTTGAGGCTCTCACACTTGTTGAATGTTTCATACCTGAGTTTTCTTTGATCTCCTTCCAAGCTTGGACCCTTTGTAAGTGATCTTTCATGCTTGGTTATGTATTCAAGCAAGAAAGTCAAACAGTGTTTGACTTTCTTCTTTGACCATGAATTGGTCAAGACAAAGTTCGTTTGAACTTTGCAACGTGAGCGTAATCACGATGGTTATAGTCCCTTGTGACTATACCTACTGATTACCACGTTGATTAGTCGAAGTGACGAGTCAAAGTTTCGGTCAAAATGTCGATTATGCTCATTTTGCGACGAAACTATTTTCAGGTATCAAAACACTTTGTTTTGATATCAAATCAGTTTAACCTAGTTAAACATGTTTTAACATGTTTAACTCGTCACTTTTAGTATAGTGTTTGTATAGGGTCGTAAGTCAAGCGGTCTTGACAACCGCTCAGACTTTCGAACCCGACCCGTTTGGTCGATCGTTATGATCCGACCAAGCATATTTTGTAACCATAGTTGTATAGGGAATGACCTTCCGAGGTTATACCTTATGGTCACTTAGTTTAATTAGTTGTATTATAGGTAGTTTATATGCCTTAGGTAAATGACCAAAATGCCCTTTTTATGCATAATTTGAATTTAAGCACATGTAACTTAATTTTTGACACTTAAACTGATTATGCAACATATTTAAACATGTTAGGGCATATAATACTTGTCATAGGACTAGTTAGGCGTCTCGAACGCGCATTCACGCGAATGACGCATTAAAGTAGCGTATACTACCTTAACGGGTCATAACGGGTCGTAAGCACTTAGGATAGGTTCCAAATCAGAATGTAGGCTTTGTTAAACCATATCACATGAGTTTCAATACTCATTTGGTTTACGAGACCTCATTCTACCCGATCTTCCGATTTAGGTGTCGATTTATTAACATAGCGATCCGATTACTAGGTGCCACTTGATTTCCTTGGTTTACCCGAGCTTTGTTAAGTTCATTTATATCGAGACCTTGCAATCTCAAGTGAGTACATAGTTTCCCCTCTTTTACTATTTTCAATTGTTTTGGGGTGATTCATATGTGATAAACGATTTCAATGTTTTCAAAAACGAATACTATGGTTTATATTAAACACAACGATTTCGATAATATGAACAAACTTGTTGGGATATAATTACATAACGAATGACATTCATTAGCTTTGGCCGAGCTGACCAGTAGTATGTTATGGTACCATAGGATCTGACAAATCCCGTTATCGGACTATCGCCATGGTTATGTATGGGGATAATGTGGGTAACGACAAAACCTGATGATTGTTAACTTGCCCTTCGGTGGTTTGTTAATACGAGTTGAACGATGAACGAGTCACGAAGGTTTGAATGTGTTCAACGAGATGACCAAAAGTTAGTTTTCACAATTAAAACACGAACGATTTGAACGATTTAAACGATTGAATGATTTGAACGATTTAAACAAGTTACGAATTGAACGAATGATTGATAACACGAACGAATAGAACGATTTTTAAACGATTGGTTTTTGGTATGTGATTAGATAACGGGACAGGTGTAATGTGATAAAAGCATGGTAGATAAGCCGCTGGTACTTCTTATATATAAGTGCTTTTATCATATTATATACAGTGGCGTTGTTTAGTTCACCTGGACGAACGATTTCAAACGATGACACGCAACGATGTTTACTATATGATATAAACCATACGAGTTTTATTACAAGAACGACTTATAATTTGGTTTACATAAGCAAATGTTTTAGTCAAGATTGATGGCAATGAGGTTTTCTAAACTATAACCAACTTGTTTTGGGTTGGTTAATCATATTGCAATACTAAACACTTTTCAAAACAACGTTTTCAATCATCGACTCTTGTAGTTGTACAAGTTATTGCAACATGTATACAAGCCATGAATCCAACACGCTCACAAAACCTATGTGCCCACCGCCATTTTTATGCTGACTTTATTTTCACATATGTTTCAGGTGGTGTTTGATGATCTTGATTGCGACTAGGATGCATGCTCACATAGGATCGGACAAGGCCTTAGTGACTTAATAACGATGATAGACGATATGTCGAACTTGTTTGTTCTTTCCAAGACAATGTTAAATACTTAATATTTAAATAAAATGAAACTTTAATCCATGTGTTGTGAAACAATGATTCTGTTACGACACTCCTTGACGTTTCTGCTGCGGTTTCGTTGTTTTGACGCGGTCGGGGTGTGACAGAAACCTCCTTGTTACACAATTCTAGAGAATCAAGAGAGTGGGAGGCGATTGAGTTGTGAAAATACTTGTACCAGACGTTTTGCTAATTCATAGTAATAGAACGTGTGCAAGTATTGAAAGTGATTCAGTGTGTTCTTCGTATTTCATATTTTTAGTTTTTCTTGAATCTCACCAAGTTTGGATTCCGTACAAACTTGGTGATTGTTTGATATCATTGAAAGATCCGGTTTACGGGACTTACAAGAACCAAGTGAATAAAAGTGCCATCGTACATATAGTGGCGTAAGGAATTATAGATGTTATGCCATATATTATCAAGACTATTAAAGAAGCAGAAAATAATAATTCTGTAATTGGAAGTAAACGTCAACTCACTGAACCCAATCACAGTGTGAACGAAAATCACGGACCACTGATCCAAGTTCCAATTCCAAAAAGAAGAACCATCTCCTATGGTTGTTCTTATAAATAATTCTTGGCTTGCAAACCAATAGAATTCTCAGGCAATGAAGGAGCCATGTCAGCCTTGCGCTAGATAGAAAAGACAGAAGCAGTCATAAAAATAAGTAAATGTGCAGATGAAGATAAAATTATGTTTGCTTCTAATCTTTTTAAGAATGCAGCCTTAGAGTGTTGGAATACCATTTTCCAGTCTAGAGGAAGTGACAGGCTTTATAATATGGAATGGAACAACTTTAAGGAGATAGTTGAAAGAAAATTATGTCCTCCTCATGAAAAGGAACAAATTGCCAATAAGTTCCTAAATCTTAAAATGACTAGAATAGACTGCAGGGAGTACACTACCATATTCTTTGAATATGCTAGGATAGTACCAACCTTGGCCTCACCAGAGCCAGTATTAATCTCCCGTTATATCTGGGGATTAATTAGTGAGATCAGACACGTAGTCAAGGCAGTTAGACCACAGACCATAGAAGAAGCAGTAGAACTAGCAAACACCCTGACTGATGAGTTGGTACGTACACAAGAGGAAAACCAGAGAATGAACCTAGCTCAAAAGCTTACCCAAGAATTCCGTTACGGTAATTCCTACCGTGGGAAAGGTACAGGTTTTTCCTTTTCACCCAACTGCAAGTATTGCAAAAGGAAGCACTCAGGAATGTGCTCCATATACTTCAACTTTTGCAAAAAGTCTGGACATAAGGAAGAAGACTGCAGGAAGAAAGCTAGCAATAGGCTATGCTTCAATTGTGGAGAAGCTGGTCATATCAAACCAAACTGTCCGAAACTAGCTCTAGCGACAACCAGCAAAGCTAAGGCAACTAAAGGACCCAAGAAGAATGCCAGAGCATTCGTTCTGACAGCTGAAGAAGCCAAGATGATTACGGATGTGATTGCCGGTATGTTTTTAGTTAATGATGTTTTTGCTAAAGTATTATTTGACTCTGGTGCAAACCAAAGTTTTTATCAATACTTCTTTCTGCAAACTTCTCAATCAACCATTAACTAAGCTTCAACAAGACTGTCTGGTTGAGACGGCAAATGGAGAATCCATTAAGATAAGTGAAATCTTGCAGGGAGCAAGAATATAAATTTTAAACCGTAATTTTTCTGCTAATCTCTTTCCAATTAATCTAGCCGGATTCGATGTCGTATTAGAAATGGATTGGTTTGTTGGTGCATATGTCTGTTGACTTCGTCTTGTATCGAGTCATGTGTCTAGATAGGATAGATCGGAGCTCAGTAGCCTAGAAAATAGGTTTTTAGGGTTGTTGGACCAGTTCACACGAACTGGCAGATCCAGTTCATGTGAAATGGCCACTTCACATGAAGTGGCAATGTCCAGTTCATATGGACTGGCCTGCCTATAAATAGTGAGCTCATGTCTTTCATTTGTAACTTTGTGATTCCGGAGCTGAGGTGCTGCCGAAGTGTCTAGTGATCTGTAAAAGCTTTCAAATCAATATACAAGACAGTTAAAGTGATTTCTAGTGTGAATCAAGCTGAACGAAGATCAAATCTCTGTATTCCGCCTCTGATTTGATCCGAGAACTCTTCTGATCGACTCTTTAGGTCGAATCTCGATCCTACAAGTGGTATCAGAGCTCAGGAGGGAGAGTTCTTACCATTTTGGCTTGTTTTCACCGGAAAATTCTGTTTTCTACTCATTCTTATACACGTTTTTCAAAATTGAATGAGATTTAACGGTTAAAACGTGTTGATTTTTACATATTATCTGCGTAATAGTGTTTTAATCAATCCTTGAGAAAATTAGATCTTAATTCAACCTAAAACGTGTTCAATTTGTCAAAAATCCAATCAGATCGTTCGACATGTCGCCACTCCACATGAACTGGCCATTGTTCACTCCACATGAACTGACCATTGTTCACTCCACATGAACTGACCATTGTTCACTCCACATGAACTGACCTTTGTTCACTTCACATGAACTGACCTTTGTCCACTTCACATGAACTGGCCATATGCCACTTCACACGAGTTGACCTTTCAGTTCGCATAAGACATCCAGTTCGCATGAGAAGTTTCCAGTTCGCACGAGGTGGTTCATATCAGTTCGCATCAAGTCAGTTTGTTTGAGTTTGATCACTTCGCACGAAGTCACATTATTTCATCAGTTCACACGGTGTGGATTTAGACACAGTTAGTTTGAAAATTGTGTTTGTGGAAATTTTTGAACCAAATCATGGATACCGAATTCTACAATGCTTTTGCTACTGAGTCGATCATTCCTGTTACTATTACTGTTACTGAGACTCTTAATAGTGAGAATGAAACAGGAACTTTTCAAAAACCTCCAAAGCTTATATACATTGAGGATTTCAAAGGATGGCAAAATCGATTTGAAAAATTAAAATACACCAGTGAGAAAATGATGATTAGCATTCTCCAACAAGCGGTAAAAGAAGATATCTTTGTTTTGCTTCAACATGAGGACACTGCTAGATCAATTTGGTTGGCGTTGATTCAAAAGTTTAAGGGAAGTGCTGATATGATAAAAAATAAACGTGCTTTACTAAAGAAATCATTTGATATGTTTGTAGCTTTTGAAGGTGAATCAACAAAAACGACTATCGATAGATATTGTCATCTTGTCCAGGAAATGAGAAGATTGGAAATCAAGAAAGAAGATGATGAATGGGTTGATAAGCTAGCTGATGCGCTACCACAAAATAAATGGGGAACATATTTGTTGATTTTGAAACATATGAAAAAATCTGAAAGTATGAATTTAAGCAAGTTCATTCAGAAGATTGAAGAACATGAATTGGATGTTCAGAAAACTGCTATCATGAATAATCCAAATGCTCAACAGGATGTTAGTCTATACTACAGAGAAAGCAAATTTGAGACTACTCCGAGTCCGAAGATTAAGACTGCTTTCAGTGCTGATGGTTCTTCTAGAACAAATGTTAGCACTACAACTCAGAGTGGTGGATATTCGTCATCGTATTCAAGTTTTGAACCGAATTTCACAACACAAAATTCTCAACGACAGAGTTCAACAAATCTGCAATGCAATGCAATGTTACATTGAATATTCAAAATGGTCAAAATCTTTCTCCAGAAGTGGTAAGCAACACATGGCATCACTTGTTACTATGTTAGAGTCTTATAAAAGCTTAGTTGCTGGAAGAATAGGAAATCCAATGCTTACTAAAGAAGATTATGACCAGATAGATTCTGAGGAGCTTGAGTTAATGGACATCAAGTGGTGTTTAGCCAGTGCTGTAAGAAGAGCAGAAAAATTTACACAAATCACCGGTAGAGATGATTTTCGTGATGTTGCTACATCTCCGTTAGGGTTTGACAAATCAAAGGTTACTTGTTTTCGTTGCCGAGAAAAGGGACATTTTAAACGAGAATGCACAAACAGAGAAGCAACCGGAAGATAAGATCCGTTTGGAAACAACGATTATCATCGAAAATCAATTTATCATCAGATTGCTCAACAATCGTCATCATCCCGTGCTATTGAAGATGGAAAGAAGAAAGCTTATCTTGTAAACCAAGATGATGAAAAATTGGCAGAAGGATTTAGCTGGGATAAATACATTCCAGATAAAGAATACTTAGAAAAATCAGCTTTTGTTGCTCAAATCTTGGAAGAAGATTTAGTCAAATCTAAGCCGAAAAGAACACCGATTTTTAAAGAATTAGGATGTGATGCAGACACCGATGACGAAGAAGAGTATATCAATAAAGCTAGAAAATGTCTGGATACTTATAGTTTTAATTTGTTTTTTGCATATAAGATTGAGATGTTGAATGAGAAGAAGGCTGCTAGAATGAAGAGAGAAATTGAAGCAAGAAGGGTTGCTGAAGAAAAAGAAAAGGTGGAAGCTGAAAAAGATAAAGTTGAAGAAAATTCGACAGAAAAGGTCGAAGATGAAGAGTGTGAGGTAAAAATAGAATTTGATGAAGAACCAGTAAATGAAAAGGTGGTGGAGAAAATAGTTGAAGTTGAAAAAATAATTGAGGTTGAGAAAGTAGTTGAATATATTGTTGAAGTTGAAAAAATCGTCGAAGTTGAAAAGATCGTTGAAATCACGAAACCTTGTCTGAAATGTTTGAAATCATGCAAAGATTGTGAGGAGAAAGATAATAAGTATCGTGAACTAGAAGAGTTGAAAGAAAAACTGTTGTTTGATGTTAAGTACGTAAAAGAATCATACGATGTGCTGAACAGAACGGTTGATAAAATGAACATGGTTGGTAGCGAATCATGCCAGTATTTTATGTGATCAAAAGTCTGTGCAATTAAGTACACCAAATGGTGAAAAGATCACAATTAAAGGAGACAAGCCAACCAGGTCAACAAAATTCATCTCTGTGATGAAAGCTGCAAGTTATGCAAGGAAAGGAGGAATGGTGTATATGATTTCAGTAATCATTAACACTAAAGGAAAAGAATTAAAATATATTCCTGTAGTATCTAAATTCTCAGACATTTTTCCAGAAGAGTTACCTGGATTACCACCGGATTGAGAGGTTGAATTTAGAATTCACCTAATACCAGGGACGACACCGATTACCAAAGCACCATACCGACTAGCACCAACGTAGATGCAGGAACTGAAGCAACAATTGGACGAACTACTTGAAAAAGGTTTTATAAAACCTAGTTCATCGCCGAGGGGAGCACCGATGTTATTTGTCAAGAAGAAAGACGGTTAGATGCGTATGTGCATTGATTACCAGGAATTGAATAAGGTTACGATTAAAACTCGGTACCCACTACCGAGAATCGATGACCTGTTCGATCAACTTTAAGGAGCTCGATTCTTTTCTAAGATAGACTTACGATCAGGATATCATCAATTGAAAGTACAGGAAGAGGACATTCCTAAAACTTCTTTCAGGACAAGGTACGGTCATTATGAATTTACAGTCATGCCATTTGGTTTAACCAATGCCCCAGCCGCATTTATGGACATGATGAATATAATATGTAAGCCATACCTGGATAAATTCATAATTGTCTTTATAGATGATATTCTAATTTACTCTAAGAGTAAAGAGGATCATGCAGAGCATTTGCATACACTTCTGACATTGTTGAGAAAAGAAAAAGCTTTACGCTAAATTCTCAAAATGCGAATTCTGGTTACAAGAAGTGCAATTCCTTGGACATCTGGTTAATCATGAAGGAATTCACGTGGATCCCACAACGACCGAGGCAATTACCAAGTGGAAAGTCCCTGAATCACCAACGGAAGTAAGAAGTTTTCTTGGATTGGCAGGATATTATAGACGTTTTATTCAAGATTTCTCTAGAATAGTCATTCCATTAACCAAACTAACCTGCAAATCAGTTAAGTTTGAATAGGGACTAAAACAAAAGGAAGCCTTTAGGATTTTAAAGCAAAGGTTAACCAATGCACCGATACTTGCATTACCAAAAGGAACTGAAGACTTTATAGTCTATTGTGACGCGTCTAAATTAGGATACGGATGTGTGCTGATGCAACGTCAAAAGGTTATAGCTTACGCCTCTAGACAACTTAAGAAACACGAAGAAAATTAAACCCATGATCTAGAGTTAGGTGCTATAATTTTTGCCCTTAAGATTTGGAGACACTATATGTATGGTAGTAAGTTTGTTGTCTTCACAGATCATAAAAGTTTAAGATATGTTTTTGGGCAAAAGGAATTAAATATGAGACAGAGACGTTGGATGAAAATTCTTAGTGATTATGAATGTGATATCCAGTATCATGAAGGAAAGGCTAATGTAGTAGTTGATGCTTTAAGTAAAAAATATCATGAAAAGCCGAAATGAGTACGCTCTCTCAGATTAAATCTGCAGATAGATTTAAACAAGCAAATTAGAGAGGTACAAGAAACAGCAATCAAGGACGATGCTGAAGGTTTAAAAGGAATAAATAAAGAATTAGAACAAGGAGCAGATGGAATTTGGAGATTTCATAAGAAAAGGATCTGGATACCTACTCAAGGAAACCTACGAAACCAAATTCCAGAAGAAGCCCATAAGTCTAAGTATACGATACATCCTGATAGTGATAAGTTGTATCAAGATTTGAGAAAGATTTTTTGGTGGATAGGAATGAACAAGGACATAGCAAACTATGTTGCTAAATGTCTAACATGTTCACAGGTTAAAGCCGAGCATCAGAAACCTTCAGGACTATTGCAACAATTAGAGATGCCAATTTGGAAATGGGAATTGATAATAATGGACTTTGTTACCAAATTACCCAAGACACGAAAAGGTAATGATACAATCTGGGTGATTGTAGACATATTAACTAAATCTGCTCATTTCTTACATATGAAGGAAACTTTCAGTATGGAACAATTAGCCAAGTTATATGTAAATGAAATAGTTTCATTACATGGAATTCCTTTATCCATTGTGTCTGATAGAGATAGCCGTTTTACATCTCATTTTTTGACAAGTTTCCAAAAATCAATGGGAACCAGGTTAAATCTAAGCACAACTTATCATCATCAAACGGATGGACAAAGCGAAAGGACAATTCAAACAATGGAGGATATGCTTAGAGCCTGTGTAATTGACTTTGGAGGAAATTGGGACGATCATTTACCGTTAATAGAATTTTCCTACAATAATATTTATCATACCAGCATTAATGCTGCACCATTTGAAGCACTTTATGAACGAAAGTGCCGAACTCCAGTCTGTTGGGCAGAGATTGGAGAAAAACAACTATCTGGACCAGAGATAGTGCAAGAAACAACGAACAAAATTATTCAAGTCAAAGAAAGACTAAAAACAACAAGAGATCGTCAAAAGAGTTATGCAGATAACAGACGAAAACTATTGGAATTTCAAGTTGGAGATAAGGTATTATTAAAAGTTTCTCCATGGAAAAAGGTAGTCAGATTCGTTAAAAGAGGAAAGCTAAGCCCATGGTATGTTGGACCTTTTGAGATTATTAAAAGAATAGGACCAATAGCTTATCAGCTACAACTTCCAGAGGAAATGGCAGGAATACATGATGTGTTTTATGTATGTAACCTCAAGAACTGCTTAGCAGACGAATCATTAGTAATACCTCTTCAGGACATAGAGGTAAATGAGAAACTTAAGTTTGTAGAGAACCCACTACAAATTGAAGATAGAAAGATCAAGAATCTCAAGCACAAGAGATTAGTTCTGGTCAAAGTAAAAAGAGATTCAAAGAGAGGACCGGAATACACTTGGGAGCTCCAGTCGGAAATGCAATTGAAATATCCACACCTATTCCAGTGAATCTCGAGGATGAGATTTAAATCAAGGTGGGGAGGATATAACAACCCTCGAAAAACACCCCTAAACGCTCTAATTTAACCCTGTATACGCGTAAACGAACCCGAATAACCTTAATTTTAACAAAAATCTTAAAACAAATAATCTAGGGTGCTCGCGGGGCGCGACCAAGCTATAGATGGTGAACGCACAACGTGCCACGTGGCACTACACCCGACAAACCTATATTGGTGACTAACCAAGGCTAGGCCCTAGCCTAGTCTCTCACGGGTCGCGAAGGGCCGACCTCAGTGGGTCGCGGGGCACGAGCCACCCCGAATTCAGCCTATAAATAGAGGTCGAAGGCCTCAGTTGTTCCTCGCTCAAATTTCTTTTCTCTCTCAGACATATAGTGCGAAAATAATCAAGTATTATACCCCTAAAACACGAAGCTCTGCCTCGTTGTAAGTATTTTAACCCCCGATCACGTATTCGTTACCCTACCCGATTGATCTAGGGCTCCGTAACGCATGTCAAGGCTCTGCATGACTCAGTTCGTTGGAGTTCTATCTCGTGTTGTAAGGTTAATGTGATTTGGGTTATCTTACTAACACGTGTGCATTGTTTATTTTTAATAGATAATAATCAAGAACACCCTCAGGAAGCTATAATATTACCTAAATCAACAATGTGAGTACATTCTCTTTTTCTCACCGTTTGTGAGTCATTCTCTTTTTTCTACCAAACTGTTTTTACAAAACCTCAAATGTTTTCAATTATACTTAACAGTGATTGAGTCTATGTATTCTACAATTGCTGCCGGTATGTGGGGTTTTGTATACATTGCTTGTAATCCATTACTATTGGACACTGAGTAACATGACCATAGTCATGAAACTATGAACATGACAAATACTGAATGAGTATATTGGTAGATATAAGCATTGTAATCTCTCTCAATACTGTAAAGTTATAAAAGCTTGTTTTGATTAAACTGTGATGCACTCGCCAGTATTTCTTGCTAACAAAACCTTTTTAAAAACGCGTATCAGGCAACTTAATGTGAAGCTAATAGAAGCCAGCTGGACAGCACTGAAGGCTTAAAGAAGTGGCTATAAAAGTTACCTAAATAAAAAAAAGGAGATTTTGTTTTCAATAATTAGGGTTTATCCCTATAAATGTATTGCGAATGAAACTTGGGTTTTACCCATTTATTTTTTATAAAAGTTTGGTGTTTTGAAACTTTGATAATATTATCTAACTACGGTCCTGATGTTTTAAATTTCGCTGCCAAATAAATAAACACCGATACCACTTGACTGTACTCGCGGCTCCCGCTTCCGGGGTAGGGGTCGGGGGCTGCGACAAACATAAAGGACGAAAAGTGTAATTTACCCTATTAAAATTAAGATAAGTTATGTTCTCAACACCTAATCTAATGGTTGTTTGATAGCCTCTTAATAAAATTACTTTAAAGTACGTTTAATTTTCTTAAAAAAACACCAATCACTAGTTCATGGAGTCTTTTAACAAAGAAGTTTTATAAACATGTTGATCTGATCAAAGGCAACCTTTTAATCGATGTGTCTGTATTCGTGTATTTATTCTAAAAATGAGAAATGGTTGTTAAAAAAACAGATAAGATAATTAGCGGGTTGAATAAAATACTAGTTTTACATAAAATATATATGAGAATTGTAAATACATTTACTTAGTATTGATAGATTAAATTTTATTTATTTATTTAATATATATATATAATTAGAAATAGAAAGTGAGTATGAATAGTAACTTTATTTTTATAATTATATATAGTTTTTTTTTAATATGACTCGTTCAAATAGAACTTTAATTGAATCGTACATAATAATAAGCACATGATGACGGTACATTTGAAATTTTATAAAATGTTTTATTGTATTAATAAAAATCGAAAAGGGTAATCAACGTCATTTTATATTAAAAAAGGTAAACTGACGTTATATGATACCGGTACCGATATTACGCATATTATTATTTACATTTAATTGTACCGCTATCTTACCAAAAAGAATTGAAACCGACCGAATAATATATGTATCGGTACCGGTATTTATTTTCATTGTTTTTGCTTTCGATAAATTGACATCGTATCGCTACTATACCGTACCGAACAACATTGGTACCTGCAATTGTACTCATTTGTATAGTTATGTTTGGTAATGAATTTTGTGCAACAACCGTAGTCAACAGAAACCGAATGAACAACATCGGTATTGATACTAGTACTTATTTTTAGTGTTTTACATTTGATAAACTAATGTATCCCATCGAACAATATTGTTACATGTACCTGTATTCATTTTTATGATTTACAATTTCGATAATTTTCATTATACAACTTTGTCTGCGATGATAAACGAATATCATTACCAATACCCTGACGATATGAACTGATCGATACTACCGGTGTTCGTTTTTTCCGTTTTCAATTAATGTTAAACATGCCCTCCTAGCCATTATCCTACTGCAATAATTCTTCCTAAGAAGAACGCCCATGTTGTGGCAATTCCACCCAGAAGGTAATGGGTTACTCTACAACGCTTAAGGATCTTGGTTGGGTAGCAGGAGCAACTTTTAATTTATTTTGAGCCCAAATGACGGATTCAATAAGTTCTTGCCAATAACCACGTCCACTGAATATAAACATTAAACTAAAAGCCCATACAAAATGAGCACCTAGGAAAAAAAAGGCCATATGTGGATAATGAAAAAACATAAGACTGAATTACCTGGGATGCCTATGCCCATAAAAAATCGCGAAGCCACCCATTAATAGTAATAGAACTCTGCACAAAGTTTCCTCTCGTGATATGAGTTATGACTCCTTGATCGCTTATACTGCCCCAAACATCTGACTGCATTTTCCAACTGAAATGAAATATGACTACTGGATTGAATTGTACATCCAGAATAGTCCTAAGAAGAAATGGTCCCAATTTGATACTTGACATGCCCCCCCGGCCCATCATAAGGAAAACGAAACCCAATATTTGCTGTATTCGGTATCAAACGAGAGCTACGAGCAAATAGAACACCTTTCAGAAGTATCAATACCGTCACATGAATCGTTAATGCATGAATGTTGATTTCTATACCGAGTTCATGTATCGTACCATTTCTATAACAAACCTAACCGATACCGATCGAATGCCCCCGATAACGTAACGCCCAACGCGCGAGGAAACAGCCTAGTGTAAGTTAAAAGGATAGTGTGAAATGATAGCTCTGGTTTTATAAAGCCTGTATACTATTTTAATAATAGCTCAATAATTTGAAAATAGTTATATGTTATTGATATGTTTAGACGAGCTAATTAATTATTATTATTAATAGTTTTAAAATGGACAGGCAATTCGGTATTTTGTTTCCTTTCTGATAGTAAATGACGTTATTGGCTTAAACAATTAGTACACGGCCCATGGCCTAGTGCATTTTATAACTAAGTTGCTTTTGGTACTTGTAGAAATGTTGGATACCATTAGGCCTT
Organism: Helianthus tuberosus; assembly: GCA_030545235.1. Lineage (NCBI taxonomy): Eukaryota > Viridiplantae > Streptophyta > Magnoliopsida > Asterales > Asteraceae > Helianthus > Helianthus tuberosus. Next base: position 109,383,388 of record CM060426.1, on the reverse strand, counting down.
AAGGAAGACGAGGCACTATTGGGTAGAAGAATTGTCACACCCCGATGTTTCCACATATTACCGGTGGGCCCGGTGGGGAGTATCGTGACGTAGTTGATATCATCATGGTCAAACATACACAAAATAGCACAGCGGAAGTCTTGGAATATAAAATATTATTACAAACTCAAATGTCTGAAAATATCGAAGTATTTATTATAGACGAGCCTGTAATATCAAATCCACAGGTGGATCTTCACAGGATGTATAAAATGAAGTTTAGCAGACTTTAAGGCATCTTTAAGGATTTGCAAGATCCTCTTTTTCGACACCGAGCAACTCCCAGCCTATTACGAGTAGTACCTGCCACTTAGTCTTTGGAAAATACGTTAGTTTTCACTGGTAAATACAATTAACTGACTATTTTGAAAAGGGTTTATGAAAATTGATTTAAGTGCACAGGGCACAAATCATTTATACTTGGGACAATCTTTAATAAAATCTTGTATACAGTTTTACATGTTTGTCATACATATGGGGCCGGTTGGAAGCCGGTCATGATTAACCGACTCACCACTTATAGAACCCACAAAGGAGTTATCCCCAACATGTGGGTTTATATTTTAGCATTTGCATCTGTCAGGTGTATGCCTACACCCCGTGCATAGGTCGTGGCCATTTTCAAATGAAACGAGCCGAGGATATCCAGGACACGGTCGTATTAACCCCCAATGCTTATGTTATCAAACAAGACAGATTAAAACGAGTTATGTAAATTTATTAATCACAATCCGATTAAATGATTTCATACCCGACCAAGTGGTATTATTATAATACCATATCCCAAGCCCGTATAAGGGAAAATAAGTTAAAAGTATTTACCTGAGCTAATACTTGATTCACAGCAAAATAACTCAGTCATATCCAATCTATCTAAATGCAGGTAGCTTTTACTGGGTGGCTCTAGTCTGGAGTGATGGTAATATATAACCAATTCAGAATGCTAACGGTCTTATTTAAGTCATAGACCTAGACCAGCTAGCTTAAAGTATCTTAAACGGTACGATACGCTAGATTAAGCGATGACCGGAATAGAATGTTATTTAGACCCAACAAGTTTTGGGTACTTGTATAATATGGGTAAACTAAATACATTCCGGATTTTGAGATAAAATAATAAGGTTAAACCCGTTTCGGCAAACTTACGTAAACTAGTTACATAAACCGATCCGAACGCGTAAATGCGTAACGGGCAACCAAATGAACCATATACAAGTTCCATATGTTATTATGCTTAGAATATGTTAATACATCAGTAGGATGTTAACATATATGCCCAAAAAGTATTTAAAACCAAATTAAGTCCCGTATGGGCATTTTGGTCATTTTACCCTTTATAAAAGAGGTTTTAAAGCAAACCGAGGTTCTGGTCTTTGGTAATCAGTAAAAAAATTTATTTATCACATTACATCAGTAAGATATCATACATATGTGAGGTTTGTCATTTATGGCCAAACTATGCCCCGAAAGGGTATTTTGGTCATTTCACATATGCTTTTACGGACATTTTTGGAAATCTGAGTTCACGACTTATACCTACTGTAATAATATTAAAAAAAATTTAAAAATTCAGTAGGTAACAAGTCTTAGGTGTTAATTATGGTTTAAAACCATACCATGCACCTAAATAGCGTAAAATCGCTAATTGACGATAATTAAGGGGTTTTATGGAAATCTGAGATTTTGATCAGTTTTGAGTGTTCAAAATAATTTATTTAATATATGAAATCAGCAGGAAAAGGTTTGGCATTCAAATCATTTGTAAATCTCATTTTATGCATGAAAAGGGTATTATCGTCATTTACCGAATAATACAAGAAATCTATGATATGATCAGTTTATAATCTGATCAATAATTCCAACAATCCCTAAAAATAATATCTTAACAGTAGGTAATGAGTTTTGGGTCAAAATCCAAGTTTTAAATATGCCTTATGCAAGATATCACAATTTAGTTAATTAAAATATTCTAATTATGATATTGTGCTTAACTCCTATTTGGGACCAAGAACTGATGTCAAATTTTCGGGACAAGCTTATATATTAGTAACAAAGGTTTTTGTCCTCTCACATTTCTAAAAATCTCATTCATATGTCAAAAGGGCAAAATGGGCGTTTATAAGCATAATAACGGAAACTAGCGTATAATTCAAACTACTAAGGACCAGGTAATATAACCTTAGGGGGTTATACTACAGCAATATATGGTCCTAATGGAAGCTTAAAACATAAAGGATTTAAGCTAGATTGGGTCAGAACTGAAAGTCAAACCAAAAGTCAAGCTTTTGCGGCTTTCGGTTGTGAACCGACCCTAAACTCATAATTGTCGGGTTGGACATGCTTAGACATGTTCTAATAGTAATTACCTAGTTATTAGAGTGTTAAAATATAATTTATAACATCTGCATCTATGGTTTTGATTAGTATTCACAAATATGCCAAGTTTGACTTTTTACCTAAATGGTTTGACCCGACAATTAACTAAGCAAATGAAGGAATTAAAGGTGCCCTTTTAAGAGTTAATCACCTACCTAACTATGGTCTTATACCCACATTCATTTTGATCAGTGGCTAGACCACTAGAGTATAAACCGAAAGTCAAAGTTAATTTATGATACTTGACTTTTCGGTTTTTAAAATTATGAAACTGAACTATGAGAGGGCTTAAGACACTTACAATAGTCCTAGCTATCTTTTCTACAAAAATATAAGTTCCAATCAGTCCAGGAGCTCCAGGTTTGAAAGATAAGAAGGAATGAATGAAAAACGAGCAAAGAACTAGTTGGGTTTTCATCCTATTTATAGTTTTTGGGTGTTGATTGGATCAAGACATGTGTTATATGAATTCCTCAGATCATTGCAGGTGTCTTAACAGCTGTATAATCATCTTGGAGTCCAAGAAAAATCGAGCTTAATGGTTAAGAATTGGATTTGAGTGGCAAGCAAGTAAGAACAAAAATTAAAAAAATATATATCTATAGATGCAGGCCATGCGGCCCGGGTAGGGGATGGCCCAGACTTCACGCGGCCCGCCTGAAGGTCAGGCCCAGAAAAAAAAGTTTGGCATATTAGGCAGTTTCAGTCCCTGCACACTATAACATGCATTTTTGATGTATTTAACCTCCGTTAAGCCATTTTCAAGGCTCTACAAGGATGTCAAAGTATAGGGGACTTAAAACATGCTTGAAAATATCACGGATGTCGGTTCGTTTGGTCGTATGGTCACGTTATTCGTCGAATTACGACGAACCACGAACGGACGCGAAAAACGATCCAAATTACGCGACGAATGGAATTTTATCAAGCCAAACACTAAAATAAAATATTTTAGTGCTTACATAAATTTTTGGATGCCCATAGATATTCAGAACGTAAGATATGCGCGAAAATGCAAACTTATGCACTTTTTGATGCTTTTAGTCCTTGTTGATCAAATAAGTTTATTTTTTGCGCACCAAACACCTCTAAGCCTATTTCTAAGCTATGTAAAGAATATTTAGGGCATGTTTAACTTATGATCATATTCCGGAAGGTTCAATACCATACGAAGCGGTATATTTTTGCAGTTGACGCAATTAGTCCTTTAATTGCACAAAGTAGCGCAAAATGTCATTTAATTATATCCAAGCCTTCCATGGCCCATAATGGGTATTCCGAAGCATGTTTTTAATTGTTACTACGCTCCCATTTGCTTAAATGGTCACCGAAAGGCGTAGATTCAAAAGTTGACGCTTTTGGTCCCTCTAATGCGCAAACTTGCGCATATCATCATTTAATAGCATCGAAGCCTTATCTAGTCCATGTTAGGCATTCTTGAGAGTATTATAATACATCACGATGCTTTGGGTTTGTTAAAAGGTCATTTAGAGGTATAATTAAACATGTTGACGCTTTTAACCCCTCTAACTTACAAACTCGAACGTAACTTCACTTATTGGCATAAAAGCCTTGCATAACCAATATTAGGCATTCCCGAGAATATGATGAAACATAATGAAGCTCTCGGTTTGTTAAAAGGTCACTCAGAGGTAAGAATTAACATGTTGACACTTTTAACCCTTTGACACGCAAACTTTCACATAATTACGCAAACGACTCCTCTCGTCCAACAAGTGGCTCATTTGAGAATACGGACACCGTATAAGGTCACTCAGAGGCTTAGTTTAGGCATATTAACACTTTCAGTCCTTCTATAATCAAGGTTTTCGATTTTGATGAAATTAGTCCCTCATAGACAACGTTTGAATTTATTAGGGTTCATTACACGTGTCAACACATCATTGGACACGATTTTACGAGGTGTTACAAGATTCTAGGGTACTTATCCATGTCAGTATACCGTCGCCACCCCTAAGGGTAAGGCAAGCGGGTTGGTGAAGCTACACAGGTACGTGCTTGAGATTTGTTCAAGGTGGCTTGTGATTTGATGAAGTATTTGATTTTATTAATATAAAAAATATATATATAGTTTATGGCATGGGTAGGGTGCCCCCACTACTTACTAGCTAATGGGAATTTTATATGAAATTTGACATGGCATGTGTTAATTGATTGAGGCTAGGTGAAGAAACAGTGATCTAAATTGACCGGAATCAATCAGATCAGGGGTTTAGAATCAGATCAGGGGTTTAGTTTCTGCATAAAAAGGTTAATCTTCTCGTCGACTGCTGGTTAAGGGCTACTTCATCGGAGAACACTGCAAAACAGAAAGCCGTTAGACTCGCCACAGAGAGAATGGGGATTTTCTCCGTAACCACCCTCCAGCGTGAGAAGAAGTACAGTGATCTCAAGGGAAAAAAATGAAGTAGTAAGAGTGAAAGTATGTGAAAGTAGCCAGTGAGATCATACCTGAATTCCCATATTTATAACCAGAATTTTGGTGCCTAAAAGGTGACGGAGGTAATGACGGAAATCACTTTTCCATTGACAGTTATCTCTCTTTCCATCAACAGTCAACTCCACGTCCATGCACACGGATCATGGGTTCTATCGACGGCTGGGGAGATGCCACCTGGAAAGTGATTTTGTGTAGATCTTTCTTTAAGTTGTTTCCATCACCGTGATTTAGATGAGTGTCTATGATTGTGCCACGTCACATTCAGTTGTAACCGAATGAATCCATCCACGATGACCATTTAAGGCCTTCTAGAAGATCTACAGTTGTAAACTGTTGTGCCTTTGCCACGTGTCCATCTTGTTATAACAGAAAAGATTCCCTTATTCAAGTCATGATTTCATGCGCGCGAAAATGTTTAGGACTTTATCTTCAAGCCTAACTGTACCCTTGCGCGAGCCCGCGCAAGGGTGTTAGTTGAATACTTGTCTTTCCTTTCTCTGGCGCATGGTCATCGGATACTGTTCTTTTCCAAATCTTGTTTAGAAACCGCTGCACGGCCGCGCAGGGTCTTGTTTAAGATGATCTTGGAATGAAGTTATGGTATGGTCCTATGCACTTGCGCAGGGTTTTTGGGACCCTACCCTTCAAGTCCCCCCCAGTCCAGTGTTGCTCCTATACGGCAATGGCAAGTAGGTGGAGCACTGGACTATAAAAATGAAGTGTGCGCTTTTGCTGTTGAGAAGTAGCAAGGTTGTTCGGCGCAAGGTATGAAGATAGTTTTTACAGAAGATATTTTCTTTTCTTCAAGTTGAGGTTTTCATAATTTGAATTTTGAAAACACTTGATTTGTGGAAGGCAAGTTGGTAAAAGGTACTGTACCGGCGTTGACATGTGACGGTTGAGTGACAGGCTGTCACCCGTGTCAGACGTCAAACATTAATTGAGCGTCGTCACACGTGGTCTCTACGCGCGCGTGTAGCTCCTTCTTGTTCCCCACTAGCCCTTACGGCCTCGATACCCGTGTGTTTCCTGAAAAAGGGCGTTTACGGTTCTCGAGGGCATTAATGGCGATGGGTATATAAACCTTTGAGTAGTTTCTTTTTTCATTACTTATCTTTGAATCCTTTCGTCTTCTCCGATTTTTCTTTAAAAGGAATCTGCAACTGTGCCTTGTACCCTTTATGTCTACCGGTGATCATCCAGAAGATTCTGCAGAGGAGATGTCTTTTTCTTTACCTCCTTTAAAATGGTCGAAGGAGATCTTCGATGGTCTTGTTAAAAACTTCAAGTTTCCAAGGAGTTGGGGTATGACGTATCCGGAAGACGGGCAAACGGCGGCACAAGCTCCGGCCGGTTACATCACCCTGTTTTGGGATTATTTTACTGAGGGTAACTTCGGGTTTCCAGTGACAAGATTTGTTCTCGACATTCTTGGTTATTATAAATTTCACATATCTCAATCGAATCCTATGGGAATGGTTTGGACCCGGCATTTTGAGTTTCTTTGTCGATCGATGCATATTGAGCCCTCGGTTGATCATTTTCGAGTGTACAATCAACTACATTGTTCTCAGGGTTTTTACTCATTTGCTCAACGTCCAACAGCCAAGAAGATTCTGCTTTCACCTCCAAAGTCTTTCCATGAATGGAAACCCAAGTTCTTTTATATCAAACGAGGAGTAATTCCAATGAAGATGACCTTCCGAGGTGCAGAGGACATCGTGGTAGAGACCCTTAAGACTCCGGAGGCAGAGATATGGTATCAGGATATGAAGGATGTTCCCTCTATTGAGCTGCCTGAGAGGGCTTTGGTTACTGCAGGGAGGAGTCTACAATGGAAGGCAGATCGCCATGATAAGCCGGTGTATGTAGAAGATGACAAGAGTAAGTCACGGAATCTTTTCTTATATTATGTGAAATTGTTTGTTGTTAATTTTCCCCTTGCAGTTGTTGCCTTGTACGTTGTGGCATATAAGAGAGAGAATGGGAAAATGACAACTGTTTAGAAGGGTGCTAATGAGGAGACATGGTATCATCAAATGGTGAAGAACTTTGCGTTTCCAAAGGATGTGGATCTGAATGCGCAGCCTTCTACTGATGTTGGTACGTGTCTCTTTTACATTCCTTAGGCAATATTGCAATATTACTCTTTCCTGATGTTGCACTTTGGGTAATATTGTAATATTTCTTCTTTTGAATAGGTGAGTTGACGAATCTAGGTGTCACACCCCCAAAATCCACACGCGGAGTATCACCGCCTGGAGGAGTGACTGACCAGGATCAAGCCACCAATAATATTGAACATTGTAAGTAATAAATAAATTCAACCCATCAATACGAAAGGTGTTCAAAACAAAACATAGTTAAGTGTTTAGCGGAAGCATAAATGTAAAAACCCAACATAACTATTAAGTTCGAAATGATATAATGTTTTTAACATGGCACACACTGTCCATGTCCCACAATGACCGCGCCTCCCTGTGCAAGCTCCATGAGTACCTAACGACCTGCAAGGCATGTAACAACGAGTCAACAACAAAGTTGAGCGAGTTCACAGTTGTTTGTTCAGCTATTGAGTTCATTTCAAAAATCATAAGTTTGTTTCATAATCATGTGTTACCCAGTATCCATGTTTCCCAAATCTTTACGATATTTAGTGGGGGCTTCCCATGTTGTATACTACTAGACTAGTTACATCCATAGGTGTCCTTCCCAATCCGAGGACAGTGATAAGTATGAGACTACGTAGGTTTTACGTAAGTGCCCTTCCCAATCTGAGGACAGTAGTAAGTATGAGTTTACGTAGGTTTTATGTAAGTGCCCTTCCCAATCCGAGGACAGTAGTAAGTATGAGTTTACGTAGGTTTTACGTAAGTGCCCTTCCCAATCCGAGGACAGTGGTACGTAGCGAGTACGTAGGTTTAGCGCTGGCGTCCTTCCCAATCCGAGGACGGTGGTAAGTAGTCTAGTAGTGGTAAATGTACGTGTTCTGTTGTAGCTATTCAATCCCATTCCAAAACCACCGGGAATCCCATGCCTTAGAAGTGTGAACTCACCTTGGTTTGCTCGGTATGCTAAACTATGTGCTCACAAGAAATCAATCAAGTCCTATAGTATGCACGTATACTCAATCAGTTCAAGATCGTAAGAGTTCACATGCAAGTCTATGTCACAAAGTGTGCTTAAGCAATCATCATCCAGTAACACATAACAGTTATTTCATGTTCAAACAAACATACTTCATGCAACTGAGTTCATAATTAATTCTAACCTGGGTTATCAATTTAACTGGTTTAACATACTTGACAGACTTAATGGAGTTAATAAACTTAACATCGTTTACAACTTAACAGAGTTAACCCCTTAGCAGAGTTAATGACTTAACAGGAATAATAAACTAACAGAGTTGATTAACTACCAGAGTTAATTAACTAACAAAGTTAACAAACCATTAGAGTTACACTTAACAGAGTTACTGTTCAGAACACTCGACTCAAACACATGTGACGAAATCACATTTTGGCGAAAACCCTCTTCATGGCGAAAACACGTTTGACGAAAACCCTTCAGGCGAAAACCCAAGGGTTTTCGTTGGTCTTGAGGTTTGGCGAAAACACTAGGTGTTTTCGTCTGGTCTATGTGATTTCATCTGGTCCATCATCATCAACAGTTACAAAACACAGAGCCCTAATCACGATTCTAGCAGTTAATCAACAATCATTAGATCCTAACTATCCACTAGTTAAGCATCAGTACATGAAAAGTTATCAGATCATCACCATCATCATGATAGTTACATCGATAAACATCTTGATAACAATCGTTCATCCAAATCATTCATGAAATCAAAGCAACAATACAAGATCCTATTCTATATCTAAGAACATGAAATTTCAATTCACAAACATCATCAACACAGATTCTAAACAATACAAACATATAATTCAGCAACAGTGTGTGAACTAACCGAGATAAACAAAATAATGGGTTGATGTTATTGAGGGTTTGAGGAGCTCGATGTTTCCGTCGTATAGAAGCAAGGAGGGAGAGAGACCTTAGGGTTTTCTAATGACGGTTTACGTAACTTAAATCGTTTTCACGGGTGTTATAAGGGGTTGGGCCCTTAATGGGCTTGGACGAAGACTGGGCCGACGAAATCAGGTGATTTCGTCGAGGTGATCATGGCGAAAACCCAAGGGTTTTCGTCGAGTGGCTTGGGACGAATTCCCTTCCTGATTTCGTTACTTTCATAATAATGCATAATAATATTAAATATAGTTACACTCTAATTAAGCAGTACATAGATATTATTTGATTCACTATACATTAATGCCCTAAACATATATTAAGCATAACCAAGTTACAATACAAGCAACCTATGAAAACATGACAGTAAATATAACCAAGTAACGTGACGAGGAAAGACCTTGGAAACTCGAGTTGTCACACTAGGTGTAGGCCCGGAATCTAAGAAGAAAAAGCGTGCGCCGATTGCCATTATTGCGCTTAAGAAAACTGATACACTGAAGGCATACGTTCTCAAGGAAGAGAAGAAGAAAGGTACGCGCTTTGTTTCTGATCCTTGGTGTGATTACGTAGTGGTGTCTGACACGTTAGAGGGCCTTACGCCTGTAGCTGTGAAAAAACCCAAACCGGAGCCTCGAGACACCACAGACATTCCTGTATCAAACCCTGATGATCCCATAGATTTGGAATCAAGTCCTGAGCCACTGTTGAGGACTAAGATATGAAGAGGAAAAAACCGGAAGGTGAAGCTGCGACGCAGCCCGCAAAGAAGATCACAAGGAAGAAGATCGGTAGGAAGGGCAACCTAGACGCTCTTGCTACGAAGCTTTCTCCAGGTGGGTATCTTCTTAGCTTCTGTCTTTACCGTATTGTAAGATAACCTCAACTTTTCTTTTGCAGAGAAGCCCGTTCCATCCGTTCGTGCAGAATCATCATCTGTTTTTTAACGATGACCTTCCTTCATAACCACCCCGCGCGTCTGTCAAAGAACAGTTGGAGGGTACCAAGACTGTAGAAGCGGAGGTGAAGAAGACTATGGAGGTGGAAGTGGAAAAGCCTGCGGAAATTGAGGTGGAAACAGAGAAAACTGTGGAGGTGGAGACGGCCGATACTGGTGTTAACAAGCCCAAGTCTCCTAAAGTTGTGGCGCATTGGTCAGAAAAGGGAAAATCCATGTGTGAAGAAGAGGTTCCTGTGATAACCGTTCCTTCTTCTGCGACCACTTTCGCTCCTCCCAGAGATAACGTTGAAGAAAACCTAGTTAATGTTGAACATGGCTTTGTTGCTCATGATGAAGAGGAAGATTCTCCTATCCGCCCGGACGAGACTCCGGGGGATTATTATTATAGGACTTATTCGGAGAAGAGAGCTTCCGACATCCATGCGCCTATGTGGAAACTTAAGCAAGGCGACACATTCTCTTATTGGCAAGTTTGCCGTGATTGGCTGCAGGGTATTTTTCCACCTTCTGAAATTAAATTCCAAGAGGAACAATCCCATGATCGTACCTATCACTCATACCTCGAAGAAACTGGCAGTTCAACTTCCACCACTCATCGAATAGTGCGCGAATGGCACAATATGCATAAAGAGTGGGATGCTTTTGAAGCGTCCAAAAAGGAAGTTGCTGAAGAAAAGGCGAAGGTTGCTGTGTTGAGAGCTAAACTTGAGGCTGATCAAGCCAAGTTTGAGAGTGAGCAGAAGACAGAAGAGTGGTCTGCTATAGGATGGAAGAAAAAGGCGGAGGCTGAAGCTGCTCAGCTTGAGGAGGCTCGCAAGCGATGGAAAGAAATTTGTGAGAAAGATAACAACGAGAAAAGGATTCTTCGTACCGATGTGAACAATCTCAAAGCGGAGATTGAAAGGTTAAAGAAGGAGAAGGCGGAGACCGAGGCTACTAGTGATGAAGCTCGTTCTCACAGGGAAAGGAGTGAGCAGAGAGAGGTACAAAATTACGCCACCCTTGCCCTTAGAAATAAGGAGGTTGAAGAACTTACTTCTCTATTAACTGATCAGGAACAAACCAAGGCGGAGCTTGAGTCTACCAAAAAAGACTTGCAGCTCGAAAGAGTTGAGAAAGCTGAGGCTGCGCGCCGTCTTGCTGAAATTAAAGAGAAACTAGAAAGTTCTGAGACTGCCCGGGTGACGGCAGAAAGCTTGGTTGAACCTTTGAAGAATGATATGTTGTGGATGCAACACCATGGGATTATCAATGTAAGTATGTCAATCCCTTGTAATATTTCGGATGAGTTTGTGTATTAACTTATTAAGATTTCTGTCTGCGCAGGTTGCAAATTCAATCTTGAACTCGATTGATTTAGATCAGATTGTTGCCAACTTGATGGTGACCGCGCGCAATGATGGATATACACAAGGGTATGCGGAATGTAGCCAACATGTCACTGATGTGCTAAGGGTTGTTTGGGATACTAGTAGATCCGCCACGCGCGGAGTTGATACTAGTGCTGCCCACGCTGCTGCTAAAGCAGAATATAAAAACTTGCGCCTTCCAGTGATGGATCTGGTAACCACTGCGTTGCAGTCTGAAGACTTTGTTGTTCAACTGAAGGAGATATTCCTGGATGAAGCGGATGCTTCAGATGAAGAAGACCTAGAATAGGTTGCTTGTAACTTGTGGTATTTGTTTGAGCATATTTGGGATGTGGAATCCCGTTTTGTAATGTTTTCTTAATGCGCTGGTGCGCAAGTAACTTTGTGAATGTATGGTATATTTTAGTTACAATATTTGCATGAGTACAATTACTTTGTTTAGGTAAGACAAATAAAGATGGTATAAAGCTCATGTGTGAACGTAGGGCTGGACCTTGCGCTGTACCTGTGACCGCGGACCGTTCATGAGACTTGTATTAGATTACCATAGTTTTCTTGTGCTTACCAAAAGAAATTGCATGCATTTGTAATAAAACATAAAGGCGTAATGTAACAGACTTTGTATTGATTTGGATAAGGCGCAAAGACCGTTTAGTACAAAGCTGCTATTCTTAGGATAAATAAGATACTTAAATTAATGCGCATGCAAGTAGTCCTTGTATCATATGTTGACAAGTTGAGGAACCTGCCAAATATGAAGGAAACTAAGATTACATGCGCGATGCACTGCCATGGACCCTTAAGTTTGCTTTGTTTTCTTGTTGCTGGGTCCTTCATCTCCGCGGGTGATCTGTCGAATTTCTTTGTGCACATTCTGTACTAGGTGAGTAAGCTCTCCGCTCTTGAGTGCTTTTTCTATTTCGGTGCGCAGGCTGATACAATTGTCTGTGGTGTGACCATTCTCCTTGTGATACTCACAATAGAGGTTCGGATCTTGTCCCCTCTTGTTTTTCATCTGCGGTGGTGTTTTGAACTGGTAATTTTCGGTGCTGAGTACCTCCGCAGGTGTTTTAGTGAGAGGTGTCCATTGCCTTTAACGGTTTTCTTGCTTGATTTCTTTTTGTGTTTCGATCTTGTTGATTGTTGCGCGGGCATCCTCTGAAGAGTATGCGCTTGGAGTTGAGTCTTTCCAATTTTTCTTGAACTTTCGACCATTGTTTCCGCTCATGTCTTGAGGATGATTCCGAGGCAGCGGTGGTCGCTTGGAGCTTAAATTGCGATCAGTCTGAGCATAAACCTTGGCTGCTGCCATCAACTTCTCCCAACTCTTTGGCAATCCTTCAGTTCCCGATAACACCTTGATCATGTCATCGCATCTTACCGCATATTTGAATTGTGCGCGAATTAGGTGTCCGTGCACATCACCAATCTCCAACACTTCTTTGTTATACCGCGTGATGAAATACTCTAAACTTTCACCGTCTCTTCGCCAGATGTTCATGACATCCTCGGAGTCTCGAATAGAGGGTCGTTGCTGACTGAAATGGACCAAACTTTCAACTCTATGCCAAGTTCTCCAAGTGTGAATTCTGGCTGGAAGAGGTTCAGTTTCTGGGTCACATCGTAAATAGACAGGGTATTCACGTCGATCCTGCGAAGATAAAAGCAGTTAAGAGTTGGATTACGCCTAAGAACCCGTCTGAAGTCCGTTCTTTTCTCGGACTAGCGGGTATTATCGATGATTCATCGAAGGATTCTCAAAGATCGCTGTGCCACTTACCGCTCTCACCCATAAAGACAAGCCTTTTGTTTGGGGAACCCAACAAGAGTCTGCTTTTCAAACCCTCAAGCATATGCTTTGCAATGCTCCTGTTCTCACACTACCCGACGGAAACGATGATTTCATTGTCTATTGTGATGCTTCCAACCTTGGTCTTGGTTGTGTTCTCATGCAGCGAAACAAGGTTATAGCTTACGCATCTCGTCAGCTCAAAATCCATGAGAAGAACCATACAACTCATGATCTCGAGCTAGGCGCAGTTGTTTTTGCGTTAAAGATTTGGCGACACTACCTGTATGGTACAAAGTGTACGATCTTCACCGATCATAGGAGCCTACAACATATCTTTGATCAGAAAGAGCTTAATATGCGTCAACGCCGATGGGTAGAACTTCTCAACGATTACGACTGTGAGATTCGTTATCACCCAGGCAAAGCAAATGTTGTTGCCGACGCACTCAGCAGACGGAGTTATTTGCTCAACACCCGTAACGTTCAAGCCCAACACGATCTCGAAGCCCTCATCCGCGAAGCTCAGCATGCATGTTTTAATGAACGCACTCTGAAGAAGGAAATAATCTACCACGATGGAGCTCAACTGGTGAACAAGTCGAATGGGATATTCCACTTTCTGGACCGAATTTGGATCCCTAAACGGACCGATTTGCGACAGATTTTGATGGACGAAGTCCACAAATCCCGGTATTCCATTCATCCCGGTGCCGACAAAATGTAACAGGACCTCCGCTATAAGTACTGGTGGCCGGGCATGAAAAGGGATATTGCTCTCTATGTTGGAAAATGCCTGACCTGTGCAAGAGTCAAGGCTAAACATCAAAGACCCTCTGGCTTACTTGAACAACCACCGATCCCTATGTGGAAGTGGGAGAGTATAGCTATGGACTTCATAACAAAGCTACCACACACATCATCAGGTCACGACAACATTTGGGTTGTGGTTGACCGTTTGACTAAATCAGCTCACTTTCTGCCAATACGGGAAGACTACAAGGTAGAACGATTAGCCCGAATCTACACCGACGAGATCATTTGTAATCATGGGACGCCTCGCGACATCATCTCTGATCGTGATGCTCGATTTACCTCGCGACTATGGGAAACGTTTCAAACGGCTCTCGGTACATCGCTTAATCTAAGTACCGCTTTCCACCCTCAAACCGATGGCCAGACTGAAAGAACGATCCGTACTCTTGAAGACATGCTCCGTTCGTGTGTCATAGACTTCGGTGGTAATTGGGATAAATACTTGCCGTTAGTCGAATTCTCGTAAAACAACAGCTATCATTCCAACATTTAAATGGCACCATTCGAGGCTTTATACGGAAGAAAATGTCGATCGCCTATTGTATGGCACAAGATCGGTCACTCGCAATTAACCAGTCCTGAGCTATTACAAGAAACGACAGATAAAATTTTCCAAATTCGAGACAACTTGGTAAAAGCTCGGAATCGACAGAAAAGTTATGCCGATAGACGACGCAAGCCCCTGGAATTTGATGTTGGTGACTACGTACTCCTAAAGGTATCACCTTGGAAGGGTGTGGTCCGATTCGGCAAGAAAGGAAAGCTCGCGCCTCGATATGTTAGACCTTTTAAGATTCTGGAAAGGATCGAAAAAGTCGCCTACGGACTCGAACTACCGGAGGAACTTAGTAACGTCCACCCGACTTTCCATGTGTCAAACCTCCGAAAGTGCCTGGCCGACCACGACTTACATGTTCCATTCGATGACCTTCAGGTGAATGAAACATTACACTTCGTGGAAAAGCCTGTCGAAATCACGGATCGCCAAACCAAGCAACTCAGACGCTCGCGCATTCCTATTGTGAAAGTCCGATGGGAAGGAAAACGAGGTGCAGAGTTCACTTGGGAACTCGAAAGCGACATGAAGGCGAAGTACCCGCAGTTGTTTGTTACGGCTTCAGCCTAATTTCGGGACGAAATTCCCTAAACAAGGGGAGGCTGTAACACCCCGTGTTTTCGAGAAGTCAAAGTCAAGGTCAAAGTCAGCGACCGGTTTTGCGCGACTTGACTTGTAGTAGATTTCTTTTATGGGTTTATTTTAGTTGTATTATGTGGAGTAAGTGTCAATAATTACAATAATCAACACGAATTATTCGACTTACGACTGTGAACTATAGGAAGTAACAATGCGATAAAGTTAACTAATCAATAATCAAACTATGCTAATCAAATCGACATCGAATCGGATCGAAACCCGAATTACGCATTTGGAATGTTGTTATACGTGTGTGTGCGCTTTATGTGTTAACTTGTGCATGTTTATTTATGTTGTGGGAATCAATCGAAACTCGAAAAGCAATCGAACTCAATCGAAATCGAACTCGAAACACAATAGAAATGGTATGATAATTAGTGGAGAAGAGATAGCGCGAGATATGAGTGATTGGGATTAAAAGTAATTTGAATAGGAAACTCTATCGCGAGCGATGCGCAATCGCAATCGAAATCGAAATATCAAGAATCGTCGCACTAAACACTCGAATCAGGCAACTGATCGATTAGGCCACCAGCCGATCGACCAGCCGATCGATCGGACTGCTGACCGATCGGACAGGCTATCCGATCGAGCTGCCTGGCCGATCGACCAACACTTTCCTCATTTGGAAGCCTATAAATACCCCTGTCATTGTCATCATTTCCACTTTTGGAAACCCTCTGTCCGACCAGCTCGTGTTCCTCACTTTTCTTCAGATTTCTCTCGATTCCGGTAAGATCTCATCCTAAATCTTGTACTTTCTTGATCTACACGCACTCCTACACCTTTCTATCATTTAAATCTTAACTTTTAACCGTGAAATCATCAAGATTCAAGGTATTCTAGGATGATGTCATCATGTGTTCTTGAAGAACTTCATTTCTTGGCCTCAATCCACCAAGAATAACTTGGATCTAACTGATTTCCACAAAAATAAACAAAGATCTTTCATCGATCTAAACATATTCACGATGAAAAGGATTGAAAGATGGTTTTCCCAACTTTCTTTCAACTCTTTTACACTCAATACCTTCAAAACCGATAGAAACGGAACTTGTGCCGACTTACTACTCATTCTGGTGGTTGTGTGGCTCAAGATCCGGATTCCATCCACGAGGTTCACCGATTCCGGGTTAAACATTAAACACCGTCCCGAACCGTTCACCAACCGAATTTGGGTGATTCCTGTCCGATCCGGAGAACCAAGTAAGGACGAGGTCTCTATTGTTTAACTCGTTGTCAAAATACTTCGATAAAACGACAAACAAACAAAAAAACAACCAAGTGTTAGACGAACAGGCCTACCAGGACAAGGTACTGTCTGATCGGACTGCTGTCCGAACGGACAGCCAGCCGAACGGACCGACAGCCGAACGACTGGCCAGCCGATTGGCTAGCACATGGGTCCCACACTTAGTCAATTTATTTGAAGTTTAAGTATTGAACGAACTACTGTCCGATCGGACTATCGTCCATTTGGATTACTCTTCGGATCATGAGATACTTGGCTTTAAATACTTGATTGATTTTCAACATGTTCGATGCACTAGGAATGCCACCCGATCGAACTACTGTCCGATCGAGTGCCATTTTGCTGAGAACTTGTTCTTCGCTGAAGTACTAACCGATCGGATTACCGGCCGATCGAACGACCGTCCGATCGACCGACCCGAAAAGTAAAGATACTTCAATGTTTTCAAAATGCTACAATGAAAAGTTCAAAAGTCAAGCCATCATACACAAACACATCCTACTCAAAGGAAGAAACAATCCACTCGAACAGCCATCCGATCGGACTACCGTCCGACCGGACAACTCTCCGAACGGACTGTCAACCACACGGCCAGCCGTCCGATCGGACTACCAACCGATCGACCAACTATCCGATCCACTCACACCTGTTTCCATTTTACGCATTACTTATCGTTATGCTATCAATCTATTCAGGCTAACCTTACTCGCTAAGCGCTCCCTTCAATCCATCAACTGCTGTGAGTATAATCGATCCCTTTTTGCTTTATGCACTTTTGGGTGTTACATACGTTACAACTATTCAAATCACATCGAACACACTACTCAACACTATTTGAACGCTAACCGTTAATGCATGTTATACGTGGCTTATGAATGCTTGTTTGTTATGTTTCACATAGAATGCTGTCTACCTGCCTTAGCAACGATAGTACTATAGTTTGGACTCAGCACCTGTTCGCAGGGGTTGTTAAGGACAATTACTTGTATGTATTACGGTGGTAATCATGTATTGCGAACTGCCCCGGGCAGTCAACTCATAGTCATTGGTATCGATGGATCTATATCGATAACTAACGTGCCTCATTTCGCTATGTGTACGTGCTGGTTATGCGTAAACGAATTCGAACTATATATGCTATTACCAAACTTGTATGCTCACCTTTACATTATATGTATTGACTTTATTTTAACGTATGTGACAGGTGCTTAGGATGCACACTTGCTAGGAAGTCGAGGCTAGAATAAGGCTCTAGAGGTCCACAAATAGTTGTCTGTACTAAGTGAATCAAGGGTCTCTAGAAGCAGATAAACAATTGCTCTATTTAAATCTGAGTTGTCGGAATAGAACTATTTGCCTAGATTTTGTCTGTAATAATTTGCTTACCTTTTGAGGCATGGTATGGGACATGTTATTATAAATTGATTGGTAATGATAATTGTTATGGAAACTTCTGGACAATCTGTTTCGCTCAGTGCCATACCCCGATGATTCCGACATCGGTTGGGGTGTGACACACAGCAAGATAGATTGAGTTTTGGTTTGTCAGGATTTTTTTTGTCTGAATGGCCTGGAGCTTGTGTGAGAACGCTCCCGAGGTTTCACTCGGATCACTACCCTCTTATTCTAACTTGCGCAAATAAAAACTTTGGTCCCAAACCGTTTAGATTTTTTAACTCCTGGTTGGAACGAAACGATTTTGACATGATGGTTCACAGGGTTAGTGAAGATTTTGCCGGAGTGGAAGACCCAGACGTCTTTTACAGAAAAATATAAAAAGATTAGGGAGGATATAAAAAAGTGGAAAAATGAGGTTTTAACCAAGGAAGGGGAAAAGGAAAGAATTTTAAAGGAGGAGCTAGAAAAGTTGGACGAGTGGTCGGAAGTTAGAGATTTATCGGAAGAGGAGGAGTGGACCAAAATGGAGTGTATGAAAGATTTGAAGGAGTTGGAAGATTATAAAAATAAAGACCTCAAACAAAGAGCCAAAATAAAATAGGATTTGGATGGAGATGAAAACTCGGCTTTTTTTTTCACAGGTACATTAATAGTAGACAGGCATCGAACAATATCCCCGGTCTCATGATAGATGGAGTTTGGACTACTAAACATTCCTTAGTCAAAAAAAGAAATTATGTGTTTCTTCAAAGTGGCTTTCGAGGAGAAATGCAAGAATAGACCAAAACTTTTATGTCATAATATCAGGAGGCTCTCGAAGGTGGATGCGAGGGCTCTAACAGTGCCTTTTAGGAAAGATGAGATCAAAAGCGCGGTTTTCGATTGTGGGGCGGACAAAGCCCCCGTGCCAGATGGTTTTAACTTCAACTTCATAGAAAGGTATTGGAATTTATTTGAGAATTATTTTTATAACCTTTTAGTTGGTTTCTATAGTAAAGGTTCTATCACTAAGGGATGTAGTTCTTCATTTATAACTCTTATCCCTAAAAACAAGGACCCGGTGTGGATGAGAAAGGTATTGGAATTTATTTGAGAATGATTTTTATAACATTTTAGGTGGTTTCTATAGCAAAGGTTCTATCACTAACCGATGTAGTTCTTCATTTATAACTCTTATCCCTAAAAACAAGGACCCGGTGTGGGTGAGAGATTATAGGCCGATTAATCTGATTAGGGTGATTAGTAAAACTATTTCTATGGTCCTGGCTAATCGTCTAAAGAAGGTTATTGGTTCCATCATATCGGAAAATCAAATGACATTCCTAAAAGACAGGTATATTCTTGATAGCCCTTTAATGCTAAACGAGCTTATTACTTGGATTAAAAAAGATAATATAAAGGCTTTTCTTCTAAAAATTGATTTTGAAAAGGCTTATGACAATGTTAGTTAGAGTTTTCTTTTGGATGTCATGGGGCATATGGGTTTTCCTAATATCTGGTGTAAATGGGTTGAAGGGGTCTTAACATCGGCTAGATCCACGGTTTTAGTGAACGGATCTCCCACTTTCGAATTTAGTTGTTCCAAAGGGATCAGACAAGGTGACCCGCTATCTCCTTTTCTGTTTCTTCTTGTTATGGAAGCTTTGTCCAGCATTCTTTGCAAAGCTGGGCTTGAAGGGATTTTTAAAGGTATTCAAGCCCCTAATAATGGCCAGGTCATCTTGCATATTTTTTACGCTGATGACGCTCTTATTTTGCGAGAGTGGGATAAGGGAAATGTGTCAAATGTGGCTAGATGTCTTAGAGTTTTTTACTTGGTCTCTGGATTAAAAATTAACCTTCATAAATCTAACTTATATGGGCTGGGAGTGGATAATATTGACATTAAGGATATGGCTAAGGTGATTGGGTGTAATTCTGAGAATATTCCGCTTTCTTATTTGGGGATTACAGTGGGGGAAAATATGAATAGAATAAGCAATTGGGACCCAATTGTTGAGGTTTTCGATAAAAGGTTGTCGGCTTGGAAAGCTAAAACTATGTCTATAGGGGGAGGCTTACCTTAATTAATTCGGTCTTGGAAAGTCTTCCTATCTATTACTTTTCTTATATAAAGCCTCGGCTATTATAAGATCCTCGAAGCTAAAATGAGATAATTTCTTTGGGCGGGTTCAAGTAATAATAATAAAATGAATTGGGTGGCATGGGATTGGGTTACTTGGCCCAAGAAAAAAGGGGGTTTGTGAATTAATAGACTTAAAGAAGTTAATTAGGCTCTCCTATATAAACGAGGTTGGAGATATAGGATTGAAAATCAAAATCTATGGAGGAAAGTGGTGGAAGCAGTCATAGTAAAAAGAACCAAATAAACTTTTTGCCTCTTAATAGTAAATACGTGGGATGTTGGAAGAACACTGTGAAAGTTATTTCTAAAACAAAATTAAATGGGAAGGGTCTGAACCAGATGATTTTGGGTAAGGTAGGGAAAGGGGATGATATACGTTTTTGGATAGACACTTGGGTGGGCGTTCTTCCCTTCATGGAAAGATGGCCACATTTGTTTGTTTTGGATGCGTGTAAAACTTGCAGGGTTATGGATAGAGTTGGATCAGGACATGGATATGGCGGATATTCTTGGAACTGGGTTAGACATCCCGAGTCTGATACAGAGCTGAAGGAGTGGCAGGAGTGTCAAGATGCTATCAACACGGTAACTATCCAATGAGAAAAATTCATGGCGGTGGAACGTGGACAAACAGGAAAGTTTCTCGGTGAAATCAGTGAAAGAAACGATAATATTAGACAGGGGTAGTAGCCATCTCCCCATATTCGTCTGGTGTAAATGGGTGTCCATCAAGTGCAATATAATGGCTTGGAGAGGTAACTTGGATAGACTAGCTACTAGAGTCAATTTGAGAAGAAGGAGCGTGGATATTACCTCGGTTATGTGTCCATTCTGCGAAGATTACGAGGAATCGGTGGATCATTTATTCTCGGCTTGTTCGGTGGCTATTCGGGTGTGGGCGGCGATCAGTGCTTGGTGCAACATACCCCCGATTTTTGCTTTCGAATTCAAAGATCTAATGGACATTCATAAGTTTCTCTAGGTCGGGAAGAAAGCGAAGAAGATTATTCATGGATTGGTCATTATTTCGTGTTGGTGTATTTGGAAAGGTAGGAACGATCTGGTCTTCAATCAGATCAGGAGAAGTCCACAAGATATTATGGTAGAGATTAAGGCAGGAGGTTTTAGGAGGGTTAAAAATAGATCATCGTGTAAATATATTAGTTGGAAGGAGTGGTGTAAATATCCGTTGTATATGTTGTAACTTTTCCCTTTGCCCTTTGTTCATTTGGGTCGGGGGTGTTGTTCTTGTATGGTCTTTTGCCCGTTTGGGTCGGAGGTATGTTTTAATGAAGTTTTATTTAAAAAAAAAGGTATTACGTTTTTGATTACTTTTACACCTATGATTTTCGCTTTGCGTAAAACTAATAACTACTTTTCATTTAAGAGATGGACTTAGAAATAACGCAAAAACAGCACAGAATCAAAAGTTTTTAGAGATTTTGAGTGGACTCGAATCGTAAAAAAGAAATAAGTGGATAGAACTTTAACAGGTTTAAAGTTGGATCGAAATATGGACATTTGAAGTTAAAGATCTAATATTTGGCAAGAGAGAAATAAAAGTTGGTTGAGATTAACAATGGATAGATAAGAATCTACTTCTGTATAAACCAACCCATCCACTCACTTGTGTTGCGGTTGAAACCATAAGTCGGGACCAGGAACAACCGTTTGCCATGATCCCCAACGACAACAAACGAGATAAGCCAAGAGTTCAACAGTAAATCGATTGTGAGACAATGGTAGGTGGTTGGGCAACGACAACGACAACCGAGTCATGAACGAAACGTCTAAGGCGACTAGTATGGATTGTGGACTAGCGCATGGTTTCAGGCGAGGCACGAGTTTGTTAAGCTACTTACTAGGCCATATTAATGTTTTTTTAATAAACGGTTTAAATGTGAGATTTTATGTTTATATTCATTTTTAAGCGTTTTGGATTGTAACATATGCAATAGGAGATTTTTAAATGTTACGCGAGTGCTACATGAGTTTTAAGTAATGTGTTTTGATAACATGCATGATTATGTGTTTATGTTAAATAGTTTTGATATTGATGAATGTCATTGAGACGGGGACTGTAATGCCCCAAAACCCAAATGTTTAACTTACGAATGTGTTTCCTTGTTTTATGGCATGAAGTGGGTTAACCGATTTTAAATAACTTAGTTAAAGTATGAGTTAAATGGTGAGGAAGGAAGTTTGTGACAAATAAGAAAAATGGCCAACTTGAGGGACTAAACTTGGTAAATGGGGTTGAAGTTTAATAAATTAGCCTAAGTGTGTGTATGTGTGTGGATGTGTCGTACATGGAGAGAGGGAAAGGAGAAAACCCTTTCTTGAATGAAGATGCAATTCAGCCCCAAATCAAGGCCCGAATCGAATGGAAAACGTTGCATGAATGAAGATTTCTCACCATCTAGCTTGAACAAACATGTGGTAAGTTGTAATTTTTGGTTTGGAGATTTTGTAGGAAGTGGGTTTATGATCAATCTATGAATTGTATGAAATTGAGTATGAAGATGTGTTAGAATCATAAAAGAGGACTTGTTTTATGTATGATATCAAGTAATATGATGTTTGAAGGTGAAACCCACTTGGGTTAGTGAAAATGGCGACATGGGTATAGCACCCATGTCCAATCCTTGTTCAAAATTCGATGTAGTATGTTGTATGTGATGAATACTTGTTAGATAGGTTGAGTATGGTATGGAATTTGGTTGATTTTAGTTGTATTTGATTGATGAAGGCAAGAAGTAGGAAGATAAGCACAAGATGCTTGTACAATGTGCTTAGAAAGTAGTACGCATACCAAGTGTTTGATGAAATGCCTAGGTGAGATTAATAGATGAAATGGTATGCAAGTAATGGATGAAATCGTATAATATGGGGATATGATGTATTTGATGATAAATAAACATGAGAAATCTATTTTTAGATGGAATTCATGTAGGATTTGGTTGGCCATGTTATTTGGTAAAAGTATGCATTAGAATATTGTACTCTATGTTGGAGTGGTATGATGTTTACTACATGTTTGAATAATTGCTTAATCAAAATTGATAAGTAAAAGTACTATAAATGTGAAGCATATAAGATCATTAGAACAGTATGAAGTTAGAATGATGTTGGGTTGTTAAGCATAGGTCATGGTGTTAGTTGTAGAATTATGTTACTAGAATGAACGGAATTGAATATGTTTGGTGTGTGCATATAACTAGATGATCATGTGGTTGTATGCTTATTGCATCGTGAGTATGAAATGTATATAGTGTCATTAGTATAGTCTACTATAATGACATGGATGTATGAGGTTAAGTCGAAAGCTCATATGATAAATCGTTGACTTTCTGAAAGTCAACTGTGCATAAGTAGCAATGTTAGACTTTTTGTCACAATGGTAATATTATAGAAATTCATATGATGCGTGTTATATCCATATGTGTTATATCCATATGTGTTATATGTGATGACGTGATGAATTATATGAGTTTGAAAAGATTGACTTGTGGAAATATGCCTTATGCTTGTTAGAATTGACTAATGAAAGTCAAATGTGAAACATGAATTTGATATGATCGTTAATATGTACAATCATTTATGCTAACAAGAATGTGAATGCGATGACATGAAAGTATAGGGATCATGTCAAGATGGATGGAAGCATGGAAGGCTAACGGGTCAAAAGGAGGCCAGGAAACATATGCGAATATGGACACTTAAGGTAAGTGATTTCCGGAATCACTTCTTATTTATAAATGAAGTTTGGTATGTTGTATAAAGGGAACCATGTAAGAATTTACGAGTAAGGGTAAGTACCAAGGTAAGTTCATATGAACTTCGTCTATCCTTAATGTAAATTAAGAATGTTCATTGTGTTGCTGAATGTTCATCGTGTTAATGGAATGTTCATTATGTTGCTGAATGTCCATCGTGTTAATGGAATGTTCATTATGTTGCCGAATGTTCTTCGTTTTAATGGAATGTTCATTATGTTGCTGAATGTTCATCGTGTTAAAAGAATGTTCATTATGTTGCTGAATGTTCATCGTGTTAATGGAATGTTCATTATGTTGCTGAATGTCCATCGTGTTAAAGGAATGTTCATTATGTTGCTGAATGTTCATCGTGTTAATGGAATGTTCATTATGTTGCTGAATGTTCATCGTGTTAATGGAATGTTCATTATGTTGCTGAATGTCCATCGTGTTAATGGAATGTTCATTATGTTGCTGAATGTTCTTCGTGTTAATGGAATGTTCATTATGTTGCTGAATGTCCATCGTGTTAATGGAATGTTCATTATGTTGCTGAATGTCCATCGTGTTAATGGAATGTTCATTATGTTGCTGAATGTTCATCGTGTTAATGGAATGTTCATTATGTTGCTGAATGTCCATCGTGTTAATGGAATGTTCATTATGTTGTTGAATGTTCATCGTGTTAATGGAATGTTCATGTTGTTGAATGTTCATCGTGTTAATGGAATGTTCATTATGTTGCTGAATGTTCATCGTGTTAATGGAATGTTCATTATGTTGCTGAATGTTCATCGTGTTAATGGAATGTTCATCATGTTTGTGGAAGTTAGTCGGTTATGTTTGTTTGTAATTGCATTGATATGATTGTAGATAAGACTTAACTTACAAATAAGTGAATGTGACTTGTATGTATGTAGATATGGATCTCTAGCGTGTGTAAGTAGTGTGAACTTGTTTGTACGTACATATGAATGGGATACGTATGAATGTACTTAGATATATGAAAGTGTATACACGTGTTGTATTCTAATGATTGTAGATCACTGGTATACGTATATGTGAAGATGTGGGTTTTCAATATGTTTGAGATTACGTACTCCTAACCATGTTACTATTGAGAATGAACTAAATGGAGTGCAGGTATTGGAACGCCGGACTCTCGAGGAATTGATGTCGGACTCGAGTAAATAAAATTGAGAGGATGTTTCAATGGAATACCTTACGTAGTTAGAATGTGATATAGCCTTTTAAGTATATGTATTAAATTATATATGATGTTACCATGTACTAACGTGTTGGTTATATATGGTGACCGCAGGTTAATCAGATATTCATGATGGACATGTGAACGAGGATCAAGTTGAAGATCATGGATTGTACGGGAAAGCGGTCACGTTGTTTGTAATCATTTGTTAACATAGTTACATTAAATAAATGATGAATGATGTATTTATGTTAGAAGGGTTGACCTAAACGGTATTTAAGTATGTTAGAGTAGTTAAAAGAAAGAAATTTTACGGTTCATTTTCCGCTGCGTCGTTTTGGGTCAAATCGTGAATAGGGTCTTACAAGTTGGTATCAGATCCCTGGTTTGAGGGAAATCAAGTATGAGGAGGTAAATACTTGAACTCAAACTGTGTGCTCTTGTGACAAGGAACCCGTACAATCCGAGACTCGATCAAGATCTAAGGGTAGAAGCAAAGGTAAGTATGTACTTAAGTATGCATTTGAAGAAAACTAACAGTATGTTATGTGTAAGGTAAGCGTAATTGCTTGGAGAGGAAGATCCGTGAATGTGGTCTAGGACCGGCACCAAGGCATGTATTAAGACAAATTGACCCAGGTATGTAAATTTAACATGTGGGTGCGTGTAATGGTAAAATCTATCAAGTGAAGGAAAATTTTAAATGAAATATAATAATAGAATGGTAATGAAGATTTGAAAATGTTACACGTGCCGAAACCTTATTCTTCGGACATAAGGTGACGATTAGACGAAGACACGAAACTAGTATGTGGATTGTGTACCTGGCCAGTACAAAAGAAACATATGACGTTCGTGAGACCGTGATAATTGTTACAGGTATGTCCGTTAGAATTAGGTAGTAGGTGGACGTGAGGGTGAAGGGAAATGTAATACTTTCAGGGATTTGAAAGTACCAAATACACATGAGAAGTATGAAAGAAAGATATGAATGATATGTTAGAATCCGCGAGACGGATTCAAAACATAGAAGGGAATGAATGATAGAATGAAAAGTTTGAAATTCGTAAATAGGTACGAATCAAATAAGTAAGAATGAATGACAAGAATGAAAGGTTCAAAATTATAAGTAACTAGGTTAAACCCCCACGCGTTGCGGCGGGTTCTCTTAGTGAACATGTTCCAACCTATACGTTGCGGCAGAGACGTGACGGAGTATAGTTTTATACCGGATGTTAACGACACGCTATAACAACCTAAAAATCCAAAAACCAAAGTTGAAACAATACGGTGCGGCTGAGACATTACGGAAAGATAATTTATACCGGATGTTCTTTAAGTTCACTTGATAACATGTAGTCTTCTTTTGTAGCCTTTGAGATTATCAGCCAATTCATATACTTGTATCCAACCCACTAATATACCCACTAATATGTGATTAGTTGATGTGATTTGTTATTCATGATCCAATTAATCCTTGAATAAAATTATAGTAAAACTTGATTTTTTTCTTGGTTAATGAAACGTCACCTTTTCATCAACCTTGAAATCAATTTTTAAAACATATTTATTTTACCAAAACCGTTTGTTCTTTCCAGCCACTAAACACATAAAACCATTTCTTATTCTTGAGAAAACTTTGACAATTCATATTTCATTGATATTTTTTTAAATACTAACCCTAACAATATTATCGCAGCGGACAACCAAACCATTACTCCTTCACTGTTCAATCGAACTTACAAATCAACTCAACCCTAATTCTATATACAACAACAAAGCGTGTACACTATAACAATTTTCTCCGTTTTCTTTTTCACTTCAAAACCAAAAACCTAAAATTCTAATATCATGCAGCAACTTTTCTTCCTTTTCTCAAATCACAAAACTAAAACAAAAGGCAAAATCAAAAATAAAAATGGGAAGAGAAAACGTTTCAGAATTAATATTCAAAGTTGAGGTGAGGCTTGCCCATCATCATCACCACACCTTTATTAATCTTAGATGATTTGCCATCATCTTCATTGACTTGGCAACCAAAAAAGGCCTTAGATGAACCTGCACCATCATCAATTAGGGCTCAAGAACTGCTACCGTCATCGAACCAATTTCACACCGGCTCAGACAACTGTAATTCAAAGCCATAGCACCGAAACAACACAAATAGTCAGGCCGAACAACCATCATTATCAAACCAACATAAACCGATGGCCACACAGAGGCTACCACCTAGGGTTTACACGAAGAACATCTGTTGTAGTTCATATGATACGCAACCATGAATTCAACTTTACACCAAAGAAAGCTAAACACAAAAGATAGATAGAGGGTCACACAGGTCCGCTGCTGCCATAGGCGGCCGCCGGCAACAGCGGGGCAACACCCCTCTCTCGATTTCTATCTCTAGAAACCACTTCTCTGTCTATAAAATAAGACCACCGAGGGTGCGTAAATGGCTGGTAATCGGCAAAAGGAGCCGATAAACCATTGACCTTAGCTAGAAAGGAAGGATGAAGAAATAGATCAGAGAATTCTCTCTCTTATGCATGTTAAACCCCAAAGAAACATGGCATATAACTGGCAAAGGACAGATGTCTCATAAATTGGAAGGGTGGAAAAGTGTTATAGCTGTCAAACAAAAGACCAAACCATCCCAAGGTTTTCTAAACTGGTTTTCAAAGTACACATGGTTAAGCACAGAGCACAAACCCAGAAGCACAACCCATGTTGCTAATTCATAATAGTTAATTACAGATCAAACTTACAAGAATGAAAAGTAGAAATGAAATGTTTGAACCCGTAAGCAAGCACGGATCAAACATATGCGAATAAAAGATGTAAATGATAGATTTGAAAGGAAGGAGTCATATCCGTAAGTAAGCATAGATAGAACTTTAAGAATGAGTTGTAAATGAAAGAAAGGTAGAGACCCTAAGCGAGCAAGAATGAACGAGATTGAAGGAGGAATTACGTTTCTCTCCCCAACTAAGGAAAGTATGTACATTGTAAGTAAGTGGCATTTATAGTTTTATCATATCAAGCATATTGCCTGACTAACTGAATGCATATGTATATGTATATGCAAATCATATATGAACACGTGTGGGATGGATTCTAGCCAATTGATAAAAAAAAGAGTAAGTAAGAATGTATTTAAAGTTTGACTTCCTGAAAAGTCAAACGAAGTTGAGTTGCTATTTATGAGTCAAGTAATAGTAAATTAGCAAGAAAGGTTTGATTCATTTAGTAAGTATAACCGTTGAAAGATGTTGTAGCAGGAATTTTAGTTGAAAGAAAGAATTTTTTTTAATAAGTTACTGTGTGTAAAATGCAACATATAAATTACATCAATTGAGGCATAAAACTAACCCGTTTTAAGTACTAATGTTGGAAAAAGAGTGTTTTTGTCTTCCTTTTGTATTTTCAGGATTAAATGAGCTCAAATTCACAAAAGAAGCAAAAAGACAGCTAAATCTAACATAAATACAAGGAAAGGAACATAAGTGGACTGCCCGACCCCTCAATGGCATCTTCCCAAGCAAAATAGAGAAGGCAGAAGACTGAACACGCCCCGTGCTCAGCCAGCACGGGGCCGTGCCCAAGAAGCAGCAGAAAAGACAAACCTATAGAAGCTTCTATTGCCCACCACGGGCCGTGTCCAGCGAACACGGGGGCGTGTCGAAAGTACAGCAGGCGCATTAATTGTAATTGCGAATTACAATTAATGAAGAGAGAGATTGTCAGACAGGCACGGGGCCATGCCCAGCGGACACGGGGCGGTGCCCAGCCCTCTGTTCAGCCTATAAATAGGAGTGCTTGGTTTCATTTCAACTCATCCCTTGGCACACCACCTTTCTCACACTTCATCCACCACCCACCACCATCACAACACCATCATCCACCACCATCATCCATTGTCCATCGTAGAGTGTGTGAGTCGTCTCGGGATCCAAGATTGATCGTAAGAGTTCTTGACAATCAAGGCCATGTTTGCCTAAGTCTCTTACATCACTTGGTGAAGACAAAGTGTCTAGTATAATACTTTTTATTTCTAATCTTTTGCACTTTTTATTTGGTTTTGTATTAATGACTTTAATAACTAGTTACTTATGTTGAAGGTGATCTTTCCTTATCGTTTGTCCGTGGTGTCTTGGCATTATTTTACTGTCTATATAAAATAAAGGATTTTCACCATTCATACCTCCACGGTCTATATGGAGGTATGTTGGCTACCTGGTCGGGGGTTAAGGGAACAGTTTGGTAAAGGTCTTGCCATTGTTCAGCGTTTAGAGGTCCTGCAATGGACCTGGGTCAAATTTAGTAGGACCTCCTTCAATACTTCACGGTATTGGATGGCGGGGGTCCAAACTCTTTGATCCCCTCATAAGTTAACTACTATTAATACTATAACCCGGCTACTTAGGACTGTATCCCTGCTGACTCAGACTACTTAGCCGAGGGTAACGTCACCGCCAAAAGCGGGGCCTACCACAATACTGCATTAATAACTTAATTCATTATCTTCCAATAATCCACCCTTTTAGGATTGTATCCTTGCTGACTCAAACTACTGGGGTGAGGGTAACGTCACCTTCAAAAGAGGGGCCTACTACAATAACTAAGATAATCTCTTAATTATGTGCAAAAGTGCGGAAATAATCAAAGGTTATACTAGATACGAGTCGGAACCAAGTGATTCATCTTGTCTGTCTGTTTTTCTTTTATTTTTATTTTCAGCATTTTAGTTAGTTTTTATTTTTCTTAGCTTAAAACATTTTTTCTAAACCTTTTATTTTGGTTAGACGTTGAGGATAAACCGGTATTAAAAGCTCTTGTGTCCTTGGACGACCTCGGTATCTTACCAACGCTATACTACGCTCACGATGGGTGCACTTGCCCATATGTGTGTTTAGTGTTAGTAACATATCGTGTTTTATAAATTTAAAACTTGGCTAAAATAAGTGTTAAAGGGGCTTAAAATATACACCTAATATAAACGACACTTTAACGCACATCATAGACAGTTAGTGATCGACTCATGGGAGTCAGAATGAATAATGGGCTAGCACCCGGAAGAATGACTTATTTAATTACAAGGAAAGAAAACTTTTACAAGAAAAACTAAAACAATGTCTTGTAAGTATGCTTGAATTGGAAGGAAGTACAAATGTGTACTTCAACGCATGTACGATAAGCAAGAGTGGCAGTTTGACCTTGAAAAGTCAAACTGAAAAAGTTGGCGAGATAATTAACGAAATGAAATAGTTACATGTGAGAAATGAAATGTGTAATGTATTATATTGTGTAAGTGAGAAATTCATGAAAGAAATATAAGTGGTTAAACACCGAATAGAATGAGTAAATGAATGAAACGTACTAATCGTTAAAATTGTAAAGGAGAATGGTATAATGCTTGAAGTGATGAAATGGGTAGAATTGTTGGAAGGATGCTCACGAGCGGAAGCTCATTACATGGAAGGAAGGGATCGATCCAGTTTTGATACGGACTCGTGAAGAAGCGGGCTGATCTGGTTTGCGGATTGTTAGTCTACGCAATGAATGCAAGGTTAGTAACATGTATAAATTATGATTGTTAAGAAGAAGTTCAATTTGAATAATACCTTCCATACAAAAGGATGGTATTTGAGTATAGCATAATGTAAAATGTTGACTTGTGAAGGTCAACAAAGGAATGAATTATAGCCCAGACTTAATGTTGTCGTGTAATGCGCATGTATGCATTGTGAGTGATGCGTGAAATGTATCGAAATTTACCTAAGGGTATACTTAATATCATCTAGTGGTAGCAAACGTAGAATAATGTTTATCTTCTGAGATAAATATGAATAAAGGAGTATGACATAGTGGTTTTATTGTGATAACTTAAATTAAATGTTCGTAGTATGTGTATGTTTATGGTTTAAATTTTCATGTGTTAATGAAATTATTAAAAGGAATACTATTAGTGAGATGCATTAGTAAGCTCATGACAAGTACTTATGTGACTAACAAGTACTTATGTGACTAACGCAAGAATAGAATGTTGAGTATGATTGGTGAATATATGAATGTCTTATGCTTAGTTAAGAAGGCAAGAACAAGACATATACAAATGGTTATGCAAGAATACTACCTCTTTAAGGAGTCACAAGTGTTTTCGTGTTGTAGAAAACTTCTTGAATGAATTGATTTAAAAGTAAGACTAGAATTGGTCTAGTAGAAATGAGAAAGGTTTCGGGGACGAAACCTTCTTTAAGGGGGTAGACTTGTAATGCCCCAAAACCTAAATGTTTAACTTACGAATGTGTTTCCTTGTTTTATGGCATGAAGTGGGTTAACCGGTTTTAAATAACTTAGTTAAAGTATGAGTTAAATGGTGAGGAAGGAAGTTTGTGACAAATAAGAAAAATGGCCAAATTGAGGGACTAAACTTGGTAAATGGGGTTGAAGTTTAATAAATTAGCCTAAGTGTGTGTATGTGTGTGGATGTGTCGTACATGGAGAGAGAGAAAGGAGAAAACCCTTTCTTGAATGAAGATGCAATTCAGCCCCAAATCAAGGCCCGAATCGAATGGAAAACGTTTCATGAATGAAGATTTCTCACCGTCTAGCTTGAACAAACAAGTGGTAAGCTGTAATTTTTGGTTTGGAGATTTTATAGGAAGTGGGTTTATGATCAATCTATGAATTGTATGAAATTGAGTATGAAGATGTGTTAGAATCATAAAAGAGGACTTGTTTTATGTATGATATCAAGTAATATGATGTTTGAAGGTGAAACCCACCTGGGTTAGTGAAAATGGCGACATGGGTATAACACCCATGTCCAATCCTTGTTCAAAATTCGATGTAGTATGTTGTATGTGATGAATACTTGTTAGATAGGTTGAGTATGGCATGGAATTTGGTTGATTTTAGTTGTATTTGATTGATGAAGGCAAGAAGTAGGAAGATGAGCACAAGATGCTTGTACAATGTGCTTAGAAAGTAGTACGCACACCAAGTGTTTGATGAAATGCCTAGGTGAGATTAATAGATGAAATGGTATGCAAGTAATGGATGAAATCATATAATATGGGGATATGATTTATTTGATGATAAATAAACATGAGAAATCTATTTTTAGATGGAATTCATGTAGGATTTGGTTGGCCATGTTATTTGGTAAAAGTATGCATTAGAATATTGTACTCTATGTTGGAGTGGTATGATGTTTACTACATGTTTGAATAATTGCTTAATCAAAATTGATAAATAAAAGTACTCTAAATGTGAAGCATATAAGATCATTAGAACAGTATGAAGTTAGAATGATGTTGGGTTGTTAAGCATATGTCATGGTGTTAGTTGTAGAATTATGTTACTAGAATGAACGGAATTGACTATGTTTGGTGTGTGCATATAACTAGATGATCATGTGGTTGTATGCTTATTGCATCGTGAGTATGAAATGTATTAGTGTCATTAGTATAGTCTACTATAATGACATGGATGTATGAGGTTAAGTCGAAAGCTCATATGATAAATCGTTGACTTTCTGAAAGTCAACTGTGCATAAGTAGCGATGTTAGACTTTTTGTCACAATTGTAATATTATAGAAAGTCATATGATGGGTGTTATATCCATATGTGTTATATGTGATGACGTGATGAATTATATGAGTTTGAAAAGATTGACTTGTGGAAATATGCCTTATGCTTGTTAGAATTGACTAATGAAAGTCAAATGTGAAACATGAATTTGATATGATCGTTAATATGTACAATCATGTATGCTAACAAGAATGTGAATGCGATGACATGAAAGTATAGGGATCATGTAAGATGGATGGAAGCATGGAAGGCTAACGGGTCAAAAGGAGGCGAGGAAACGGATGCGAATACGGACACTTAAGGTAAGTGATTTCTGGAATGACTTCTTATTTATAAATGAAGTTTGGTATGTTGTATATAGGGAACCATGTAAGACCAAGGTAAGTTCATATGAACTTCGTCTATCCTTAATGTAAATTAAGAATATTCATTATGTTGCTGAATGTTCATCGTGTTAATGGAATGTTCATTATGTTGCTGAATGTCCATCGTGTTAATGAAATGTTCATTATGTTGCTGAATGTTCTTCGTGTTAATGGAATGTTCATTATGTTGCTGAATGTTCATCGTGTTAAAAGAATGTTCATTATGTTGCTGAATGTTCATCGTGTTAATGGAATGTTCATTATGTTGCTGAATGTCCATCGTGTTAATGGAATGTTCATTATGTTGCTAAATGTTCATCGTGTTAATGGAATGTTCATTATGTTGCTGAATGTTCATCTTGTTAATGGAATGTTCATTATGTTGCTGAATGTTCATCGTGTTAATGGAATGTTCATTATGTTGCTGAATGTCCATCATGTTAATGGAATGTTTATTATGTTGCTAAATGTTCTTCATGTTAATGGAATGTTCATTATGTTGCTGAATGTCCATCGTGTTAATGGAATGTTCATTATGTTGCTGAATGTCCATCGTGTTAATGGAATGTTCATTATGTTGCTGAATGTTCATCGTCTTAATGGAATGTTCATTATGTTGCTGAATGTCCATCGTGTTAATGGAATGTTCATTATGTTGCTGAATGTTCATCGTGTTAATGGAATGTTCATCATGTTTGTGGAAGTTAGTCGGTTATGTTTGTTTGTAATTGCATTGATATGATTGTAGATAAGACTCAACTTACAAATAAGTGAATGTGACTTGTATGTATGTAGATATGGATCTATAGCGTGTGTAAGTAGTGTGAACTTGTATGTACGTACATATGAATGGGATACGTATGAATGTACTTAGATATATGAAAGTGTATACACGTGTTGTAATCTAATGATTGTAGATCGCTGGTATACGTATATGTGAAGATGTGGGTTTTCAATATGTTTGAGATTACGTACTCCAAACCATGTTACTATTGAGAATGAAATAAATGGAGTGCGGGTATGGGAACGCCGGACTCTCGAGGAATTGATGTCGGACTCGAGTAAATAAAATTGAGAGGATGTTTCAATGG
Organism: Helianthus tuberosus; assembly: GCA_030545235.1. Taxonomy (NCBI): domain Eukaryota; kingdom Viridiplantae; phylum Streptophyta; class Magnoliopsida; order Asterales; family Asteraceae; genus Helianthus; species Helianthus tuberosus. The sequence continues at coordinate 109,349,566 of CM060426.1, read as the reverse complement.
AATACCTTACGTAGTTAGAATGTGATATAGCCTTTTAAGTATATGTATTAAATTATATATGATGTTACCATGTACTAACGTGTTGGTTATTGTAACACCTCGAAAATTCGTGTTCAATAAAATAATGACACGTGTCATACAAGACAAAAGTGTTAGAAACCCGGATCTAGTCAAAGATGTATGGTAGGATTTAAAGCGTCGACATGTTAATTAAATACCTCTGAACGACCTAAGTATAAATCCCAAGACCCTAAAACTATATTGTAAACATCTGATATACTCAAATCCGGTAAATGCTAGCAATGATTGAGTCATGTTCGCAAGAATGGGATCCTACGAGGATATGCACGACAACCTTCATTTACGGCACTTTCAAAAGGATCCAAGGAAACTTTATATCATACCAAGGTGGTGTAAAATGTTCATGACCCAAACAAGAGGCCCCATACTGAAAATAATGGCCCAAAATCGTAATACATGAGTTGCCTGTTCGAAGCTTGAAAGGGCAAAAATTTTTGCCCTGATAAGGAGCTTACGGACCGTAAGGGTCAAGCCTTACGGTCCGTAAGGCATGCCTAGATGTAGAAAAACGGGACAGTTGGCTGTTTGAGCTTGTAACCGACTTAAGAAGATATTTTAACTTCCATGGGCGACCCATACATGCTCTTAGGCACTAGAGACACTTGTTGATGATCAGGGAACAATAGTAGGGTTGCTTGGCATGATCTAATGAGATCAAAAGCACTATAAAAAGGCCCTCATGTTGCAACCTTGTGATCATTCATTCCATCTGCAATTGGGGAGCTTCCTGGAGCATAAGAGCAGACCCTAAGCATCCCTAATCGTGCATAGGACTTCTATTAAGAGCCCCAGTAGAAGTACTTGTGCTTGCTGATTTGATATACGGCTGGGATTGAATTTATATTTAGCTCAGGTAAATACTCTTAACTTATTTTCCCTATACGGGCTTAGGATACGGTATTATAATAATACCGCTTGGTCGGGTATTGAATGTTTAGTCGAATTGTGATTAAATTATTGAGGTAACCCGCTTTAATTTGTATTGTTTGAAATAAAAGCCTTTAGCGGTTAATGACCATGTCCCGGATATCCTTGGCATCATTATATTATAAAATGGCCACGCCTTAAGCATGGGGTGTAGGCATACACTTGACAGTTGCATAAGGGAAACGGTATCTCACTCTCTTGTGGGCCTATACTTGTGGCGTGTCTGTTAATCTTGACTCGGTTTCTACATCGGGCCCTGAACGTACAACGAACATGTAAATCTGTATACAAGATTATAATATAATTGTCCCAAGTTATAAAAGATATGTTGTGCCTTGTGCATCCAAATCAATTTTATTAAACCTTTTCAAATGAGTCGGTTTATTGTATTTACCAGTGTAAACTGACGTATTTTCCAAAATGGTTAAGTGACAGGTACTGAACGTAATTGGCTGGAAGCTCAGGGCGTTAATAAGGAATCTTGTAAGTTCTAGGCGTCTAAAGTCTGTTGAACAATGTTTAAGTTTTAAGATCCGCTTGTGGATCCTTTACTTTCCGTTGTAATACTTGATATTACTTTATATTCGGATTGTAATATATTTATCTTTTGCTTCCGCTGTGCATTTATATATTGTGTTGTTTGACTATGATGATATCAACTACGTCACGATACTCCCCTACCGGGCCCACCGGTGAAACGTGGAAATATCGGGGTGTGACAGGTTGGTATCAGAGCCAACACTGAGTGAATTAAACGCTAGCCTTTTGTGTTTAATCTCAGTTACACAGTTGCACATTCTTGAGTCTAGACAAGAACATAGGACTAATCCTAATTTGTTTTATTTTGCCCTTATTTGGTTCCTTTGTTATTTTCCTGATTCGCCCTTGCTTGGGCAAATCATTTGCTATTAGAAGTCCCGTTTTGGGCAACCATCTACTTGTTTAAATTTTAATGGAACGATTATATTTAAAATATCATTCCTATATTATAAGATCTACCATTATAATAAAATGGCAAATTTAAAAAGGACAAGACCTAGCCATATGTCACCTTAAGACAGGGCCAAGATGGTAGTTCCCTAATTAGATTCAGATCCTTGTTAACATTTCAATTTAGGATTGTTCTGCGTTAAATATTAAAAGAGTCTTAAAGGTAAAACCTAGCCTAAATGTCATTGTAGACATGGCCAAGACGGTAAAACTTATCTAAAAGATTCCAATCCCTGTTAACATCTGTAAGTATGTTAACATTTTTGGCAAACTGTGAATCGTTAAAGTCACACAGGCCATCTTTAAAAAGGGGGTTAATCTAAATTCCCTTATTTGAAATAATCATCCCTTAAGGATGAAGTGCCTACGGGCTATAATTAACGTCCTCTGAGACTAAAGACAGTAGTAGTCTTTGACTCTCTGTCCAGAAAAGGTAATGAAATATGTTCAAACCTTAATGCCTCGATTCTCTGAAATCATGGCTTGTAAATTTAAAACTGTCCTTGTGACAAGGCCCTTTGCGCCACCTTAATATCCTTAATGTTTTATAACTATGATAAATTATAATGAAAATGCTAATTAAATATAACTAACAAATTAACCAATATGGTTTATATTACCATGGTTGATGAATCGTCAAAAGTGATGAATCCATAATTGTGACAACTGGCACCAAACCGGTAATTTCCGTACACTTTAACTATTAGTTAATGACTGCAATTATGTGCTTAATTGTCAGCAATGTCTGAACACATACTAAACAAGTGAATTCATGCACGTTGTATACTACAAAATATTGCTTTATGCAAAAACGAGAGCGTTGCGTCAAAAATACTAGTAAACTCACCGGTAAGACACACTGTGTCAACAGAACTGCAGAAAGCAGTCAGACATTAAAATTGAGGCCTAGGTGTAGGTCCGACAACAAGAATACATTAAAACCCAAGAGTACATGCAAGGGTTTAATATATATACTCTCCGGAAGCAAAAATAAGCACTAAAAAGCACCCGAAACGCACTTTAAGTGCAGAATTTTGTATAACTCAGCAATAATTCAGCTTTTAGCACACGAATATTATGCAGAAAATATAATTTTTCAAGCAGAATGTTTCCCTAAGTGTCGGGAATCGAAAGTGTTACAAAAAGGTACTTATTAGACACTAAAAGGTGTAATTTAGCACTTTAACGAACCAGTGTCTAACCGAACAACCGGACTTTACCCGGAGCACAAAAAAATATTGACATGACATTGTTTTTCCTTTTCTGAGCCAGTTAGGGTCCCCGAATACCCTAACACCCGTTATATATTACAACACACATATTAACTAATTTTATTTTCTAACTAAACTAACTTATCACTTAGCCATTTAGTTAAAACCAAACCATATTGTACCCCCCCCCCATCCGTTCGGTTTCACCATGTGGTGACCCACCACTTGTCCTATTTGATTATTCTAATCACCTATGTTTAATATCATGGTGGCACATTACACATAGGGTATTAGTGAATTGAATTATATATGGGACTTAGAGATTATAACCTTCATTCACTTCACAAATCACCAACAAAAAAATTCCACTCTTTCTTTCCCTCTTTGTTGCTTACGGCCGAGAACCACAAGCAACATTCCACCCACTTTCAATTTCTATCTTGGCATTTTACTTACTTCCAAGTGTGTTAGAGTTCCTACAAACAAGCTCGGTGCTTACGGATTGCCAAGGACCTCACCACAACGCTATTAACCACCCGTTTTTCGTCTAGTTTCTTCCCTAGCCACGAGCAAGTAGTAAGTGACTCTAAACACCCTATTGATCTTGTCTAAAGTGGTTAATAAGAGATTTGTCGGATAAAAATCATGAACATATAAGATCAAAGTTTAAAGTCTACTAAAAATGATGAACAAGGTGGTTAATGAGTAAATATTAGTGTAAAACTTATGGAACTTGTTTTGTTATGGTTATTTATTATTGTTGGATGCTATTAGGGGAACGGATTGTCATCTAACCACGCTAGGTCATGTTCATGGAACATGAACTAGCGCTATGTTTAGTGTAAAAAGAACTAGATGACGAACCCTTTCACTCACAAACATGAACTTGTGTAAAAACGATTTTTCTTATGAAATGGAGTTCTAAACTAGTACATCTACGGATCTACAAGTGGTATTTTTGAAGAACCAAGTGTATGATGAAATCATGTTTAAAAAGTCGGATCTTTCTCAAAATAAAGACATTTTTGAGAACCAAAACGTGTATAGACACTTGTGTAACGAAAGGATTTAACCAAGAAATATTTTCGTAAATACCGACTAGAAGTTGTAAAACTTCATATTCTTTAAAAATAAAGTTTTCGAGATAATGATTTTATTTTTAGAGATGGAAAGACTTACTAAATGTGCTAGTAAGTTACTACACATTTTTGTAAATATTCAAGTTCATGAAATGGAGAAATTAGTGATTATTGTTGATGATTATTGTTGATAATTGTTGTTGATGATTGTTGACGATTTAAAAGAAAATAAACACATGTTTTGAAAACATGGGAAACCTCCATTTTAGGGGAAACTCTGTCAAAAATTTTATAAATTTTGACACTTAGAAAAATATAAGTTTTTGAGAAACTTATTCCCTAAAAATGTATTTAAAAGTATTACCAAGGTTTCCCTAATTTTTGGTGATAAGAAATGAGGATTTCTTCAAGAATAAAAATGGATATAAGTATGTATATTTTTTAGAGAAAAATATATATTATTTTATCACCAACTTTTGTGCTAAGTGTATATAGTATGTGTTATACGTGTTAGTGTATTAAGACTTAAAAATACACTAAATACTCATGAGGAGTATAAACATAAAAATACACATACAACATACAAGATACATAATTCGGGTGCAAAGTGCAAAACACAAAAGACTTATATTTATTTTTGAGAAAATAATATAAGTAAGACAATTAGTTAAAAATATAGAATATTTTTAACACAACAATACAAATACAAAAGAGAGTGACTGTACTTGTGCGACGCAAGTCTAGTGACTAACGTTAAGAAAACGCGTATAGGTTACGACGTTAATTAAGCAAATCCGGTGAAGTTTACGACGCAAGGAACGTAAAGTGGTGAGTTCATGCTCCCCCTTTTCTTTTAACTGTTTTCAGTTTTATAACTTCGAGGGTGAAATACATGTACAAATATTATAATGTTTATAAATGGTATGATAACAAGAAACGCACTTGGTGAGGACGAGAACCAAGTAGGATGCGTTATGAGGAATGATAACAAGAAACGCACTTGGTGAGGACGAGAACCAAGTAGGATGCGTTATGAGAAATGATACGAGAAATCGTGTCATGAATAGGGTACATAAGCACCATTAATCAACAATATACCTAGACCGCAAAACAAAAGGTTAGATCTAACGGGTGCCGGGCAGCCACACTCTCGGTGAGGGCGAGAATCGAGTAGTGCTTTTGTGTCTCAGAATATACCAATTAAATGCCTAAGGTTTGGTGACTTCCTATGTTGTGTCACATGTTAATGGCTTTGCAACCCATTAACAATCCTGATATTTACAGGAATACTTTATTTACATAAAATTCATACCATACTAAAACTTGATTAATACTTGAGGTACGTGGGGTACTCAAGAAACACTTGAATTATACTTGAGTACGTGGGGTACTCAAGAAAACGGGAATTATACTTGAGTACGTGGGGTACTCAAGAGAAACTTAAAATATACATGAGTACGTGGTGTACACATGAAACTTGATTCATATATGAAAACTTGATTTACACATGACACAAACTATGTTTTCATACAAAGTATACAAACGTGAAATACAAAAACTGCATGAATTCACACCAACATTATGTTGACGTTTTTCCAAAACTCACATGTTTTTCAGGAAACTAGGATGGATGTGCGCGTGGTCTTACTCATGCTCGTGGATGTCGCTTTGTTTATCGTTAAATAAAGTTGTGACTTTTAAGACAATATGCTATCTCATGTTGTAAACACTTGACTTATGTTTTCAGTAATGTAATGTTTGGAGTCATTTTTGAGCATGTAGTATGTTTACCTTTCGTATGCAATGAGAACCTTTCATGATCACACCTCGTGCTTCCGCCGCAGAAAGGGGTGTGACAGATTGGTATCAGAGCTGCGATTGTAGTGAACCAGGATTCCTTCTCGAGTCTAGTCTACAATCTCTAGGATCCTTTCACGAAAACAATTTTCAAAGAGTTTTCATTGCATAAAACGTCCCGCGACATCCACTACCTGAAACTGTTCACAAGAGTCTAGAAAAGACACTACGAGACTTAGGGTGCACGAGAGTAGCACTCGTCTGTGATTGAGACTTAATTGCAATTATGTGTGATAATTAGCATATACTAGAAGTAGAATGTCACAAGTATACGTGACTTTATCTGAAAGCGATGGCCCATCTGAAGGAAGAAATACGAGGATGAAACGAACTGTGCGGACTGTGCAAGGAGTTACGTAATTATGGATGCATACATAATTATGGAATTCAGTGCACAGAAACCACAACAAGTCTTGTCACGTATAGATTCCCTCAGTGCAAGCCTACTAAGTACTCTGCTAGAGTAATAATTGTTTGATGTCACTTATGTGGTATATACCTGTGAATATATATACTACTACTGTCTAGTATGACGATATCAAACAAATGTCTAACCCTGCTGTGTTATGTTCTGTCAGAACATGGCACCCAGGAAAGCTATGAATGCTCGCAATGATGAGCAACCTCCTCCTCCCCCACTGCCGAGAACTGCTGAAGAGCTGAACGCTCTACTGGAAGAACGGATCTCCGCTGCTATTGCCCAATACGAGGCAAACCGAACTCAAGACAGTGGTGGCCCAAGCAACGCTAGGCGTAATGGGAACGGAGATTCATCTAGAGGCAATGCAGCTCAAGGGTGCACTTTCAAGCAGTTCCTCGACTGCAAGCCGATGAACTATGACGGCACAGGAGGTGCAGTAGCCTTTGTACGCTGGACGGAGAAGACCGAGGCTACTATCCGCATGAGCAAGTGTACCGCGGATCAGCAAGTCACTTTTGCTACCGGACTGTTTGTTGATGAAGCTCTGACTTGGTGGAACCTGCAAGCCCAAACTCTGGGTGATGATGCCGCTTATGGCTTAACTTGGGAGGAACTGAAGGAAAGAATGAGAGAGAAGTATTGCTCTCGCGCTGAACTGCAAAGGCTGGAAACGGAGTTCTGGCACTTGACCATGGTAGGTGCTGACATTAATGGCTACACTCGAAGGTTCCACGATCTGTCTAGAGTGCTTCCCTACATGGTGACTCCAGAATTCAAGCGCGTTGAACGCTACATTTGGGGACTGGCCCCAGAGTTTCGTGGCATGGTGACTTCGGCCAAACCACAAACAATCACTGAGGCTGTAACTCTGGCTGTCAGCCTGACTGAAGATTGTGTTCATATGAAGAAGTTATCACTGAACCCAACAGAGAAGACCGAGACGCATGCTGAGTCGTCCGGTGACAAGAAAAGGAAACATGCAAACCTGAACCAAGCAACTCGCAACAACATGGGTCTCAGCAAGAAGTGCGACACTAACCCGCCTCAGGAGACGAAGACCCTTGCAACCAAAGCATACCAAGGCTCCATGCCCAAATGCCAAAAATGTAAGTATCATCATGAAGGAACTTGTTGCATTCCAAGGTGCGACAAATGTGGTAAGTTGGGTCATCAAGCAGAAGACTGTTGGGGAAAAGGGAAGAACCGGAATGGAAATGGTACTGGAAACAAGAACGGTAACGGGAAAGGGCGGAACCAAGGATGCTTCAAATGTGGAAGCAATGATCATTTCATGAAGGACTGCCCAGAAGGAAACAATGCTCAGGCTCGAGCATTTATGATTGGAGCAAAGAACGCACGCGAGGACCCTAATGTGGTCACTGGTACGTTTCTCATTAACAATCACTTTGCATCCATATTATTTGACACTGGCGCCGATTATAGCTTCATGTCTGTGGAATTTAAACGCATACTCAGAATAGAATCTAGTAGATTATAAATTCCTTATTCCATAGAACTAGCCAATGGTAAACTTGTTGAATCGAGCGAAGTCGTTAGAGGCTGCACACTAGAACTTGGTGAGCGAAGATTTAGCATCGATCTATTACCTATTCAATTGGGTAGCTTCGATGTAGTAGTCGGAATGGACTGGTTGTCCAAGAACAAAGCTGAGGTTATTTGTCATGAGAAAATCATTCGCATCCCTTTGGCAAATGATGAAACTCTCATCGTACATGGAGAAAAGCGAGACGCACCTCTTCGAATCATCAGTTGTATGAAGGCACAAAAGTGCTTAAGGAAAGGATGTGTTGCCTTCCTAGCACACGTTGTAGATAAGAAGGCTGAGGAGCCGAAACTCGAAGACATTCCTGTGGTGAAGGAATTCCCTGATGTTTTTCCTGAAGATCTGCCAGGACTACCTCCGCAACGACAAGTCGAATTCCGTATAGACTTGGTTCCAGGAGCCGCTCCTGTAGCCAAGGCACCCTAACGGCTTGCACCATCCTGTAACACCCCGAAAATGGGTTTGGTAATTAACCCACGTTAAAACTAAAAGACGGGTAAAATACCGTTAGTAGTAAAAGTAACCCGGTGAATATTAGGATTTTAAATAAATAAACCTAATATTAAATAAAAGTAGAATAAAGGCTTTTGAGGAAATAAAGTTTATAGAAGGCCCGACTTAACGGGACTTAAAATAAACTTAGTCATAAATATTCCTGAACCCGCTAAGTTAACTAGGAATATTAAACCTAGTTAATAAGTGGGAATATTGTTAAAAATAAGTAGGTTGTGGCCTACTTAATAACGAACCAAACACGAGGGGTTAAAGTGGGATAACTAGAAAAGTTATTTAATTAAACAAAACACAAACACACACACAAGTGTGTGTTCTGGATCGACATCAGGGAGCTCCCCATGGAGCCAAACCCTAACAAGCACAAATCAATGAAATTGGAAGGGCAAATCGAACCCAAATCGAAATTCAAGCACATATTCGTGATCACCAAGTCAAGGGGATCCTAAGGTATGTCAAATTTCTAACATTCATGAAGTTGTAAAAAGTTGATAATCATCCTAATCGCGAATTAGGCATGGATTAGAGAAGATATGACTAGATTAATGATGTATACTTGCTTAGGAACGAAACCCTAAGTGAAAATCATACTTAACATGCTATTAATTGAAGGAGTTGATGAATTAACACACTTAGACAAGTGGGTTTTAATGTTATGATGATTTTGAATGATATAACTATGCTTAGAATCAACATGCATGAAAACAAATAGAAGGTGTTCGATTTAACCATGAATTTGGGTACTTGTTCATATATGGTTGAAGTGGGTTTTGTTAGATATGGTGAAATTATGAAGAACTTGAAGTAATATCACTTGTATGTGATTAACAAGTAAACTAGGAAGTGGGTTTTGATATAATAGTAAAGATGATGATAAGTTATGTTTAAAATCATCATATTTGATAATAGAAACAAGGCACTCAAACAAATTAAATGATTTGGGAACTTGTTCATACATGATTGAAATGAGTTTTGAATGTTATGATGAAATTTGGTAGCCATGTTCATGTAACTAAGTGTATAAGATCATGTTAGCTACTAATTGATAGATAGAACTTGAATGTGCATTTATATGCTAAGGGGCGTTTGACTTTTAGTAGTCAAACCAACCCTTAGTAAGATCGAATGATAAATTGATAGAAAAAAATGCGTAAGATGGAATAGTTATGATTAACAATGACTAAATTACCCATCTTATGAAATATGATGATAGTTTGACGCGTAACAAGCTAGGTGAAGCTTGAGTGGAAAGCGGGTCGAACGAATCAAGAATGAAAAGGAAAGCGCAACTCGGATGAAAGGTAAGTGAAACTTACACACTTTGTAGAATACTTGTTTACTTTACAAGTAATAAATGCGATAACGATAATAATGAAAATATGGCTTCCGACGCGATTGGTACGAGTCGGAACATATAAAGATGATAAAAACCACGGTTTATGGTAAAAATGATAAATCGGTAAATCGGTCATGTAATGACTAAGAGATTATGAGTTTTGATAAGATTACCGCGTAGTGTAATCTAATATTGAGAAAAAGGGTAAAAATGGAAATTTAGTCAAGTGTCGACTAATGTAAATTGACAATAAAAGGGCACCCATGGCGTAAGCCGAACGGGTCAAATTTGTAAGAAATGAGTTAAAGAGAAAAGGAGGGGTCAAGTGGTAACATCCGACATAGGCCGGATGTGTAAATTTGAAATTTGAAAACCTCGTTTTACTACATATGTAAATGTTTGGTCATATGAGCCAAACGGGTCAAATGGTGATGATAACACCATTTGACAATAATGACTAATCTTGGTTGTCAAGTCATATGTAAACAGGAACGAGTAGCAATTCTGGGATAATCGCGACGCTATAGAATATTGGTTAATAAATGCGAGGTATAACGGGTCTATACGTTGATCCAAGCCAGGTACGCACAAATAAGTTGTAGTAAGAAGTGCGATTTGGTCAACTATTAGTGGAAGTCCTTATTGTAAAAATGAAGGATTAAATGTGACCAAAACGCCCTTGTTAGCTAATTCGAACAAACAACCTTTACAACCTTTAAAGGTTGTTTGGAAACAAGTTTTATGATTAAGCAAATACTTAGAATAAGTATAGAAATTGAAAGATGTATTATAATAGTCAAATGGCACTTTTTGAGTTTTGCCGTAAAATAATGATTCGAGAGGTAAAATTTGGTTTATATAGATCGCCACATTAAGCCCACCATAAATACAGTTGTGGTGGGAGATTATAGTATAAGAAATGTGGTGATGAAGTGCTAGAAGAAATCGAAAGCGATTTGAGGCTCGAAAGCGCTCAAATACCCTTAACGGGTCAAAAATAGAAGTATTAGCGAAACGGGTCAAGAATGTGTAATAATCCGTGATTTGAATCTTATACAATAGGAAATAATCATAATAATACGTTTACAAAAGAAGCAAGGGCTACAAACAAGTTTGTTAGATGAAATCACGAACGGGTTAAAAGATGGTAAAAAGGGTAATAAGCCGAAGAGTTAAACTCTGAAATTTTATTATGAAAGTTGTTGGATCTTAACTCCATTAGATGGAGAATTAAATTACGGACGCGTAGGAAAAAGAATCGGGTAAAACGGATCAATAACGAAGAAGTTATGGCCGTTTCCGTGAAATCAGGTTGTGCAGGATTTGCACAGCAACAGCAAACGAACTTCTGTCAAAAAACAAGCACTCGCGTAGCGCGAGCACCCGTAGCGCTACGCGAGCCCCTAAACTCCGAAAATTCTTGAATTTTATCAATTTTAACCCCTGTACTTGTTTGGACTTGATATTTGACTATCGAAACTAACTTTTAAGTTGGTTTTGATCCTAGGTGAATGTCAAGAGTGCACGGATGAAGATCAAGCAGCTACGAAGAACCGAACACACGAGATTAAAGCTTCCGCACAACATTACGTCATAACTTTTAAATGGCGAACTTATCTAAATTTTGTTTAAAACCTTTAAGTTGTAAAAGTTTTAATTTACTCGTATTTTTCTAAGGATACTTAATGATAAATTCATGTTTGTTTTCGTTAATTGCACGAAAACCCTTAGATTAATAACATGGGTGTTACAAGTTGGTAATCAGAGCCCAAGGTTAAAGGGTAAAGTGTTCGGTTCGAGGCTTGATCGCAAATCCGGTAAGTACAAGTACGTTAATAGTTTAGTATGCTAAAGTGTTGTAAACAACACATAGGGCTATTGTGTGGTACATGTTACCCCAATTAAAATGATGGATATGTTTGACGAAAATACGCGCGTTGACGCGTATAGTAGAAAAAGCCTTGTATTATAATACGGGCGATTATTGAAGTTGACATTACTAACTCTTGTAAATGTTTTAATTGAAGGACACTCGCGTCTGATGATGACGGGAGTGAACGAATTATGGATATGATGATGGAACGGTCCGAGGTATGACAGGAAGAGCATACTCATCAAGGACCTAAGTCGCGTAACGGTCGCGAACAAGACTAATGACAAGAGAAGCCCGTTAGGGCAAGCATTACCAGGTGCACACTTTTAAATTTAATCGCACGAGTCGTTATATGCAACAAACACGTAAGTAATAACGGTTGCATACACAAATGATAGAACTTGGAAAACCCGATTTCCAAGAGAAATTTAATAGGAAATGTGTTATTCACAACGATGAATAACAAGACTTGTTTCTATAGAAACTTGGACGAGAGTGATCATCCAAGTAAGTATTCTCAATATAAATCCTATTGAGAAAAGTAGTGATCACATCAATAAATATGAATAAATGTTTATAAAAAGGGACATTTTACATGTTCAAGGATAAACGACTAAAACTAATAATTGTTAACTAACAATTAAATAAAGTTTTACCAAATGAAACCGTAAACATGGAAATAAATTGAGGAGTTACTTACATGGGACGTGATGCGGTAATTATAATAAGGTCACGCGTACCATGTGTTGATCGCTTACTCTGGCCAAGTAAGTAGTGAACACATGATAGCATGAGCTTCTTATAATGAGCGCAGTTATGTCCGATGTAGTAAGGTCAAGATGAATGAAAATTTAAAGGATCCTTAGGGTCAAGAAATCTTATGGGCATACTCGTATAAATGGTTTCCGCGGGAACCATAAAAACGATGTATGGCGCACATAGAAATAAAAGACCCAAGGAAATTCGTGACATAAGTCATTTTTGACGAAACAACCATGGTAGACAAAAAGGGCATTGTAAAACCAAAGTATAAATGACCCGCGGGGTCATAGAAACAAAGGTATTGCCCACATGGGAAAAACGATCAAAAACCATGGTAGACGAAAAGGGCATTGTAAAACCAAAGTATAAATGACCCGCGGGGTCATAGAAACAAAGGTATTGCCCACGCGAGAAAGACAATCAAAGTCGTTGACTTTGGTCGTAGTAAAGAAATGATGATGATGATAATCATCATTCATAGTCTATAAGACTGTCAAGGATGGTCAAATAAGAATAAAGGTTTGGTTGAATAAAAGCGAAGGCTTCCGCTAAGACAACCAAACAAATCACAACGAAAACTTGATGTATACCGGAATGTTTGCACTAATAATGACTTCGGTAAAGTACCCGGGTGATGGGTAAGGATTTAAACACATGCGTAAACCGAGAAACGGGAACACGAATTTAAAGTCAAAAGACTCGGATTATGAGTTATGACTAAAAGACCATAAAATTTCGTAAACAGAAATTTTGATAATAATATTCAACTATTTTGAGGTTGAACTGGTTGATTAAAGTATAATGCTTAATGGCATAAGAAAACGCAAGCATGTAAAATGATTTAGACAAGTATTGGGAGGGAGTGTACTTACACTCGAACCCAGAAAACGCAAACATGTAAGATGATTTATACAAGCATTGGGAGGGAGTGTACTTACACCCGAACCCGGAAAATGCGAATATGTCCCTTAACGGGTCGTTTTGTAAAACGTCAAACGTAAGGACAAAGTCAGAAAATTTCGCCCGGAAATAAACAAATGAAGCCTTAGACTACGGTCAAGGTCAACTAAAGCTCATAAGTGAAAATATACGATTTTAAACATAGCAAGACATGCTTTGAAGCTATATATGAATATATATATACATTTGAATGAAGATACAAATAACAGATGATTTACGGGATCATCATAACCTACGGGATTAAACACAGTGTTAAGGTCTACGGGACCAGAATGACCCTTGGGTCACGAAAAGAAAAGGAAATAAACCTTAGTGTTTTCAGTAAAAAGGGGGTGAAGACCTAAGGAAATAGCCTACGAGGCTACGTGAAAGAACCTACGGGTTACTTAACCAAGCGAGAGAACCAGTTGAAAATCCCCGCATAAAACAAAGACTGTAAAAGAATAAATTACAGACTGTCAATGTCCTATTACGGATAATTGACGAAAGATAAAGAGAAGATCCTAAACTAAAACCATGGTTTTAGTAAGAAATAACGTTTTTACGAATGAGAATCCTGATAGGAATTTAAATAATAAGTATGAAAGATACAAGTCTTGACGCTGATAGGCGCAAGACAATATATTCGAAAAGCGATATTTTTCGAAAATTAAAAGGTTGATATAAATTAAACATGATGTAACATGATCACGGTCAAGAGGTACAATGTGAAGTAGAATCACATTATAACCAAGCGAGCGGTAAAAAAAAAAAAAAAAAGAAACCGGACTAATAAGTCTAGTTAGTGAAACCGGTTAAGGTCAGTAATTCGAGTTAAGAAATTTGGTTGCTTGTAAGCGGTAAATTCGGTATAACTGAACCGAATAAATAAATTTGAAAATAAAAAGATTAGTTGCTAAAAGTGAAAGATTTCACTAAAGACCTTTAAACGGGTCAAAGTAACGGGTTCATAAAGAAATCCGATAGTCTATGAAAGTATTGAATAACGCTAAGTTGATTAAACTAGTGGAAATAACGAGATTACGTTATTTCAAGTCGCATTATGTCATATAAGATACGCAGATGGTTAGTAACCAAAAGGATATTACCATACTTTTCTGGTAATACTAACAATCGGTTAAGATATGGGAAATGCTTAATTGATTATCGAGAGCAAATGCATGGAGTGGAACTCGATAAATTAAGTAAGAAAAAGGTTTCGGGGACGAAACCTCTTTAAGGGGGGTAGACTTGTAACACCCCGAAAATGGGTTTGGTAATTAACCCACGTTAAAACTAAAAGACGGGTAAAATACCGTTAGTAGTAAAAGTAACCCGGTGAATATTAGGATTTTAAATAAATAAACCTAATATTAAATAAAAGTAGAATAAAGGCTTTTGAGGAAATAAAGTTTATAGAAGGCCCGACTTAACGGGACTTAAAATAAACTTAGTCATAAATATTCCTGAACCCGCTAAGTTAACTAGGAATATTAAACCTAGTTAATAAGTGGGAATATTGTTAAAAATAAGTAGGTTGTGGCCTACTTAATAACGAACCAAACACGAGGGGTTAAAGTGGGATAACTAGAAAAGTTATTTAATTAAACAAAACACAAACACACACACAAGTGTGTGTTCTGGATCGACATCAGGGAGCTCCCCATGGAGCCAAACCCTAACAAGCACAAATCAATGAAATTGGAAGGGCAAATCGAACCCAAATCGAAATTCAAGCACATATTCGTGATCACCAAGTCAAGGGGATCCTAAGGTATGTCAAATTTCTAACATTCATGAAGTTGTAAAAAGTTGATAATCATCCTAATCGCGAATTAGGCATGGATTAGAGAAGATATGACTAGATTAATGATGTATACTTGCTTAGGAACGAAACCCTAAGTGAAAATCATACTTAACATGCTATTAATTGAAGGAGTTGATGAATTAACACACTTAGACAAGTGGGTTTTAATGTTATGATGATTTTGAATGATATAACTATGCTTAGAATCAACATGCATGAAAACAAATAGAAGGTGTTCGATTTAACCATGAATTTGGGTACTTGTTCATATATGGTTGAAGTGGGTTTTGTTAGATATGGTGAAATTATGAAGAACTTGAAGTAATATCACTTGTATGTGATTAACAAGTAAACTAGGAAGTGGGTTTTGATATAATAGTAAAGATGATGATAAGTTATGTTTAAAATCATCATATTTGATAATAGAAACAAGGCACTCAAACAAATTAAATGATTTGGGAACTTGTTCATACATGATTGAAATGAGTTTTGAATGTTATGATGAAATTTGGTAGCCATGTTCATGTAACTAAGTGTATAAGATCATGTTAGCTACTAATTGATAGATAGAACTTGAATGTGCATTTATATGCTAAGGGGCGTTTGACTTTTAGTAGTCAAACCAACCCTTAGTAAGATCGAATGATAAATTGATAGAAAAAAATGCGTAAGATGGAATAGTTATGATTAACAATGACTAAATTACCCATCTTATGAAATATGATGATAGTTTGACGCGTAACAAGCTAGGTGAAGCTTGAGTGGAAAGCGGGTCGAACGAATCAAGAATGAAAAGGAAAGCGCAACTCGGATGAAAGGTAAGTGAAACTTACACACTTTGTAGAATACTTGTTTACTTTACAAGTAATAAATGCGATAACGATAATAATGAAAATATGGCTTCCGACGCGATTGGTACGAGTCGGAACATATAAAGATGATAAAAACCACGGTTTATGGTAAAAATGATAAATCGGTAAATCGGTCATGTAATGACTAAGAGATTATGAGTTTTGATAAGATTACCGCGTAGTGTAATCTAATATTGAGAAAAAGGGTAAAAATGGAAATTTAGTCAAGTGTCGACTAATGTAAATTGACAATAAAAGGGCACCCATGGCGTAAGCCGAACGGGTCAAATTTGTAAGAAATGAGTTAAAGAGAAAAGGAGGGGTCAAGTGGTAACATCCGACATAGGCCGGATGTGTAAATTTGAAATTTGAAAACCTCGTTTTACTACATATGTAAATGTTTGGTCATATGAGCCAAACGGGTCAAATGGTGATGATAACACCATTTGACAATAATGACTAATCTTGGTTGTCAAGTCATATGTAAACAGGAACGAGTAGCAATTCTGGGATAATCGCGACGCTATAGAATATTGGTTAATAAATGCGAGGTATAACGGGTCTATACGTTGATCCAAGCCAGGTACGCACAAATAAGTTGTAGTAAGAAGTGCGATTTGGTCAACTATTAGTGGAAGTCCTTATTGTAAAAATGAAGGATTAAATGTGACCAAAACGCCCTTGTTAGCTAATTCGAACAAACAACCTTTACAACCTTTAAAGGTTGTTTGGAAACAAGTTTTATGATTAAGCAAATACTTAGAATAAGTATAGAAATTGAAAGATGTATTATAATAGTCAAATGGCACTTTTTGAGTTTTGCCGTAAAATAATGATTCGAGAGGTAAAATTTGGTTTATATAGATCGCCACATTAAGCCCACCATAAATACAGTTGTGGTGGGAGATTATAGTATAAGAAATGTGGTGATGAAGTGCTAGAAGAAATCGAAAGCGATTTGAGGCTCGAAAGCGCTCAAATACCCTTAACGGGTCAAAAATAGAAGTATTAGCGAAACGGGTCAAGAATGTGTAATAATCCGTGATTTGAATCTTATACAATAGGAAATAATCATAATAATACGTTTACAAAAGAAGCAAGGGCTACAAACAAGTTTGTTAGATGAAATCACGAACGGGTTAAAAGATGGTAAAAAGGGTAATAAGCCGAAGAGTTAAACTCTGAAATTTTATTATGAAAGTTGTTGGATCTTAACTCCATTAGATGGAGAATTAAATTACGGACGCGTAGGAAAAAGAATCGGGTAAAACGGATCAATAACGAAGAAGTTATGGCCGTTTCCGTGAAATCAGGTTGTGCAGGATTTGCACAGCAACAGCAAACGAACTTCTGTCAAAAAACAAGCACTCGCGTAGCGCGAGCACCCGTAGCGCTACGCGAGCCCCTAAACTCCGAAAATTCTTGAATTTTATCAATTTTAACCCCTGTACTTGTTTGGACTTGATATTTGACTATCGAAACTAACTTTTAAGTTGGTTTTGATCCTAGGTGAATGTCAAGAGTGCACGGATGAAGATCAAGCAGCTACGAAGAACCGAACACACGAGATTAAAGCTTCCGCACAACATTACGTCATAACTTTTAAATGGCGAACTTATCTAAATTTTGTTTAAAACCTTTAAGTTGTAAAAGTTTTAATTTACTCGTATTTTTCTAAGGATACTTAATGATAAATTCATGTTTGTTTTCGTTAATTGCACGAAAACCCTTAGATTAATAACATGGGTGTTACACATCCGAGATGCAAGAATTATCTACACAACTCCAGGAGTTGTTGGATAAAGGATTTATAAGGCCAAGCTTCTCACCCTGGGGAGCTCCAGTATTATTCGTGAAGAAGAAGGATGGAACACTGCGGATGTGTATCGATTACAGGGAACTGAACAAGCTCACTATCAAGAATCGGTACCCGCTACCGAGGATTGATGACTTATTTGATCATCTGCAAGGATCAAGCTACTATTCCAAGATCAACCTTCGATCTGGATACCATCAGTTAAGAATCCAAGAAGAAAGCGTGCCGAAGACTGCATTCAGAACACGCTATGGGCACTACGAATTTCTTGTGCTGCCGTTCGGACTGACGAACGCGCCAGCGGTATTTATGGATCTGATGAACCGCGTGTGCAAACCATATCTTGATAAATTCGTGATTGTATTTATCGATGATATCCTGATTTACTCGCGAACGAAAGTAGAACACGAGCAACACCTCAGAACTATCTTGGAGCTACTGAAGAAAGAGAAACTTTATACAAAGTTCTCGAAATGTGAATTCTGGATTCCGGAAGTACAATTTCTTGGTCACGTTGTGAATAAGAAGGGCATTCATGTGGACCCATCCAAGACAGAAGCAATAAAGAATTGGGAAGCTCCCAAGACCCCAACTGAAGTTCGACAATTTTTGGGCTTAGCGGGCTATTATCGGCGATTCATCGAGAATTTCTCAAAGATAGCTCAACCGCTAACGACCCTCACCCAGAAAGACAAGAAGTACGACTAGGGTGTTAAACAAGAAGAAGCCTTCCAGCTACTCAAGAACAAGCTATGCGATGCACCAATACTATCATTACCCGAAGGCACTGAAGACTTCGTGGTATACTGCGACGCCTCACGACAAGCCTTGGGTTGCGTGCTTATGCAACGCCAAAAAGTCATTGCATACGCTTCGAGACAATTGAAGGTACATGAAAGAAACTACACCACTCACGACCTGGAGCTAGGCGCAGTGGTATTCGCCCTGAAGATCTGGCGACATTATCTATATGGTACTCGATGTACAATCTTCACAGATCACAAAAGCTTACAACACATTTTTGATCAGAAGGAATTGAATATGCGCCAGCGACGTTGGGTCGAGCTGCTGAACGATTATGACTGTGAGATTAAGTACCATCCTGGAAAGGCAAACGTTGTAGCAGACGCGCTAAGTCGAAAAGAAAGGGTTAAGACCCTAAAGGTTCGAGCGTTGGAAATGACCATTCGAACGAACCTCACTGCACGCATCCGTGATGCACAACAAGAATCTCTCAAAGGAGAGAACCGTAAAGCTGAATACCTATGGGGTATGCTGAAATACCTGGTGCCAAACGAAGAGGGAGCCTTATACTTCAAGAAGCGTATTTGGGTTCCACTTTATGGTGGCATACGAGAAGTCATCCTTGATGAAGCGCACAAATCGAGATATTCGATCCATCCAGGATCGGACAAAATGTATCAAGACTTGAAAGAATATTATTGATGGCCAAGACTCAAGAGCGACGTTGCTGTCTATGTTGGAAAATGCCTAACCTGTGCTAAGGTTAAGGCTGAATATCAGAAACCGTCCGGCCTACTACAACAACCAGAGATTCCCGTATGGAAGTGGGAACAAATCTCGATGGACTTCATAACAAAATTACCCAGGACCCCGAGAGGGCACGATATGATATGGGTAATAGTTGATCGGTTAACAAAATCTGCGCATTTCCTACCGATCCGAGAGAAGGATAGCACTGGAAAGCTTGCAGAGATATACTTAAGGGAAATTGTGGCACGTCATGGAGTGCCAATCTCAATCATTTCAGACAGAGATGGACGCTTTGTCTCAAGAATCTGGCAATCATTTCAGGAAGCCTTTGGATCTCAGTTAGATCTAAGCACGACATTCCATCCGCAAACAGACGGCCAGAGCGAACGGACCATACAAACGTTAGAAGATATGCTTCGCGCATGTGTCATGGATCTAGGCGGCAGCTGGGATACTCATCTACCTTTAGTTGAGTTTTCCTACAATAACAGTTATCATACAAGCATAAAAGTCGCGCCGTTCGAAGCTCTGTATGGCCGCAAATGCCGATCGCCCTTATGTTAGGCAGACGCTGGAGATAAACGTATGGTTGGTCTTGAACTTGTACAAGAGACAACCGACAAGATTGCACAGATCCGAGAGCGCATTAAGGCGGCTCGAGATCGACAAAAGAGCTACGCTGATCCGAAAAGAAAATCAGTAGAATTCGAGGTGGGAGACAAAGTGTTGTTAAAGGTCTCACCTTGGAAGGGCGTAGTCAGATTTGGAAAGCGTGGAAAGCTGAATCCACGATACATCGGACCATTCAGGATATTGAAAAGAATTGGTACCGTGGCATACAAGTTGGAGTTACCGGAAGAACTTAATGGAGTACATGATACGTTTCATGTATCCAACCTGAAGAAGAGTCCAACACAAGAAAACGTGATCATCCCGATGGATGAAGTGCAGATTGATGACGCCCTCCGATTTACAGAACAACCCGTTGAGGTTACCGACTGGAAAGTCAACAAGACCAGGAGGAGCAGCGTAAAACTTGTCAAAGTACGTTGGAGCTCTAAGCACGGACCCGAGTACACATGGGAACGTGAAGACCAGTTCAAAGAAAAGTATCCCCACCTATTCAAGAAGACTCCTGCGAGAGTTAGTTCAGCCTGAATTTCGGGACGAAATTCTTTTAACGGGGGGAGACTGTGACAACTGGCACCAAACCGGTAATTTCCGTACACTTCAACTATTAGTTAATGACTGCAATTATGTGCTTAATTGTCAGCAATGTCTGAACACATACTAAACAAGTGAATTCATGCACGTTGTATACTACAAAATATTGCTTTATGCAAAAACGAGAGCGTTGCGTCAAAAATACTAGTAAACTCACCGGTAAGACACACTGTGTCAACAGAACTGCAGAAAGCAGTCAGACATTAAAATTGAGGCCTAGGTGTAGGTCCGACAACAAGAATACATTAAAACCCAAGAGTACATGCAAGGGTTTAATATATATACTCTCCGGAAGCAAAAATAAGCACTAAAAAGCACCCGAAACGCACTTTAAGTGCAGAATTTTGTATAACTCAGCAATAATTCAGCTTTTAGCACACGAATATTATGCAGAAAATATAATTTTTCAGTCAGAATGTTTCCCTAAGTGTCGGGAATCGAAAGTGTTACAAAAAGGTACTTATTAGACACTAAAATGTGTAATTTAGCACTTTAACGAACCAGTGTCTAACCGAACAACCGGACTTTACCCGGAGCACAAAAAAATATTGACATGACATTGTTTTTCCTTTTCTGAGCCAGTTAGGGTCCCCGAATACCCTAACACCCGTTATATATTACAACACACATATTAACTAATTTTATTTTCTAACTAAACTAACTTATCACTTAGCCATTTAGTTAAAACCAAACCATATTGTACCCCCCCCCCCATCCGTTCGGTTTCACCATGTGGTGACCCACCACTTGTCCTATTTGATTATTCTAATCACCTATGTTTAATATCATGGTGGCACATTACACATAGGGTATTAGTGAATTGAATTATATATGGGACTTAGAGATTATAACCTTCATTCACTTCACAAATCACCAAAAAAAAAATTCCACTCTTTCTTTCCTTCTTTGTTGCTTACGGCCGAGAACCACAAGCAACATTCCACCCACTTTCAATTTCTATCTTGGCATTTTACTTACTTCCAAGTGTGTTAGAGTTCCTACAAACAAGCTCGGTGCTTACGGATTGCCAAGGACCTCACCACAACGCTATTAACCACCCGTTTTTCGTCTAGTTTCTTCCCTAGCCACGAGCTAGTAGTAAGTGACTCTAAACACCCTATTGATCTTGTCTAAAGTGGTTAATAAGAGATTTGTCGGATAAAAATCATGAATATATAAGATCAAAGTTTAAAGTCTACTAAAAATGATGAACAAGGTGGTTAATGAGTAAGTATTAGTGTAAAACTTATGGAACTTGTTTTGTTATGGTTATTTATTATTGTTGGATGCTAGTAGGGGAACGGATAGTCATCTAACCACGTTAGGTCATGTTCATGGAACATGAACTAGCGCTATGTTTAGTGTAAAAAGAACTAGATGACGAACCCTTTCACTCACAAACATGAACTTGTGTAAAAACGAGTTTTCTTATGAAATGGAGTTCTAAACTAGTACATCTACGGATCTACAAGTGGTATTTTTGAAGAACCAAGTGTATGATGAAATCATGTTTAAAAAGTCGGATCTTTCTCAAAATAAAGACATTTTTGAGAACCAAAACGTGTATAGACACTTGTGTAACGAAAGGATTTAACCAAGAAATATTTTTCGTAAATACCGACTAGAAGTTGTAAAACTTCATATTCTTTAAAAATAAAGTTTTCGAGATAATGATTTTATTTTTAGAGATGGAAAGACTTACTAAATGTGCTAGTAAGTTACTACACATTTTTGTAAATATTCAAGTTCATGAAATGGAGAAATTAGTGATTATTGTTGATGATTATTGTTGATAATTGTTGTTGATGATTGTTGACGATTTAAAAGAAAATAAACACATGTTTTGAAAACATGGGAAACCTCCATTTTAGGGGAAACTCTGTCAAAATTTTTATAAATTTTGACACTTAGAAAAATATAAGTTTTTGAGAAACTTATTCCCTAAAAATGTATTTAAAAGTATTACCAAGGTTTCCCTAATTTTTGGTGATAAGAAATGAGGATTTCTTCAAGAATAAAAATGGATATAAGTATGTATATTTTTGAGAGAAAAATATATATTATTTTATCACCAACTTTTGTGCTAAGTGTATATAGTATGTGTTATACGTGCTAGTGTATTAAGACTTAAAAATACACTAAATACTCATGAGGAGTATAAACATAAAAATACACATACAACATACAAGATACATAATTCGGGTGCAAAGTGCAAAACACAAAAGACTTATATTTATTTTTGAGAAAATAATATAAGTAAGACACTTAGTTAAAAATATAGAATATTTTTAACACAACAATACAAATACAAAAGAGAGTGACTGTACTTGTGCGACACAAGTCTAGTGACTAACGTTAAGAAAATGCGTATAGGTTACGACGTTAATTAAGCAAATCCGGTGAAGTTTACGACGCAAGGAACGCAAAGTGGTGAGTTCATGCTCCCCCTTTTCTTTTAACTGCTTTCAGTTTTATAACTTCGGGGGTGAAATACATGTACAAATATTATAATGTTTATAAATGGTATGATAACAAGAAACGCACTTGGTGAGGACGAGAACCAAGTAGGATGCGTTATGAGGAATGATAACAAGAAACGCACTTGGTGAGGACGAGAACCAAGTAGGATGCGTTATGAGAAATGATACGAGAAATCGTGTCACGAATAGGGTACATAAGCACCATTAATCAACAATATACCTAGACCGCAGAACAAAAGGTTAGATCTAACGGGTGCCGGGCAGCCACACTCTCGGTGAGGGCGAGAATCGAGTAGTGCTTTTGTGTCTCAGAATATACCAATTAAATGCCTAAGGTTTGGTGACTTCCTGTGTCGTGTCACATGTTAATGGCTTTGCAACCCATTAACAATCCTGATATTTACAGGAATACTTTATTTACATAAAATTTATACCATACTAAAACTTGATTAATACTTGAGGTACGTGGGGTACTCAAGAAAAACTTGAATTATACTTGAGTACGTGGGGTACTCAAGAAAACGGGAATTATACTTGAGTACGTGGGGTACTCAAGAGAAACTTAAAATATACATGAGTACGTGGTGTACACATGAAACTTGATTCATATATGAAAACTTGATTTACACATGACACAAACTATGTTTTCATACAAAGTATACAAACGTGAAATACAAAAACTGCATGAATTCACACCAACATTATGTTGACGTTTTTCCAAAACTCACATGTATTTCAAGAAACTAGGATGGATGTGCGCGTGGTCTTACTCATGGTCGTGGATGTCGCTTTGTTTATCGTTAAATAAAGTTGTGACTTTTAAGACAATATGCTATCTCGTGTTGTAAACACTTGACTTATGTTTTCAGTAATGTAATGTTTGGAGTCATTTTTGAGCATGTAGTATGTGTACCTTTCGTATGCAATCAGAACCTTTCATGATCACACCTCGTGCTTCCGCCGCAGAAAGGGGTGTGACAATAATAACCTCTGAATGAATCATCGTCAATATTTATGTAGCAATCAAGCTACATGGCTGGATCGGATGAGGTCAATGGCCACCCGAGGGAAAATAATGATGCTCCCAGAATTAATATAACTGGTGCGGAACTGCAGGCATTAATAGATAATGCCGTTACACGAGCTCTCGACAGACAGTATGATGAATCAAGTGATACACACTCTAAGACTCTATCTGTGGCTCGTAGTAAGCCCCCTTCTAAATCACATGAGTCAAAGGAAGACGATGTTCATAACTCGTCAAACCAGAGGAGTGTTCCGTCTAGACAGGTTGTGCTTCATCAAGAGGCACCAGTTAAGACCTGCTCATATAAATATTTTGTCTCATGCAAGCCCAGAGACTTTACAGGAGAAGAAGAAGCCATCGATTGCATGACATGGCTCGAGGAGATGGACACTGTTGTTGACATCAGCGGTTGTGCGGAACAAGATGTTGTGAAATTTGTTTCACAATCTTTTAAAGGAGAAGCTCTAGCTTGGTGGAGGTCACTGATCCAAGCTACGGGGAAGATCCCTTTGTACAACATGACCTGGGATCAGTTCGCTGCTCTTATCAAAGAAAATTACTGTCCTCAACATGAAGTTGAGAAAATTGAGACTGAATTCTTGACATTAGTCATGGAGAACTTAGATTGTCAAGCATACCTTACAAGTTTCAATACCATGTCTCGATTGGTTCCTTACTTGATCACACCGGAACCAAAGCGAATAGCTCGCTTTATTGGGGCTCTAGCCCCAGAAATAAAGGCCAGTGTGAAAGCATCGAGACCTACTACATTCAGGTCAGCGGCAGATCTGTCGCTATCTCTCACACTCGATGTGGTCAGAAACAAGGCTGCCAAAGCCTCTGAAGATGGAAAGCGTAAAAGGGAGGATGAGAATTCTCATCGCTCCGATAGGAAGACAAAGAGGAACTCTGAGGATAAGGAGAGTTCCGGGTTTAAGAAAGACAGCCAGCAGTCGGGTGAGAAGACCAGGTGCAAAACCTGTCGGAAATACCACCTCGGGAAATGCAGATTTGAATCCCAGCCTCTACCTTGTGGGATTTGCAAGTCTAAGGAACATAAAACCTTGGATTGCAAGAAGTTGAAAGACGCAACCTGTTATGGTTGCAACGAGAAGGGGCATATCAGGACCAACTGCCCTAGGAATCAGAAGAAGCCCGAAGAGGCCAAGAAAACAAACGCATGAGTCTTCCAAACGAACGCCCATGAGATGCTACAGAATGATAACTATATAGCAGGTACCTTTCCTTGTCAAGTAGTTTATGCAGAAATTTATTTGATGCTGGCACATATGATTCTATAATAAGCGATAAATGCTGAGAACTGTTGTCTCCGCCTGATTTGGACTCCGGCCATTTAATGCAAGGTAGAAATTGGCCGATGATAATTTAGAAAATGCTCCAACAAATCTTAGATTGATATTTTATATATATTAGGAATCACTCTTTTCTGATACCCTTATGACAAGCTTTCAAGCTATCCAAATTCATCAATATAATAAAGACAGATGTGACATGTTGATCCCCTGTCAAAAAGATGATGGAATAGGTCCAAAACCTTAAATGCCATTGATGGTCTTTCGTGACCTAGGCTAAACATAATAAATATATATTAAATAACATCCATTAAGAATGTTCGTACTATACTAGCCTGTATGGTCTATTGATACCATGGTTAGTATATGTTAAGGCCATCAGGATGACGAATAGCAGTTGTTGGATTGCAACTAAGAAATCGTTTTATTGGTGTTAGGAACCAATATCGAGTATGGCAAACTCAGATAAGTCAGCCGTTGATCGTGTTATGGATAATGCGACACATGCCAATGATGCTGCAATTGTGAACCTTAGAATTTCCAAAGATGTTCTTCAAACTATGATAGACGCAGCTGTTGGAAAAGTTGTGAAGAAGGCTGTGAAAAAGTTCAAGGAGCCCCATGCTACTCGCTCCAAATTTTATCAAGGACCACATTTCCTTACTCATAAGGAGGATCTTGTTCATGCCTCAAATGTAAAAGATGAGCTAAAAAGAAAAAAAGGAGGAAGATAACTCCCAGAGCTCTAAGAAGAAGAACAAACAAAAGTCCAATGAGAAACCTGTATGCAAGACATGCAAGAAGCGCCATTATGGGAAGTGCAGGTTCGAATCAAAATCCCAGTCGCAGCCTAGAGCTTGTGGGATCTGCAAATCTAGTGAGCATAAAACATTGGAATGCCAGGAGATAGGAGATGCGACTTGTTACAACTGTAACGAGAAAGGACATATCAAATCAAATTGCCCAAAATATGCTATGAAGCTTAAAGGAGATAAGAAGACCAACGCTAAGGTCTCTCAGATGGATGCAAAAGAGGTCATACAAGATGACAATATTATAACCGGTACGTCCTCATCCATGATGTATATGCAAGGGTAATGTTTGATTCAGGTGCCGATAAGTCATTGTGGAATAAATTTTGTTAGTTATTAAATCTGCCTGTTAGAACCCTAAGCACAAAAATATGAAGTAGAATAAAACGCTAAGAATTCTGCTTTGAATCGAATATCAATCAATCCTTCATAAATTATAAGTATATTAGACTTTTAAAAATCTATCATAAGAATCCTAGACATTAAGTGTAAGGTAAACTTACAGATAGAAAATTCATAGGAACCATTTCTTCTACTCCTGTCAGAAATCTTCAATCATAAAGTCCTAATGTACCCTCTCTCCAGATAAAGTACATCATCATATGAAATTGATATCTCTTTGATCTCTATTGATTACGAATACCAAATGGTATGAAGAAAGCGCCATATGAGGATCGGTGTATCTTAATATGTTCCATAGATTGCTTCCATGCCTGATCAGTATGGAGGTTTAATGCATGGAACCACAAAGATATCCCAATGGTCATATGGTACTAAAGTCAGCTAATGGTATTCAAAGAAGATACCTAAAAATAGAATTGTCCAAGTAAATGTTCCCGATCAAGGAATTCGTGGAATTGTAACATAAATGTGTCACTTATTTGGCACAAGCAATGGTGGATGAACTGGAGCCTGAGATTTGGAAAATCTCAGTAACCTCCTTGTATCTTGATTATTTTCTCCTAAGGCTACCCTGTTTACCTCCCGAGAGGCAAGTAGCGTTAAGATTTATATCCCATTTAGGGCTGCATTATTATGAAATCTCCAAGACAGCTAGTACCATTATTGGAAGAATCGAAAACCCTGGTTAAGTAAGTTTTAAGATATAGATTCATAAAGCCTAACTCAATATCCTGAGAATTCGGTATAGTAAATTATGAAAGACGGTTCATTTTGCTTATGCATTGTTTACCGCAACCCTAATTAAGCAACTATTAAGAATCGCCATCAGTTGCCCAGGATCGTCGAATTGTTTGACTAACGACAAAGATTAGCTATTTCTTAAAATTAGTTAAGCAGTGGTTAGAATAACCATCTCACCTTAAGATAAGCTTTTCTATAATAGTTGGTATATAAGCGTCAAGGCTGCTCCTTTGGAGACCTTGTATAGATGGAATGTTAAACATCTATTTTGTTGGGACAATAGATTGGTAAGTCCACTTATCAGGATCTGAAAGTTGCATTGGAAACAACGAATAAGATCATACAAATCCCTAATTATCTGTAAGTTGCCATTATTCGGCAGAAAATCAAGGATTAATGAAAATAGCAAACCTCCTAAATTCTTGTTAAGGAATAAGGTTCAACAATAGATATCACCCAGGAAGGGTGTGCCAAATTTGTTAAATTATCAGGCTAGTCAGGCTCTGAGTATATAGAATCATTCGAAGGAAATCGAATGTATCAAGATCAAGTAGCTTATAAGCTAAAACCTATTTAGGGAGCTCGGCGGAGCTCGCAATACATTGCCCACTAGTGACTGAAGGATGTGTTTCGCCAATAAGTCAAGAAACACTATCACATAATGATATGCAGAATTATGATGTGATGAGCATCCTGTATCGATTGAGGATCGACAGGTTAAGAAGCTCCAAAAAGATACATGTACCTAATATAGGGGTCACTTTGAGAGCTTGGAAAGACTCCAGATATGTTATAGAAGTTAGGTCCATTATGCGACAAAAAGTACTTCCAGCATTTTAACAAATCTCGAGGTCGAGATTTCTTTTAAGGGGGTGAGGATGTAACACCTCGAAAATTCGTGTTCAATAAAATAACGACACGTGTCATACAAGACAAAAGTGTTAGAAACCCGGATCTAGTCAAAGATGTATGGTAGGATTTAAAGCGTCGACATGTTAATTAAATACCTCTGAACGACCTAAGTATAAATCCCAAGACCCTAAAACTATATTGTAAACATCTGATATACTCAAATCCGGTAAATGCTAGCAATGATTGAGTCATGTTCGCAAGAATGGGATCCTACGAGGATATGCACGACAACCTTCATTTACGGCACTTTCAAAAGGATCCAAGGAAACTTTATATCATACCAAGGTGGTGTAAAATGTTCATGACCCAAACAAGAGGCCCCATACTGAAAATAATGGCCCAAAATCGTAATACATGAGTTGCCTATTCGAAGCTTGAAAGGGCAAAAATTTTTGCCCTGATAAGGAGCTTACGGACCGTAAGGGTCAAGCCTTACGGTCCGTAAGGCATGCCCAGATGCATAAAAACAGGACAGTTGGCTGTTTGAGCTTGTAACCGACTTAAGAAGATATTTTAACTTCCATGGGCGACCCCTACATGCTCTTAGGCACTAGAGACACTTGTTAATGATCAGGGAACAATAGTAGGGTTGCTTGGCATGATCTAATGAGATCAAAAGCACTATAAAAAGGCCCTCATGTTGCAACCTTGTGATCATTCATTCCATCTGCAATTGGGGAGCTTCCTGGAGCATAAGAGCAGACCCTAAGCATCCCTAATCGTGCATAGGACTTCTATTAAGAGCCCCAGTAGAAGTACTTGTGCTTGCTGATTTGATATACGGCTGGGATTGAATTTATATTTAGCTCAGGTAAATACTCTTAACTTATTTTCCCTATACGGGCTTAGGATACGGTATTATAATAATACCGCTTGGTCGGGTATTGAATGTTTAGTCGAATTGTGATTAAATTATTGAGGTAACCCGCTTTAATCTGTATTGTTTGAAATAAAAGCCTTTAGGGGTTAATGACCATGTCCCGGATATCCTTGGCATCATTATATTATAAAATGGCCACGCCTTAAGCATGGGGTGTAGGCATACACTTGACAGTTGCATAAGGGAAACGGTATCTCACTCTCTTGTGGGCCTATACTTGTGGCGTGTCTGTTAATCTTGACTCGGTTTCTACATCGGGCCCTGAACGTACAACGAACATGTAAATCTGTATACAAGATTATAATATAATTGTCCCAAGTTATAAAAGATATGTTGTGCCTTGTGCATCCAAATCAATTTTATTAAACCTTTTCAAATGAGTCGGTTAATTGTATTTACCAGTGTAAACTGACGTATTTTCCAAAAAGGTTAAGTGACAGGTACTGAACGTAATTGGCTGGAAGCTCAGGGCGTTAATAAGGAATCTTGCAAGTTCTAGGCGTCTAAAGTCTGTTGAACAATGTTTAAGTTTTAAGATCCGCTTGTGGATCCTTTACTTTCCGTTGTAATACTTGATATTACTTTATATTCGGATTGTAATATATTTATCTTTTGCTTCCGCTGTGCATTTATATATTGTGTTGTTTGACTATGATGATATCAACTACGTCACGATACTCCCCTACCGGGCCCACCAGTGAAACGTGGAAATATCGGGGTGTGACAGTTATATATGGTAACCGCGGGTTAATCAGATATTCATGATGGACATGTGAACGAGGATCAAGTTGAAGATCATGGATTGTACGAGAAAGCGGTCACGTTGTTTGTAATCATTTGTTAACATAGTTACATTAAATAAATGATGAATGTTGTATTTATGTTAGAAGGGTTGACCTAAATGGTATTTAAGTATGTTAGAGTAGTTAAAAGAAAGAAATTTTACGGTTCATTTTCCGCTGCGTCGTTTTGGGTCAAATCGTGAATAGGGTCTTACAAGTTGGTATCAAAGCCCTGGTTTGAGGGAAATCACGTATGAGGAGGTAAATACTTGAAATCAAACTGTATGCTCTTGTGACAAGGAACCCGTAAAATCCGAGACTCGATCAAGATCTAAGGGTAGAAGCAAAGGTAAGTATGTACTTAAGTATGCATTTGAAGAAAACTAACAGTATGTTATGTGTAAGGTAAGCGTAATTGCTTGGAGAGGAAGATCTGTGAATGTGGTCTAGGACCGGCACCAAGGCATGTATTAAGACAAATTGACCCAGGTATGTAAATTTAACATGTGGGTGCGTGTAATGGTAAAATCTATCAAGTGAAGGGAAATTTTAAATGAAATATAATAATAGAATGGTAATGAAGATTTGAAAATGTTACACGTACCGAAACCTTATTCTTCGGACATAAGGTGACAATTAGACGAAGACACGAAACTAGTTACATTGAATAAATGATGTATTTATGTTAGAAGGATCAAGTTGAAGATCATGGATTGTACGGGAAAGCGGTCACGTTGTTTGTAATCATTTGTTAACATAGTTACATTGAATAAATGATGTATTTATGTTAGAAGGGTTGACCTAAACGGTATTTAAGTATGTTAGAGTAGTTAAAAGAAAGAAATTTTACGGTTCATTTTCTGCTGCGTCGTTTTGGGTCAAATCGTGAATAGGGTCTTACAGGGACAAGGGGTTGTAGTCTAAATGTAGCTCCGGGTTGTGGTCTGAATGTGGCTCACTTGTTGGCATTGAGTAGGTGACTTTGGTTGGTAGATAAGAGACTAGACGTTGACCAAGATGATGGTTTGAGGAAACCCAGGACGATTTATGAGTCAACATAAACTCATCAACGTAGATCGACCGTTTTGGCATGTATTTTCAGGAACTCAAGTGATCCCAATAAACAATGGGAAGACATCATCATCGTCATATTAATAGCAAAGCTCAGGTAGAATCTCAGAATGGTAAAATATAGATAACCTTACCTCTACCCCGTAGGAATAAAGAGACTGCTCCTAGTGAGACCACAGACTCGCTAGTAGTTTTGCATCAAGCCTTTGACATAAGTCACATAACACTCAACAATTGAGACAAAGACCGATTGGTGCATGTACCCCATTGTCTTTCAGCTATCAACGCCACCACATGATGCATGATTAATCATCCCCCTATTTTAACGTTATTTTCACGAAATTAGTAAAATAACATTAAAATTAGTGCACTTTCACTTATGCTCTCCAAACGCCCATACGTATATACATTATATGCGCATACCACAAACGGAGCATAAATGGAAAGGCATAATAATGGATATCCTAAAGAATAGTAAAGTAGCTTTTAAAAGTTTATTTAGTCTTCCGATGTATAGTCTAGTTATGTAAAAAGTTTAGAAGGTGTAAATCTAAGATTTTGGGGTATGGGGCTTGGGTTGGGGCGTGGGTTGGGGGAAAACGCCCAAGCCACCACCCCGGGTGGGCTTGGGTTGGGGCGTGGCCCAAGGGGCGGGGGTTTGAAGCCTGGCGTGGGGCGGGTCTAGCAAGGTGACATGGCGGGCTCTCAATGGCCAATTCAAACTAGCCGTTGGCCTAGCCGTTGAGGGCATTTTAAAAAAAAATCCTTTATAAATACCTTACCATATTTAACATTTTTCTCACACAATATCAAACACATAAAACATAATCTTGCCATGAGTTCTTCAAGTTCAAGTGTATCGTCATCATCATCTGACGATGGTGCGGAAATATTTCTACAAACGATCGCGGCGGTGGTGAAAGCTATCGTGGAAGACGAAGACGATGAGGAAGAGACTCCGCAACCTAAACGGAGGAGAAGGTACATCACTCGTGAACGGCACACCGCTAACAATTTGTTGGTAAGCGATTACTTCTCAGCGGAACCTAAGTATGATGAAAAAATGTTTAGGCGTCGTTTTCGTATGAGTAGAAACTTATTTTTAAGGATATCTAGAGATCTTGAGGAGAAGTATGTTTATTTCCAACAAAAACCGGATGTAACCGGGCAATTAGGATTTAGTACGTGGCAAAAGGTCACGGCCGCACTTAGGCAGTTAGCGTACGGCAATAGTTCGGACATTATGGATGACTATTTAAAAATGTCTGCACGTGTAGCTAGAGAAAGTCTTCACAACTTTTGTTCGTGTATTCTAGAACTTTATAGGAAAAGATATTTGTGAAAACCCTCGTTTAGTGACATGCAACAAATATTGGAACACCACGCAGATTATCATGGGCTACCCGGGATGCTAGGTAATTTAGATTGTATGAAATGGCCTTGGGAACTTTGTCCTACCGCATGGCAAGGCGCTCACACGAGTGGATTTCACGGGATGCCAGCCATCATCCTTGAAGCGGTTGCGTCCCAAGATCTTTGGATATGGCATGCGTTCTTCGGTATGCCGGGTTCACATAATGATATTACCATCATAAACCACTCGCCCCTTTTCAATGATCGGGTAAATGAAGGAACTTTCTTTGTAAACGGGGTTGAGTACGTGTATGGGTACTACCTAGTTGATGGGATTTACCCAGAGTGGGGGGTTTTCGTAAAATCGTTCACAAAACATGGTACCATAGATCCAAAGAGATTAAAGTTTAACAGGGTCCAAATGGCTGTACGTAAAGACGTCGAGCGAGCATTCGGTGTTTTGAAGAAAAGATGGCGAATATTGGCAATGCCTTGTCGACTATGGGACAATGATCAGATTGGAAACATGATGTACGCATGTATCATTCTTCACAACATGATTTTGGAGGATGAAGGTAGAGCGGTCGTTACCTACTATGATGACGATGACCCTCAACCAGGTAACGTAACAGACGAAGATAAAGCGGCAAATGAATTTTTGATCAAGTCAAGGGATATACATCACAACCTTCGATCTGATTTGGTGGATCATGTTTTAACGATTCCTGGGTTCGAAACCGACGAAGACGACGAAGAATGATAGTTTTTTTATTTTGATAATTATTTTGTATGTTTATGTAGTTTTTAATGGTTATAAATATATATATATATATATATATATATATAGGTAAAGAGTAAAATACAAATGCGCTTATCGTACGATACGTACGCGATTATCTCAGCCGTTCGATCAGGTGCAGATCTGGTGCGAATTCAATACATATCGCATATGAAAAAATGGTTAGCATGGGGTAGTGTGAAAAATGGCATGGGGTGTGTAGATGGACAAAATCGCATGTGGAAGATTTGAATATCGCATGTGAAAAAATGGTATGGGGTAATGTGAAAAATGGCATGGGGTGTGTATAATCGCATGTGGAAGATTGAATATCGCATGTGAAAAAATGGCTAGCATGGGGTAATGTGAAAAATAGCATGGGGTGTGTAGAATCGCATGTGGAAAATTGAATATCGCATGTGAAAAAATGACATGGGGTAATGTGAAAAATGGCATGGGGTGTGTAGAATCGTATGTGGAAAATTGAATATCGCATGTGAAAAAATGGCATGGGGTAATGTGAAAAATGGCATGGGGTGTGTAGAATCGCATGTGAAAAATTGAATATCGCATGTGAAAAAATGGCTAGCATGGGGTAATGTGAAAAATGGCTTGGGGTGTGTAGAATCGCATGTGGAAAATTGAATATCGCATGTGAAAAATCTGTGTGTGTGTTACTGTTCATCTTCTTCCATTGTTGGTCGATCATTGTCAGTCTTTTTCCGTTTGACCCTTACAACTCCCAAATTAGTAGTTCTTACTATCGATATCGTACTAAAAGGAACGAAGGGAGGTTGGGGAAGAAGATTTTCAGGTTTTTGAGTTTGATTTAGAGTTTGATTTTGAACCATCATCGGTCAATTACAGAGATTTATGACCTCGCAATGACGTTTTTAACCTTCCTGATATGATTTAGATATATTAAAATGATTAATTTAATCATTTAAATTAGTTTCGCCCGCGTTTGATCGATTGAAGATCGTACGGCTGAGAGCATCGCGTACATAACGTATGATAAGAGGTATTGTACGTTAACCGGCCTCTATATATATATATATATATATATATATTAAAAAAACCTGATGTGGCTTGGCCACGCCAGCCAAGCCACGCCCACCATACCCCACACAAAATGGGTTTGTGAATTGAGTTTTCAAAGTTCAACGTGTCAATCAATGCCCCAAACCCCCGTCCCGTCATATCCCACGGTCTAACATAAGTTGTGCATCAAAAATCCAGAATGTGACATTTTTGTACTGCTATGTTTGAACATATTGGTTTTATGTCAAAGAACATATGTTTTGACTTTTGACGAGATGTTTCAACATAAGTTATCTATAATTCTTATGCTCATACATTTGTAAATGACATTAGGAACTTGTACTTTTTGTATCATAAATGATTAACTGACTTGCGTTAAGTTTTTAAATGTTTTGATGATTCTCAAAGTTTTTTACTTAGGGGTTGTTTGACAACAGCTGAATGGTTAAGTGCTGAACCAGTAAGATATCTGAACCATTAAGTGCTGAACCAGTAAGAGGTCTGGACCATTAAGAGCCTGTATAATGCTTAACCGTTCAGAGACAAATGTCTTGACCAATTCAGATTAGAGGTTTTAACCATTCAGACTCTGTATAATGGTTAACCATTCAGAGGCAAATGTCTGAACCATTCAGACATCTGCTTGCTCATAAAACAAACAGTCTGAACCATTAAGTGCTGAACCAGTAAGAGATCTGAATCATTAAGAGTCTCATTAAGAGGTAAACAAACAGCCCCTTACTTACGCTTAAATATTCATTAAAAACATATATGTATGTGTGTACGTAGAGACGCTCAATATAAAAGCCATAACAGTTTGATAACCTCAAAAATGTCATATTATATTTGTAATTATTGCTTTTTCTATACTATACAAAATAATTATGTAACCGTCTCTTCCACTGCTACATTATTTTAACACATGTACAAGGAAGTTGATTCTAAAACAAAGGTGGTCCCTGATTTCATGTATCGTGTGAGAGAGCCTTCTAGAAGACTAGAACATTATTAAGGGGTATTTTTTCTCATTTTTGAGAGCGCCTAGTTGGCACATGTCCAACCAATCATTTTCTTTCTCTCACTTGCCCCTCTCACAAACACATTTTTTCTCTCTCTCCTCTCTCCTCTCTCCTCTCTACACTCACATAACTCACACTCATCCATTTTTTTCTCATTTTTTCTCACAAACATCTTCACACCCTCTCTCCTTCACCTCACACCATCTCTTCCTAAAAAC
The DNA here is from genome assembly GCA_030545235.1 of Helianthus tuberosus. Taxonomy (NCBI): domain Eukaryota; kingdom Viridiplantae; phylum Streptophyta; class Magnoliopsida; order Asterales; family Asteraceae; genus Helianthus; species Helianthus tuberosus. Next base: position 109,313,992 of record CM060426.1, on the reverse strand, counting down.
ACCAAAATATTCCCTTATTGTGGATGCTCTAATAATAGATCCAACTCCTTCTAATTATATGAACATTATGAAATCCTTCTAATTATATGAACATAATGAAATTATTTATTATGGCTTAATTATTATTAATTAATAGATCGAAGTCCTTCTAATTATATGTAGTGGCGAAGTTTGAGATTTCCGACCGGGGGTCGGAAACAAACGTATATACCCCAAAAATTTCTATAAAACGGGGGGTCTAAAACCTATATACTCAAAAATTTTATACGAAAACTACATACTCTCCACTACTGAGCGAAAAGTTAGTGGGGTTGGCAGTCCCCTCCCGCCCCCACTATGTTACACCCCTGATTATATGAACATTATATTTATATTATAATTATATTGTACTGTATTGTATTGTAGGGAGCCGCTAGAATGAGAACCACCACGAGTTATGAGAACCGCGAGAACCAAGTGCCACGGAGGGGCGTTGACCACGATTTTTTTTTACAACTAGATCCGTATATTTTAACAACATTCGTAAAAAAAAAATTTCAAACGGCGCGCCCGAGGGGGTAGCTTTTTACACCCAAAGTTTGTAAAAAAAAAAAACAAAAAAATAATAAAAATACCAAACTTTGGGTGTAAAAAACTACCCCCTCGGGCGCGCCGTTTGAAATTTTTTTTTTACGAATGTTGTTAAAATATACGGATCTAGTTGTAAAAAAAAATCGTGGTCAACGCCCCTCCGTGGCACTTGGTTCTCGCGGTTCTCATAACTCGTGGTGGTTCTCATTCTAGCGGTCCCCTTGTATTGTAATAACATATAATTGCCAACTTTTGTTAATAGTGGATGAGAATAGCAATGAATTTTGTCTTTTACTTCATAGTTTCATTTACACCATCTTATATTAATAAGTGTACGGCCCCTCAATTTTAATAAAAATATACTTTTGTCTTTTAACAAATTTATACTATAACCTCTAAACTTAAATAAAGTTATCGATACCCTTTGCACTTTAAGCTACAAAGGTAATCAACTACATCTAGGTTTCATTTTCTTACACAAAGTTACGTATGTTATGCTATCTCTTTTTGTTGCTATACTAGTGTTCGATTGTAATAAAACGAACCAATACAACCAAATTATAGTCGGAACGCGAGGTTAGATTACGAGTGATGAAATTATTTATTATGGTTTAATTATAATTAATTTATTATTTAATATCTTAATTATTTAAGCCAAAACATAACCTAGAAATCCGCGCCAAAACCATATCCAAATTGAGGAAAATAACAAAAAGAATTCATGAAAAAGGAAAAGTAGGGGTCTGGCTGCGAGCCCTTTTTAACCCTTCAAGCTTTCTCGAATTCACTTTTAGACCTTTAAGTTTTACTTATTGTCAGCTTTTGTTACTCTTTTATTCGTCATAAAAATCTATACTTTTTTCTTAATTACTTGAGTTAAATGCCATTTTAGTCCCTGTGGTTTGGGTCATTTTGCCAGTTTAGTCCAAATGTTTCATTTTTAACCTGTGGGTCCAAAAAGGTTTGACAGTTGCCATTTTAGTCCACTGGGTTAACTTCATCCGTTGTTTCTGTTAACGAGAAGGCCAATTCGGTCATTTTATATGGATGAATTGCCCTTTTAGTTAACAGAATTACATACAAAATGACCGAATTGGCCTTCTCGTTAACAGAAAAAGCGGATGAAGTTAACCAAGTGGACTAAAATAGCAACTGTGAAACCTTTTTGGACCCACATGTTAAAAATGAAACCTTTGGACTAAACTGGCAAAATGGACCAAACCACAGGGACTAAAATGGCATTTAACTCTAATTACTTCTTGTAACATGGAGATAGATAAAAATCTATAAACAATATCTAAAGTTTCATATTGAGTATTACTTTCTATTGGATAGGGTAGCTATTAGAATTATAATTTACACATCATTTTTCTAAAAAATTTAAAAACTATAAAATTTAAAAAAAAAAAAATTTCTTTTTTAAATGCTAACAAAATCACTTATGTTTGTTAATCAAGAAGCTTGGCCAATGGTTTAAATATAGAGAAAATTTCACTTTTTGTCCTTTATGTATTACCTGAATTTTGAAACATGCCATTTAAAAGTTTTAGTTTTAATTTATGTCCTTAAATCACATGTTTTGTATCACTTTAAGTCCTTTACACCAAACTAAGTTAAATAATTCAGTTAGGTTTATTTAATGCAAGGGTATTATTGGTATTTCACCTTATTTTTTTTTTTTAAATAAATCAAAACAATTAAAGGTGGGACCCACTTTACAAAGTTTCAAGGCTTCATCTTTCCCACACCCCCATGTTTTCCGGTCATCTTCTCCGGCTCCGGTCATCTTCTCTGGCGGGCTCTTCACGAAGAACATATCAGTTCATGTTCATCCCCTGTTTTGCGAATTGTAATAGAGGACACAGAATTTGGAAACCATAATTGTTGTTAAGGAATTCTATCAGTTTAGAATTCATCGCCCAAACATAAGATCAAAGGAGGATCGTTTATATATAACCAGAACCGTTACAGAGGATCGAAATAGAAGATTATCGTTTTCCGGAGAAAAATTCCGGCGAACCAGAAAACGAACAGTGAACATATAAAGTCAAGAATTAACGGTTATAAAAACATAAAACTACAATCACCAGTAACAGTGGAGATCAATTAATATGTATGGTGGTAGGTTGTGACCCCCGTGAGGCATGGCGTAGGCAATTCCCAGTTACAAATAAATCAAATTGGGCAAAAAGACAATTACTTTCCAGATCAAGAACCTACTGCAAGTTTGCGACGGGATCAGATGGAAGTGGGATGTTGGTCAGATGATTAGAGGAAGCCATGGCGATTGTGGAACCATCAAAGCAGATGAACAAAAACTCTGAAACCACAAGGATCTTGCACCTTCGTACCAAATTCAAATCCACGTGACGGAGATTTAACGCTTCAGTACACAAAATCAAAATCCTGCTGATGATGACCAAACTCTGTGTTGAACTATGCAAATTTTTTGTTGAGAGTTGACTTATTTTAAGGAAAGTCATAGTTGACTTATTTTAAGAAAAGTCAAGGTACAATATACTATTGCCGGAAATGAAGAGTCCGCCGGAGAAGATGACCGGAGCCGGAGAAGATGACCGGAAAACATGGGGGTGTGGGAAAGATGAATCCTTGAAACTTTGTAAAGTGGGTCCCACCTTTAAGTGTTTTGATTTATTTTTAAAAACAAAATAAATAAGGTGAAATACCAATAATACCTTTGCATTAAATAAACCTAACTGAATTATTTAACTCAGTTTGGTGTAAAGGACTTAAAGTGATACAAAACATGTGATTTAAGGACATAAATTAAAACTAAAACTTTTAAAGGGCATGTTTCAAAATTCAAGTAATACATAAAGGACAAAAAGTGAAATTTTCTCTTAAATATATTTAGTAAAAACAATTATATTGATTCTAGTCTATTAAACCAATATGACAAGGATTATCACTATCAATCTTGTTACATTTAAGTCAGATAAAAAAAAATAAACAATATAACTACAAAATTGTATAAATACTAACATTTTTTTGTTCATAAAGAAACTTGGCTTAGGGTTAAATATACTTAGTAAAAAAAATATATTGATTATAGCCTATTTAAAAAAATTATAAAAAAAATACTATCACTATCAATCTTACTACGTTTAAATCAGATTAAAAAAAACGTTGATGTTAGCTAACCATGAAACTTGGCTAAGGGTTGATATATTTACTAGAAAGAGGTAATATTAATTTTTGTTGTTAGTTTTGAAATTTTGATGGTTATATTGTATTAAGTAAAAATTACAACTCCTAAGAATTTGGTTCAGTGGTAAAGAGGTCAGCCCTTTTTAGTGGAGACACAAATTAAATTCTCGCAAAGCTCATTTCCGACGGACATCTGGGTGAAGAGACGAATCTGGGCTTTAATACTGGGTTCGAATCTAACACGGGGCGAGTGTTTACGGATTTCATCCGGTTCCCACGCATCAGGGGTTACGGTCTCATGACAGTCGAGGAATTGACCTTAGACATTAGGGATGAGCATTTGGTATCAAATACCGATCCCGTCCCGATCCCGAAAATACCGTACCGAATTTTTTGGTACCGGAAACGGTATCCGCTTTTTGGCATTTTCGGTAACGGTTCGGTATTTTCGGGATCGGTTCGTTCGGTACCGGTAAAATACTGAATTTTACCTTCAAATACCGCTACCGTACCGATACCGTACCGACGTATTTCGGTATCCGTACCCAGTTCTGGCGAAATTCAGGATCGGGACAGGATCAAGATTTACTCATCCCTATTAAACATAGCTCCCGAGTATGATGGGTTTACACATGAGTTTCTTTCGTTAAAAAAAAAGTAAAAGTTAAAAAAGGTGTAGGGTAAAGGGGTTGATTGAGTTAGATATGAATACAAAAAGGTTAAGAATATAAATAGAGTAGAAGTGTAGGGTTGTGTTGTACCCGTAATACAAAACCATGCGCTCCAGCTGCATTGAAGCAAGTGAGCGGACTCCAAATGGAAATTAAATTTTATAAACTATAAATTCTCATGTAGGTCCGGATTACCTCCACGTGTGCTTCTGGAACCTCTACCCCATACACACACCGGCGCGGCTCCTTTCAATCGGTTTAGCTAGGCGCGCCAGGTTCAATATATTTCTTTTGGCCTTTTCTCATTTTTTAGTAATAGTGTGGAGATTATTTTTGCAATCTTTTTTTTTCAGTCATCATTTTAATATCATAAACTCGGAATTAAGATTTAGAGTTAATTGTTAAAATCATCCCTGAGGTTTGGGTATGTTTGCCATTTTCGTTCAAAATGAAACTTTTGTACCAAATTGTCCCCAACGTTTGTAACTTTTTACCATTTTCATCCAAACCACTAACTTAGTTTATTTTTTTTGTTAAGTTGAAGATATTTAGATGAAACTGGCAAATATAAAACCACAGGGACGATTTTGGCATTTTACTCAAACTCTTTTTAATTTCTTTTATTTAATTATTTTTGTTACATATATAATAAAAAAATATACATGGAGTTTTTAGAAAAAAAAATTAATAGTTTTGTCACATAATTTTTATAAATTTTCATCCAAATCAGTGACTCGGTTTATTTTTTCTGTTGAGGTGAAGGTGACTTGAGTAAAGAAATTTTTGGTTCATAGCATTATAATTACAATTTGGTGGGTAATTTTAAGTTTTGGTAACGATACGTTGTTTGATACGGGGGGGGGGGGGGGGGGATGACTTCTGTTTTTCCTTATGAGCGAATTTAAAAAAGTAGAAGATGAATTACAAACTTGGTACATATGATAAGATTTTTTTTATTTGACCTTTTTTCAATAAGGTCGCCAGCATTTTAGTTTTATAAAATTTAGAGGTTTATGTAGATTTTATTTTTATAAAACTGATCTATATAAAAAATTAGAAATTAATTTTTGTCTTAGTTTATAAACATTCTTCGCCTTAATAGAAAAATTAACTTAGTTAGTGGTTGGATGAAAATTTATAAAAACTATGTGACAAAGCTATTATTTTTTTCATATAAAAATTGCATGTATATTCTTTTTTATTATATATGTAACAAAATTAATTAAATAAAAGAAATTTAAAAGAGTTTGAGTAAATTGACAAAATCGTCCATGTGGTTTTATATTTGCCAGTTTCATCCAAATATCCTCAACTTAACAGAAAAAATAAACTAAGTTAGTGGTTTTGATGAAAATGGCAAAAAGTTACAAACGTTGGGGACAATTTGGTACAAAAGTGTCATTTTGGACGAAAATGGCAAACCTGCCCAAACCTCAGGGACGATTTTGGCAATTAACTCTAAGATTTAAGACCATGTGTAGTGTCACTTGAACTTCAAGTCTCATCTTTAAGCATTATCTAACACGTGGCGTCCTAGTTAGTAAGAGCATTATGAGGCTTGAAATTAAAAAATGTTGTAGTTTATAATGTCCTTGCAATTATTACCTAATTATTTATTTTTATTTTTTTTTCTTTTCTTTTATGGAAAATACATCAAGTAGTATTACCCTATTGGACAATTCAAAAATCAATGGCGATTAAATAATCACGCCTTTCGTATTTTTTTTATCGCTTCACGCCGAGAGGGGGGGTTATGGGGCGTGATTGTGGCCTCTTCATGCCACTTCATTTTATCAACACATATGGTCTAACATGGAACTAGTGAATGTTACAAAACTACGCAATAAGAATTTGGTTGACATCAGTTTAGTTTGCTATATTGGAAATCAGACGTTTTTTAACTTAATCAAATAATTGATTTTAGGGGAAAAAAAACTTTTTGATTAAAAATGGAAGTACACAAACCCTAAACTACAACTCATATATATACTAAACAAACCTTGATGTTCAAAAAACATATATAGACTAGGAAAGTAGAAAACAAACTTTGATGCCCAATAAACACATGTAAACAAGAATTCGGAAACCAAAAAAGTACCAAAATAAAACTAACATAGATCCTAAGTTTTTCTATTAAAATAAACTAAGCCATTTAGCATCCTCTGACTTTGGAGTATGACAAAATTAGTCCCAACATGTTATAGTACATGCATTCGATTAGCAACCGAAAAAATACAAAAAGTAAAGTCATGATATACCCAAAAGGATATCAACACGTGTTTTACATCGACAAAAAACCATAAAAATAATATTTTTATTGGTTTCAATGAAACCGTTAACGATGTTGTGCGGTCGGAATTTGTTTGGTTCATCATGGTACCGGTAGAGTACCAGCACTCATGTAGTTTACATTACCGAAAAAAAATATTTTGAAGATTGTTTTATTAAATAAAAGCTAACGAACGCAATTTATTAAGAAAAATCAAATCAAATATAATATAATAATATAATAATTTTTGTAGTATAAGAAGCGAATATGAAAATTTAAAAACATAAATTTAAAAAAAAAAATATGTGACACCCATTGCGACCAACCTTCACTACTATACATAACTAGTTGATTTTAAGTTCGCGCGTTGCGACGGGGACCCAATGACTGCAAAACGCGTGTTAGCAACGGCAAACAGCTACCGAATATCAAAAAATAAATAAACATGACATGGTAAGGATAGTCACTCCGTTCTAAAAAAAGATTTTAAATAACCTAATATATAATAATATGACCCCACACGTCCTACACGTTGGAAATTCGGTTGTTTTCAGTTCAGTTATTTCGGTGCTAACACGTTAAAATATGGATGAGCTCGGTACCGGTAACGGCACCGAAAGTACCGATCCGGAAAATCATCGAAATTAGGTACCTGCACCGAAAATGCTCGGTACAATACGGTATGGTATTTGAAGGTAAAAATCAATAAATACAGGTATGGTGCTAGACCGGTGTTGAACCGAAAGTAACAATTCTGAAAACGCCAAAAGGTGGGTACCAAATTGGTGCCGAAAATGATTTGGTATAGTAAATTTGGTACCGATACGATACCGGTTTGATTACAGGATTTGATACGATTTGCTCATCAATAATCTAAATATCCAAGTTAATTTTACATGGTATAATTCATTCATTACAGAAAAAGACAAAAAAGGAAGCGAAATAAGTTGTTGTGTATATAAAACCTCATTCAAATGAAATACAATTTACTTACTGTGTGTATGAAAAGTAATCTAAACGGTGCAATTACTTGCATTGTTACGTTGCTACAGGATTTGATGAGCTCGGTACCAACCGGTACAGAAAATACCGTTACCGAAATCCCCAAAAGTGGGTACCGGTACTGAATATACCTGGTACGGTACGATTCGGTACCGGTCGATACTGGTACGACACCGGTATTTGAGGGTAAAAACCAGTGAATACCGGTGCCGAACCGGTACCGAAAATACAACCGGTTTGCTAAATTTGATACCTGTACCGGTACCCGATACCATTTGCTCATCACTTAGTGATGTTACTATATTTAATTCTATTTTTAATATATAGGCCTAAAAGTGGGTGCCTGTATCAAATATACCTGGTACGGTACGGTTTGGTAACGGTCGGTACTGGTACGGCACCGGTAATTGAGAGTAAAAACCGGTGATTATCGGTGTCGAACAGGTACCGAAAATATACCCGATTTGGTAAATTTGATACCGGTACTCGATACCATTTGCTCATACTTATTATTGTTGTATTAATAATAGGTTATTATAATATTATAAAACAACTGTTCATTCATTTGTATTATTATCATATAGTAATAATAATGATTGTATTTTCAAAATAAAAAAAAAATACTTTTTTTTTATAATTTTCATCATAAAGTTCACAATTGTTCAAGAGTTAAGTACAAGTTCTTCAATTCCTTCTATTTTTTCTATTTTTCTTTTTTTCTATTTTGTATTATTTGAAGCAGTTTGAAAAAAAAAGTTATTCGACCTTTATTATTCTTTTTCTATACGAGTATATTAGTATATTGTTTTCACAATGTTGATGATTAAATTGCTTATATGTATAACAAAACAACATAAAACGGACAAAAAGTAATTCATACGTGCTAATATAATAAATGTTAGATCTAATTATCATGTTTATAGAGGCCTTCTTCCAACTTCCTCAACCCTTCTGATATGGATCGGGTCGGCAAGCATGGGCGCCAAATGTTTCCCAAGCCGATCATGTGATCGTGTGCTTGATATTCTTCATCGAGCCAACAACCAAACGGTCGCTAGACCAACTAGTTAACACATTAGTCAAATGCTAACACTATAAACCAACCAAAACTACTCTTCTCTAAACTGAGCAGGGTGACCACTAAAGAGAAGCCAATCAGATGATCGTTGTCTATCTTATCCATCTATCCTTAGACTAGAATCAAATGCACAAACGACATGTCTCTAGGTGTAAACTTAGTATCCCGTAAGAATCTAAAACATGAGACTTTAAACGACCTTCACGTCCATGGCCTCTTCTTCAATTTATAATTAACCTTACCGACAACTGAAATCATTAACTGTATCATCGCCGCCGTAGAATATATCAACACTGTAACGTGATAAAATACCTTTTAAAACTTCAAAAAAAAAACACTAACACTTTACGAAAATGTAGAGAATCCTGACTAAAATCAAAATAACAAAAGCAAGAACAAATGGAAAAAAATATAATCTTTATGTTAGCATTTTTGTCGTCACAAATGAAATGTTTTCTTTTAAAAAGTAAAGACATTATTATTATTATTATTATTATTCTTTTAAGAAAAAAGGTCAACAATGTTTTAGGTTGCGATGATAAAGACAGGAATGCGACGTGGGCGTATCCTGGCCGTACGATTACAATATTGGATTTGCGGGTGCATGTCAGATTGAAAGGACTCGTGGGATCATCGGCGGATCTACAGGAGGGTCCGGGGGGTCCGGTGACCCTCCGGCCGACCAAATTTTCTATTAGACGGAGTGCTTGACTGAGGTTCTTTTACATAGCGTGACCCTCTCGTTTGTCTCTGAAAGATGTTTAAAGTTAAAAGAAAAAGATAAAATATGTTCAGAATTTTCCGGCCGGCGGTCCGGCGACGAGGCTCTTTACTCCGGTGGAGGTGCTTCCTGCTGTAAGTTGAAAGAGGAAGATGAAAGACAACAACGAAAGTCAAAAGCTAAATAATCCATCTATTATATTCAAATAAAAATATTTAAATATGGGCCTTTTTACTAAATAATTTACTGGCCCAATACAAAAACCTAATACTTTAAGTTAACCCTTTAGATGCAATTCAACAAAACGTCAAAACCTAACCTACTTTCTGCATACTCAGCTTTATCTTTTCTCCATAAAAGTCTACACCTGCCATCAACTAATCAATATGAAGTAAGCCTTGATTTTTATTTTTGTTTTTCTATTTGTTGACCATTATTGTTTTCATATTATAGAATTTTATTAATTACTTTAAAACTACTGTACGTTTGGATGCTTTTTTACCTTTTCTTTTGGTCTTGTTTGTGAATTAACATTTTATATGATTATTTACCATGATTTTTTATCATATTTTTATATGTAGAAACGCTCGTATAGACAAAATTTTTGGTAAAATTCCTAAACCAAGCACAGGGACTTCATCAAATCCGTTTGTCACTGATGAAAGTAATAATAAGAGAAGTCGAGAAGAAATTGAATTATCGGAAGATGAAATTATTGGTGACCCGGCCTTCCGTAAACCAATTAATGATTATTCGGCTAATATTCGGGAAGAAGTAAGGAGACGGTATATAGCGAAAGGGCCTTGCCAACCAAAAGGTCAAATTTTCCCTGAAACAGAAGTTTATGGACGAATGAGGAAATTTCATGAAACATGGTTTAACCACTTTTGTTGGTTAGAATATAGTGCATCAAAAGATGCGGCGTTTTGTTTATGGTGTTATCTGTTCCCCACAGGTAACAAACATGGAGATGATGTCTTTATCAACCATGGTTTTAGAAACTGGAGAAAGGCTTTTGAAAATTTTCGTGATCATGAAGGGGGTCCGAATAGTAGACATAATCATGCTAGAGTTCAGTACGAGTCATTCAAAGATCAAAGGCGTAACTTAAACTACATGATGTCAAAAAACTGTAAGCAAGATGAGATTGATTATCGTATTCGGTTAACTGTTGTTGTCGATGTGATTCGATTCCTTCTAAAACAAGGTTTGGCATTTCGCGGGCATGATGAGTCTATAACTTCTAATAATCAAGGTAATTTTCTCGAACTTGTCAAATGGTATTGTGAGCGTAATGATGAATTAAATAAGCTGTTTAGTTCAAGACCTAGAAATAATCAATTGACTTCACCTAAGATTCAAAAGGAAATTGTTAATGCTTGTGCTACAGAGGTAAGAAACATTATAGTGAAAGAGGTTAAAAATAAGTTCTTTTCTATATTGATTGACGAGTCTCGTGATTGTTCAATAAAAGAGCAAATGGCAGTGGTTTTGAGATATGTGGATGATGGTGGAGAAGTGATTGAACGGTTTGTTGGGGTAGTGCATGTAACCGACACTTGTGCATCATCTTTAAAAAGTGCTATTGACAATTTCTTTGCAAAACATGGTTTAACAATGTCCAGAGTTAGAGGCCAAGGTTATGATGGGGCTTCAAATATGCGTGGTGAGCTTAATGGGTTAAAACAAAAAATTTTAGATGAAAATAAGTATGCATTCTATATTCATTGTTTTGCTCACCAGTTGCAGTTAGTTGTCGTGGCTACATCATCTGAATATGCATCTGTGAGTGGTTTTTTTGATTACCTTGCGAAAATTGTGAATATTGTTGGAGCTTCATGTAAAAGGAAAGATTCTATTCGGCAAAAACAATATGATGATTTTGTGAAACGTATAGAGATGGGCGAAATTTGCACAGGAAAAGGAAAAAACCAAGAAATTAGCTTAGCTCGAGCTGGTGACACTCGTTGGGGTTCTCATCTTAAAACTATACATCGACTTTTAGACTTGTGGAAGCCAGTGAGAGAAGTGCTTATTGCTTTGTCTAGAGAGGGTGCTGATGGAAAAATTCGAGGTAATGCGTTAAGTTTGGCTGAGAAAATGGAAAATTTTGAATTTGTGTTTATTGGTCATTTAATGTTGAACTTATTAAGAATGACAAATGACTTGTCACAAGCGCTACAATTAAAGAATCAAAATATAGGCAATGCCGTTCGCTTGATTGAAGATATGAAATATGATCTAAAGAAATATAGGGATGATGGGTGGGAGGAATTAATGAAAGAAGTCACTACATTTTGTTCTCAAAATGAAATTCATATGCCTAATATGGAAGATGTCATTCCTGGCCGCGTTAGACGAACAATTGATGATGAGCCACAAACATATCTCCATCGTTTTCGTGTCGATATCTTTTATCAGGTATCTTATTTTTATTTATTTAGTTAACAATGTTTAACTTATTACGTTTTATTTTAATAAGAATTTCATTTTCTTCACACAATTGTAGGTTGTTGATCTTCTTCTAAATGAGATGAATGAGTGTTTTACCAAGTCAAACTCCAAGTTGCTTATGTGTATAGCGTCCCTTGATCCAAGAGATTCATTTCAAAATTTTGATCGTGAGAGGTTATTACGTCTAGCCGAGCTATATTCAGAAGATTTTAGTGCTTCGGATCGAGGTCTACTTAAGATACAACTTGACCGATACATTTCAAATGTGAAAAACAATGAAGTCTTTTATGGTCTTCGTGATATCGGAGAACTTGCAAAGAAAATGGTTGATATGAAATATCACATCACATATGCATTGGTCTATCGACTACTTGAATTGGCTTTGGTCTTGCCCGTTGCAACGGCTACTGTAGAAAGATCGTTCTCCGCGATGAAGTTTATTAAGACTGATTTACGCAACAAGATGGGTGATGTTTTTCTTACGGATTCATTGTTATGTTATGTTGAGAAAGATATTTTTGCAAGTGTCGAAAATGAAGCAGTTTTACAACGATTTCAAGCAATGGGACCCCGAAGGTTACAACTACCAAAAGATTCGTCGGTTAGGAATAAAATGTGATTGATTTACACTAACCAATGTAAAACTTTTTTTTATTATTATGACCCCCCAGTTAAAAAGTTCTAGTTCCGCCACTGGTGAGTGGTTTGGGGGAGTGAAATAGGTGGGAAGTCACCGAAGAGGGAGAGGTGTGATGGTGGGGCCAGCCGCAATTTAGACCAATCAAACCATTTTCTTCTTTTTTTTTTTTTGAATAAAAAAACAAGGGGAGTTAAGAGGGGAGTGCCGCCATCAAAATGGGGTGTTAGGGGAGTTTAAGAGGGGAGTTGACGTGGCACTAGCTGGTTGGTGGTGCGTAAGAGAGGGGACTCCCCTCTTAGGGGAGCACCCCGGACACCCTAAGTTGATGAATACCCATATTGAATTAAATAGTAAAAAGAAATATGTTTTTATCAATAATTTAATTTATCGTGTTATGAATTTACATCGAGATAAATGGTAAACGAATAACAAGCTGCGTTATCACCCCTTATTGAATAGCAAAACTAAGGGGTTGTTTGACAACATCTGAATGATTAAGTGCTGAACCAGTAAGAGGTCTGAACCACTAAGTGCTGAACCAGTAAAATGTCTGAATCATTAAGAGCCTTTATAATGCTTAACCGTTCAGAGGCAAATGTCTGACCAATTCAGATTAGATGTCTTAATCATTCAGACTATGTATAAATCTTAACCATTCAGAGGCAAATGTCTAAACCATTCAGACATTTGCTCGTGAAACAAACAGTCTGAACCATTAAGTGCTGAACCAGTAAGAGGTCTAGACCATTAAGAGCCTCGTTAAGAGGTAAACAAACAACCCCTAAGTCTTTTAAAAACTACGTCGATAGATATCAGGGGTCATAACATTACCAATCATGACCCTTTGAACTCGACTAAGTAGGTCCACAACCTCTGGCATCAGAAAACTGAAAGTATCAAAAGCAAATGGGATAAACACGTGCTGGTTGTCAAGGCACGCTTTCTCGTGTTTGGTCACTTTGCCCGAAGCAGCCTTTAGAGCAACCTGACCTACCGTGAAAGCACTACCCCATAAGCGGGAAACCCCTGTTAGATCCACACATGCATGTTTTCTTCCTACCCATCCAAAGACCAAAATGTCGGCTAGTCGAAGGGTAGATCTCCCTTCCAATGGGTCAGTTAAGAAATTAACGGGTGCTTCTTTCTTAGCAAAATGCTAACGGCATAATTTTAACGGTGTTAGTAAGAAGAACTGAAATGACAAAAAAATGAAATTAGGGAGTGTACCAAGCAAAAAAAAAATTGAAATTAGGGAGTGTATCAAGCAAAAATTGAATTTGGTCGGAATCACCGATTTTTGGCCGACCGATTTGGCCCGATTAGAGCCAACTACCGATTAATAATCAGATTAATAAAAATTTACTCAGTTACTGGCCGACTAGCGTTTAATCGCTAACTAGTCACGATTTTTACAACACTATGAATTATTATTTAAAAAATACCAAACATTGTACTTATTCTGGATGTCGAAAAAGTAATAAGAGAATCAAGCATTGTACCTTCAAAGATTTTACTAACAAGTTGTTAAAAGAGTAAGCCACAAATCGCTTTCATGATCTATGTAGCAACCAAAAGTCTCTATGTCAACAAGTATTGAGATTGGTCTTTTATTTTCAAGATCTTCTTAATAAATAATCAAGTTGGTCTGGTAACGTATGACATGTTATCTTTACTTGTACATGTTGAGCCTATTGTCAATTGTTCAATCATCTTGTTGGTTCAGACTTTTGATCCATGGGTTCAAGTTTGTTTGTATAGGTGTGCAATGACCGAATCGAAACCGAATCGAAAACCGACAAAAACAAACCGAAATTAACCGAAAGTCAGTTATCGGTTATTTTTTGTACCATCGGTTAACATAACCGAACCATTTATATTTTCGTATATTTCTAGATTTTATACCTCTATTTCATGTATTTCATGTTTTATACTTTCATTTCATGTATTTATACACCAATTTCATTTATTTATACCTTTATTTCATGTATTTATACATCCATTTCATTTATTTATACATTCATTTTATGTATTTATACATCTATTTCATGTATCTATACCTCTATTACATGTATTTCTAAGCAAAAAAATGTAGCCCTTGTTTGATTTTGTTATTAACAGAAATTAACCAAATCAAACCGAAAACGACACATAAACCGAATTAAGCCGCATCGATTAACCGATGACTTAGATTACAATTACGGTTAATGCCAATAACCGAAGCGAACTGTGCACACTCCTATTTATTTGTACTAATTTTGAGAAGTCAGGAGAGGTTACCCATCAATTTTTCATGGTCATGTATACATATAATGCCAAAATGTAATTTTACGTAATTTTCATACTCTAAGCAATTACAACTTTTAAAACACATGTACAATCTTTTAAATTACTTAATTTTAAGACTCTAAGTAATTACAACTTTTAAAACACATGTATAATCTTTTAAAATATATTGTTAATTTTTAAATCAACATTTCCATGATTATTAAATGATCATAATTTTTTATATGTTATTTTTTTAATTACACCATAAAAACAAATATGTATTCTCTTTGAGTTGAGTATAATAAATTAGGGTTAAGATCAAATGAAAAGTTCATTTTGTCTAAGTAGGATGAGAACTAATCTTAACCATTCATTTTTCAATTTCAATGGTTAAGATAAAAATGTAGGAATAAAGAGGAGTGTAATGGTATATTGGGAAATCCTATTTATTGACTTTCTCTCTCCACATGAAAGGCACATGCATATTCGACCGTTATTTTTTAAACGTTCATAACCTTTTTTGCTAAAATTTTTGTGCTGATTTTTTCATGCTATATTTTTTTGTACTGAATTTTTTGTGTTAGATTTTTTTACTGGATTTTTGTTGTATTTTTTAGAAAACAAAAGGGGTGACACATGTCATTTTTACACTCCTATAACATTATTACAATCTTTCTTAATTTACTTAAGCAAAATCTACTTTTTAGTCGATCCTTCCACCCCTAATAAATTAACACTGGTATATCTTTTTTAATTAAGATAACTAACGTCATTGTTCCCCGTCGTATCACGCAATAAGTATTATTCATGCTTATATCGTAATGGTATATTGGGAAATCCTATTTATTGACGAACTAAAATAGATATTTTAATTAAAAAATTCAATCAAATATACAAGCCGAGCCGAGCCAAGATGAAAAGCGGCTGAAGCAGCAACCGGAAACAGCCGGTAAACAACCAGTGAAAAGAAAGAAACCGTACACACTGTCTTATTCATTTGCAGGTCATTCCATGGCAGTTGGTAAACATTTAGTGTGTGTGTGTGTATCACTGTGTGTACTTCCTCTTCTTCTTCTTCTCCTTCATCACTCTAAACCCACATGCTCTGTTTCATTCCACCACCAAAAACCCTTAATTCATTCACATATTTCTTCATCAACTCAAACCCATCACACTTTATGCATTTGCTCCCCTCAAACCCAACAATTTCCCCCAAATTTCCATCATTTTGTCTTTGATTGATTTCCCCCCAAAACCCTACACACTCTGTTTGTTTCAGGTATTTGTTTTTTTCTTCGTGTGTCAGTTGAAGCTTTATTAATAGTTGTATTGATCTGCTAATTGATTTTGAAATTGTGTGTGTGTGTGTGTTTTTTTTTTTTTTTTTTTTTTTTTTGTGTGGGTTGTTAGTTTCTTAATTGATTTGATGATTTTTCGTAAGCTTTAAGAATAAACTGAATGTTGCTAAATTTATTTTGAAATTGTTTAGTTTAATAATACCTTAATAGCTTAATTGAAGTCATAATTTTGCATCATTGTTTGTGGGGTTTTTTTTTTTTTTTTTGTGGGTAATTTCTTTATTGATTTGATAATTTTTATTAAGCTTTAAGAAAAAAAATTGAATGTTGCTAAATTGATTTTGCAATTTTGTGTGGTTTAATAGGTTGATTGAAGTCATAATTTTGCATCATTGTTTATGGTTTTTTTTTTTTTTTTTTTTTTTTTTTTGTGGGTAATTTGTTAATTGATTTGATAATTTTTATAAGCTCAAGTTTTAAGATCAGGGGACAGAATTAGGGCTTAAAATGCTATGCAAATACTTTTTCTATGATTTTATTGAATTTGAATAGTTTTTTTTTTTTTTTTTGCATTAATTAAAAAATATAAAGATTGGTTTGAAAAAACAGGGTTTATTTATTATATGTGTACATGTTTGATTCATTTATTGTTACCAAACAGAGTCTGTGAATTGTATGGAAATTTAATGTGGAATCATCAGCATTGGCGAAGCCACGCCCCCCCCCCCCCCCCCCCCCCCCCCCCCAATTTTCCCGAAACCGGGGGGTGACAACGTATATACCTATACGAAAGTACTATTCATAACACTACGCATCGGAAAATTCGGGGGGTCGGGCGCCCCCTCCCAAGGCCTTCTATCCTGCGCCAATGGAATCATGGGTCATCTTGCATTCAACATTCTCTTAAACTGCTTCATGTCAGATTTTTCAAAGATTCAAATTTTTTTGAGCAAAAGAAGTAAAGAACAGAACAACTCTCTCTCTCTCTCTCTCACACACACACACACACACAGTTGCTTTATCTCACTCAAAAGGATATTTCTTTATTAAGTACAATTTGTTAAGGAAATGGTACAACACCCTAAAGCATCTTGTATCACATCCCCTTAACTAGAGTGTTGACTATTTGAAAGATTATAAATAATTTTTTATTATAAAGTAACTATCTTTCTTTTGAAACATAAAAAAAAAAACAAAAAAAACACATAGTTGGTGACACTTTTTGTCCAAGTCTGATCATTCTGGCAGGGTTCAATATTTCCTTTTATATTTTTTGCATTAACAATTGTTAAGGTATGAAAAATTAATCACCCTTTAAACCCATATGAAATTTGCTGACATATTTGAATTTTTGATTAAATTCATGAAATTTTAGCTTTTTAATTTAATAATAGGGTTTTGTACTTTTGTTTGTTACATCTACAAATATTATGTTGTGAAATTTGATGATGAATATGTATTTATACATATTTACTGATTTTTTTTTTCATTTGTGGGAAAAGTTTCAGATTGTTGATCAATGTGAGTGGATAAAATAGCATATCTTTGTGTTCAGTAGCTGAAGATTTGGATTAAAAAGAAAGTATTTTTATTGGATCTTTGAAGATTGTTCTGAAAGTGTTAAGAAGAATGCTGGAAACTGAGCTCTATTCTTCTAGAATCTTCTCACACTTCCGTGAAGATTATGGCGATGAAGAGCTTTCTGTTCTTCCAAGGCATACGAAGGTTATCGTTACCGGAAATAACCGAACAAAGTCGGTTTTGGTTGGTCTTCAAGGCACTGTGAAGAAAGCTGTTGGTCTTGGTGGCTGGCATTGGCTGGTATTTTCTTTTACTCATTTTGTTTTTATTTATTTTGGTTTAATTTGACATATACTTATGTTAGTTTGAATCTTTTAACAATATAAATGAACAAGAAAAAGAAAAACTTAGCATATTAAAATGATTTAACAATCAATATCTTGCTTTTAAAATCGAGTGAACTGCCATGTCCATCCTCTGGTTTGTCCAATTATGCCAGTTCAGGCCAAATTTCAAATTTGTATCATTTCGGTCCCTAATATTCTTGAAACATGCTAGTTCCGTCGAAAAAACTAACGTCTGTTAAAACCTGCCGTTTAATGAAGGGCAAAAACGTCATTTTCCTTTTTTTATTTCCCTTTTTCCTTAAAAGGGGTGGGAATTTAATAGGGTTAAAAAAACGAAAAATAAAAGAAAAATGGAAATTGATGTTTGTACCCTTCATTAAACATCAGTTTTTAACAGACGTTAGTTTTTTTGGATGGAATTAACATGTTTCAAGAATGTCAGGGACAAAAATGGCAGTTAAATCTAAATTTTTAAAGAGGGGGTGTACTGGTTTGGTCAGAACGTGTTTTGACCCGACCCGTTTTGCCAAGCTTAGGTTTAGTCATTCATAATTTTCTTTTGTGGGTCTCATTTATATGATGATACTATAATGGAGAGAGGTGGGTCCTACTACTTGATGTGAGTTAAATAAAGAAGGGACCCACAAAACGGAGAATATAGGAAAACATAGTATGACTGTTAGTTGTGTTTTAGGTTTTGAAGAATGGGGTGGAAGTGAAGCTACAAAGGAATGCATTGAGTGTTCTTGAACCTCCAACAGGTGACGAAGAAGATGGCGATTTCGAATTTGATAATTCTAGCTGTGGCTCAGATGTTGGCGAAAAAGAGAACATATTCTGTAAGCTTATACAAATAATTCCCCAAAAAGTCCTTGCATGAACATGAATGTAGTTTTAATCTCATTAGTTATATTGTTGCAGCTGCTGCTGCTATGGAGTTTAGCAAACCGAGCAAGCCCAGGGTTCGGTACACAAGACCGTGGAGCCCATCTGCATCGGTGAAGCCTCTTAATCGTAGTGGTTGCAGAGAAAATCATACCAATAAGCATTCATGTCATTCGGTAAGTAGAAAAGAAAATGTTCCGTGTACATGAAACACAATTACGATGCAACTTTGACTTTTAGGTCAAACATACTATATTTCAACTTCCTCATATGGTCAGTTATTTGAATACTTTAAGAAAATTTGATAACTAAAACGAATTTTGTAACATATGCAATGGAGATAACCATTTCCGTTGGTAAAATTTCAAGAGAATCTATAAGAATGCTCCGATAAAAATCGATATGTTTGACTTTGACCTAAAAAGTCAAAATGCTAGAGTAGGAAGCATGAACAAATAGAAAAAAATTGAAAAGACACTACATTTTATCATGGGTCGTACGCATATGGTGAAAATCATTTAAACCTATCGGATCTTGCATGTGTTTTGCTTTTAATCTATCAGTTCTTTCATGTGTTTTGACCAGAAAGTCAATTTCGCAAAGCTTGGAAGCAACACACTCGGGCGATATTACAGCACCTTCAACCTTGTAAGTCGGACACCCCCCCCCCCCCCCCCCCCCCCCCCCCCCACACACACACAGAAAACACATTTATGAGCTTATATTGGAACTGATTTAATATTTTTAGGGAAACATTCATTCAAATCCTACAAAGGAACAGCTGGTTAATGCTATCCAAAAGCATTTTGCTTCACAGGTATCTTATACATACACATACAAGAAAAACTTGAATTAATTTATGGTTTATGGTGATGTTATGAAACTGATTTATGTGTGTTTTTCATGCAACAGCAAGTGAGTGAAGTGGAAGTGATAATGGAGTTCATTCATGCTGCAAAGAGACAAAAATCTGGAAGAACAAAGAGGGATCGAAGTTGAGTGGATCCGATATAACAACTGTGTAATCTAATCGTATGCTAACTGATTTAGCTCTTACTTAGGAACCAAGTAACCCGAGAGATAGGGACGTTTAATTGTCAATCGATGTGCTACTCACTGCTTGATCTTTAACCCTGTAATTTGTTCGTGTGTCGGTTTATAAGTTTAGATCCTCTATATCTTTATCCATGATGAATGTGTTGAAAACATCTTTTGGAGTGTGTCATGTCTTTAAAACTTGGTGACTGTGTTATGATGCATAGAGCATTCCTACGCACTTGTTTTAACAAAGAAAATAGTTATCATTGAAAATATTCAATTCATTTTGAAATAAAAAGAAAAAAAATTAATGGAACATCTTGACAGGTAACTAGAATTAGTTGAAAATATTCTAAATTTGGATTAGCCAAAGAGATTGATTTATATCGCGGTAAAGACCTAGGTTAAAAAAATCGTTAAAAAAATCGAGACACTCTGAGGTGTGACGTGAGAGCTTCACGTACGCGAGGTGTTTGGTATTAAAATAATAATAACAATTTAATTGATAGTTACTAGCTTAATTTATTAACTTTTAACTACTAAAAGTTGATGTTTTGAAATACAACTCTTAAGACTACCCATGTAATAGTTGGATAACAACTCACTCACCTCATAGTATAAGTTTATAAAACTAAATTATATAAATAAAGAGCCCATATATATATAGAAGAATAGTGTTCAAGTTAAAGGTTGTTTTTTTTCTCTCAACACCAATTTTGTACTCCTAAATATATAAAGGAAGTGAGCCATTTCATTTCTAATTATCTAATGGTCTTAATTTAAGTGAAAATCGCTAATCTTTTTTTAACGGCAAATTTGGATCACTAACGGACCATCTGAAATAAACCTGGGAAAAACCCCTCTTGTGGGAATCGAACCCAAGACCTAATGGTCTCTAAGTCTTATCCCACCACCAAGATGCCACTAGGCTATAATGCAATAGACAGAAAATCACTAATTTTGAATGTGTTTTACCTATATGGTAACGTTAGAAAGAAATCCGTCATTTAGCCATAAGATACGTCATGTATATACATTTATGGCAAATTAGATTTAAATAATCCAATCTAACTGTTTTTGGCCAATAGTAATCTCAACTGAGTTTATTCTCGATAGTGGTCCAACCTTTTTCATTTTGTTTGTATAATAGTCCGCCGTTAAAAATAACGTAACGGAGTTAAGTATTTTTCCAAATAACAAACCGATATTTTAGGGCTTTTGTTAATTGGGCGTTTAAACACTCGAATTGAAGCACCGTTTTAGTCATTTGGAGCACTGTTTTGAGGTACATTTTACATCAATCGACTCGTATCCTCGTTCTGATTAAAAGCCGTAAAACATCGGTTAGTAATTTGGAAAAAAACTGAACCCTATTATGTTTTTTTAACGGCGGACCATTATACAAACAAAATGAAAAAAGTTGGACTACTGTCGGGAATAAACTTAGTTGAGATTATTATTATTGGCAAAAAAACAGCCGGGTTGGATTATTTAAATCCAATTTTCCTTCATGTTTACATCAATAAGAACTTAAACCTATATGATACAAAACACATCCATACTAGTATGGTTTCACATTTGTTATTATCTCCTCATGCATTACTCTTCATTAAAATTTTCCTTCATGTTTACATCAATAAGAACTTAAACCTATATGATACAAAACACATCCATACTAGTATGGTTTCACATTTGTTATTATCTCCTCATGCATTACTCTTCATTAAAACATCCCTCTCTATCTACATGATATTTTCATATAATACTTTTAAACAGTAAAATGAGTACGTTATCACCTACAATTATTAAAACAAAAACACAATATAAATAAAAACAATATATCCATAACAGCCGAGTGTCAACATACATTGAATTGTTTCTATAATAATATTTTCACAATTTGCCCAAAACTGGATGATAGTTGCGATTTCAATCTTTTATAATCTTAACGAGAACAACACTGCAAAGAAAAAAAGAAAACTATCGTCGAAAAAAAATCAAATCATAATCACCATAAAACAAGTCAAACTTATACCAAATTATTCGAGCCTAATCGAGTCAAACTAAATCAACTCCAATGAGAACAATGGCCAAGAGAACCACAACATACGGACGAATCACGCCCGGAGGAGAGTCTCAAGTGCTTCAAAGAACAACGGAGCCATATCGGGGCTTGGAGATTTGATAGCACACTTGATGCCCGGAACACCAATGACCGTTGTAAGTTCAATCAAGAATGGGGTTCCTTTTGGGATTTTGGCCGACAGATACAGAACCTCTTGATTCCCGTTCTTACGTTTGGCGATAAAGAACATGTTGGAAGAAGCCAGCTGTTCTATAGTCGCATCCACGTTGTTTATCACGATACCTGCGATATCCTTTGACACCTCGTTTGAATCAGGTAATGACTTCCATGTCTGCAATAGAATTCACCAAAATATCAGACTACAGGTTGAATGCATGTAGGAGTTTTCGTTATCCGAATTAGGCTCAAAAAGTCGGAACCAAATTCAAATTACGAATTGTAATTGAGTTAGCATCCGAATTTGTGATTTTCGAACTGATTCAACCCGAATATTCGATACAGAAATATGAAGTTCTTATACAAAAAATACATATATGTTTTACACGTATATTATTTAAAGTAAAACGCCATTTTCGTCCCTGAGGTTTGGCCAGTTTTGCGACTTTCGTCCAAAGGTTTCAAATCTTGCCATTTTCACCGGCTCGTTAACTCCATCCATTTTTTTCGTTAAGACAGGGGTATTTCTGTCTTTTCAGTTAACTTAAAGGGCAATTCGATCCTTTTCACTTTATCTACAAGCATTTAGCATAATGTACAAGCATTCAAAAGACCGAATTGCTCTTTAAGTTAACAGAAATGACAGAAATACTTCTGACTTAACGAAAAAAATGGATGGAGTTAACGAGCCGGATGAAAATGGCAAGATTTCAAACCCTTTGGATCCAGATGCGAAAAAACAAACCTTTGGACGAAAGCCACAAAACTGGCCAAACCTCAGGGACGAAAATGACATTTTACTCTATTATTTATTTATAACTATTTTATCTAATAGTTCGGGTTATTTGAATCAGTTATTTTCAAAATCGAATGACTTGATTAACACCCTTAAACGCACGTGAAATTCTGAACAAAAATTATGTTACCTCAAGGAAAGTAGAACGTTCCATTCTTCCATCCTCGGTGAACAAAACGAGTAACGAAAATCTATCATTGAAGTACCAAACAGGCTGCTGATTATTCTTCACCGCAACCTGCAAAAGTGAGTTAGGTGGACCTGGAGCTACATTCTGGAACAGGACCATAGGAAGAAGCGTTCGTGACGATGTTCCCGGTTGAATTTGTGGGACCTAGCAAAAACAATGCACGTTACCCAAAGTTGAAAAACTAGACGCAGACACTGCAGCCTAAAAACAAGTCATAGGTACCTGAAGTGGTCCACCAGCAGCAAGACCGAATGTATTTTTGTTGAATTGGATCATAAACCCGTCCAGTGGGATGTTTGTGTTGTTCTCAAACATTATACTGTAGAATATCTGACCGTCCCTACGAACCAGCTGTGCACTAATTTCGAGACCTTGACCGCTTGCTGCTGGTAATAACACGGGTAGAGGTGGCCTGTGATGGTAACAAAACGGTTAGGTAATGGGTCCAGGTTCAAACCGTCATTTTTTGGAGCGGGTCGAGTTGGGTTGACCAACAAGCACCTTTTGCTGTCTTTTTTTTGTTCTAAAGAGTAAAATGTCATTTTCGTCCCTGAGGTTTGGCCAGTTTTGCGACTTTCGTCCAAAGGTTTGTTTTTCCGCATCTGGTTCTAAAAGGTTTGAAATCTTGTCGTTTTCATCGGCTCGTTAACTCCATCCATTTTTCTCCGTTAAGTCAGGGGTATTTCCGTCTTTTTTGTTAACTTAAAGGGCAATTCGGTCTTTTTCACTTTAAGTAAATAGACCGAATACCCCTGAAAAAGACCGAATTCCCTTTAAGTTAACAAAAATGACGGAAATATCCCTGACTTGACGAAGAAAAATGGATGGAGTTAACGAGCTGGATGATATTGCAAGATTTCAAACCTTATGGATCCAGTTTCGAAAAAACAAACTTTTGGATGAAAGTTGCAAAACTGGCCAAACCTCAGGGACGAGAATGACATTTTACTCCTTTTCTAAAAGAATTCTAATAAACAATTGTGACTATAAATACATTATCAGTACAATAATATACATCCAAAATACACTTTAATCTTCTCCTTTTAAGTAACTTTTTTATTAAAACCATTTGATCCGTTAAGAGATTAAACACACACACCCACACACGACACACAGACCCGTTAATAAGCAAACGGGTCGTCTTTTTATGTTTTATGCCATCTTTACTGAATAAGTCAATGTCACGTATGACGTACCCTGCATCGGTTGCAGGATGATCTACCGAGACAATAGCATTATCATCACCACCATCAAGACCCATAAGATCAAGTAAATCTGGCACAGGGGCAGGAGCGGCAGTTGGCGGCTTAGCGGCAGTTGAAGTAGGTGGTGGAGGTGCAACACCATCGACAACCAATGTAGATGATGTTTCAGCATACGCGCCTTCAATACCGTCGGGGAACTCTTCTTCTTCGGTTCTTTGAACAGTCCTCACACGGGTTATGAATGTTTCAGGCGGTTTGTGATACACAGAAGACAAAGTAGCAATATTTGCAAGAAGCTCGTCTAGAAGAGATGAATCGTATTGGTTTGAATCATCACTTATCACCGGTTTTTCGGCTAAAACAACATCTTTGGCAGCCTGATATACGTAATACAAGTCGTTAGAATAAAAGGATTTACAAGTAAAGACATTTTTAAGGAAATGGATCGTAGTTAAGAACCTCTGGATCGGTTGACAGAAGGCGCCAATATATGTATGCACGATCTCGTAGATCTGGATTGTCGGTTTCCACGGTGGCATTATTCAAAACAACCTATGAAGATAAGATAACAATATAACTTGAAATCAGATTCACCTAAATCATATATACGGAAAGTTAACATTTTAAAAACCATAATTGATAACATAACTTAAAGTGTGTGTGTGTATAAATATTACCTGTATCATTTGCTGTGGTCCTTCAGTTGGCTTTTTTAGAAAAAGTTTGACTGTGGCAGTCAACAACTGCAATTGCACTTGCGCTGGTTCTTCAGGGAAACTCTCCAGAAAGCTTTCAAGAAGTTCGTCGGCATTATCAATTCTTTCAGCATATTCACCGATTATCCAAATCATTGATGCCTGTTAAAAATAATAAATAAATATCAACAGGTAAGATTTTCACAAATATTAGAATTTTCAAAATTTTAAAATACCTTGGCCTCTGGCTCATCCAAAGTGTCCAAACTCTCACAAAGTGTGGCAATGATAGATTCATAACTGTAGTGAAAAGTTGTCAATAAAACATTATGTTTAAAAATCGATTAACAAATGGAGAAACGAAAGCTTACGTGTTGGGATATCGTCTAAATATATCCTTAATGACTATAATAGCTTCTTGAACGACATAATTTACTTTAATTTTGATCAGCTCTAGAAGAACACTAATGCAACGTTCCGCAGCTCTCTCTAACTTGATAGCACAACGCCCAATAGCACGGACAGCTTTTCTTACAAAATCGACATCTACTTCTGTCGCATATTCTTTAAACTCCAACAATACCTGCATCACCAGATCCATTGAACAAAATAGAGACTTAACAATTTTACCTGTTTACCTAACTGGTTCGATTTGGGTTTATGTTTTGATCTATAATGGGTCAAACGGATAAAACTAAAAAGAAAAGTTTGGTTAACTCATACCAAAAGCCATTTTGACAAGTCGCCTGACTCTAGGCCTGTAAACGAACCGAACGTTCATGAACTGTTCGTGAACTTGTTTGGCAGGAAGTTCGTTTATGTTCGTTTATTTAATAAACAAACGAACATGAACACAATTTTTTGTTCATTTAATTAAACAAATGAACATGAACACACGTTTTTTTTTTTTGTTCATTTATGTTCTCGCTAATTTACATTTGTTTATGTTTGTTCGTTTATGTTCATTTCAATTTAAATGCATAAGTAGTTATATTTATAAAAATATTAAACATAAAAGGAACTTTCTAACTACTTATATAAATATAACTAATTGGTAATTGGGCTTTCTAGTAATAGAAATGGGTTTTCCAATGTAATTTATCGTAATTAATCCCTAAATTATATAAAAAAATATTTTATGTTCATTTATGCTTAGTCAATTATATTCATTAGTGTTGTTTGTTAAATTATGTGTGTTTAAGTTTGTTTGTTTATGTTCGTTTACGTTCGTGAACTGTTCGTTTAGGTTTTAAACGAACGAACACGAACATGCCCATTTTCTTAATAAATGAATATGAACAAAAAAAAAATGTGTTCGATTATATGTTCGTGTTCGGTTAAAGTTAAATGAACGAACATGAACATGCCTCTAATCGTGTTCGTTCAGTTCATTTACAGGCCTACCTGACTCGGTCCAATTTACCGCCTCTTATAACACATGCTGAAGACAAAATAATTATAGAAAATTCAAATTACCTGGTCAATATTTCTATCTGAAGCAAGCTTTATCATGATCTCCAACTTTTCCATCTTCACGTAAATCGGATCATTGTACTTGCAGAAGAACACCTACAAAGTAGGTGTAATTTAGATGATCTATCTTAATTCATATTAACACTGGTCAAAAGAAGAAAATGTGAAATCACGATACCTTAATTTCATGGGCAAGGATCGTGGGACGCCTTTGTACGATAAGGTTGATGTTCCTTAATGCAACGTATTGAATCTCAGGTTCGGCGGAAAGTAATGTTACAAGAGGAGGAGCCATTTTCTTGCAAAGGTTCCGAATCACGTCTGGACTGGTGATGAGTTCCATTTGTTGAAGGATCATCTTTTAAGGTGATAATGTTACAATTTAAGAAAGAAAAGTCAGAACATGAATATAGGATAAATACTAGGGGTGACCGACCATCTTGACACATTATACTAACGAATGGGTAGTTTTTGGTTGTGAATTTTATCTAAAACGGGCCGAATGAAAATAATTAGCTAAACAGAGAATGAGTTAAATGGGCTGATGAAGTCAACCAGACAGCATGTCGGCCATAGTCTTTATTTATTGCATACAACCTCCTGAGATAGTTTTTAATCAAAGATGTAGATAATTATTGTTTTTGTAATCATATATTCATTATGCATTGCATTGATTTAAGTATACGGATGGCCTCTGTATTTTACCAAAAATTTGGATTTGGTCCCTAGCTTTCCAAAAGTACATGGATGGTCCCTGTGGTTTGCACTTTGTAACACATATAGTCCCCAGCTAACAAATCTAAAGGTTTCAGCAAGTCCAAGTTAGGGACTAAATGCGTTACAAAGTGCAAACCACAGGGAGCATTTGTGTACTTTTGGAAAAAAGTTGGGGACTAAATGCGTTATAAAGTGCAAGCCAAAGTAACCATCTGTGTACTTTTGGAAAGTTAGGGACCAAATCCAAAATTTTAGTATACCACAGGGACCATCCGTGTACTTTACTCTAATGCATTTATTTTATACAGAAGTTACGAAAAAAATTGAACAAAATAGTGTGTGCACTTTGCAGGTCAACCTAATCCATTTAAACAAGTACCAAAAATGATCATTTAACCCAAACCATTTTAACAAGTTACGCAGGTCACCCCCTCTTAAAAACTACATAAGAAAAATCAAGCAAATTCACCTTAACAGCTGAAAGAACAACAGCAGAATTTGCATGTTGTAGTCTAGGAGTGACTCTCTCTACAATATTTTCAGCTTCACGAGCATCGGCTGCCTTGTACTTAGAAAGAGCATCCAATATGAAAACTTGACCCCACCTGTCGTCACGTTGATAACAACATTTAAAAACACAAAACGACAAACAGAAAATATGACAATAAATATATTTAAAAAAAATCACACTCACTCAGTGCATTCGTTCAGAGCAGTAAGGAGCTTTGTAAGTGTATTGCTGGTGATCTCAAAGATGGGTTTACTGCTGTTATCTTGAATTTCCGCAAGAGCTGCAACAGCATTTGCTACAACCATAGGGTTATTGTCGGATATCAAATCCTTAAGACCGTCCAGAAAGCCTCTGTCTTCAACTAACTCGGCATTAATGTCGTAAAGTTTAGCAACACAAATAGCCGCTGTCTTTCGAACATAAGGATCATCATCCTGAATAAAGAACATAAAGATGCCCATAGAGGGAAGTAGAAAGTTAAATCGTAGAATACTTCGATTAACAAATAACTAAAGATTTCAGAAACAGAAACATATGTTACCTTAAGACACCTCTCCAGGGGATCACAAAGATATTCTGTAATTTTATCGACTCGGATGCATCCCATTGTTCGAACAGCTAACGCACGAATCAAAGGATTTGGGTCTTGGGTATCCTGTAATATTCGTTCACTGTACTATAAGAAACTCACTATGGAAATTTGAGGTCTTTTTATAAGAATTAACAGAATGATTTGAGTTCTTATTCCTGACATGCTTAAGATATATATAGAAAAAAAAAGTAAAATATAACACACTTAAAGAAACTATTTCATTCAATAGCAGATAGTGCTATAACAGCAATTTTGAATACAAAGAACAATTATCATTATACAGGAGCATGCATAGTATGAGTGAGCCTATTAAGCATGGGATAAGTGATAACATTCGCCAAAGATAAAACACCAAGGAGAAAGCTTAAAGTAAAAACAAAGAATTATTCTACTTCTTACCTTTACAAATGTATTGACTGCAAGTATAGCCAGATCAGGCTGACTTTTAGCGTAATTGATGAGATACAGGTACACAAGCTTTTTGAGCTCCAAATTTTCTGTCTGCATACAGTTCAGGACATCTGTGAATAGTGAGGAGACATCCTTCCCAACAGTCATGGCAGCAATCACCTTCTTAACAGCATCCTTTCTCTTATCCTGGATGTCAGAGAAAAGCACATTAAGTAATATTGTAAGTTAGTAACTAACTAACGGTCAGTTTTTACTCAAACGAAAGAATGTTTTATAGTTTCCAAAAAAAACCCAACAATCTTAGGTTTTCAATTGGACGTCTTCACATACATATTATGTGCCCTAAACCAGGTAAAGCTGTAAAATCTCCCAGAAACAGAAAACCATGGAAACTGCCAGATGCAAAGGTGTGCTTACAGAGTTACAGTAACTAGGTGGTTCAATATTTTAAGCTATTATACATCAGCAGTTAGCACAGTAATTCAACATTTCAAACTTCTAACAAAATGCAGTAACTACTAACATATAAATGCATAGAATGAGAAGCTTCATGAACCGAATTGAAACTTATGTTCCAAGGAGTCTAAGGTTCCAAAGAACCAACAATCTGCGGATTTCAATTAAACGTCTTCACATACGTATCACATGCCCTAAACCGGCTAAAACCGTAAAATCTCCCTGAAACAGAAACCTGTAGAACTTGCTAGACGCAAAAGCGCGCTTACTGCTTACAGTAATTAAGTAGTTCAAAATTTGAACCAATTACGCAGTATCACACTCATGCAGCGTTTCAAACTTCTATCAAGATGCACCACTAACTACTAACACGCAAATACACAGAATGAGAAACTTCATAAACTGAATTGAAACCTATGTTCCAAGGAGTCTAAGGTTCCAAGTAACCAACGATCATCATTTTCAATCGGACATCTTCACATACATATCACGTGCCCTAAACCGGCTAAAACCGTAAAATCTCACCAAAACACAAAACTATGGAACTAATTAGATGCAAATGTGTCCTTGCAGTAATTAGGTAGTTCAAATGTTCAATACTTGAACCAATTGCACAGTATCACACTCATTTAAACAGTTCAAACTCCTAATAAGATGCACTAACTACTAACATCTAATTGCACATAGCGAATCAAAAATCAGTCCAATAAACAGCTTCAAAACGACCTAATCGATAATATATCATCTCACAGTCACAGATCTGACAATACATCTAGCATAATGATGAAATTTCGACGCGGATCAACACAAACGAACGAAATTATAACCGTTTTAGGTATTTTCGCATCAGATCAGAGTAGATGTGTATAAATTCAGTGAAGTTAGGTTAGATTCCATACCTTATACTGTGAATTGAGTTCTTCTTTAAGCTCAGGGATTTCGCCTTTTTTAGTGGTGGAGAAGTACTTTGAATCGTGTCCGCTCATCTCTGCTGCCGGTGATCGGAGTCAACGACGGCGATTCGACGGAGCAAAAGATGGATTTCGAGTGAGGAAGGTTTGAAGGAGAAGGTGTGGAAAAGTGGAAATGGAAGATCGGTAGAAATGGGTGTTTTGAAAAGGGGGAATGAACCCGACCCGGTTTGGTTAAAGGTGTGAAGTAGAAAGGAGCATAGGTGTCAATCCGGATTGGATTTGGTTCGGTTTTTGGCTCAAACCAAAATTAAAATTCGGGTTTTAAATTTTTTAAAACTGTTCGATTTTCTTGATTTTTTGTTCTAACTAGTTAAATTTCCGCCCACGCGTTGCGGCGGGGACCCAATGACTGCAAAACGCGTGTCAGTAATGGCAAACATATATCAAATATCAAAACATAAATAAAAATGTCTTGAAAAGGATAGTTAATCCGTCCTAAAAAGTCGATTTTAAATAAACTATTATATAATAATAGGACCCACACGTCCTACACGTTGGAAATTCGGTTGTTTTCAGTTCAGATATTACGGTGCTAACACGTTAAAATATGGATGAGCTCGGTACCTGTAACGGCACCGAAAGTGCCGATCCGGAAAATCATCGAAATTAGGTACCGGCACCGAAAATGCTCGGTACAATACGGTATGGTATTTGAATGTAAAAATCAATAAATATATGTATGGTGCTAGACCGGTGTCGAACCGAAAGTAACGATTCTGAAAACGCCAAAAGGTGGGTATCAAATTGGTACCGAAAATGATTTGGTATAGTAAATTTGGTACCGATACGATACCGGTTTGATTACAGGATTTGATACGATTTGCTTATTAATAATCTAAATATCCAAGTTAATTTTATATGGTACAATTCATTCATTACGTAAAAAGACAAAAAAATAAAGAAAAATAAGTTGTTGTGTATATAAAACATCATTCAAACGAAATACAGTTTACTTACTGTGTGTATGAAAAGTAATCTAAATTGTGCAATTGTTTGCATTGGTACGTTACTACAGGGTTTGATTTGATGAGCTCGGTACCAACCGGTACCGAAAACACCGTTACCGAAATCCCCAAAAATGGGTACCGGTACCGAATATACCTGGTACAGTACGGCTTGTTACGGACGGTACTGGTACGGCACCGGTATTTGAGGGTAAAACCCGATGAATACTGGTGCCGAACGGATACCGAAAATACACTCAGTTTGATAAATTTGATACCAGTACCGGTACCCAATACTATTCATTTATTTATATTTTTATTACTTTTCATTGAAAACTCTTTTTAATATATATATTTATTATTACTGTTCATTTCGTTGTCTTTTTAATATATAGGTCAATTTGCGATATTTGTATTTCTTTATCTTCTCTCGTCTTCTGTTGTTCCTTGGTCATTTTAAGTTTGCTTATTCGGTACTCATCCGGCTTCGCTATTTGTGTGATGGAATTTGGCCTTCTTTAAGTTGTCTTCGTTGCCGGTAAGTTAGGATTTTGTGTTATTTTGTCGTTGTCTATTCGGATTTAGTTCTCTTCTTCGATTTTGTACAAGTTGAATTGAATAATATTCTTTATTTGGGATATTGAATTGATTAAATTTGTCTTATGTTATATATATATATATAGGGAGAGGATCATGAGAAAACTAGATATAAATGAGAAAACAAAAAAACTAACCAAAAAAGCACTAAAAAGGAGGGGGGAGACTTTTAATGAAGGAGGGGGGACTTTTAATGAAGGAGGGGTAAAATTGGAAAAAAAATATATAACTTTTCAAACATTTCCCATTTCTCCATACGTTATCATTTTAAAACAAAAATGGCACCATAAGATCACAAATTTTTGTATCTTTCATTCAAGTATATTCGAGCATATTTTTTATGACATAAAAAAAAGATTTATGGTGTCATCTTGTTTTCAATACTATTATTATAGCAGTGCACATGTGCGATATAACATGTACTACAATTGCATTACATGCTTAAAATTAGCTTTTTGAGTCTAGTTTAGTTTTTAGGGTTAGTTTTTTTAGAGGTTTAGGATTAGGATTAGGTTTTTGGGTGTGGGGGGGAGGGGGTTTAGGTTTTTGGGGGGTGGGGGTGGGGGGGTTTAGGTTTTTTTATTGCATTACATGCTTAAAATTAGTTTTTTTGAGTCTAGTTTAGCTTTTAGGGTTAGTTTTTTTGGAGGTTTAGGATTAGGATTAGGTTTTTGGGTGTGGGGGGGGGGAGGGGGGTTTAGGTTTTTGGGGGGTGGGGGTGGGGGGTTTAGGTTTTTGGGGGGTGGGGGTGGGGGGTTTAGGTTTTTTTCGGGTTTATGTTTAGGGTTTAGTTTTAGGTTTTCGGGAGGGTGGGGGTGGGGGGTTTAGGTTTTTGGGGGGTGGGGGGTGGTTAGGCTTTTGGTGGGATGGTGAATTTAGGTTTTTGGGGGGTGGGGGTGGGGGTTTAGGTTTTTGGGGGGTGGGTTAAGCTTTATGTATTAGTGCACATGTGCAGTACAACCAAAAAAAATTTTTTTTTTTTTTTTTTTTAATTTTTTTTCATACATAAAAAGTAGCGATTTTTTTAAAAAAAATTGTAAAAAAAAATTGTAAAAAAAAAAATTGGTATGTTTTTAGGTTTTTTTTAGACTTTTTTGGTTAGTTTTTTGGTTTTCTCATTTAAACTAGTTTTCTCATGATCCATCCCCTATATATATATATATATAGGAACAGGAGAGAACGTCTCAAAGTGTGAGAACGGTGAGAAAGATTCTCAGCCACAAGATCTTAGTGGTTTGTGGCTGAGATTGATACAGTGGCATTTTTGTAAATAATAAGGGCATTGGAACTACCAGGAGGGGTAACATAGGAAGATCCAAACAAATGTGCACATGCTAATCACATGCCATTTCCCCCCAACATATTTAAACGACAATAACTTTTTTATACATGATTATTTTTCGAAAAAAATTACACCATAAAACTCAGCGTTTTTATATCTTTTCAACGAGTATACTATTAATATACTTTTTGAAAAAAAAATAACTGGGTTTTATAGAGTTTTTCTGAACTAGGTTTTTATGGCGTTTTAGACTATGTATTTTTATTGCGTTTTTCTGAACTAGGTGTTTTTATGGCGTTTTAACTAGTTATTTTCATGCCGTTTTTCTGAACTGAGTGTTTTATGGCGTTTTCAACTGAGTTTTTTCATGGCGTTTTTCTGAACTAGGTGTTTTATGGTGTTTTTAACTATGTATTTTCATGGCGTTTTTTACGAGTTGGGTGTTTTTATGGCGTTTTATTTGAACACCCAGTTCATGTGTGTGGGTTTTTGACAATATTACCCCTTAGTGTAATTTAGCATCAATGGCACATGTCACCACCAAAATCGTTCTCACCGTTCTTACACTTTTCACATTTAAATATATAAACGGGATCAGGAGAAAACGCTCAAAAGTGTGAGAACGGTGAGAACGCTTACTGGCCCAACACGTGTCACGCCGCTTAGAGAAAGGCGGAAGGACTTTTTTGTCCTTTCATATTTCTTTTTTTAAACGCATGTCACTTCATCTTTCCATTTTTTTGGCGTTTAATAAATACGCGACTTTTTATTGTTTTTAGATCAGATCATAATAAATATTTTGGCGTTTTAAGTATTGTTTTGACGTTTTTATTGTTTTTTAGATCAGGATGCAGGCCTTTAATGTAAAAAAACATAAGTAATTTTCTTGATTTTATTATATCAAGTGTTTTGCCATGTAGGATACAGGCCTATAATGTGACAGGCAATTATGGCGTTTTGAAAAGATAAATAAATTTCAATTTTTCATGCAGTGGCTTTTAATATAACTAAATGTTTGGCAATAATGATACCGTCTCTTTATTTTACTGTTTCTTTCAATTGTCATCTGTCAATTAGTGTTGATTTTTCCAGTAATACTTTGTTTGCGTTTTTTGGCGTTTTATATAGCAACATCATGCTTTGCTAGCATTCGTTCTCACAGTTTTTTCACACTATCAAGTGTTTTGGTGTTTGTAGATTTTGGCGTTTTATACTCAATTTTTTTTAAATTAGTAGAGAATTAGATGATAAACAACAGAGAATAAGATAACAAACAATAGAAAATGAAAAAAATTAAAAATTATAATCTAATTTCTCATCTAAATCTTCACTGCCATCAGCCTCTTCTACTTTAACCTTTTTGTCGTTTTGAACCTACTTTTGAATACCTTATGTAGATCCTTATTTTCCTACATAACGGCCGTCTTTAGAAGATGCTTATTTTTTGTGGCATCCTTTATGGTGGGTAGATATATACTTGTTTGATGACATGTTGAAGACCAACGCCTGCTCTAATATATTGATCCCTTCATGCTATCAATATATCCATCAAGAACAAAGTGACATGATGTCATATCTGTGTCATCAGTCCCTTTTTCTTGAATATTTGTCCATCTCATTCAGCAAAAG
Organism: Helianthus tuberosus; assembly: GCA_030545235.1. NCBI lineage: Eukaryota > Viridiplantae > Streptophyta > Magnoliopsida > Asterales > Asteraceae > Helianthus > Helianthus tuberosus. The sequence goes on along the minus strand of CM060426.1, from coordinate 109,279,351 downwards.
ATTATAGAGATACCCAACTCAGAGAAGAATCCATTCAGTGAAACTTCATTCACATCAATACTCAATATAGAAGAATCGAGGTTTTGCATCTGTGGCTTTTTAACTATTATTTTTGGCGTTTTTAAAGTGAATGGTTTCTAAGAAATATGGCGTTTGTTTTTGGTTTTGTGATCAGTTGATTGTGCAGAGACGTCTCTCTTATAGGATGTTTTTGGCGCGTAGTTTAGGCGGGATTTTATTTATAATAAATGATATTAATAAAGTAGCCTTCTTTTCAGTTACTGTGCATTTTTACTGTTTTTTTGTTCAGCTTTTTATGAGTTTTTAGGGTCATAAACTTTCCATCTCCCAAGTTTGGCGTTTTTTAATGGCTTTAAGTAGTTTTTGGCGTTTTTTTTTTTCATTTTTAGATTTTATTAATTAATACTTCTGCAAACTACTTTCATTATAGTTTGGAAGTTTTTGGCGTTTTTACTGCATTTATGGCGTTTCACATGCATTATGACTGTTTGGCGTTTTATTAATATAATGTATTTTTTTATTCTAAGTTGAAAAATACATAACAAACAACAGAAAAAGAAAATTAAAAAAATAATAATAGAAACAATTCATCTTCCAAATCTTCACTGTCATCAGTCTCTTTCTTCTTTGAATCATGTTCGCTGGTGGTTTGGCTTAGTCATGCTTGTGTTTTTGTGGCCGTTTGGAAAGACAAAATGACATAAGTTTTTTGTTTGAATATGTATCTTCAAACAACTCGTCAGTGTCATTCGTCTTTTCATGCCATTATAATATTCATCGATAACAAAACACAGAAAATGACATAAGTCTGACACCAGCATGTTTTTGTTTATGATTTGCCATCTCATGCAGCAAAATGTTATTTGAGTCATAGCACCTCAGGGAAGAATGCATTATCCGAAGCTTTGGCGTAGAACAATATTTGAATATACAAGAAACGATATTTGGCATTTTTGGTGTTTTACTGAGGAAATAGTGTATCTGAAAGAACCGTCGATTTTTTTGGAATCTTTGATGTTTGAGTGTTTTGGCATTTTCTAAGATGAATGGTATATAGTAGAAAATATGGAGTTTTTTGAGTAGTTGTGTTTGATGTTTTGGGGATTTTGGCGTTTGTAAGATGAATGGTATATAGTAGAAAATATGGCGTTTCAGGTTCTGGGGGTGTGTTTTTATGTCTGGGATGTTTTTGTTTACACAGGGATGTGTTTTGGTCCGTAATGGCGTTTTATTCATCAGTATGGCGTTTTGGTATAGAAGTGTAAAGACCTTTTTACCCTTAATGAGGCGCGTCTACGTAATAAAATCGATGTTATTTACGAAAATGCCACCGCGTCAATCTAGTCCATAGATTGTTTTAATCGGACGATCTATAAGCGTTCTCACCGTTCTCACACTTTCTACCGTTTTCTCTAAATCCCGGCCATATATATATATATATATAGTGGATAGTTCAAATGAGAAGAAAGTTTTTGTAAGAATAAAAAAGAAGAAATTTCAACCAATAAAAATGCTTCATTTTACTTCATTTAATTTTTGCATTTAATACTAGTGTAAGTGTATATTGGTAATTAATTGGTAGTATTCCTTTTTAATAGCTAACTACATTAAATTTGTAACTTATTCTAAAAAAAACATATTTTTCAAAAAAAATATATATAATTTAAAGTGTAACATAAATTACGAGATGTGTAAGATGAATTATGAGCTGTGTAGGACAAATTTCAATATGTGTAGGATAAATTTCAAAACGAGTAGAATAAATTTTAATGTCTGTAAGCAAAAACTTAAGTGTGGAGGATGATAGTGTTTATGACTAATTAATTAGTCAAAGATAATAATAAATGAGTTGAGAGAAAAACTATTTAATGTTTTACGTACCCTTTGTTCTTTTTCTTCTTAATTTAATTTTCTCCTCAAATGTACCTTCCCATATACATATACATATATATATATATATATAGGTATATATATAGGGTTGAGTTCATTTCAGAACTCTAAATAACTACAGAACTTTCAGAACTCCTAATAAACAATCATGTTATATATAAGTTTTTGTATTTAGGATCTTTTTATCATTTATTATATGTATTTATTTGATTACACACATGTTAAAAGTAGTTTACATATGTTTAATTGCCAAAATTAGATATATGTGTCAAGTGTCATGACTAATTACATATATGTAAAAAAAACTAGTTTACATATGTGTAATTATAAAATTACATATAAAAAATGATAAAATTACTCTTAACATGTATGTAATCATAAAAATACACATAATAAATGATAAAATTATCCTAAACATAAAACTATATAAATAAAAAGATTGTTTATTAGGAGTTCTGTAAATATTTATGGTTCTGAAATGATCCTTGCCTATATATATATATATCCAACCTACAAACCGAGTATGAAAACATGAGGTAAAAGTAATTGTTGCTTCTAAATATAAAGAAAGAATAGCTAATGAATATACTTCAAGGTAGAGGTTCCAATAAAAAAAGGGGTTTTTTGTGAGAAAGGTAAGAAAAAAATCTACACCATTAAATCTTTGATCTAATGGTTGAGATCATAATAGCAAAATTGTAAATAATGTTTACTATTAAATATATTAATTTTCTAGATTGAGGGTATACAGGTAAATTTAACATTTTTAAATTAAGAAACTAACATTAATGCACATGCAACTTCCCCCCGTCTTTTTTAAACGTCAATAACGTTTTATACGTATTTTTTTTAAAGTTACACCATAATAACGAGCGTTTTTTTTATCTTTAATATGAGTACCATATTGCTATACTTATATAGAGAAAAAAATATGTTTCGATAAGATGTTTAGTCCATGATGTTTTGTCTATGTTCATACAATGGTGTTTTAATTGTATTGTGATTCAAAACGTGGTGTTTTAAACACATACTGGAATGCAAGTGTAAAACACTATATGATGAACATGCGAAGAACATCTACTGGAATGAAGGTTTAAAATACCATGGTGTTTTAACATATGGAATCTAGAACATCTACTAGCATGCAGATGTAAAACACCATGCATGCAGGTTTAAAACACCATGTACAATAACCATACTATGAACATTATATTAAGAACACATTCTGGAAATGGAGGTAGTGTCTTTAATAGTGTTATATACTTATTGAATTGTGTTATATAATTATTGAATGGTGTTATATACTTATTGAATTGTGTTATATAATTATTGAATGGTGTTATATATGTGCTGATGGTGATTTTGCAGTGTTATTCGTAGTGTTTTTATAGAGATCTTTAAAATGGTGTTGTATACTTATTGAATGGTGTTATATACTTATTGAATGATGTTATATAATTATTGAATGGTGTTTTATACGTGCTGAATGGTGGTTGCAATATTATTCATAGTGTTTTTATAGAGATCTTTTAAAAAAATCATGTTCCTATAAATAAGGTGACGGTTATGGAAGGTTTGAATTAATTTAGATTGAGGACACATGTCATCTCCACAATATTTCTCACACTTCTCACACTTTTAACATTTTTTACAATAACCTTACCCTATACCTCAATATCAAATATTGTTGCTCGAAAGTTGAAATACATCATCCTACTTGGCTAACCATAAAGACAAAAGATAATCCATTTGTAGTCAAATGATAAGTTGTGGAAAACTAATTTCGTTAAAGAAAAAACATGCAAAATAACAAAAATATTAGAGATGAACACTCAACTCTAACTTGGGTTTTGATTTTCATTTTCATTGCTGATGGTGCTGATAAGACTGTGGATGTTGTTGGGTCAGTTGGTGATGGTGCTCAACCAAGCTCTCAAAAAATAGTAAATTCGGGATTCTAACGTTTTTCGTTTTTTTTTTGCTATTCGAGTTCTCATCGAGGCTTGTTATTTGCATAAAAGAACATTAAAAGTCGCTTTGGAATGATGGAACGAAGCTTTGCGTATTGCATCTCGCAGATAATTCACATTGTACGACATGTAACTAGGTACTAAACCCTAAAGCCATCGTGTTTGTTTTTTCTTCCTTTTTACACTTCTCTGGTTTGTCCTTTGGTGCGCTGTGACAACCGGCAAATAATCAGTAATTCCATACACTTTAATCACTATTTATTTTATATAATCTCATGCATTACACTTATTTTGTTTGAAATGGTTAAAACCCAGTAAGATATTGAATTGTTGAAGTTTTATGAAGAAAAAAAACATAATAGTTAGAAGAATATAGTTGAAGAGCTCACATGTCTCTGCCACAGATGATGCATCAATTGAGATCATGTTGTCACGCATGTCACAACAACAAATTTCTTAGAATAGATTGATCTTTTTGAAAGTTTTCATGATTTTTTTACTTCTTATTAGTTTTATGTAAGTCCCACACTGGTAGTAAGTAGCGGAATTGTCTATCATTTCAACTAAAAAATAAGCAAATCGTCGCTCCCACAGCAACACGCTGGTTCCCCACTAGTATATATATATAGGGTCAGGATTTAGAGAAAACACCCAAAAGTGTGAGAACGGAGAGAAGGCTTATGGATCGTCAGATCAAAACAATCTATGGACTAGACGACGCGGTGGCGTTTTCGTAAATAAAATTACTTTTATTAATCTGGCGCGCTTCATTAAAGGTAAAAGGGTCTTTTGACGTAACATAAAACGCCAAACTCACGCTATTAAAATCCCGCCTTAACACACATAGCACACTTCATCATAATATAACGCCATAGATATAAAACGCCAAACTTTGTTTTTAACCGATAAAGCTGAACAAACAGTACTGAAACGACGGAACTTAATTACTAGCATTTACTGTAATAAAAATCGCGCCTAAAATATGCGCCAAAAACTTCCTATATAAACAAACTCTCATAACTACTAAAATCCACACAAAATTCCACACAATCCATGTTTCTTTGATATACACTATTTTCTCAATAAACTTTCGCTCTATGTAATGAGCAAGATCCTCAATATAAACGCCAAAACATACAAAAACCACAAAACTTCAAAAACGCCATTTCATGGAGATTCAGTTTTTGTTCTCAAATAAAGTTTAGCTAAACTGGATGGATAACATTGTTACACATCTTTCTTGACTGAGGATTAACAATGTTATCCATCTCGTTTAGCAAAACAGTATTGAGTTTAGCACGACCAAAATTAGAAGTTTATGGTAGTTTTATTTAGTGGCGTTATTCTTTTTTTTTTTGGGCGTTTGATTTCCTTGTCCGATCTTATATTGTTTGTTAAGTAACTTCGAAGTAACATATTATGAACAAATAGGTAGAAAGAAAAAGATGCAAAAAAATGATGTATAATATGATGTAAAACGCCAAACTGAGATCTGTCTGTGTTATATAGGATTGAAATATACAAAACGCCAAACTAATATACACTGGCTCTCGAAGACCATCTGTGTGTGTTCTATAAGAATGAAAAATACAAAACGCCAAACTACTTTTCACTGGCTCACAAAGACCTTGTCGATCTTCTTTTAATTACGGCCTGTTTGCATGTCGATGCGTAGTGTCCATAGCCTTTGCAGTTCTGACACTGTCTTTCTTTGGCCCCGGGTTTCGACTTTGATTTCTTTTTGTCGATTGTTATATCCTGTTTAGATTTAAGACGCTTCCGAGAATCAGAACCTTTGGATTTATACCCAACAAGGACTCTTATCGGATTCTTGTCGTTTTTATATTGACCGGTTATCTCGGCAAATCTATCCCTAGTACTAGCGGGAGGAGCAACAATCTGCATATCTTGAACCTTCTTCATATAAGATTGAACATGATCCTTGTATAAGGATAGCTCCTCTTTATTACCAGATAAACGGTTCAAAGTATATTCCGTTGAAAAAATAATATCTCGCATCATACTTTGCACATCAGGATCAAGCTCGGTCATATATTCACAACTAATTGAGTATTCAGGAGAGCAGTTTGGGGAAGCCTCTTTGCGCCATCTATTCAGAATGTATTGTTTTGGAAATTCCCTAATGTCCATAATTCTCAACACATAGAATATATGTCTACATAGCAAACCAAACTGTTCAAAACGCCTGCATGAGCAACTGCATGTGCAATCAGACTTAGGGAACATTACCTGAAAAACGCGAAAAACAATATCTCTATAACGCCATGCATAGAATGTTTGTCTGAAAAAAATAAAAAAAACACATTGCATATGATAAAACGCCATTAACAGAAAACGCCATAAAAACCAAAACGCCATTATTTACCTCAAATAAAGATGAACAAGGCTGTTGAAAGTCATTTACGTAAAACTTAACAAACCCATCAGACTGATCTTCATAACGTTGATTTATGCAATCCGCAACTCCAATAAGCTCAGCTTGAACGTCACAAAAAAAATACTTTTTGTGTATATGTCAACAGCTTGCCTTTCCAACAATTGGTAACAACTCTTCAACTGGGGTCATTTGTATCGAGATTCATGATCATTTTTCCGGTGTGTGTGACGCTATGCTTCTATTGCAGTCTCGTAATGCGTCATGAACTCAACAAGAGTAGCTTTCGAATTGCACACTTGACCCAAAAAATGATTCTCACTATCCGACCTGGTTGTCGTTCGCATAAGACCCGACATCTCCTCCATTCTATAGTATGCAGGGATCCAAGATTCACTGAGTGCAAAAATATCAGATAGCCAGACATTATCTGCTAAATTGAACTCTGCGATAACCGCTTCCAATTCTGATTCAAACTCTTCAGGTGTGAGAATATCCGTCCACACAACACCACAAATACGTTCTTTAAAATTGGTGGAATTGCATAGCCTAACACCAACCTATGTATAACACGAAAACGCCATGCATAAAAAAAACACAAAGACAAAACTTAATTAAAAAAACACTAACAAGGTAAAGAATGCCATGTATCTTAAAACGTAGTGTATCCTAAAACGCCAAAGGTAAAAAATCATAACAACCTTCAGAGAAAGTTTATGCATCACATGCCACATGCATAACCGATGCCTCGTGTCAACAAATACAACAGAAATATCCTTCTTCATTGCTGGATCTTGTCAGTGACAACAACTTTTGGTTGAGAACCAACAGCTTTTAGAAAAACTCTCAACAACCAAATATACGTATCCGCAGTTTCCGACGCCAATAATGCTGCACCAAATGTAACATTGCAGTGATGATTGTCTATACCAGTGAACGGTACAAACACCATAGAGTATCTGCATATGAACGCCATGAGAACTGAAACAATAATAAAACGCCATTGCATGTAAACTAATAAAACGCCATAACATGTAAACTAATAAAACGCCATTGCATGTAAGCTAATATAAAACGCCATAGCATGTAAGCTAATAAAACGCCATTGCATGTAAACTAATAAAACGCCAAAAACAGAAGAAGTTGAATTATAAAATATTACTTGTTGGAATGATAAGTGGCGTCAAACGAAATCACATCACCAAACATGTGGTAATTACGTTTGGCTTGACCGTCACACCAAAAAAAGTCCCTTCAAACAATTCTCTTCATCTGTGAAGTAATCATACGAGAAATTAGGCTGGGAATGTTTTTTTCATTCAAATGTCTCACAACCATATCGGCGTCATATTCCCCTATAAACAAGTTAATTTGCCTATTATAGTTCTTAAATTCAACTTTACTTGCACCGACGTCTTCAAAACCGCCAAAACAAGTCTTCATAACATTAAACGCCTTGACGGGACCCAAATTCATCTTAGACATGCTGTGTATAACATGCTTCTGGAGCTGAGTGAGGTGTCGTTCAGTTGGAAGAAAATGCTTATCAGGACGTTCAACAAGATCATGATTGTGCTCCTCGACAAACTTATACACCTTCCATGATCCAGCCTCAAAAAGAACACATAACCGTGCACCATAATCAGTCCTCTTTGAAAAGTTGGATCGCACTACTCGATCCTTTTGATTGGGGTCCAATGTATCAACCTTCTTGTCCTTGTATAACCCAGATCTCGTACACAAGTAATACTTAATATGTAAGACACCATTAGAGTTTGTCTTTGTAGTCCCTTTTCTAATTGAAAACCCACACTCCTTGGCATACTTAACATTCATTGAATAACAATCATCGAGGTTTGAGAATACCGTGTCCATTGTGGGCTTTAATTCTTCACTGACGTCAAGAATGATAAATGGTAATCAAGTTTTGGGGCAAAGCCTTTGACTCGAGGAAGAAACTTCGTCTGAGAAAACACAGTGAGGAACAGAAAAATCAGAAAAACACAGTGATGTCTCGTAATAACATTATATATTAAAACACCATTAATTGAATAATAAACAAGACATAATAAATACATAATTTAAAAACGACATGATAAAAAAACCATGAGATGAATAATTAAAAACACTTAACAACATAAATAATTAACAAAATATAACATCATAATGAAAATGCCATAATTAACGAAACTAATGTTTACACAAATTAACAAAATAGTAATAACTGATGTTCACAAATACTACTAAATAAAATTCAAAACTAATCAAATAGATGTAAAACGCCAATGATCATAAAAACATAATAAATATACTAGAACGTAAACGACAAGTAAAATTAATATTGAAAACTCCAATTGCAGTTCTTAATAATTGTTTAAATACCAATTAAAACGCGATTAAATTGCATAATTGAATAACGCTATTGAAAATCATACAACACATCATAAAAATAATAATACAAAAAAACGCCAAAGAACAATGATAAAAGAACAAAATGCCATATCTGTTGCATGATTTGCTGGAACAAAAATAGAAAACGCTAACGAATTTTACTTTGTCGAACAGAATCCACGTTAAACGCCATAGATCTGAGAAAGTTTGCAAAGGGGGTAACAACTAACAATATATCTTTGGAGTTTTAATTTGAAAGAGATTTATAACGCGAATAAGGAGGGAACGTATAAAAGGACAAGCGTACCCCCGCATAACAATTAGCGCCCCCTGCCACGTGTTGGGCCAGGATCCGTTCTCACCGTTCTCACACTTTTCACCGTTCTCTCCTGGACCCCAATCAAAAGGATCGAGTAGTGCGATCCAACTTTTCAAAGAGGACTGATTGTGGTGCACTGTTATGTGTTCTTTTTGAGGCTGGATCATGGAAGGTGTATAAGTTTGTCGAGGAGCACAATAATGATCTTGTTGAACGTCCTGATAAGCACTTTCTTCCAACTGAACGACACCTCACTCAGCTCCAGAAGCATGTTATACACAGCATGTCTAAGCTGAATTTGGGTCCCGTCAAGGCGTTTAATGTTATGAAGACTTGTTTTGGCGGTTTTGAAGACGTCGGTGCAAGTAAAGTTGAATTTAAGAACTATAAGAGGCAAATTAACTTGTTTATAGGGGAATATGACGCCGATATGGTTGTGAGACATTTGAATGAAAAAAAACATTCCCAGCCTAGTTTCTCGTATGATTACTTCACAGATGAAGAGGATTGTTTGAAGCGACTTTTTTGGTGTGACGATCAAGCCAAACGTAATTACCACGTGTTTGGTGATGTGATTTTGTTTGACGCCACGTATCGTTCCAACAAGTAATATTTTATAATTCAACTTCTTCTGTTTTTGGCATTTTATTTGTAACACCTCGCAAAATCATGTCCAATGTAGTAACGACACGTGTCATGAACTCTAAACGTGAAATGAATTGATTTCGAGGGACTAAAGTTGACAAACAAGGAAAAGATATGTGTAAAAGGATCCAAAGTGTCAACATATGAAAACCATGCCTTTCAACAACCCTACACGATGTTTATACTCTTAAACGAATAAATTGTGAAACATATGAAGCCGTTTGTGAAAGAAAATGAAAGTTTACAAGACATGGGGGTTAAACGTGTCAACATGTTAAATTACTACCTCTGAGTGACCTTTTAACGAACCTGGGGCTTTGTAACGATTGATTATACTCTCAAGAACAAGTGACGAAAAATTCACGAGGTTTCGATATCGTTTGGTATTAAAAAATAGTTAACTTTAGTAAACAAAGGGTTAAAAGCGTCAACATGGTGAAACTAGTGTTTTCGGTTATTGTTTAACGAAACCGGACCTAACGATGTTTAGTTATATCCTAAAGATCATCCACATATAAACTTTATGGGTTAAAAGTGCATAAAATAGGAGTTGTTACGCTTTAAAAGGTCCAGGGGTTGATTCTGTCAAGTTTGAAACTTGAGATGCTGGTTCCTAGGGGTCGCGCGACGCGACGGCCTGAATTTCACAGCAGCCATGCACAGGTGCAGGTTCTGCACCTTCCTTCTTCAATTCAGCCTTACACTCATATAACTCGAAACTAGGGACTGTTTGCTGGTTTCTAATACCACCTAGGACACTTGTTATCATCTGGATACATCATAAAACACCTGGGATGATCTGGAGAGGCTCACATTTGCTATAAATAGGTGTTCTTGGGTAGTCTCATTCCTTGCACTTCAAATTTTCATCACAATCTCAATTGCTCAAGCTTTGGAGCATTCTCTGGAGCATCCTAAGCATTGAGGAAGCTCTCTTAAGTTTAATCTTCGTGCTAAGGACCCTTGTAAGCGTTCTTAGCTTATGTAGTTAAGTTTTTATTAGTATAATGACCGAATGTCAAAGATATCATAATGATACTTTGACTTTGTGATTAATCACTAACGGTTCAGCCATTCTTCGAATTGAAAATGGGCTATGTGTTGGTAATTAAGTAGGTGATAATCCCTCAAAAGGGCACCTTCTAATTATCACGTTTACTTAGTCAATTGTCGGGTCAAAGTTATCATTTTTACTTCAAAATACAGAATGTATTTAGTTTTCCCATTTATTACAAGTCTCCATACTTGTCGGGTCTAAATTACATTCCAATCCGGTCACCGCTTAATCTTGCGTTTTGTACCGTAAACTTTTCTTTAAAACTAACCGGTCTAAGTTACAACTTAAATAAGACCCCTTAGGAATCTAATAGGTTATTAAAACCTTCGTTCCAGATTAAGAGCCCAGTAAAAGCTACCTGCACTTGCTGATTAGAATATACGGCTGAGTATAATTTACATTTTTAGCTCAGGTAAATACTTTTAACTTATTTTCCCTTATACAGGCTTGGGATACGGTAAATTATTACCGCTTGATCGGGTATTGAATATTTAATCGATTAGTGGTTAAATCATTGAGATAACCCGTTTTAATCTGTTTTGTTTGATACAAAGCATTTGGGGGTTAATATGATCGTGTCCTGGATATCCTTGGCTCATTCATTTGAAATGGCCACGACATAAGCATGGGGTGTAGGCATACACCTGACAGTTGCGTATGTAAAACGGTATATCACTCGTGAGGAAACTTCTTGTGGGCATATACTAGTGGTGTGTCTATTAATCTTGTCTCGGCTTAACCCGGGCCCTGAACGTACGACAAACATGTAAATCTGTATACAAGATTATTTTATATAACTGTCCCAAGTTATAAAAGATTTTATGCCTTGTGCATCCAAACCAATTTTTACAAACCACTTTTCAAAAGAGTCAGTTAATTGTATTTGCCAGTGTAAACTGACGTATTTTTCAAAAAGATTAAGTGCAGGTACTACGCGAAATTGGCTGGAAGCTCCTGAGTATTAGTTAAAGAGTCTTGCAAGCTTTTAATACTTAAACTCTGTCGAACAATATTTTACTTTATGTTTTAGATCCGCCTGTGGATCCACATACAATCGTTTGTATAATATTTAATTACACTTTTCATTTTGGTTTGTAATATTATTTTCATTCTAGACTTTCGTTGTGCATTAAACTATGATTATTTGACTATGATGATATCAACTATGTTACGATACTCCCCACCGGGCCCACCGGTAATACGTCGAAATATCGGGGTGTGACAGGTTGGTATCAGAGCCAACATTGAGTGAATTAAACACTAGCCTTTTGTGTTTAATCTCAATGACACTGTTGCACATTCCTTGACTTCTGAGTCTAGGCAAAAGACCTAGGATTAATCCTAATCTTAATTGGTTTAAATCTTTTTGTTTGTTTCTTTTGTTTGTTTTGATAGGAATACATGCAAGTATGCCACCAAGAGTGAGAGGACGTGGATGACGAGGAAAAGCACCGATCTTAACTAGGAATGATCACGAAGCTGGGCCATCTCACCGGCGCACACCCTCCGCATCACTCGGATCGAGTCCTCATGAAGACTGGAGGACATACCTTGAGCCCGCGAGACGCTCTGTCTCGCTTAGCTCCTCACCATCTTACCATGATTCTTTTGGGCTGCATCAGAACGACGAGTCCCACAACTCTCACCAATCTTACATACCTTTGCAACGATCGGGTTCACACCATTCCTTCCAGAACCCAACACCTTATTTTCAGAGCCGGTTCAACCCGATGAACCAAATCGAAGAACCAGAGGGTCAAAACCCTTTGGGACCAGCTGACCATTTCCCCGAGTACCAAAACATGGATGTGGACGATGATCCAGATCCCGAGATGCCACCGTCTGGGATGCCAACGCATCCCATCGATATTTCTAGCGGATCATCTTTTCATGGTTCGCCTTACAGGGGCCCTGATATCTGGGCCGAAAGATGGGCTTCATACAAGTGGGAGTATACTCCCCCTCACCGCAACTCGCCACCACACCAGCAGGTTCCTCTGAGGACCCACATTTTCAGGCGGTCACGCCACCGCCACCACCAGCGCCAGAACAGCCACCGCCTCCCGAACCATCGAGGCAACGAAGAACTGCACGGATGTCCGTGCGTGGGGGTTTCCATTTCAGCATCCCCCAACACTCCAGCAACAACAACTACCCGTCGCTCTATGAAGACCCGCAAATGGGTGGGCCTTCAAATGTTGTGTCTGAAGTCGACCCTGCACCAGTCGCCCCAGCACCACCCATGGGTTATGAAAACCCAATTCCTTCTTACCTAGGTGCAGCTGGGTACAACCCGTTTGAGCAGCAATCTTATTCGGGTTATAACTACAACAATGCACCTGCCGTTGACCCATACATTGAAGCAGCAAACTTCAATGCTCTCTACCCTGGTCCATTTCCACATACGTACCCAACTGGGTACCCTGCATATGGGTATCAATACCCACCACCTCCACAGCCTCAGTAGCAGCAGCCGCCGCAGCCTCCACAAATTCAACCACCGCAGCAGCAAGAAATCCTCCAAAGGTTGCACGAGGTGGAACAAAGGGTAGATGAAGAGCGTAGAAGTCGCCGCGGTCTTCTATAGGGTTTGGCAAACCTCATTAAGGGGAAGAAGAAGGGGGATTATTATAAATCCTTATTTATTGTTTTCTAATTTCATTTTTCAATTAAGTCCCTGCGTGGACATTTCATTTATGTATCTGGTCCCTCCGTGGACTTGCCTTTCTTATTTTAGTCCCTGCGTGGACAAGTTATTTATTTAAGTCCCGTTTAGGGCAACTATTGTACTTCTTAAGACAATTTATGGAATATTTCATTTTAAATTCTTATTTGTCATTATGTATATGCATGTACTATATAAAACAAATCAAAATATCAATTCAATTTTATTTGATCTGCCATTAAACTTTAAAAGAAAAACTTAAAGGTATAACCTAGCCTATATGTCATTCTAGACATGGCCATGATGGTAAAACCTTTTTAAGATTCAAATCTTTGTTAACATCGGAAAACATGTTAGCACTCCTGGCAAATGTGATTCGATAAAATCACATTAGTCATCCTCATATTGGATTTTTCCAATTCTTTATTCTTACCTGATGATTTAAACATCCATTAGTGATGAAGTGCCTACGGGCCATATTTACAAATGACAGTGTAGTCTATGACTTCCTATCAAGAAAAGGCGATGAACTATGTTCAAACCTTAACGCCTCGATCCTATAAGATCATGGCTTAAAACTGTCCTTGTGACTAGGCCTTTTGTGCCACTCTAATATCCTTAATAATTTATAACTGGGATTAATTATAATGAAAAATTTAAAATAAATACGATTAACAAATTAACCAATATGGTTTGTATTTACCATGGTTAATGAGTCATCGAAAATGGTGATTCCATAATAAACATCTGAACAAACTACTGTCAATTGTTTTATAGCAATCAAGCTTCAACATGTCTGAATCAGAAAAGGTTAATAGTCATCCAAGGGAGAGAAATGATAACACCAGAATAAATGTAGCTGGTGCAGATCTACAAGCATTAATAGACAATGCTGTTACTAGAGCCATTGACAGACAGTTCAAGGAACCAAGTAATACTCGCACAAAGACTCAATATGTGGCTCATAGTAAGCCCCTGCGTGGACAAGTTATTTATTTAAGTCCCGTTTAGGGCAACTATTGTACTTCTTAAGACAATTTATGGAATATTTCATTTTAAATTCTTATTTGTCATTATGTATATGCATGTACTATATAAAACAAATCAAAATATCAATTCAATTTTATTTGATCTGCCATTAAACTTTAAAAGAAAAACTTAAAGGTATAACCTAGCCTATATGTCATTCTAGACATGGCCATGATGGTAAAACCTTTTTAAGATTCAAATCTTTGTTAACATCGGAAAACATGTTAGCACTCCTGGCAAATGTGATTCGATAAAATCACATTAGTCATCCTCATATTGGATTTTTCCAATTCTTTATTCTTACCTGATGATTTAAACATCCATTAGTGATGAAGTGCCTACGGGCCATATTTACAAATGACAGTGTAGTCTATGACTTCCTATCAAGAAAAGGCGATGAACTATGTTCAAACCTTAACGCCTCGATCCTATAAGATCATGGCTTAAAACTGTCCTTGTGACTAGGCCTTTTGTGCCACTCTAATATCCTTAATAATTTATAACTGGGATTAATTATAATGAAAAATTTAAAATAAATACGATTAACAAATTAACCAATATGGTTTGTATTTACCATGGTTAATGAGTCATCGAAAATGGTGATTCCATAATAAACATCTGAACAAACTACTGTCAATTGTTTTATAGCAATCAAGCTTCAACATGTCTGAATCAGAAAAGGTTAATAGTCATCCAAGGGAGAGAAATGATAACACCAGAATAAATGTAGCTGGTGCAGATCTACAAGCATTAATAGACAATGCTGTTACTAGAGCCATTGACAGACAGTTCAAGGAACCAAGTAATACTCGCACAAAGACTCAATATGTGGCTCATAGTAAGCCCCCTTCAAAAACACATGAGTCAAATAAGGACAATTCTCGTCACTCGTCGAATCAGAAGAGTCTCCCATCCAAGAAAATTGTGCTTAATCAGGAGCCATGTGTCAAGACTTGCTCTTACAAATACTTCGTCTCTTGCAATCCAAGGGACTTTACAGGAGAAAAGGGTGCCATTGACTGTATGACATGGCTTGACGAGATGGATACCGTTGTGGATATCAGCGGATGCGCGAAGCATGATATTGTGAAGTTTGTTTCACAGCCATTTAAAGGGGAGGCATTGGCTTGGTGGAGGTCGTTAATCCAAGTCACCGGGAAGATCCCACTTTATAATTTATCGTGGGAACAATTTGTAGCGCTAATCAAGGAAAACTTCTGTCCTCAGCATGAGGTAGAGAAAATCGAGACTGACTTCTTGACTCTGGTCATGAAGAATTTAGATTGTCAGGCGTATGTTACAAGTTTCAACACCATGTCTAGGCTTGTCCCTTATTGTTACACCTGAACCCAACCGCATAGCGTGCTTCATTGGAGGCCTTGCTCCAGAAATCAAAGGCAATGCTAAAGCATCTAGGCCTACCACTTATAGGTCTGTGGTAGATTTGTCCTTATCCCTCACACTCGATGCGGTTAGAAATAATTCTGTGAAGACTTCTGAAGAGAGAAAGAGGAAACGTAAAGATGAGAACTCACGTCGCTCTGACAAGAAAAGAAAAGGTAACTCTAAGCATAGGAAGACTTCTGGGTTTAAGAAGGACTCCCAGCAGTCAGGTGAGAAGCCTAAGTGTAAAACTCGCCAGAAGCAACATTTTGGGAAGTGCAGACTCGAATCGCAATCGCAATCGCAGACGAAGCCTAAAGTTTGTGGGATTTGCAAGTCAAAAGAGCATAGAACTTTGGATTGCAAGAAAATGAAGGATGCAACCTGTTATGGTTGCAATGAAAAGGGGCACATAAGGACCAATTGCCCGAAAAACCCAAAGAAGCCTGAAGTGGCCAAGAAGACCAATGCTCGAGTCTTCCAGATGAATGCTCAGGAGACAGTACAAAATGATAATGTTATAACAGGTACTTTCCTTATTAATGATGTTTATGCTAGAGTTTTGTTCGATTCTGGCGCAGATAAGTCCTTTGTAGACAATAAATTTTGTAAACTGTTAAATCTGCCTGTTAAAACTCTAAGCATAAAATATGAAGTAGAATTGGCCGATGGTACCATAGAGACTACTTCAACAATTTTAGATGGATGTTTCATATCCATTAGGAATCACTCTTTTCCTCTGTCTTTGCTTCCGTTGAAATTGGCAGGATTCGATGTAGTTATAGGCATGGACTGGTTATCACGTAATCAAGCCCAAATTGCCTGTGATAAGAAGCAAGTTGTCATTAAGACCCCTTATGGTGAGCCACTTACAATTCAACGAGATAAGCAGTATGGTTTGCCTAAACAAGTATCTATGCTTAAAGCATCAAAGTGTTTGAAGAAAGGTTGTGTCATTTACATGGCACAGGTGACTATAGACGAGCCGAAGCCTAAGATTGAAGATATTCCTGTTTTTTCTGAAAATTCGGATGTTTTTCCTGAAGAACTACCTGGGTTACCTCCCGACAGGCAAGTGGAATTCAGAATTGATATTATTCCAGGAGCAGCCCCAGTAACACGAGCTCCTTATCGGTTGGCACCGACAGAAATGAAGGAATTAAGAAAACAGCTGGATGATCTATTGGAGAAGGGTTTTATTCGACCAAGTTCATCTCCTTGGGGAGCACCTATTCTATTTGTGAAGAAGAAAGATGGCTCAATGCGTTTATGCATTGATTATCGCGAGTTGAACAAAGTTACAATCAAGTACAGGTATCCATTGCCCAGGATCGATGATCTATTCGATCAGCTTCAAGGGGCAAGTTTCTTTTCAAAGATCGATTTAAGGTCATGATATCATCAGTTGAAGGTCAGAACCGAAGATGTACACAAGACTGCATTCATAACAAGTATGGTCACTACGAGTTCTTAGTGATGCCTTTCGGGCTCACTAATGCACCTGCAACATTCATGGATCTCATGAATCGCGTTTGCAAGCCGTATCTAGATAATTTTGTCATTGTTTTTATTGATGACATACTTATTTATTCAAAGAGTCAAGCCGGTCGTGAAAAAAAACTTCGATGTATTCTTGAACTTCTGCAACAAGAGAAGCTTTACGCAAAGTTCTCTAAATGTGAATTCTGGCTCCGAGAAGTCCAATTTCTTGGACATGTAGTAAGTGAGCGTGGTATCCAGGTGGATCCCGCTAAAATTGAAGCGATTATGAATTGGCAAGCACCAAAAACACCTACAGAGATTCGCAGCTTTTTGGGTCTAGCAAGATACTACAGGCGTTTCACCGAAAACTTCTCAAGGATTGCTGCACCTTTAACTTCGTTAACTCGCAAGAATGTAAAATTTGATTGTGGTCCCAAGCAACAAGGGTCTTTCGAGATTCTTAAACTAAAGTTAAGCAATGCTCATGTGCTGACATTGCTAGAAGGGATAGAAGAGTTTGTGGTATACTGCGACGCATCGCATACTGGTATGGGTTGTGTACTTATGCAGAGAGGCAAGGTCATTGCCTACGCTTCTCGTCAACTGAAAGTGCATGGAAAGAACTACACCACCCATGATTTAGAATTGGGAGCCGTTGTGTTTGCACTAAAGCTTTGGAGGCATTATCTATATGGAACCAAGTGTGTAATTTATTCAGACCATAAAAGCCTTCAACACTTGTTTAACCAAAAAGATCTTAACATGAGGCAGCGTCGTTGGATGGAGACTTTGAACGATTATGATTGCGAAATTCGCTACCATCCGGGCAAAGCAAATGTTGTCGCTGATGCCTTGAGCAGAAAAGAAAGAATCAAACCTATTAGGATCAATGCTAAAAGCATCGAGTTAAGGAACAGCTTGAATGAAAGGCTGTTGGCTGCTCAGAAGGAAGCTGTTTTGGAAACTAACTTTCCGAATGAGAAATTAGGCGTAACTGCTGATCAATTGTCTTATGGAAAGGATGGAATCCTCAGATTAAATGGTCGAATCTGGGTTCCAATCCATGGAGGACGTAGAGATGTGGTCCTTCAGGAAACTCATAGTTCAAAATACTCAGTTCATCCAGGCAGTGATAAGATGTACCAGGATTTAAAGGCAAATTATTGGTGGATAGGTTTGAAGAAATCTATAGCCACTTATGTGGCTAAATATCTGACGTGCGCACAGGTTAAAGCCGAGCATCAAAAGCCGTCAGGTTTACTGCAACAGCCTAAACTTCCCACTTGGAAGTGGGAAATGGTAACTATGGATTTTATCACTAAGTTACCAAGGACGAAACACGGGAATGATACGATATGGGTTATAGTCGACAGGCTGACCAAGTCAACTCACTTCTTGCCTATTAAAGAAACGCACAACTCCGATAAGCTAGGTCAGCTGTATGTGGATGAGATAGTATCTCTCCACGGAGTGCCAGTATCTATTATCTCTGATAGGGATGCAAGATACACATCTCATTTTTGGAAAAGATTTCAGCAATCTTTAGGCACTTGTTTAAATTTCAGCACTGCTTATCATCCTCAGACGGATGGGCAAAGCGAGCGCACGATTCAAACGCTTGAGGATTTGCTCAGGGCTTGTGTGATTGATTTGGGTGGAAGTTGGGATGACCATCTTCCTTTGATTGAATTTTCATACAATAATAGTTATTATTCGAGTATCCAAGCCACACCTTTTGAGGCCTTGTATGGAAGAAAGTGCAGAACGCCAGTTTGTTGGGCGGAAGTTGGAGAAACCCAACTGTCAGGACCTGATATAGTCCTCGAGACGACGGATAAGATTGTTTAAATCTGTGATCGTCTCAAAGCTGCCAGGGATAGGCAGAAAAGCTACGCGGATAAAAAGCGTAAACCTTTGAAATTCGAGGTAGGTGATAAAGTGCTACTCAAGGTGTCACCCTGGAAAGGGGTGATGCGTTTCAGCAAAAAGGGCAAGCTAAGCCCAAGGTACATAGGACCATTCGAGATCATCGAATGTGTCGGAAGTGTGGCCTATAAGCTGAATCTACCTGAAGAGCTTAGTGGGATACATAATGTATTCCACATCTGCAATTTAAAGAAATGTCTAGCCGATGAATCACTAGCAATGTCACATAAGGACGTGCAGATTGACGAGAGCTTGAAGTTTATCGAAAAACCTTTGTCGATCGAGGATCGATAGGTTAAAAAGCTTTGAAGAAAGAGTGTGCCAATTATGATGGTAAAATGGGATGCCCGTAGAGGCCTAGAATACACGTGGGAAGTTGAATCCACGATGAAATAGAAATACCCTCATTTATTTCAGTAAATCTTGAGGTCGAGATTTCTTTTAAGGGGGTGAGGATGTAACACCTCGCAAAATCATGTCCAATGTAGTAACGACACATGTCATGAACTCAAAACGTGAAATGAATTGATTTCGAGGGACTAAAGTTGACAAACAAGGAAAAGATATGTGTAAAAGGATCCAAATTGTCAACATATGAAAACCATGCCTTTCAACAACCCTACACGATATTTATACTCTTAAACGAATAAATTGTGAAACGTATGAAGCTGTTCGTGAAAGAAAATGAAAGTTTTCAAGACACGGGGGTTAAACGTGTCAACATGTTTAATTACTACCTCTGAGTGACCTTTTAACGAACCCAGGGCTTTGTAATGATTAATTATACTCTCAAGAACAAGTGACGAAAAATTCACGAGGTTTCGATATCATTTGGTATTAAATACGTTAACTTTCATAAACAAAGGGTTAAAAGCATCAACATGGTGAAACTAGTGTTTTCGGTTATCGTTTAACGAAACCGGACCTAATAATGTTTAGTTATATCCTAAAGATCAACCAAATATAAACTTTATGGGTTAAAAGTGCATAAAATATAAGTTGTTACTCTTAAAAGGTCCAGGGGTTGATTCTGTCAAGTTTGAAACTTGAGATGCTGGTTCCCCCTAGGGGTCGCATTGCGCGACACCAATACACCCCTGCCGTCGCGCGACGCGACGGCCTGAATTTCACAGCAGCCATGCACAGGTGCAAGTTCTGCACCTTCCTTCTTCAATTCAGCCTTACACTCACATAACTCAAAACTAGGGACTGTTTGCTGGTTTCTAATAGCACCTAGGACACTTGTTATCATCTGGATACATCATAAAACACCTGGGATGATCTGGAAAGGCTCACATTTACTATAAATAGGTGTTCTTGGGCAGTCTCATTCCTTGCACTTCAAATTTTCATCACAATCTCAATTGCTCAAGCTTTGGAGCATTCTCTGGAGCATTCTAAGCATTGAGGAATCTCTCTTAAGTTTAATCTTCGTGCTAAGGACCCTTGTAAGCGTTCTTAGCTTATGTAGTTAAGTTTTTATTAGCTTAATGACCAAAAGTCAAAGATATCGTAATGATACTTTGAATTTGTGATTATTCACTAACGGTCCAGCAATTATTCGAATTGAAAGTGGCTATGTGTTGGTAATTAAGTAGGTGATAATCCCTCAAAAGGGCACATCCTAATTATCACGTTTACTTAGTCAATTGTCGGGTCAAAGTTATGAACAGAAAAGTCAAACGAGTTAGTTTTTATAAAATAATTCATAACTCATATTGTAGAAACTATAAAATACGTTTTATCACTTAAATAACTTGGTAAATAATATAAGAACATGTTTAGGCATGTTTAACCCGACAATTCTGAGTATTAGGCTCGGTTCGCAACCGAAAGTCGCAAAAGTAGACTTTTGCTTTGACTTTCATTCGCAAAAGTAGATTTTTAAGGATTTTTGGAATTTTTGGTCAGATTTTATACTGACCATAACATTGAGTTCTTGTGTAAATTCGGCAATTAACGATAATGCCCTTTTTATTAATAAAATGAGTTTAACATATGATTTGCATACCAAACCTTTTCCTACTGATATCATATGTTATATAAAATATTTTAAGCATTAGAGACTGATCAAAACTTCAGAATTTTATAAACATCTTGAATACCGTCAATTACCGACTTTTACGCTTATTAGGCGCATAGTATGGTTTAAAACCATATTTAACGCTTAAGACTTGTTACCTACTGATTTTAAAAATAAATTTTTATACTTTAATAGTAAGTATAATTCTTGACCTCAGACTTCCAAATTTGACCTTAAAAACATATGTGAAATGACCAAAATGCCCCTACGGTGCATAGTTTGGCCATAAATGATAAACCTCACATATGTATGATATCTTACTGATGTAACTTGAAAAAATAAATATTTTTACTGAATATTTTAGACCAGAACCTCAGTTTGCTATTAAACATCTTTTATAAACTTTAAAATGACCAAATTACCCTTTCGGGGCTTAAATTGGTTTTAAATTCGTTTTGGGCATAATTAAAGATATCCTACTGATATCACAACATATTTTAAGCATAATAACTTACGGAACTTGTACATGACTCATTCGGTTACCCATTATGCATATACGCGTTCGGTACGGTTTATGTAACTAGTTTGCATAAGTTAGCCGAAACGGGTCAAACTTTATCATTTTTACTTCAAAATCCAGAATGTATTTAGTTTTCCCATTTATTATAAGTCTCCATACTTGTCGGGTCTAAATTACATTCCAATCCGGTCACCGCTTAATCTTGCGTTTCGTACCGTAAACTTTTCTTTAAAACTAACTGGTCTAAGTTTCAACTTAAATAAGACCCGTTAGGAATCTAATAGGTTATTAAACCTTCGTTCCAGATTAGGAGCCCAGTAAAAGCTACCAGCACTTGCTGATTAGAATATACGGCTGAGTATAATTTACATTTTTAGCTTAGGTAAATACTTTTAACTTATTTTCCCTTATACGGGCTTGGCATACGGTAAATTATTACCAGCTGGTCGGGTATTGAATATTTAATCGATTAGTGGTTAAATCATTGAGATAAACCGTTTTAATCTGTTTTGTTTGATACAAAGCATTTGGGGGTTAATATGACCGTGTCCTTGATATCCTCGGCTCATTCATTTGAAATGGCCACGACTTAAGCACGGGGTATAGGCATACATCTGACAGTTGCGTATGTAAAACGGTATCTCACTCGTGAGGAAACTTCTTGTGGGCTTATACTAGTGGTGTGTCTATTAATCTTGTCTCGGTTTCTAACCCGGCCCTGAACGTACGACAAACATGTAAATTTGTATACAAGATTATTTTATATAATTGTCCCAAGTTATAAAAGATTTTATGCCTTGTGCATCCAAACCAATTTTTACAAACACTTTTCAAAAAGAGTCAGTTAATTGTATTTACCAGTGTAAACTGACATATTTTCCAAAAAGATTAAGTGCAGGTACTACGCAAAATTGGCTGGAAGCTCCTGAGTATTAGTTAAAGAGTCTTGCAAGCTCTCAATACTTAAAGTCTTTCGAACAATATTTTACTTTATGTTTTAGATCCACCTGTGGATCCACACACAACCGTTTGTATAATATTTAATTATACTTTTCATTTTGGTTTGTAATATTATTTTCATTCTTGACTTCCGTTGTGCATTAAGCTATGATTATTTAACTATGATGATATCAACTACGTCACGATACTCCTCACCGGGCCCACCGGTAATACATGGAAATATAGGGGTGTGACATTATTAGTTTACATGCAATGTCGTTTTATTAACTTACATGCAATGGCGTTTTATTTGCTTACATGCAATGGCGTTTTATTAGTTTACATGCTATGGCATTTTATTAGTTTACAGGCAATGGCGTTTTATTATTATTTCAGTTCTCATGGCGTTTTCATATTCAGATACTCTATGGTGTTTGTACCGTTCACTGGTATAGACAATCATCACTGCAATGTTACATTTGGTGCAACATTATTGGCGTCGAAAACTGCTGATACGTATATTTGGTTGTTGAGAGTTTTTCTAAAAGCTGTTGGTTCTCAACCAAAAGTTGTTGTCACTGACCAAGATCCAGCAATGAAGAAGGCTATTTCTGTTGTATTTGTTGACACGAGGCATCGGTTATGCATGTGGCATGTGATGCATAAACTTTCTCTGAAGGTTGTTATGATTTTTTTACCTTTGGAGTTTTAGGATACACTGCGTTTTAAAATACATGGCGTCCTTTACCTTGTTAGTGTTTTTTTAATTAAGTTTTGTCTTTGTGTTTTTTATGCATGGCGTTTTCGTGTTATATATAGGTTGGTGTTAGGCTGTGCAATTCCACCAATTTTAGAGAACGTATTTGTGGTGTTGTGTGGACGGATATTCTTACACCTGAAGAGTTTGAATCAGAATGGGAAGCGGTTATCGCAGAGTTCAATTTAGCAGATAATGACTGGCTATCTGATATTTTTGCACTCAGGGAATCTTGGATCCCTGCATACTATAGAATGGAGGAGATGTCGGGTCTTATGCAAACGACATCCAGGTCGGAGAGTGAGAATCATTTTTTTGGTCAAGTGTGCAATTCGAAAGCTACTCTTGTTGAGTTCATGACGCATTACGAGACTGCAATAGAAGCACATCGTCACACACACCGGAAAAATGATCATGAATCTCGATACAAATGACCCCAGTTGAAGAGTTGTTACCAATTGTTAGAAGGGCAAGCTGTTGACATATACACAAAAAGTATTTTTTGTGACGTTCAAGCTGAGCTTATTGGAGTTGCGGATTGCATAAATCAACGTTATGAAGATCAGCCTGATGGGTTTGTTAAGTTTTACGTAAATGACTTTCAACAGCCTTGTACATCTTTATTTGAGGTAAATAATGGCGTTTTGGTTTTTATGGTGTTTTCTATTAATGGCGTTTTATCATATGCAATGTGTTTTTATTTTTATTTTTTTAGACAAACATTCTATGCATGGCGTTATAGAGATATTGTTTTTCGCGTTTTTCAGGTAATGTTTCGTAAGTCTGATTGCACATGCAGTTGCTCATGCGTTTTGAACAGTTTGGTTTGCTATGTAGACATATATTCTATGTTTCGAGAATTATGGACATTAGGGAATTTCCAAAACAATACATTCTGAATAGATGGCGCAAAGAGGCTTCCCCAAACTGCTCTCCTGAATACTCAATTAGTCGTGAATATATGACCGAGCTTGATCCTGATGTGCGAAGTATGAATATATGACCATAAACTTCTAATTTTGGTCGTGCTAAACTCAATAATGTTTTGCTGAACGAGATGGATAACATTGTTAATCCTCAGTCAAGAAAGATGTGTGACAATGTTATCCATCCCGTTTAGCTAAACTTTATTTGAGACAAAAATCGAATCTCCATTAAATGGCGTTTTTGAAGTTTTGTGGTTTTTGTATGTTTTGGCGTTTATATTGAGGATCTTGCTCATTACATAGAGCGAAAGTTTATTGAGAAAATAGTGTATATCAAAGAAACATGGATTGGAATCTTTGATATTGTTTTTTTTTGGCGTTTATAAGATGAATGTTATAGAGGAAAATACAGGTTTTTGGGGTTTTGGTGTGGATTTTAGTAGTTTTAAGAGTTTGTTTGTATAGGAATGTCACACCCCAACCGATGGCGGAAACATCGGAGTGAGACGAAATAGATTGCAAGATACTTCATAACACTATTTGTGACAAGTATTTAAATAATAAATTTTCATTTCATTTCTAAAGAGTCAATTACAAGGATTTGAAACAATTACAACATAAATGATGAAATACAATACAATAAGAATACAAATTTAAAGTGTGTATCTAAGCATCCTACTAGATTCCATGCATCACCAACGTCATTGCTAGACCTGCAACATGTTTTAAAAGTGTAGTTCAATACAAAAGTATTTGCGAGCATACAAGTTTGGTGCGTAGTATATAAGTATAAAAATGATAAGGAACAATCCACATGGCAAACCTAGTTATCAAGATAAACGTATAAACTGGCATGCGATTTACAAGTCAACCCTCTATTTACGCAAGTATGACTGAATAAACCTAACATGACCTCTCGTTCACGGGTGGTGCGTTACTCTTATAGCGCTATACATGTTAAGTGGAGGCTTGTAGCAAGCTAATGT
Organism: Helianthus tuberosus; assembly: GCA_030545235.1. Classification (NCBI taxonomy): domain Eukaryota; kingdom Viridiplantae; phylum Streptophyta; class Magnoliopsida; order Asterales; family Asteraceae; genus Helianthus; species Helianthus tuberosus. The sequence continues at coordinate 109,254,027 of CM060426.1, read as the reverse complement.
GTCACAACCCCCGATCCCTAAATCCCCGGGAACGGGCGGACGTGATCACAGAGTTTGGTGGTATCAGTTTATTTAGTCTTGCAGCGGAATTTCATCAGGACCGTAGTTAGGAAATGTTTATCAGAGTAAAACCACCATATTTTATAATATTAAACAAATGGGATGAAACCCAAGTTCATAGTACACACGTTTTTATAGGAATAAATCCTATTTTATTTAATAAAAACATCTGTTTTATTTTAGGTAACTTTATTGCCACTTTTCCAAGCCTTCAGTGCTGTCCAGCTGGCTTTTATTGGCTTCACACTAAGTTACCTGAAACACGTGTTTTAAAACATTTTATCAGCAAGAAATACTGGTGAGTGAATCCCAGTTTAATCAAGTTTAAATAAAAATTCACAGTGAACAATATTGAGGGCGATCCCGCAATTATATTTGTTTACAAGACATCACAATTAACATCAGTGGTACTGTCATACTCAACTTGTGGAAATGTTACTCCTTGACCAGGTGGTAACAAATTTTGTATACAAAACCCCAACATACCCACTATAATTGTATTCTTACAAATACTCAATATGTTTATTCGCATGGAAAGATATGTAAGGTTTTGTAAAACAGTTCACAAAAAGGTTTACAAAAAGTGGATCAACTCACAAAAAGGTTTATACAAAAAGAAGGATTACTCACATTGCTATCTTAGATTTCGCGTGAAGGTTTTCCTGGATATAATCTATAATTTATACAAGTGTACATTGATTAGTATCATAACCCTTTAAAGAATATAAATGATACCCTCCCCGAGACGGTATTCCAACAACTACGTCGGGCAGAACCACGACAGTTGTTACGGAACCCTAAATCAATCGGGCAGCGTAACTATTATGAAACCGGGGTTATAATACTTACAACGGAGCAGAACCTCGCTAATTAGGGGTATAATACCCAAAATATTATGTCAAATATCAGAGAATTTCGAGATTGAGAATGAAATGTGAGCGACGGAAACTGAAAACTGATGCATGCTATTTATAGTTGTGAAATCTCGTCCTGTCGCGGCCCGCGTAAGGTAAGGCTAAGCCTTACGCGGCCCGCGTTGACTCTAGTCAACTCAGTAGCTTAGCTGGGTCATCAACTAGGTTCGACACGATATCGACACGTGTCGGCTCAGGGATGCGCCACCAGTTGGAACGCGCGCGGCCCGCATGAACTTAATGAAACCTATTACGCGGCCCGCTTTAACTTAAGAAGTCAGCAAAGTCAAAGTCTGGTTTGATACGGCCCGCGTGAAGTTGAGGTGAGGTCTTATGCGGCCCGCCTCAGTTCATAATTCAGATTTTTATTTTATTTTATATACTATAACATAACTAGGGCTCGGTTTTCACATACGGGGTATAATATAAAACATATTGGGACATTTTATAATATAATAGGGTGTCAGACATATTATGAGTGTGTTGGTTTTACCGAGGGTTGTTACATTCTCCCCACCTTAATTTAGAGCTCGTCCTCGAGATCTACTGAAATAAGTGAGGATATTTTCTTTTCAGTTGTAGAAAATGAGCTGACTTGGTTAGCCTATCTACAATCACCTAGATTGTATTATTTTCTTTCTTAAAAATGTGTGCAAATGTCTTGCATGATCCTCTTTACTTTTAGAGTAAATTAGAATATCATCTATGAATACAATTATGAATTTATCCAAATATGGCTTACATATTCGGTTCATCATGACCATAAATGCAGCTGGGGCATTGGTTAAACCAAATGGCATGACAATAAATTCATAATAACCATACCTTGTTCTAAATGCGGTTTTAGGAATGTCCTCTTCCTGTACCTTTAATTGATGATATCCTGACCTTAAATCGATCTTAGAGAAAAATCAAGCTCCTTGTAGTTGATCAAACAAATCATCGATTCTCGGTAATGGGTACCGATTCTTAATCGTGGCTTTGTTAAATTCATAGTAATCAATGCACATACGCATTGATCCGTCCTTCTTTTTAACGAATAATATCGGCGCTCCCCATGGCGACGAACTCGGTTGTATGAATCTTTTCTTCAACAATTCATATAATTGTTTCTTTGATTCCTGAATTTCGGCGGTTGCCAAACGGTAGAGTGCTTTGGCAATTGGCGATGTTCCTGGTAGCAGGTGAATTCTGAATTTTAACTTCCCTGTCTGAAGGTAGTCATGGTAATTCTTCTGGAAAGACATTTGAAAACTAAGATACTACTGGAATGTCTTTTAGTTCTTTTCCTTTAGTGTTAGTGATTTATAGAAATCAAATACACTATAGAACCTTTTCTTATAGAACTTGCAGTTTTCATCACAGAGATGAATTTTGTGGATCTAGATGGTTTATTTCCTTTTAGATGAATTTACTTGAATTAACTTTTGATCACATAAAATACTGACTTTATTGGCTATTAACCAATCTATTCCTAAAACAATATCAAATCCGGCTAGATTCATTGGATAAAGGTTTGCCCTAAATGTTTGGTTTAAAATTTCTATTCTTGCTCCCTGCAAGATTTCAGAAATCCTAATGGTTTTTCCATTAGCTGTCTCTACTAAGCATTCGTGTGGTAGTTTAGTTAATGACTGATTTAGAAATTTGCAAAACGATGTATTAATAAAACTTTGGTTTGCACCAGAGTCAAATAATACTTTTAGCAAAGACATCATTAACTAGAAACGTACCAGCGATGACATCTGGAATTATCTTGGCTTCATCTGTAGTCAGAACAAATGCTCTAGCATTTCTAGTATTCTTGTTGTTCATAGTTGGAGCCAGTTTTGGACAGTTTGGCTTGATATGACCTTTTTCTCCACAGTTAAAACACAATCCATTACTGGATTTCCTCCTGCAGTTCTCTTCATTGTGTCCTGGTGCTTTGCAGAAATTGCAGTGGGTGGAGCATTTTCCAGAATGCTTCTTTTTGCAAACCCTGCAATACGGTGCAAAGGTAGAATCTACGTTCCTATGATTGAAATTCTCATAACGAAATTCTTGGGTAAGCCTTTGGGTTAAGTTTCTCCTCTGATCTTCTTCTCTAGTACGAACTAGTTCATCAGTCAAGGTATTGGCTAGTTCTACGGCTTCTTCTATGGTTTGGGGTCTGGTTGCCTTGACTACATGTCTAATTTCTCCAATTAATCCCCAGATGTAACGGGAGATTAATACCGGTTCTGGTGATGCAAGGGTTGGCACTATCCTAGCATATTCAAAGAATGTAGTAGTGTATCCTTTACTATCTATACCAGTCATCCTAAGGTTTAGGAACTTGTTTGCTATCTGTTCTTTTTCATTAGGTAGGCAGAATTTCCTTTCTACCTTTTCTTTAAATTCTTCCCATTCCATATTATAAGTTTTATCACTTCCTCTTATCTGGAGGATAGTGTTCCACCATTCTAATGTTGCATTCTTAAACAGATTAGAAGCAAACAATATCTTGTCTTCTTCAGCACACTTACTTATCCTTAAGACTGCCTCAGTCTTCTCTATCCAGCGTAAGGTTGCAATAGCCCCTTCATTGCCTGAGAATTACATTGGTTTACAAGACCAGAATTCTTTATAAGAACAACCATAAGGCATGGTTCTTCTTCTTTTGGGAATAGGCAATTGAAATACTGGTCCATTGTTTACACTGTTTTCTGGTTCAACGGGTCGCTTACTGCTATGTTTACTTTTATCAGCATCCTTAACAGTTTGAAGAATAAATGGCATAGCATCTATAATTCCCTGTGCCACTATGTGTTGAATAGCACTATTATCCATTTGGTTTCCATTGTTATTGATACTCGGATTATCATTAACTACGTTAATGTTACTCTGGTTATCGTTATTCAGATTTCCTTGATTTTCTTCGTCGGCCATCTGAATTTTAAACATTTATCCCATATTAATATCGCAATTAATATCTTACTATAGTTAATCACATGACAAGCATTTTTGCCAAAAGCGTTGATCATTGCTACTATACTCTTTTCATATACTATGCGTCTATTACACACTAGTACTGAAACAGAAATAAAAACACACTAATAGTAATATGCATCCATACACACATATTTTATTTTATTTATTATTATTCTTATTATAATATTATTATTACTACCGTTCATTTTATCGCATAGATTGATAATCAAATAATGTTTATCATCAGAATTTATATATATACTACTAGAGATTTCTGACAAATCTAAATTCATAATTGACACCTCTGTTCGTAATTTATTTCTCATTATCAATTATTAGGATCTTTTGGATTTCTTCATAAACATACATGTCTATATAATATTTCATATACTGTAGTATGCACATTATCCATAATGTAAACAGACTCACAAGTCAGACATCAGGTCATATTACTATTTAGGGAATTTCATTATTATAACTTATACCCCATCTCACCCGGTCTCGCCGGAGAGGTAACCTCATCTCACACGGTCTTGCCGGAGAGGTAACCCCATCTCACCCGGACAAGCTGGAGAGTCTACCACATCATGCCCAGTTTTACCGGAGAGGTAATTATCATAGTATTTTCCACCCATAAACTTATTTCAAATCATGATCTTAAAAAGGCATCATTTTTTATGGTTTACTTCAAGAAACAAGGAATTTAGTATTCTCATGAGGAATCATATTCTAGAACCGAGTAGTATCAATAAACAAGAAATAACAGTGGCCAAGTGTTATTGCTTATTTATCATACAGGCACTGTTCTAGTCATTATCTTCACAGGATACCAATAACCATCACACTTTATTTATGCAAGCAATTGGTTTATCTCAAAACCTCATATTAAGGCATAGCATTAAAAATTCTCTTGTACTTCTAGGTCTTATTCTAGTTTTCTTGGTTCACTTTGTTGTTCATCCGAATGTTTATTTATCATAAACGAATATCTAGTACAATTATACGAACAGATTGATTGAAATGAAATATTGCGATTTATATATTTATTATAAACTAGAACTGAAATTCGAAATATATTATTAGTTATACATCCGTAACTTATTTTTAGTCTAACTAGGTTATAGGAATATTATGCCCAACATGCATTTTATGTAAGGTTTATTCTATCTCTTTCTTCTCACTAGGTTGTTATCAAATGAACGAAGTTCTTTTAAAGTTTCTAGCTCGTAGGTGGCATGGGTGCTGATACTGGTTTGGCGGTTCAACTATAAATTAACATTTACTGCTGTAGTGGCTAACATGTAGAGATTTGCCCATTTTTCGTCTAATTTATCTTCCCAAGGTGGGTTACTTCCTATTTTCTGGTTTTCCTGAGACTTTTTCATATTCTCTTGACTTTTTCTAAGAATCCGACTTCTTTTACTAAGGGTAAGTGGATTTTCATACTGTGCTTTACGGACAAATATTCCCTCCTCTATATCTGCTGAGTATCTTGAGGAATTTGTTTGAGATGAACTTCCTTTTTCTTTGGGTGAACTATCTAATTTATGATAGATGTCCAAAATTCTTCTCTTACTCATACTGTAAACTAACAAATAGTCAAATAACACATCATAATAATTACAATTACGCATGTATTTTCATAATTTATTTCCTAACACAAAATATAACTTTAAGTGTCAGCAGAACACTTCTCTGGCTTGAGCCAGTGGCTAGGCTCTGATACCACCTTCTGTCACAACCCCCGATCCCTAAATCCCCGGGAACGGGCGGACGTGATCACAGAGTTTGGTGGTATCAGTTTGTTTAGTCTTGCAGCGGAATTTCATCAGGACCGTAGTTAGGAAATGTTTATCAGAGTAAAACCACCATATTTTATAATATTAAACAAATGGGATGAAACCCAAGTTCATAGTACACACGTTTTTATAGGAATAAATCCTATTTTATTTAATAAAAACATCTATTTTATTTTAGGTAACTTTTTTGCCACTTTTCCAAGCCTCCAGTGCTGTCCAGCTGGCTTTTATTGGCTTCACACTAAGTTACCTGAAACACGTGTTTTAAAACATTTTATCAGCAAGAAATACTGGTGAGTGAATCCCAGTTTAATCAAGTTTAAATAAAAAGTCACAGTGAACAATATTGAGGGCGATCCCGCAATTATATTTGTTTACAAGACATCACAATTAACATCAGTGGTACTGTCATACTCAACTTGTGGAAATGTTACTCCTTGACCAGGTGGTAACAAATTTTGTATACAAAACCCCAACATACCCACTATAATTGTATTCTTACAAATACTTAATATGTTTATTCGCATGGAAAGATATGTAAGGTTTTGTAAAACAGTTCACAAAAAGGTTTACAAAAAGTGGATCAACTCACAAAAAGGTTTATACAAAAAGAAGGATTACTCACATTGCTATCTTAGATTTCGCGTGAAGGTTTTCCTGGATATAATCTATAATTTATACAAGTGTACATTGATTAGTATCATAACCCTTTAAAGAATATAAATGATACCCTCCCCGAGACGGTATTCCAACAACTACGTCGGGCAGAACCACGACAGTTGTTACGGAACCCTAAATCAATCGGGCAGCGTAACTATTATGAAACCGGGGTTATAATACTTACAACGGAGCAGAACCTCGCTAATTAGGGGTATAATACCCAAAATATTATGTCAAATATCAGAGAATTTCGAGATTGAGAATGAAATGTGAGCGACGGAAACTGAAAACTGATGCCTGCTATTTATAGTTGTGAAATCTCGTCCTGTCGCGGCCCGCGTAAGGTAAGGCTAAGCCTTACGCGGCCCGCATTGACTCTAGTCAACTCAGTAGCTTAGCTGGGTCATCAACTAGGCTCGACACGATATCGACACGTGTCGACTCAGGGATGCGCCACCAGTTGGAACGCGCGCGGCCCGCATGAACTTAATGAAACCTATTACGCGGCCCGCTTTAACTTAAGAAGTCAGCAAAGTCAAAGTCTGGTTTGATACGGCCCGCGTGAAGTTGAGGTGAGGTCTTATGCGGCCCGCCTCAGCTTATAATTCAGATTTTTATTTTATTTTAGATACTATAACATAACTAGGGCTCGGTTTTCACATACGGGGTATAATATAAAACATATTGGGACATTTTATAATATAATAGGGTGTCAGACATATTATGAGAGTGTTGGTTTTACCGAGGGTTGTTACATAATGACAGGTTCATCACATAAGAATCACCCAGAAAACACGAATCAAGCATAACAAATAGTAAGCATGTATTGGATTGTTTGTTTATGTATTTGCATAAGAGTATGTATACTAAGTGTGTTTTGTATATAAAAACATGTCACACCCAAAAGTGTGAAAACGGTAAAATGGGTCAAGTATACTCACAATATTGCTAATTCTTCCGATTATCCAAGTGTTGACAAGTGTATGAGATTGGGAGGACAAATGTATAAGGGTTAAAGTTCAAGGTATGTTTAGAGTCGAGGTTCAGAATTTAAAAGGAATATGGAAAGTACATATGCAAAAGTAATCATCTTTAACACATAATGTTTTAGATGATGTAATCAAACACCTTGACAAAAGAACATAAATTCGTCATCAAAGGTTCGATTATTTGGAATATACATATAAGTAGTATGTGGTGTATATTATATCATATAGGTCAAGTAGGAGGTAGGAGGATAAATACACCATTTAGGAACCTCTTTGTGTAACACCTCGTAAAAATCACGTCCAATGGTGTATTGACACGTGTAATAAACCCTAATGAAGTCAAGTGTTGAATTTAAGGGACTAATTTTTTGAAAAATCAAAAACCTTGATTATGAAAGGACTGGAAGTGTTAGCATACCAAAAATAAGTTTCTGAATAACCTCTCACGATGATTATATTCACAAATGAGCCACTTGTCGATCGAGTGTAGTCGTTTGCGTAATTAATTGAAAGTTTGCGCAACGAAGGGTTAAAAGCGTCAACATGTTAATTCTTACCTCTGAGTGAGCTTTTAACAAATTGGGATCTTCATGATATTTGATTATACTCTCGGTAATGCCAACTATTGGCCATCTAAGGTTTTTATGCCTATAAGTAAAGTTACGCGCAACTTTGCAAGTTAGAGGGGCTAAAAGCGTCAATATGTTTAATTATACCTCTGAATGACCTTTTAGCGAACCCGAAGCATTGTGATGTTTAATAATTCTTTCAAGAATGCCTAATATGGATTAGATGAGGCTTCAAAGCTATTAAATGATGAGATGCACAAGTTTGCGCAATAGAGGGACCTAAAGCGTCAACTTTTGAATCTACGCCTTTCGGTGACCATTTAAGCAAACAGGAGTGTAGTAATATTTAAGTATATGCTTGGGAATGCCCATTATGGGCCATGGAAGGCTTGGATGACAGTAAACGACATTTCGCGCTACTTTGTGCGATTAAAGGACTAATCACGTCAAACTGCAAAAGTATGCCGATTCGTATGGTAACGGACCTTCCGGAATATGACCATGAGTTAAACATACCATATTTATCCTTTATATAGCTTAGATATAGGCTTAGAGGTGTTTGGTGCGCAAAAATAAACTTTTAAGTCATGCAGGGACTAAAAGTGTCAAAAAGTGCACAAGTTTGCACTTTCGCGCATATCTCACATTCTGAATATTTCCGGACACCCAAAAATTTATGTAAGGACTAAAATATTTTATTTTAGTGTTTGGCTTGATAAAATTCCATTCGTCGCGTAGTTTGGTTCGTTTTTCGCGTCCGTCCGTGTTTCGTCGTATTTAGCCGAACAACGTGACCGTACGACCAAACCAACCGACATCCGGCATATTTTTGAGCATGTTTTATGTTCCCTGTGTTTAGGCATCATTGTAGAGCCTTAAAAACGGTTTAACGGGCCTTAAACGCGTCAGAAATGACATTTGGAAGTGCAGGGGCCAAAATTGTCAACAAATGAAAGTTTGTGTGTGCTGTACTGGTCCTTACGGACCGTATACATTGACCCTTACGGTCCGTAAACCTGTCTGATCATAGAAATTCTGGACAGCTGCCCTTCTTCTTCCTTGCAGCCCACACAAACCACTTAGGCACTTGTTTTTCGAAACCATGAGCTGGTTAATGGTATTAGACACCTGTCCTCACACCTGGAGTGATCTTAGAACCCCTATTAACACTTATCATGATCTAATTCACATCCAAAACCTATAAATAGAAGTGTTCCCTTCATTCAAAAATTGCTCATTTCATCCCATCTTGCTATCTTCTCATTTCTGGAGAAATCCTAAGCTTTTGGAACTTCCTTGGAGTTCTTTTCAGTCCTAAGGACCATTTGTAAGTGTCCTTAACCTCCTAATTTCAGTTTTGATTAGTTTAATGGCCAAAAGTCAAGCTTATCGTAATTAAGGTTTGACTTAGTGATTAATCACTAATGGTCCAGTCATTAGTCAAATTAAGAGTAGTTATAAGTTGGTATTTGTGTAGGTAATAAACCCCTAAGAGGGCACCTACTTATTATCACCCTAGCTTGGTCAAATGCCGGGTCAAACCTAATAATAAAAAGTCAACAGAAACCTATTTTGAAAATAAATTCATAATTAGCAATGTAGGAACTATGAGACCTGTTTTAACACTTGTATAACTTGGTAATTAGTATAAGAACATGTCTAAGCATGTTCAACCCGACAATTTCAAGTTTAGGGTCGGTTCGCAACCGAAAGTCACAAAAGTTGACTAATGCTTTGACTTTCAGTTCTGACCCGAATTAGCTTAGTTTAGATATGTCTTAGGATTTCCTTTAGGACCATGTTATGGGTTAGTATAACCCTCTGAGGTTATACAACTTGGATCCTTAGTTATCCTATTCATTTACATGTTTCCGTTATATGCTTAAATGTTGACCATTATGCCCTTTTGATCCTAAAACGAGAATATTAAAAATGTGAGAGGACAATAATCTTTATTACTGATTTATAAACTTGTCCCTAAAATTTGACATCAGTTTGAGGTCTAGATAAGGAGTTATGCTCAATAGCGTAATTAGAAAGTTTTTTATTAATTAAACGACGTAATTAGCATAAAACCTGTTTAAACCCAAATTTTTATACCAAACTTTTACCTACAGATATAAAATAATATTTTGGGGTTTTTGAAGATTTTTATTTATTTTTAGGCTGAGCATAACATAGGGTTCTAGGCTCGCTTGATTCGGTAATTGTCGGTTTTGCCCTTTTAGCTTATAAATTGAGTTTTACAAAACATTTTGACCCCAAACCTTTTGCTACTGATTTTATAAGATAAATAAAACATTTTAAGCTTTTTGGAATGATAAAAATATCAGCTTTTCCTTAAAAACCCGGAAATCGCTTAAAACCGCCTTTTTACGCGTTTTAAGCGCATAGTGTGTATTAAAACTATTTTCAATATATATGACTTGATACCTACTGATATTTTAAGTAAAATTTTATACTTTAACAGTAAGCAAAAGTTTTAAACTCAGATTTCCAAATTTGACCTTTAAACCTTATGTGAAATTACCAAAGTGCCCATTCGGTGCATAGTTTGGTTATAAATGATTAAATTCACATATGTGTAATACCCTACTGATATAACTTATTAAATTAAGTATTTTTACTGATTGAATCAGACCTGAAACTCATATTTATATTAAACCTCTTTTATAACCTTTTAAATGACCAAAATACCCCTACGGGGCATAAATTGGTTTTAAATTCGTTTTGGGCATAATGGAAGGTATCCTATTGATATCACAACATATTTAAGGCATATTAACTTAGGAAACCTGTATATGTCGCCAAGCAAAGAAGCCATAATGGAAATTCTCCCCATTTGAAGCCTAGGGAAGGCCGAGCTTCGTACTGCGACTAGGATTAACGTGCAACCAAGGAGAAAGCATTTAGAAATAAAATGAAGAAGAAACTCCTTTTGTTGAAGATCTTTTCCTTAGTAGTCCTTATAAGGACATATTTATCTTTCAGTTCCTTCGAGGACAACATTATTCCTTTCAAGTCCCGTTTAGGGCAATTCTGAACCTCTTTTAAAAATCCTTGGAATGTTTTATATAAATGTTATATACATCATTATATATGAACATAAAGTATGAATAATAACATTCCTTTTATAAGATCTACCATTATAATAAAATGGCAAAATCTAAAAAGGACAAGACCTAGCCCATGTGTCATTTTAAGAATAGGGCCAAGATGGTAGTTCCTCAATTAGATTCAGATCCTTATTAACATCTCAATTTAGGATTGTTCCGCGTTAAATAAAAAAAAAGAATCTTAAAGGTAAACCTAGCCACATGTCATTTCAGACAAGGCCAAGATGGTAAAACCTATTCAAAAGATTCAAATCCTTGTTAACATTTGTAAACATGTTAACATTCTTGGCAAAAATGTGATTCGAAAAAATCACCTTTAATTTGGATTATTCCAATTTTCACTTATTTATATAATTATCCCTTAAGGATAAAATGCATACGGGCTATAATTAACGTCCTCTGAGACTAAAGACAGTGGTAGCCTACAACTCCCTGTCAAGAAAAGGTAATGAACTTTGATTCAAACCTTAATGCCTCGATTCCATAAAATCTGGGCTTATAAACTAAACTTGTCCACGTGACTAGGCCTTTTTGTGCCATTACTAACTTATAATTTAGGATTATAATGAAAATCCTGAATAAAATAAATATCTTTCCTTTTCTGCCAGTATAAAAAAAAGAATCTTAAAGGTTAACCTAGCCACATGTCATTTCAGACAAGGCCAAGATGGTAAAACCTATTCAAAAGATTCAAATCCTTATTAACATTAGTAAACATGTTAACACTCCTGACAACAGTGATGCGATAAAATCACACTTGTCATCTTTATATTTGGATTTTCCAAACCCCTTATTTAGCGTAAATAATCAAGAGGAATCATGGCTAATAAACGTCGAACATGATGAACACATCAAAACATCCATTAGGATGAATACCTTCGGGCAAAGATGTATATATGAAAAAGATAGTTTTATTTCATAATTTCTTGCCAAGACAATGAACTATGAAATTTTCCGACCCAAAGGAATCATCGATTATGTTTTAAAATTTCCCTAGTGACAAGGCATCTATGCCATCAAAAAGTCCTTTGGAACAAGCCCTTGTGCTATATATAAAATGTCAGTACGACATTGACAGTCATGACTTATGTCCCTTGTCAAATAAATATGAAGGATTATATTCCGTTTAAACGCCAAAGATGGTTTATTTAAAAACCTAGGCAAAACATAATCAAATAAATTAAATACTATCTATTGGCCTATATGGTTTATTTGCACCATGGCTATTTAATCATCAAATTCGACAATTCACTATAATTAAACCAATTATTACTACTTGGTTTGTAGCCTTCAAAGCTTCACCATGGTTGACTCCTCTGAAGCTCACAATCATCCAGTTGATCAGAATGATGATGCAAGACTGAACTTAACAAGCACCGAGTTACAGGCTATGATAGATACAGCCGTAAACAACGCTGTGGACCGTGTGTTGAAGGATCATAAGTGAAAGTGCGATAATAACCCAAATAAAGGTTGTAAAAAGGGTAAGAACGGTTCAAACTATAACCCGTCCAAGCCAAAGGAGGCAAAACCCAAATGTAAAACATGCAAGAAGAAGCACTTCGGAAAATGCTTCTATGAACAGACCGGAGAATGTGGCATTTGTAAAGAAATGGATCACAAGACCCTTGAGTGTAAGGACTTGAAGGACGCCACATGAAATGGTTGCGGCGAGAAAGGGCACATAAAGACCCGCTGCCCAAAGAAGGCGACTAAAGGGAAATGTACTTTAGAGTCACAGGCTAGGCCTTGTGGGATTTGTAATAAGGAGGGGCACAAGACCTTGGAGTGCCAAGACATAAAGGACGCAACCTGCTATGGTTGCAATGAAATAGGGCACATCAAGACAAATTGCCCAAATAAAACCAAGAAGCCTGGGGAGGCTAAGAAGAAAAAAGCGGGAAGCTCTTAAATGGATGCTCAAGAGGCTATCTAGGATGACAATGTCACAACAGGTACTTTCTTTATCAATAACGCTCATGCTAGAGTATTATTTGATTCAGGTTTAGATAAGTCTTTCGTAGACAATAGATTTTGTAAATCATTAAATCTTCATGTTAAAACTCTAAGCGTTAAGTATAGAGTAGAATTGGCCGATAGTACCTCAGAAACTGCTTCAACAATATTAGATGGATGTTTTATATCCATTAGGAATCATTCTTTTCCGCTGTCCTTGTTTCCATTAAAATAAAAGGGACTCGATATAGTGATAGGAATGAATTGGTCGTCTTAAAAATCAAGCCCATATTGTGTGTGATAAGAAGCAAGTAGCTATCAAGACTCCTTATGGTGAGCCTTTGACAATTCAAGGAGACACTGGGTATGGATTGCCTAAGCACTTGTTGAATATGGTATTTAATACCAAAGATTCGAGTATGGAAAACTCAGAAGAGACAAACAACAGTCGCGCTGTTGGAGATGCGGCAAATGTTAATGGTACATCCAATGTGAACCTCAATGTTAATGGAGTTAATCTCCAAAACTGTAATTAACGCAGCTATTAGAAAGACTATGAGAAAAGTCATGAAAAAGTTCAAGAAGCCAGATGCTGCTCGCTCTAAAACACATGTCGCTGCTCATGAGAAGAGTTTTATTCATACTTCAAATGCGAAGAATAACCTAAACAAAATCATATGTGGCAAGGAGCCCATTCCTTTTAGGATATACTTAAAGGTACTTCGACTCTTGGAAATCAAGAGACTTCAATAGTAAAAAGGGCCATCGATTGTTGAATGAAGTAGAAACCATTAGGTGTATCAGCGGTTATGCTGAAAAGGACACGGTGAGGTATACATCTCAGTCATTCGATGGCAATACCCTTGATTAGTGAGGACATTAATGAAGTCCACAAGAAGGATTCTCTTATACATTATGGGATGGTCCAAGTTTTAAGGACCTTATTAGAAAAACCTATTATCCACATCACAAAATGGAAAAAGATGGAATAAGAATTTTCTGACTCTCGCCATAAAAGTTCTAGGTTATAGACAGTATGTTACAAATTTTAATGCATTGGCTGAGATAGGGCCCTATTTAGTTTACCCAAAATCTAGGCTTAATGCAATAATTATTGGTGGTTAGCAACGGCAATAAGAGAGCACATTAAGGTTTCAAATCCTGCACATTATAAATCCATTATGGATCTACCTCAGCTACTCACGTTATATAGATTAAGAAATAACCAGTCAAAGCTAAGACTGCCCTAAAATTTGTCAAAGATTTCGCAGCTAAGTTTAAAAGGATTAAAAATGGGGGCGTTTAACCCTCCTGATGAAGGATTAGAGGCAGCTCACATTAATGACACCAGATAAATCCCTTATTGTAATTTTATTGCTAGGAGTTACGTTTGGTTTCAGGTGCTGCCAAGTCTCTCATAAGACCATAAGTTTAGCAAACCTTTAGAAACTCTCCCGTAAGAACCCCAGATATTAAGTGTAAGGTAAAACTTACAGGCAAAAGCATAAGAACCATTTCTTCTATCAGAAGCCTTCAGGCGTAGAATTTTAGAAGTATCCTCTCCCTAGAGGAAGTGCATCAGCATACATAGTTGATATCTCTTTGATCTCTATCGATTGTGAATACCAGACGGTATGATAAAAGCGCCATAGGAGGATTGGTGTATCTTAATAAGTTCCATAGATTGCTTCCATGCCTGATCAGTATGGAGGTTTAATGCATGGGACCACAAAGATATCCCGATGGTCATATGGTATTAAAGTCAACTAATGGTATCCAAAGAAGATATCCAGAATGGAATTGTCCAAGTAAATGTTCTCGATTAAGTAATTCGTGGACTTGTAACATAAATGTGTCACTTATTTGACACAAGCAATGATGGATGAACTGGAGCCTGAGATATAGAAAATCTCTGTAACCTCCTTGTATCTTGATTATCTTCTCCTAAGATTACCCTGTTTACCTCCTGAGAGGCAAGTAAAGTTAAGATTTACATCCCATTTAGGACTGTATTATTATGAAATCTCCAAGACGGCTAGTACCATCATTGGAAAAATCGAAACCCTAATTAAGTAAGTTTTAAAATAAAGGATTCAAATAGCCTAACTCAAATATTCTGAGAATTCGGTATAGTTAATTAAGAAAGACGATTCATTTTGCTTATGCATTGGTTACCGCAACCCTAATTAGGCAACAATTAAGAATCGCCATCAGCTACCCAGGATCATCGATTTGTTCGACTAACGGCGAGGATTAGCTATTCCTTAAGATTAGTTTTAAGCAGTGGTTGGAATAACCATCTCACCTTAAAATAAGCTTTTCTATAATAGTTGTTATGTAAGAATCAAGGCTGCTTCTTTGGAGACCTTGCATAGGTGGAATGTTAAACATTTATTGTTAGACAAAGGATTGGTAAGTCCAATTATCAAGATCTGAAAGTTGCCTTGAAAACAACGAATAAGATCAAACAAATCCACAATCATCTATAAGTTGCCAGTATTCGGCAGAAAATAAAGGATTAATGAAAGTAGCAACCCTCCGAAGTTCATGTTAAGAGATAAGGTTCAGCAATAGATATCACCTTGGAAGGGTGTGCCAATTTGTTAATTATCAGACTAGTTAAGCCCTGAATATATAGAATAATTTGAGGGAATCGAATGTATCAAGATCAATTAGCTTATAAGCTAAAACCTACTTAAGGAGCTTGGCGGAGCTCGCAATGCATTACACACTAATGATATAAGGATGTGTTTCGCCAATAAGTCGAGAAGCATTATCACATAATGATATGCAGAATTATGATATGATGAGAAACCTGTATCGATTGAGGATCGACATGTTAAGAAGCTCCAAAAAGGATATATGTACCTATTATAGAGGTCAACTTGGGAGCTTGAAGAGGCTACGTATATGTTATAGAAGTTAAGTCCATTATACGACAAAAAGTGCTTCCAGCATTTAACAAATCTCGAGGTCGAGATTTCTTTTAAGGGGGTGAGGATGTAACACCTTGTAAAAATCACGTCCAATGGTGTATTGACACGTGTAATAAACTCTAATGAAGTCAAGTGTTGAATTTAAGGGACTAATTTTTCGAAAAATCAAAAACCTTGATTATGAAAGGCCTGGAAGTGTTAGCATACCAAAAATAAGTTTCTGAATAACCTCTCACGATGATTATATTCACAAATGAGCCACTTGTCGATCGAGTGTAGCCGTTTGCGTAATTAATTGAAAGTTTGCGCAATGAAGGGTTAAAAGCGTCAACATGTTAATTCTTACCTCTGAGTGAGCTTTTAACAAATCGGGATCTTCATGATATTTGATTATACTCTCGGGAATGCCAACTATTGGCCGTCTAAGGTTTTTATGCCTATAAGTAAAGTTACGCGCAACTTTGCAAGTTAGAGGGGCTAAAAGCGTCAATATGTTTAATTATACCTCTGAATGACCTTTTAGCGAACCCGAAGCATCGTGATGTTTAATAATACTTTCAAGAATGCCTAATATGGATTATATGAGGCTTCAAAGCTATTAAATGATGAGATGCGCAAGTTTGCGCAATAGAGGGACCTAAAGCGTCAACTTTTGAATCTACGCCTTTCGGTGACCATTTAAGCAAACAGGAGTGTAGTAATATTTAAGTATATGTTTGGGAATGCCCATTATGGGCCATGGAAGGCTTGGATGACAGTAAACGACATTTCGCGCTACTTTGTGCGATTAAAGGACTAATCGCGTCAAACTTCAAAAGTATGTCGATTCGTATGGTAACGGACCTTCCGGAATATGACCATGATTTAAACATACCCTATTTATCCTTTATATAGCTTAGATATAGGCTTAGAGGTGTTTGGTGCGCAAAAATAAACTTTTAAGTCATGCAGGGACTAAAAGTGTCAAAAAGTGCACAAGTTTGCACTTTCGCGCATATCTCACATTCTGAATATTTCCGGACACCCAAAAATTTATGTAAGGACTAAAATATTTTATTTTAGTGTTTGGCTTGATAAAATTCCATTCGTCGCGTAGTATGGTTCGTTTTTCGCGTCCGTCCGTGTTTCGTCGTATTTAGCCGAACAACGTGACCGTACGACCAAACGAACCGACATCCGGCATATTTTTGAGGACATTTTATGTTCCCTGTGTTTAGGCATCATTGTAGAGCCTTAAAAATTGTTTAACGGGCCTTAAACGTGTCAGAAATGACATTTGGAAGCGCAGGGGCCAAAATTGTCAACAAATGAAAGTTTGTGTGTGCTGTACTGGTCCTTACGGATTGTATGCATTGACCCTTATGGTCCGTATACCTGTCTGGTCATAGAAATTCTGGACAGCTGCCCTTCTTCTTCCTTGCAGCCCACACAAACCACTTAGGCAATTGTTTTTCGAAACCATGAGCTGGTTAATGGTATTAGACACCTGTCCTCACACCTGGAGTGATCTTAGAACCCCTATTAACACTTGTCATGATCTAATTGACATCCAAAACCTATAAATAGAAGTGTTCCCTTCATTTAAAAATTGCTCATTTCATCCCATCTTGCTATCTTCTCATTTCTGGAGAAATCCTGAGCTTTTGGAACTTCCTTGGAGTTCTTTTCAGTCCTAAGGACCATTTGTAAGTGTCCTTAACCTCCTAATTTCAGTTTTGATTAGTTTAATGGCCAAAAGTCAAGCTTATCGTAATTAAGGTTTGACTTAGTGATTAATCACTAATGGTCCAGTCATTAGTCAAATTAAGAGTAGTTATAAGTTGGTATTTGTGTAGGTAATAAACCCCTAAGAGGGCACCTACTGATTATCACCCTAGCTTGGTCAAATGTCGGGTCAAACCTAATAATAAAAAGTCAACAGAAAGCTATTTTGAAAATAAATTCATAATTAGCAATGTAGAAACTATGAGACTTGTTTTAACACTTGTATAACTTGGTAATTAGTATAAGAACATGTCTAAGCATGTTCAACCCGACAATTTCAAGTTTAGGGTCGGTTCGCAACCGAAAGTCGCAAAAAGTTGACTATTGCTTTGACTTTCAGTTCTGACCCAAATTAGCTTAGATTAGATATATCTTAGGATTTCCTTTAGGACCATGTTATGGGTTAGTATAACCCTCTGAGGTTATACAACTTGGATCCTTAGTTATCCTATTCATTTACATGTTTCCGTTATATGCTTAAATGTTGACCATTATGCCCTTTTGACCCAAAAACGAGAATTTTAAAAATGTGAGAGGACAATAATCTTTATTACTGATTTATAAACTTGTCCCTAAAATTTGACATCAGTTTGAGGTCTAGATTAGGAGTTATGCTCAATAGCGTAATTAGAAAGCTTTTTATTAATTAAACGGCGTAATTAGCATAAAGCCTATTTAAACCCAAATTTTTATACCAAACTTTTACCTACTGATATAAAATAATATTTTGGGGTTTTTGAAGATTTTTATTTATTTTTAGGCTGAGCATAACATAGGGTTCTAGGCTTGATTCGGTAATTATCGGTTTTGCCCTTTTGGCTTATAAATTGAGTTTTACAAAACATTTTGACCCAAACCTTTTGCTACTGATTTTATAAGATAAATAAAACATTTAAGCTTTCTGGAATGATAAAAATACTAGCTTTTCCTTAAAAACCCAGAAATCGCTTAAAATCGTCTTTTTACGCGTTTTAAGCGCATAGTGTGTATTAAAACTATTTTAAATATATATGACTTGATACCTACCGATATTTTAAGTAAAATTTTATACTTTAACAGTAAGCAAAAGTTTTAAACTCAGATTTCCAAATTTGACCTTTAAACCTTATGTGAAAATACCAAAATGCCCATTCGGTGCATAGTTTGGTTATAAATGATAAAATTCACATATGTGTAATACCCTACTGATTTAACTTATTAAATTAAGTATTTTTACTGATTGAATCAGACCTGAAACTCAGATTTATATTAAACCTCTTTTATAACCTTTCAAATAACCAAAATACCCCTACGGGGCATAAATTGGTTTTAAATTCGTTTTGGGCATAATGGAAGGTATCCTACTGATATCACAACATATTTAAGGCATATTAACTTAGGAAACCTGTATATGACTCTTTTGGTACCCGTTACGCACTTTTCGCGTTCGGATCGGCTTATGTAACTAGTTTGCATAAATTAGCCGAAACGGGTCAAACTTTGTCATTTTATCTCAAAATCCAGAATGTGTTTAGTTTACCCTTATTACACAAGTATACAAGCTTGTCGGGTCTAAACCACATTCTAATCCGGTTCTCGCTTAATCATGCGTCCTGAACCGTATCCTCTTTTAAAACTAACCGGTCTAATCTAAGCATAGGCTTAATTAAGACCCGTTAGGAATCTAATAGGTTATTAAAAACCTTCGTTCCAAATTTAGGAGCCCAGTAAAAGCTATCTGTACTTGCTTGGTGGTATACAGCTGGGATAAATTGAATTTAAATTTGCTCAGTACTTGCTTGGTGGTATACAGCTGGGATAAATTGAATTTAAATTTGCTCAGGTAAATACTCTTAACTTATTTCCCCTATACGGGCTTAGGGTACGGTATTATAATAATACTGCTTGGTCGGGTATGTAGTCATTTAAATCGGATTGTGATTAATGTATTTACATAACTCGTTTTATTCTGTATTATTTGGTGTATGGCCTTTGGGGGTTAAATGACCATGTCCCAGATATTCTTGGCATCATTCAAAGAAATGGCCACGACCTAAGCACGGGGTGTAGGCGTACACCTGACAGATGCATTATGTAAAAACTGGTAATCCACTTAAAGGAAATAACCCTTGTGGGCATTATACCTGTGGCGTGTCAGTTAATCTTGTCCGGCCCTACAAACCGGCCTTGATGGACGACAAATAAGTAAAACTGTATACAAGATTATTTTTAATTGTCCCAAGTTATAAAAGATATTTTTGCCTAAGTGTATTCAAATCAATTTTTAAACATTTTCAAAATGAGTCAGTTAAGTTGTATTTACCAGTGTAAACTGACGTATTTTCCAAAAAGGCTAAGTGCAGGTACTATACGTAATAGGCTGGCTACTCCAGGCATCAATAATCAAGTCTCGCAAGCTCTAGATGTTAAAGTCTGTTGAACAATGTTATCTTTCTATTTTAGATCCGCATGTGGATCCATCTTACATTCCGTTGTAATATTTGATATTACTTTATATCGGATTGTAATATATTTTATCTTTGCTTCCGCTGTGCATTTAAATTGTGTTGTTTGACCATGATGATATCAACTACGTCACGATACTCCCCACCGGGCCCACCGGTAATACGTGGAAATATCGGGGTGTGACACTTTGTATCATGGAATTCATGTAGGAGGTAGGAAGAACAAGTCTTCCATTTAGGTACCTCTAGATGTTCACTACTACACTTGATGTTATGAACATTCAAGGAGGGTCATGAACTTACAAGTAATAATGGAATAAGAACAACTAATCTAAGAGAAAACATCAAGCAATATGTGGATTTTCAGGTAGGATAGCCCAAGCTAATCCTAAATCACACATTCATCAAGCTTAAGGCTTGAACATCACTTGTGGGTTTAAATCCTTGACCAAAACAGAAAGTTTGTGAGGTTTACACCTCTGATTTTACATCTCTCAACCTTGTTTTTAAGCCTAACTAACCATAGATGTGGTTATAAGCATAAGGACATAGGTTTGAGATGAGTTCCTCAAGTTTAATCAAGTTTATCAAAGTTAGAATCAAGAACAGAAAAATTAGTCAACTTTGGAACCCTTTTGGTGACATTCCAGGGCCTGGTTTTCCAGGTAAAACCAATGGAAACGTAGCTAAGGTCGATACAAAGAAGTAGGAAAAAGAATCGAGTGAATCGGATAAGAAATGAGTGAGTTATGCTCACTTTTGTGAATGTTGGTTTTTCTACTCGAACTTATGGAATCAGCTGCGATTTGGAGAGAGTTTGAGAGTGTTTTAGTGTTGCAAAAGTGGTAGGGAGGCTGGTTATAAGTGATATTTATATGGGGAAGGATTAGGGTTAAGTTGGGTTGACATTTAATACAAGTAGGTGAGAGTTTAAGCAATAAAAAGAGAGATAATTCAGCAATATATGGCTGAATTGCAAGGCCTGTTTGGCAGCTTATATATATATATTTTTTTTTGTTGTGTAAATGATGTAAAATGTATAAATAAAATGTATTTTATATATGGTTAACATGTCCTACAATGTCTAGTGTGTATTGAACATGTATCAAGGCCCAAAGGTATATTAAACATGAATTAAAGTAAGAGTAAAAAAAATATGTTATGCATAAGTATGTGTAACAAACCAATATAACAAGTATGTACGACATGTGACTTGAGGTATCAAATAAGCGTAAAGAACATGAATTTGCGTCTTGCAAAATGTGACCAAATGTTTGTTTAAGAATCACGAACACATGGTAGTTGTTTGCGAGTTAATCTTTGTAAGTATGCATTAAGTAAAAACAACATGAATTTCATATAAAAGATCAATCTTTTTTTTACTACAACTGAAGTCTCGAATTTACAATGGCTTGAAATGAATTATAATTACAAAGGAGACGGATTTCCGAAAGTAGAAATATACGACAAGTTTTCTAATTAGGGAAAGTGCGGAAAAGCAGGGCGTTACAAGGAAGTTTTTGGCGTGATTTTTATTACAGTAAATGCTAGTAATTAAGTTCCGTCGTTTCAGTACTGTTTGTTCAGCTTTATCGGTTAAAAACAAAGTTTGGCGTTTTATATCTATGGCGTTATATTATGATGAAGTGTGCTATGTGTGTTAAGGCGGGATTTAATAGCGTGAGTTTGTCGTTTTATGTTAAGTCAAAAGACCCTTTTACCCTTAATGAAGCGCGCTCGATTAATAAAAGTGATTTTATTTACGAAAACGCCACCGCGTCATCTAGTCCATAGATTGTTTTAATCTGACGATCCATAAGCGTTCTCTCCGTTCTCACACTTTTGGGCGTTTTCTCTAAATCCTGACCCTATATATATACATATATATATATATATATAGGGTAGGGTTCTAGAGTGAACAACCTCCCAAGAGTGAACTATGTGAACTGATCTGGACCCTTGATTTTCTTTTTGGTTTTTAAGGGTAGGATTGTAATTATATAAAAAATTAGATTTAAATCACTATTTTAATAACTGAATTAAGTTACATCTTTCCTATACTAAATTCATTATCCACAATATCTTTCCTATTTTAAATCCGTTATCCACAATATCTTTTGTTCCAATTTTATTTTCAGATTTCATCACCAGAATTCAAATTTTGATTTTTAAGATCCACGTAACCTTCATATTTCTACGGTATACACATGTGTACTTGGATATAAATAGAACAGTACACATGTGTACCCAGCATCGTACATATGTGTACAGTAATTCACAGGTGTACGTACATCAACATTCAATACAAAAAAAATATGAGATATCACAAAAACAGACGATATACACATGTATACATTGCATTAAAAACGGGGCAAAATCAGAATACGCATGTGTACATCGCATTTAAACATAGCAAAATCAGAATACACATGTGTACATCGCATTAAAAAACAGAGCAACATCAAAAAATTGAACAAAAAAACTCAGCTCTCCTAAGAACTTGGTGAAGACGATCCGAAAGATTAATGGGAGCAGAACCCTTGATGCAGCCCTCTTTGGAACACAATAAACTGATCGCCGACCGTGGCAATGCATCTTGAAGCCCGTAAAGATATCCTCTGTAACTGAACCATAAATCCATCCAACCTATTTTACAAAAACAAATTAGTTATATTAATTTGATGAGAATGACTCAAAAGTAAGTTTCTAAAATTTCATGCATTCTTAACATTTGCACCTCGAAATCATTCATATAATATTGTTACATTACAAAGAAGAAATCGAAAGAAAAACTGGGAATATTGTAAAACTAGGGTGCCAGTTGCATGCTCACCCACCTCTTGTAGAAGTTGAGATATATGTCCTTCAAGTTGATCCACTCCATGAAGTATAATAATGTATGAAGGTAGCTTCATTTTTGAAACTTTGCATTGCTGGGGAATTTTTATCCTTATAACACAGATGAAATTCTTCCCACCGGTGCACATAAAATAGATTCATAGTTAAGTTAGAATATAAAATTAAAAAAGTAATAAAAATAATGATAAACTCTCATCAGAAAGATCATGGACCATGCAAGACTTCAAGAACATACACTAGTTATTTACATGTTAAACTAAATTTTTTTACATGTTAAACATGATGTTTTAATAACCAGAAACCCAAATTTATAATCAAAGCAACCGAAAATTAATTCTTGTGGTGATCCTTGATGGAAGGAAACCAAATTAAGGCATTGGTAGAAGAATTCTTACAACGATAGCACAATAACTGATTCACTTATCAATTAGATCTTCTCCATCTTAAATTCAAATGACTAAATAATCAGAAAACAAATTTATCAAAATCAATTTCCTTGATCGTGAATGTATCGGCCTAATTATGCACAAAAAATGTTCGAGTTACAATATCATGTTTATTGTTGTATGTAAGTAACTCAAATTTAGTTGAAAATGACACATTCACACACGTCTGTAATCATACCATCGAAAAGAGAACACGTAAAAAGTATACAAATTACAACAAATTGAAGAATAATATGAACGAAGTGTACCTGATTGATTATTGTGTGTGAGTGAAGATCGATTGAGTACCAAATCGGAAGGAGAATAATCGTCGACGGAGCGGTGATGTTTGATGGCGATAGGATGGAAGGGCGACGGCGAGACGTGGTGGTGGCGGTGGGAGGCGGATGGCAAGGAGGGAGAAAGAGGAGGCATGTGAACGATGGTGGTGAGGTGATGAAGGTGGCCGACGTTGCTCCGGTTGCCGGCCGGAGAAGAGAATGAGGGAAAGAGCAGGGTGTCGCCGTTGGGAGTTTTTGGGGTAGGGTTTTGACAAAATGAAGAGGATAATTGATTACTTGATTTGTGAGAGATTTATGCAATCAATTTAAGATTGAAATTACACATATACCCTTTTTGTATTTAATTAAATGAAAAAAATTAACCACATAATTACCATTATGCCACTCATTTAAATCTCAAGATCATAAAAATCAAGGACCCAGATCAGTTCACACAGTTCACTTTGGAGAAGTTGTTCACATTTGAACGTAATCCTATATATATATATATATATATATATATATATATATATATATATATATATATATATATATATATAGGGTAGGGTTCATGAATGAACAGTGATTTATTTGTGAACAAAATGAACTTATCATGACCATTGATTTTGTAGATCTAGATTTTTTATTTAGTGGCAAGAATGTAATTATCTTTTGTAACTTACATGTATTTTAATAGACACAATGGTGCAATTGTATATTTTTATCTTCATTTAATTCATCGATTTTTTCTCTCTCCTGATTTCTCTTTCCAATTAAAAGAATATTTAATTACATTCTCTATATTTTTTTCTCTCACATATTACCTAACTTAATATTTCATAATTTAAAAAAAATACAAACATTATCAAATATTGTTCCATCTAGAACACAATTTAAAAATATTTAATTACATTCTCTATACATATATGTATTAGATCAATGTTTGATGAAAAGATGTATAGTGGAAACAATATGTAGTAATACACAAGTGTATAAGTCTGGTATATATCGACATGTATACACTATGTACTTGAATAATACACAGGTGTATACGTCTGGTATATACCGATCCGTATACACATATGTACTTGAATAATACACAAGTGTATAAATATGGTTTATACCGACCCGTGGAAACAAGATGTTGTGTATAAGTCTTGTAAATACTGACATGTATACACATATGTTAAAAATCATAATTTAATTAGGTTTAATATTAATTTTAAAAGGAACATAACGGTTTATTAAAAAAAACATTAGCCATTCCATCTCTTATAATTAAAATAATAGAGAAATAATTAAAAATGAGAGAGAGTTAAGAGAGGAGAAAATTAAAGGATTTTAATTAAAAGTACTTGGCTAATGTCAATCTTACCCTTTTAATCTAAAAAATGATCAATGGCCAAGATTAGTTCACTTAGTTCACTCTCAAGAAGTTGTTCACTCCTGAACCTAATCCTATATATATACATATATACATGTTGTACGGATTATTTTTGCTAGGGTACTATGGTGTCATCAGCTAGTAGCGGCATCTATGATGACCATAATCAAATGGAGATTTCTTTGGATGATGAACCTATTGTGGAGATCATATCTTCTGACGATTCCAGCGTCTATTCGGATCCTGAGGAGGATCCTGACTACCTTTCCGACGAGTTTATGCATTTTGTTTAGGGCGGCAATGCCCATCTTGCTCTTCTTGACTACCCCGACATAGTCGTCCCTCTGGAGGATGATGTTCTAGCTGTGGGACCCCAGCTGAACGACTTTGTGATCATAGGCCACCCGAAAGGTGCGCATATCGTCGAGTACACACCTCTAGATGTTTTACCCCTTGCTGCCATTCCACCATTTATTGTTTTGCCTGACGACAAGGACGAGGTCCCCGTTTTTCACGTTGACCATTTGGATGATGATATCGGCGACGACGAGGTTATAGATGTGGCTATTCTAGAGATGTCTTCACCAGTTGTTTCCGTCATGGACATTTTTTCATCGTCAGACGCGAGTGACAATGCGCCATCTTCTGCCATCCGCCGAGCGGAACTCCGTGCGGATGCGACAGATAGTAGTTTTGACACCATCCCTATTGCCACCCCGACCCCACACCTGTACCTACGCACACCTCTGTGCGCATTGCCACACCCCCTCTCACGTACCCAGAGACTCCCATTTCGAGACACCCATCTGCTCCACTCGCTCATGACCCCACTACCCCCAACCGGCCTACATTACTGTACCCAAGCAAGTATGCCTTCATATATAAAAGTATTGTAAAGTACACATATAATTCTAGATATTAAAGTCAATCAAAACCCATCATTTACCACACTCCATCGGCCATCACTCTTACCGTATCTTAATCTTTGAAATTTCAAGTTATATTAACTAATACTTAGATATAAAAATAAAAAGTAAATGAGAACAATCATAGATTACTGTTTTTCTTCTACTACAACACCTTTTTTTTTTGAATTTTTCTTCAACCTCCTTCTCTTCAAAGAAAATAACCAGGTCACCAGAAGGAGTTTGAACTTAGACCTTTCTTCTCTTTCTTCACTGTCCTCTCTTTTCTCTTTTCTTTTAATTTTCGCTTTACAATAAGACATTTAAAGGGTTAACTTGAAAACAAATCTCCGTCGGATACTTTATAAAAAAATGGTTCGCCGGAGGGGTTAATTAACCCACCCCTAATTATATTAAGCAATACACTACCTTTAGATGTGTCAAAATTACCTATTCCAACATCTCGTGTACTCTAATCTTCTTGAAAAAGGCATCAGTTACCCATGCTTGCCTCCTAACTCCCCACTTTACTCCATATGAATTTTTAAATCGAACATTAAGTCGGTTGTTATCCCGCCCGAGAAAAATCCCTGTAATTACAACATGGGAACTGATTTGCTGACGTTTTGGGATCACAAAGGGTTCTTCAGCAGTTGCATATTGCTCTACACGGTCTTCCATGACATTATTTAAGCGACAGCCCGCTATAATAGGATACTTTGGCCCATCAAGAGCAAAATTTCTTATTAAAGCTTGCCTCATTTCTCTTCCGTCTTCAATAATGGTCAAACTTTGAAGCCCATGTTTTCTCAAATCTCCGTCGGATACTTTATAAAAAAATGGTTCGCCGGAGGGGTCAATTAACCCACCCCTAATTATATTAAGCATTACACTACCTTTAGAGGTGTCAAAATCACCTATTCCGGCATCTCTGGTACTCCAATCTTCTTGAAAAAGGCATCAGTTACCTATGCTTGCCCCCTAACTCCCTACCTAACTCCATATGAATTTTTAAACCGAACACTAAATCGGTTGTTATCCCGCCTGAGAAAAATCCCAGTAATTACAACATCATGAGAACTGATTTGCTGAGGTTCTAGGATCACAAAGGGATCTTCAGCAGTTGCATATTGCTCTACACGGTCTTCCATGACATTCTTTAAGCGACAACCCACTATAATAGAATATTTTGGCCCATCAAAAGCAAAATTTCTTATTAAAGCTTACCTTATTTCTCTTCGGTCTTCAATAATGGTCAAACTTTGAAGCCCATGTTTTCTCCAATCTGATGGTGGGTCTGGATGTTGCTGATGCATGCGTAACCATTGCTGATGTCGCATGTCATAGAGTCCTTCAGAACCCGTTAAATAGTCTGGAAGGTTTGAAATAGAGTAACAACGTTTGTTGATCAACTGTTGCAGGGACAAAATCAGAGATCGATAATTCTCTGGGTCCCATATTCGGTAAATCATTGTCATAAAGTGGGCAGCCGCATATGCCACACAATACGGAGTACCTTCTTGGTCCCATACTTCCGGAAATATATCTATTGTGCGGGTGTATGGTCGTTCCCTGTAAGGTTAAATCGATTGTAGGGGGTTCGACCCACCATGGTTTCAGTAGAAGTAGGACTAAAAGTCTAGCAATATTTTTCATTCATCACCCCATGGACCAACCGAGCCTTTCCCCACTCAATACTCTCCGTATTGCATGCTTATTTCAGATCCAGATCACCATACTCTTTAGGAGGATCAGGGATCTCGAAGCAGAGTTGGCTTCCTTTATGAAGGTAATGTAGCCCACTCGCAACATCCAGATGATGTGGCGGCGTTTTTCCCGGTCAAGAATGGAACTCTTAGATGAATCTGCATGAATCATCAAGATGTAGCCCTCAGTAACAATATTCAACACAACAAAATATAATTCGTTAAACTAACATTACAGAATGAGAAACAAGACGCTAACATGTAAATGCACGGTATGAGAAACATCATGAATCGAATAGAAACTTATGTTCCAAGGAGTCTTACGTTTCAAACAACCAACGATCTTCAATTTTCAATCAGACATCTTCAAATACATATCACATGCCCTAAACCGGCTAAAACCGTAAAATATTCAAAAAACACAAAGCTATGGAACTAATTAGATGCAAAGGTAATAAGAAACTACTATCAATTGGAAGAGTAGTAACTACTAACATGTACATGTATATGCACATAATAATAAGAAACTTCATAAACCGAATCGAAACTTATGATCTACGAAACCGTTTCGCATAAGGAATCATATATCGGTCCAATAAACAGCTTCAAAACGACCTGATCGATTAAATATCATCTCACAGTTACAGATCTGACAATACATCTAGAATAATGATGAACTTTCAACACATACGAACGACATTGTAAGAGTTTTAGGTATTTTGGCATCGGATCAGAGTAGATATGTATAGATTCAGTGAAGTTAGGTTAGGTTAGAAGCGATACATTGTACTGTGAATTGAGTTCTTCTTTAAGCTCAGGGATTTCACCTTTTTTAGTGGAGGAGAAATACTTTGAATCGTGTCCGCTCATCTATGCTGCCGGTCATCGGAATCAACGAAGGCGATTCGACGGAGCAAAAGATGGGTTGCAAGTGAGGGAGGTTTGAAGGAGAAAGGTGTGGAAGACTGAAAATGGAAGATTGGGTGTTTTAAAGGTTTAACAGTTCTATTTCATGCTTTGCCGAGTTGTTTTTCATGCTTTCTATGTAGTACTTAAGTTATTTTTATGTATTCCTCTAATTATATACACATACATTCAATACGGTATTTATTTTCAACTGGGTAGAAAACGACAGCTCCATGCCTTTATATTCATTTCTTCCAAATTTCCAATAGCATGTTTATTAATTGTACCCGCTCAACAGAAAGCGTCAATCCCTTTTTTTTTTATCTCACATCTCACCATTTTTGTCTAATAGTGAGTTTGTATATTTGTTTATTTTAATAGTATGTTAGAATCCCGTGTGTTTATTTTTAATTGCCTCTTTGATTCCGAACATACTTTGCAACATGCTTTTTTTATACGTTTTCATATATTTTATATGGTTTAACGGGGTACAATGTTACCGTCTCATGAAAATTTATTTTTATTATTTTGGATCATGTAAAACACGTGTTAATATCCTTTTGGACATACTTTTTATAGTTGCTATACTAAGTGCCAGTACCGTACCAAACCGAACCGATATTGACTGAAACCCCACAGCGTAGCGTGTCACACCCTCAATTTCCACATGCGAGGTATCACCGCGAGGCGTGCGACTGACCGAATCATGCTATCAATCATATTGAACAATTAAGATAATTTAAAGTAAAACCAACATTTCGAATACGGTTTGTTACATCACATTTAAACTCTTAAAATAAAGTTAAAGTATTTAGCGGAAGCATTTAATACAAAGTCTACGAATAGTTTAAAACATAAGTTCAAATAGGAATCCAACAACGGATTCTAGATGACACTCACTTCCTTGAGCAGACTCCAACGCAGCACCTACGGACCTGCAAGGCGAACAGTGGATGTGTGCGGCCTGTTGAGGATTTGGGCTCCTTTAGTGTGCAGCCCACTTGGAGTGTGCGGCCCACTAAGAATGTGGCCCAAGACGTAATAGTGTGCGGCCCACACAGGGGTGTGTGGTCTACTGACAAGTGTGCGGTCGTGCATAGATGGTGCAGTACACTGTGCAATAGAGTTTGTACGAAGAGATTGTGCGGCCACAGATGTTTGTGATAAGGTTTTAAATAATGTTTTATAACTAGTGGTTTCCGTCCGCGCTTCGCGACGGGGGAAGACCGATTGTTAATAAAACTTAAACGAAAAAGTATGCGCAATGGTAGTCATTAGATGGATTTCCACCCTAAGAATTAAGAACAAAACAAAGAATCATAGAAAACTCAAAACAAATTAAAATCCTAAAAACTTAAGAATCCCTATGTGCGATGCAATGGGAATTTTGAACATGTATGTTTTAAGCGAACGTAAAGCTAAAGTTATCGAACTTGTGTTGGGGAATTTTCCTTTCATATACTTTTTATACGTGACATTATGAAACTTGTGGTTTTGGTATTCAATTTTATGTCTTATTTATTGTGATATAATGATGTAAAGAATAGTTTAAAACAAAAGGAGTCATAAAAACATTATCTTTCCTCTACTTACATGATGAATTTATATAATTATTATATTTATCTTTCTTGTGCCTAGCTGGTTAATAAAAAAACGAGTAAATTACAAGTTTTGTCCTTTATGTTTGTCCCAAATTTCAGGCGTTGTCCTTTACCTTTAAAATTGATGAGTTTTGTCCTTAATGTTTCCAAATCCTGCACGTTATGTCCTTTAGGCCAAACCCAGTTAGATTTTTTGGTTAAATTTTTGAAAATGGTTTGTTTCGGTTTTTTTGGTTTTCATGAAGGGTTTGGTTCTTTTTTGATTTTGCTATTTGGGCTTGAAATTTTTAGGTCTACATATTTACGATTAATTTTTTGGCGTAACCATTTGTTAATTTCTTATAATAAATTAACTACGTTTGAAAATAAAAACTATAATCCATAATTTTAATACCAAAAGTTAAGTAATATAATTTTTTTTTTGTTATTCGGTTCTGTTTGGTTTTTTTCGGTTTTCAGAAAATTAAAAACTAAACCATCGGTTTTTGTACGGTTTAGTTATTAAGATTTATTTAGTTTCGTTTCAGTTCGGTTTTGTCAGTATTCTGTTCACCCCTAGCAAATTATAAAATCTTTTAGGTTTTTTGTGGACAACCTGAATATCTTTTATATTTTAAATTGGTTGAAAATAGTGTTCAGTTGTATAAATGAGTTCTATGTTAGTTTAATTAACATAATATGTACATATTCAATTAGTTTTTTTTTTTTTTTAACGGCCAACAAACTCAATCCCGAGCACTCTCGGGGCACCCACTGGACAAACGGAGTACTCCGAGAGTAACCCGAGTCCACCACCAATTCCGGGGAAAAACCGGTAACCCACCCGCCCGTAGGCACGACGGTGAAATTACCGGTAAAACCCGTTTGGCTCAAGGATCCAACCCAGGTTTCCCTGGGTCTCCTATCATTGCCCACCAGGGCCGGCCCTGAGAATTCGTGTACCCTGTTCGAGCTCGAAAAAATGTGCCCTTAGGCCTTAACGAAATTGGGTATTGGACTCACTAAAGTTCTAAACCTAATGCCAAAATGGTTAATAATTAATCCAAACCATAAAAATAGTTTTGTAAGGGGGCCTATATTGGTGTTTGTATGGGTGTACCCTATTAAAAAAATATTTTACATACACATATCCGGTTTTTTTCATAAAAAATGTGCCCCTCGAAATATCGGGCCCTGGCCGGTGGTCCTCCCCGCCCACCCCCAGGGCCAGCCATGTTGCCCACCAATGCCTCACTCTACACCAAGTGGGAGTCGAACCTGCATCTCTCAAGAGAAATGCAAGTCTTCAACCACTTATCTAAAGATCATTGGCACATATTCAATTAGTTTGTTTAGAAAAAAAAATATATGTTGGGTATCTGGTTACATGCCAAAAAGTGGCATTTTATAGTTTAATAATTAAACTTGAAATTTGAGTCGAAAAATAGAATAATCAAACTATAATCGAAATATTTGAACTTATTCAATTATGTTTGCTTTTTATATATAACCGGTTTATATGATACCCAAAACAAAACAAAACAAAACAAAAATGAAATATTTGAATTGAAACGTATAATCTTCTTAAAATCTTTTAGTTCATTAATCAATTGTTAAAATCATTAATGTGTTTGATTATTCATTAAAAATGAGCTTAACATTACAAACTTAGTTGTAAACTTTTTAAAATTTTGGGCCATATTAATTGTGTCACACCCCAACCAATGACAGAAACATCGGGGTGCGAGCACTAAGCATTTAGATTGCTCATGATAATTTCTTAAAATTGATTTTGATAAGGCATACGATAACGTGAATTGGAACTTCGTAGTGTATATTCTTCAACAGATGGGTTTTCATGAGAAATGGTGTCTTTGGATAAAGGGTATTCTTAAATCGGCTAACTCTTCGGTTTTAGTTAATGGCTCGCCTACTTTCACATTTAGATGTGAAAAAGGTATGAGACAAGGAGATCCGTTATCTCCTTTTCTTTTCTTTTCTTGATCGTGATGGAAGCTCTCTCTACTATGCTGTCTAATGCTAAGAATGCGGGGGTTATTAAAGGTATCTCGTTTCCCAACAACGGGCCGGATATTGCTCACCTCCTGTATGCGGACGGTGCTATCGTCATGGGTGATTGGTCTAGAAATGAGCTTTATAACGTTGTGAGAATTCTCCGGTGCTTCTACCTTTGCTCCGGCCTCAAAATCAATATCGACAAATCCTTTCTATATGGCATTGGAGTAGGTATGAGCGAGATTGGAGATATGGCTAGAATAGTTGGATGTAAGAGCGATTGTCCCCCATTCAAATACCTTGGTCTCAAAGTTGGAGCTAACATGAACAGGGTCTCGAATTGGCATCCGGTTATTGAAAGTTTTCGCGCCCGTCTCGCTAAATGGAAGTCCAACCTTTTATCGATTGGTGGAAGAGTGGTGTTAATCAAGTCGGTTTTGGAAAGTCTCCCCACATATTACTTTTCTCTTTATATGGCCCCTAAGAAAGTCTTAACGGATCTAGAAGCCATGATAAGGAAGTTTCTTTGGGGAGGTGCCGGGGAAGCAAAAAAGATGCATTGGGTAGCATGGGAGAAGGTCTCTAGTCTTAAAAAAAACGGAGGTTTGGGTTTAAGTAAGTTAGACGTGGTTAACAAGTCCTTACTTTCTAAATGGGGATGGAGGTTCAAGACGGAAGAGAATAACCTATGGAAAAAAGTTATCGTTGCCCTTCATGCTAGTAGATTGGGGTGGGAATTTATTCCTTTTAAAAAAAGTCTCTCCGGTGTCTGGAACAATATAGCTAAGAACTTCATCAAAACTAAGGTGGAAGGTCGTCCGCTCGGGTATTATATGAGAGGTTCCGTCGGTAACGGAGAGGACGTGGCGTTTTGGCATGACGTATGGCTCATGGAGGATCCCCTTATGTTAGCTTTTCCAGATCTTTACAGCAAAGAAGCAGACAAACGGACGACGGTTGCCAACAGGTTGAAAATAAACAGGAATGGGGATCGATATTCTTGGAGCTGGGTCTGTGAACTGTCGGAACCGGGTATAGCAGCTAGTTTTGAGCAGTTAACAGGCCTTCTCGACAATGTTCAGTTATCTGCCGGGAAGGATCGATGGAAGTGGTCCCCGGCTTCGGACGGTTTATTCTCGGTTAAATCGGTTAAACAGCTTCTGATCGGAAATCAAATGCAGGAAGATTGCTTTGTTTTGGATTGGTGCCCCTGGGTCCCTGCCAAAGTGAATATTCATTCTTGGAGATTGGAGCAAGACAAAGTGGCGACAGCAGCAGCCTTGAGTAGAAGGAACGTGTGGATCGGTGATCTGGCTTGTCCTTTTTGTCTAGATGCGGAGGAAACTGCTGAACACCTCTTTACAGCTTGTTTGACCACCGCTAATGTTTGGAATGGAGTCAGTAATTGGTGTAATATCCCCAACATTTTCGCTTTTTCGATCCGTGACTTGTTTACGTATCACATCGACTGCGGGTTATCGGAGAAGAAAAGGGAGGCGATTCATGGTATCATAATGATTTCATGCTGGATTATTTGGCGCACCAGGAATAATGTCAAATTCTCAAGTGGTTCGGTTAGCATAAATAGTATCGTTAGCGAGATAAAGGCTTTAAGTTTTTTATGGTTTTCAAAAAGATCAAGGTATAAAGATGTAGAGTGGAGGGATTGGTTGTCGTTTGTAAATATGTAAGTTTGTTCTGTGTTGGCGGCCCGGCTTAGGTCGTCGTTTTTCTGTGAATGAAGTTTTACCTTTCAAAAAAAAGTTTCAATATATAATTAAATTGATTTCATAGCAATTGTCTAAGGAGTACCGACCGAACACATCCAGTACAAAAAGACAACAATCATTGTTCACAATGTTCAAAAGTTTCTAAGTTTCTAAGTTAACTATGTGACGTTTCTAAGCATCTCCTAGCTAAATTCCATGCATTCCAAGCATCCTATCAGCCTGCAACATGTATTAAAATATCAATACAAAAGTATTGGCGAGTATACAAGTTTGATAATAGAATAATAGATTAAAACAACTCATATCCACAGAGTAAGCAATAAAATAGTTTCAACCGTGTTAGTGTCGCAGTCCACGCAGTGATAGCCCAAGTATCCCGATGCTTTAGTGTTTACCCAAGACTCAAGGTAAACTAGAATCCTCATAACAATACCCCCTGAGAATAATGGGAGAGGTGTATCTCCTATAGCGCTACTATTGTTAAGGCGGAACTACACACTCTGGATTAAACGTCACATAGCACAAAGAATCAAGAATCGAGAATCAAAAGCTTCACGTACACATAGGATAGAGTACAAGTTTCAAAGATTCGAGTTTAAGTTTCATAGAATACATGTTACACCCCAAAAGTTTAAAGTAAAAGAGGATCGAGTATACTCACAGCGATTGCTTAACAGTATAAATTGCTATTGGATCAAAGGGAGCTCTTTTTAGAATTAACCTGATTAGATTACAATAGGATAAGAGTCGAGCAGAATAATGAGATTGCATAAGTGTCAAATCAGTCACTGGATCGGATGGCTGTCCGATCGGATGGCAATCCGATCGGATTGCCAGTCGGTCGGGTGACTTATGTTTATGAGAAGTTTAGAGGGCTGCCCGATCGGATGGCCATCCGATTGGGTTGCCACTTGATTTGAAGTTCACAGAGAAGCGAATAGGGTGGCTGCCCGATCGGGCGGCTGTCCGATCGGGTTGCCACTCGATCCGGGTGTAAGTGTCTTGGTCACCTCAATCGGGTGGCTGCTTGATCGGGCCGCTGTCCGATCGGGTTGCCACTTGATCGAGGTTTCCAATGTTTCCAAGTTTCTGAAAAAGTGACTAAGTGTTGGAAAGTTTCAAGTTTCAGGGATCAAGGACAAGTGTCACCTGATAGGGTGACTGTCCGATCGGACGGCTATCCGACCGAGTTGCCGCTCGATCAGGCGACCCTTATTCTTGGTTACCATTTTTGTAAAATTTCTAAGTTTCTAGCTTAACGGTGACGGTACGGCACGTATTGTGACAACAGTAAACTCATTAGCACACCGCCGTTCTGATCGGGTGGGAATCACCCCTGTCCGATTAGTTGTCTGTTCGTAACGAGTTAATGTCAGAATCCGTTCCATGCTCGTCTTCACCGGTATTAACTCAGATCCAAGCCGGCTTTAGACTATTCATCCATTCCACAGCCCGTTTAGACCCGGGTTCCACCGATTAAGGTGGGAGCTTGAGAAAAAGATGAAGATACTCAAGTTTTATAGGAAAAAGCCTAGATTTAGCTTAGATTTAGTGTGAAAACGCACGAAATATCTTAGATCTGAGCTAGATCTTGCTCAGAATGACATCACATGGCAGTTTGTACAAACCTCCATGATGACATCACCCTCAAGAACTCAGATCCGAGAGATTTCACGGTGAAAAGTGTGATTTCAAGTGAAAATCATGTAGAGAATGAAATGTAGAGAGAGAAAGTACAAAGATCTAGCGCAAAACGTACCGAAATCAGCAAGAAAATGGAGAAAAGTGGCGTTTGTGCGTCTGAGTCGAGCAGGGCTGTCACATCAGTGAAGGACTGATGTGACAGTTGCTATTTATAGTGTGACAGTGCAGAGAGGAGGGAAAGTGTGCTCGGAACGGGTGGCAGTCCGATCGGATGGCCATCCGATCGGGTGGTCATCCGATAGGGTGACAATCCGGTCGGGTGGTAATCCGGTCGGGTGGTAATCCGACCCGGTGGCAATCCGATCGGAATGCCACTCTGGCCAATCCAACATTTCCGTGTCCACGTTTCTGATTCGTTTTGCGAGTTAGATTAGGCGTTGCATATTATAGAATAACTAGATTACAACATTCACATCAAAAGTTTATAAGATTAATAGGTTCCGCCAGTGACAAGGCCCCAGTCTCTCGTTCAACCAAGAATCAAGTTTCACGAGTCTAAGGAGTCAAGTAGCGAATAAGTTTCAAGAGTTAAGAATCATAGTTTCTCAAGTATCAAGAATCAAGAGTCTAGATTTCCAAGTATCAAGTATCATGAATCAACATAAAGAATCTAGCTTTCATAGTATAAAGAATCAAGTATCTAGTTTAAGGATCAAGTATCTAGATTAAGCATCAAGAGTCAAGTCGCTAGATTAAGTGTCAAGTCTCATAGCATTAAGTATCAAGAATCAAGTTTCTAGAGTAAAGTATCAAGCATCATAGTATTGAGCATCAACATCAATAAGATTTATACCAAAAGTATCAAAGTATCAAAAACTGACAATTGATAAAAGTTCAGGGACTAATTCTGCCAAAAGTCTAAAGTTTAGGGACGCTGGGCGTTACAGTCTCCCCTCCTTTAGGAGATTTCGTCCCCGAAATCTTAGAAGAAGACTGCTCGAAGAGATACGGATACTTGGCCTTCATATCACTTTTCAACTCCCAAGTGAATTTGGCACCACGCTTTTCTTCCCATCGAACCTTAACAATGGGGATTTTGCTGCGCCTCAGACGCTTGACATCTTAATCCATGATTTCGACCAGTTTCTCCACAAACTGAACAGCTTCATTTATTTGCAAGTCTTCGAGGGGAACCTGTAGTCCCTCGTCGGCTAGGCATTTACGTAGATTAATATGTGGAACACTGGATGCACGTTGTTTAGTTCTTGTGGCAGGTCGAGTCTGTACGCCACCTTGCCAATCCTTTCAAGTATCATGAAAGGGCCTACATGGTGAGGGGCGAGTTTTCCCCCTTTACCAAAACAAACCACTCCCTTCCAGGGAGATACCTTGAGTAGAACTCGATCACCAACAGCAAATTCCAGAGGCTTGCGCCTTTTATCACCATAGCTCTTTTCTCTGCTTCTAGCCTTGATCAAGTTATCACGGATTTGAAGAATCTTATCCGTCGTTTCTTGAATAATCTCAGGGCCAGTGAACTGCTTTTCCCCAACCTCATGCCAGCTGAGAGGAGATCGGCATTTTCGTCCATACAAGGCTTCGAAAGGGGCCATCTGAATACTGGAATGATAGCTATTGTTGTACGAGAATTCTATCAATGGTAAATGTATATCCCAGTTACCACCAAAGTCGATGACACAAGAACGGAGCATGTCCTCTAGGGTTTGAATAGTACGCTCGGTCTGTCCATCCGTCTGAGGATGAAAGGCCGTGCTAAGATTCAAGTGTGAACCCATAGCGGACTGAAAATTTTGCCATAGACGTCAAGTAAAACGACCATCACGGTCAGAGATTATGTCAAGGGGAATGCCATGACGGCATATAATCTCATCGGTATAGACCCTAGCAAGTTTCTCCACTTTATAATCTTCGCGAATAGGAAGAAAGTGGGCTGATTTAGTCAGACGGTCAATAATCACCCAAATACTATCATGACCGGCGGGTGTACGGGGTAACTTAGTAATAAAGTCCATAACAAGACTATCCTACTTCCAAACGGGGATTTTAGGTTGCTCTAAAAGTCCGGAGGGACGCTGATGTTCAGCTTTCACCTTCAGACAGGTGAGGCATTTTGAAACATACACAGCAATGTCCCTTTTCATGCCAGGCCACCACTAAGTCATACGCAGATCCTGGTACATCTTATTAGCGCCTGGATGAATTGAGTAACGGGATTTGTGAGCCTCATTCATAATGAGCTCACGTAGATTATCGCGATCCGACACCCAGATGCGATTTAAATAGTACTGCAGTTAGGGATGGCAAAAAAGCCCAAGCCCGACGGGTATACCCGAAACCCGAAACATACGGGCCAGGTATACCCGAAGCCCGACGGGTATGGGCTGGGTATGGGATTAAAAATATAAAAATATTCGGGTACGGGTATGGGATTTAGCGATACCTGGCCCATTTACCCGAATAATACCCGATAAGCATATTATTTTAAATTTAATTTTCCATTTATATAAACTTTAGTACATACACTTATTCATATTATTTTGCTTTGTTGTTTGTCTTCAAGACTCTAACATACAAACACAAAGTTTTATGTTTAGTTATGTTGTTTCTATGGAAATTAAAAACATGTGTTAGTTTTGGAATTTTCTAAACACATTTCAAGTAGTTAGGGAGATTACTTGGGTTCAGATTAATGCTACTATTTTTCTTGTTTGGTGTTCAATTAAATGCAAATTATATAAACTGACATTATGTGTTCTAAAGTAGCAGTGCATTAATTAGTTAATTATGCAGATATATGTTTCAAATATGCATTTGAATATGATATGTTTGTATGTTATTGGTCATATTTTCCTTTGTTGTAGTTATTAAAGTAGTAAATTATATAAACATTAGAGTAAAAAATGCACATGAGAGTTTCAATGATATTTTTAACAAATTAATGGGTATACCCGTTACCCGCGGGTATACCCGATACCCGATGGGTAAATACCCGACAAATACCCGACGGGTAACGGGCCGGGTACGGGCCAAAGAATTACAACCGGGTACGGGCTTGGGATTACTAATACCCGGCCCAAACCCGGCCCATTGCCATTCCTAACTGCAGTCTGTTAGGTTTTGTTTCAAGCTGGTCAATCCTAGCGCCGTGGATTTTTTCTTCTAGACTTCCTTCATTTGCTGAATAATACCTCACGAATACAAGCATGCAGATCACTAGAGATGCGAATAGCCTTGAAATGGGTTTTACGACTAAGAGCGTCGGCTACTACATTCGCCTTGCCAGCAGACTTTAGCGAATTTCGCAGTCGTAATCGTTAAGCAATTCCACCCAACGTCTCTGTCGCATGATCAGCTCTTTTTGGTCAAAGATATGTTGAAGGCTCCTATGGTCGGTGAAGACCACACACTTAGTACAATACAGGTAGTGTTGCCAGATCTTTAACGCAAAAATAACCGCACCAAGCTCCAGATCATGAGTAGTATAGTTTTTCTCATGTACCTTGAGCTGACGAGAGGCATAAGCAATCACCTAGTCTCGCTACATGAGCACACAGCCCAATCCACGGTTCGAGGCATCACAATATACCACAAAATCGTCATTACCATCAGGTAGAGTTAACACAGGAGCATTACACAAAAGGTTCTTAAGAGTTAGAAATGATTCCTCTTGTTCGGGACCCCAAACAAAAGGTTTCTCCTTCTGGGTTAGCGTAGTAAGAGGAACAACGATTTTAGAGAAATCCGTGATGAACCGACGGTAATAACCCGCCAATCCTAGAAAAGAACGAATTTCGGACACGGATTTAGGTGTACACCAATTCTTCACTGCCTCAATCTTAGAAGGGTTAACATGAATCCCCTGACTACTAACAATATGACCAAGAAATTGTACTTCATCAATCCAAAACTCACACTTAAAAAATTTAGCATACAAACGTTCACCACGTAGAAGTTCAAGCATAAGACGTAGCTGGCTAGATAACTCTTGCATCTCGGAAGGTGCAAGACGATAGGGAGCCCTGGCGACAGGAGTCGTACCAGGTACGAGGTCAATACGAAAGTCAATGGATCTTGGAGGAGGAAGACCGGGAAGATCTTCAGGAAAGACATCAGTGAAGTCACACACCACTGGTGTCACACCCCGTTTTTCCACGTGTCACCGGTGGGCCCGGTGGGGGAGTATCGTGACGTGGTTGGCAACATCATGGTCAAACAACGCAATATAATAATGCACAGCGGAAACAAAAGATAAATATATTACATTCCGAATATAAGTAATGTCAAAGTATTACAACGGAAGGTAAAGGATCCACAGGCGGATCAATAAAAGAAAAAAAAACTGTTCAACAGACTTTAGGCATCTAGAACTTGCAAGATTCCCTAGTGACGCCCTGAGCTCCCAGCCAATTACGCATAGTACCTGTCACTTAACCTTTTGGAAAATACGTCAGTTTACACTGGTAAATACAATTAACTGACTCATTTTGGAAAAATAGTTTGAAAAGTGATTCGAGTGCAAACGGCACAAAATATCTTGACACATTGATTAAAATGCACAGAGGCAAAATTAATCTTTTATACTTGGGACAATTTTATTAATAAAAATCTTGTATCCGATTTACATGGTTGTCCAACATTTAGGGCCGGTGATTATACAATACAAGCCGGACAAGATTAATCGACACACCACAAATATAATCTCACAAGAAGATACCCTTACGAGTGAGTATACGTTATACATATGCAACAGGAGGTGTTTTGCCTACACCTTGTGCTTACGTCGTGGCCATTCACTTTTTAAAATGAGCCAAGGATATCCAGGACACGGTCATTAACCCCCAATGTTATTTGTTATCAATCAATACAGATTAAAACGGGATTATGCAATTTAATCATCTCCGATTAAAAGGTTTCTACACCCGACCAAGCGGTATTTTTATAATACCGTATCCCAAGCCCGTATAAGGGAAAATAAGTTAAAAGTATTTACCTGAGCTAGCAATGCAATTTATACTCAGCCGTATATTCTAATCAGCAAGCACAAGTACTTCTACTGGGGCTCTCAATCTGGAACGAAGGTTTTATTAACCTATTAAATTCCTAACGGGTCTTATTTAAGTCGTAACTTAGACCGGTTAGTTTTAAGGGAAGGTTTACGGTTCAAAACGCATGATTAAGCGAAGACCGGAATAGAATGTGATTTAGACCCGACAAGTTTGGAGACTTGTATAATATGGGTAAACTAAACACATTCTGGATTTTGAGATAAAAATGATAAGGTTTGACCCGTTTCGGCTATTTTATGTAAACTTGTTACATAAACCGAACCGAACGCGTAATAAGCGTAACGGGTATCTGAAAGAGCCATATACAGGTTTCCTAAGTTAATATGCTTCAAATATGTTGTGACATCAGTAGGATGTCTTTCATTATGCCCCGAACTAATTTAAACACAAACTATGCCCCGTAGGGGTAGTTTGGTCATTTTAAAGGTTGTAAAAGAGTTTAAATGTTTAACTGAGTTACAGGTCTTATGTAAACAGCAAACATACTCAATTTGATGAGTTATAACAGTAGGGTGAAGTATATATGTGAAATATATCATTTATAACCAAACTATGCACCGAAGGGGCATTTTGGTAATTTCACATAAGCCGAAAAGCTCAAAACTGAAGTCTGAGTTTATCAACCTTTGCTTACTGTTAAAATATCATAATTTGCCTCGTATATCAGTAGGTATCAACCCGGATATGTTCAATATGATTTTAAAACGTACTATGCGTTAAAAACGCTAAATAAGGCGATTAAAGGCCATTTCCGGGTTTGATACTTAAATCTGATATTTTTATATTTCCAGAAGGCTTAAAATAATTTATTTATCATATGTGATCAGTAGCAAAAGGTTTGGAGTCGTTTAGATAAGTAAAACTCATTTTATGGCCCGTAAGGGCAAAACCGACAATTACCGGATTAAGCCTACGACTACTAGTTATGCTCAGCCTAAAATTAATTAAAAATCTTTAAAAATCCCAAAATAATATATTATATCAGTGGGTATTAAGTTTGATACCAAAAAGTAGGCTTAACTAGGCTATACGCTAATTACGCCGTTTTATTATCATAAAGCTTTAATTTTGCGATATTGAGCATAACTCTTAATCTATAAGTCAAACTGATGTCAAACTTTGCATACAATTTTATATATCAGTAACTAAGGTTTCTACACTTTTACATTTTCATAAATCATGTTCTAAGGTAATAAGGGCATAACGGTCAACATATGAGCAATTAACGGAAATATGCATATTAATTGGATAACTAGTGAACCAAGGTGTGTAATCACAGAGGGTTGTTCTAACAAGTAACCTGATCCAATTTAAGCTCTGAGGCATTTCTAAAACATACCTGAACGGGTCAGAACTGAAAGTCAAAGTGAAAGTCAAACTATGTGAGTTTCGGTTCCGAACCGGGTCTAAACAGGAAATAGTCGGGTTGAACATGTTTAGAGATGTTCTTACACTAATTACCAAGTTATAACAATGATCAAACAGGTTGTATATGTTCTAGATAGCTAATTATGCTTAAATGACATTTTAAGCATCCTGTTGACTTTTTAATTAAAAGTTTGACCCGACTTTTGACCTGGTTAGAGTGGTGATCAGGGGAAACCCTTTTGAGGTTTTATTACCCACATAAATACCAACTCATAACTACTTTTAATTCGAGATATGACTGAGCCATTATTGACTAATCTCGAAGTCAAACCGTAATTACGACGGTTTGACTTTTAGCTAATTAAACAAGCTAAACTCAACTAAATAAGAACTAGCAGACTTACAAGAGTCCTATGCACGAGATAAGATCAGATGGACCTGCTTGAGAGCTCCAGGAATGATCAAATTATGCAGATGAAGGTGTGAGGAATTGTTGCAACTCAAGACTCTATTTATAGTGAATTCAATCACCATAAGGTGTTGACAACAAAGTCTAGCACTTACCACAACATCCCAACATGTGTCCTAGTGTTCTAGGGGTTGTTTTAGGGGCCAAGGGATGTGAAAAATCGATTAAAAGTTGCTCACAAACTCACCTAGCAGGCCCCTATTCGAAAAATTCATTTTCTGCCCAGATATGGCAGTGGCGTAGCGCCACTGCTAGAGCCTTCAGGCTCGCGCTACGCGAGCCCCTATGGGGTCAGCCAAACAACTTTTTGATATTTGCATTTTCAGTCCTTGGCTCTTCAAACGTCGAAAAGACTTTTGTTTCTTGCATTTTCTTGCATTATGATCCTTCAACCTTGATCTATAAGGGCTTTAAAATATATACCCCCTTCGTTAAGTCCCCGGGTAACTTTATTGTTACCCGAAAAGGCCTAACTTTCAACGTTGACGCTTTAACCCCTTGCACACGAATTTGGTCACAACTTTCTCATACGTTGACGAAACTTTATGAAATTTTAATCGTGTATTCTAGTGAGCATAATTAACCGTTACAAAGCTTCGGGTTTGTCAAAAGGTCACTCAGAGGTATAAATTAAACATGTTGACACTTTTAACCCTTGTAGTTTGTAATCTCTCACTTTTAGCTTCGTATGATCCATGATTTATTCGTTTGATGTTATAAACATCATGTAGGGTTATTATGACGTATATTTATTCACTGTTGACATTCAGAACCCCTAAAATCACATACTTTCCATGTTTGTCAACTTTAGTCCTTTTATAACATTCTTTCACACGTTCAGACTTTATGACACGTGTCAACAAATTATAGGACGTGAATTTTCGAGGTGTTACATCCTCACCCCCTTAAAATAAATCTCGACCCGAGATTTACTGAAATAAGTAAGGGTACTTTTCTTTCATCGTGGATTCAACCTCCCACGTGAATTCGGGACCTCTATGGGCATCCCATTTGACCTTTACAATAGGTACATGCTTCTTCCGAAGCTTCTTTACCTATCGGTCTTCACTCGACAAAGGTTTTTCCTCAAATTTTAAGCTCTCATCTTTATGCACATCCGTATGTGGTATAACCAGTGATTCATCAGCGAAACACTTCTTCAGATTGCAGATGTGGAACACATTGTGAATTCCACCGAGCTCTTCAGGTAAGTTTAACTTATAGGCAACTGAACCGACACGTTCGATAACCTCGAAAGGCCCT
Source organism: Helianthus tuberosus (assembly GCA_030545235.1). NCBI lineage: Eukaryota > Viridiplantae > Streptophyta > Magnoliopsida > Asterales > Asteraceae > Helianthus > Helianthus tuberosus. The sequence goes on along the minus strand of CM060426.1, from coordinate 109,210,245 downwards.
ATGTATCTCGGGCTTAGCTTGCCTTTCTTACCAAACCGCATCACTCCTTTCCAGGGTGATACCTATTGTTGAACCTTATTTCTTAACAAGAATCTAGGAGGTTTGCTATTTTCAAAATCCTTAAATTTTCTGTCGTATACTGGCATCTTACTGATGATTATGAATTTGCGTGATCTTATTGATTGTCTATAATGCAACTTTCAGATCTTAATGTTTGGACTTACCAAACTATTGTCCTATCAATGGACGTTTAACATTTCATCTATACAAGGTCTTCAAGGGAGTAGCCTTGATATTTATATATCAAGTATTATGGAGAAGCTTATCTTAAGGTGAGATGGTTATTCCAACCATTACTTAACTAATATTAAGGAATAGCTAATCCTTGTCGTTAGTCGAACAATTCGACGATCCTGGGTAGCTGATGGCAAATTCTTAATCGTTGCCTAATTAGGATTGCGGTAATGTATGCATAAGCAAAATGAACCGTCTTTCTTATCTAACAATATCAAACTCTCGGAATATCGAGTTAGGCTATATGAACCCTCTATTTTAAAACTTAGTAAATCAGGGTTCGATTCTTCCAGTGATGGTACTAGCCGTCTTGGAGATTTCATAACAATACGGCCTTAAATGGGATATAAATCTTAATTCTACCTGCCTCTTAGGGTAAACAAGGAAATCTTAGGAGAAGATAGTCAAGATACGAGGAGGTCTCAGAGATTTCTATATCTCAGACTCCAGTTCACCCATCATTGCTTGTGTCAATTAAGTGACACATTTATGTTATGAGTCCTCATATTCCGTTACCAGGGAATATTTATTTGGGTAACTCTATTATGGATATCTTCTTTGAATACTACTAGTCAACTTTAGTACAATACGATCATTGGGATATCTTAGGGTTCCATGTATTAAACCTCCATGCTGATCAGACATGGAAATAATCTATGGGACACACTAGGATACGCCAATCCTCATATGGCACTTTTATCAAACATAGTTTGGCATTCGCAGGCGATATAAAACAATGAGAAAAATAATTAAAATAACATATGTTGTCGTACTCTATGCGAAGAAAGAGTATTCTTAGATTTTTCGGAAGGATTCCTCGCCGATACGAGAAGAATCGGTTACTAAGGTTTCCTTGGTAATTTATACCTTGTGGATGATAATAAAAATTTGCTAAGTTTATGGTTCATGAAGATTTATTATTGCCTGTATTAAAAATAGGACACTTAGCAGAAAATATCATTGATAAATGATAAGGAAGTTTATTGTACAAGTGCTTATATTTAATCAATCATGGAAGTTTCACAAACTAGGCACCTAGCTCAGTTGGCTAGGCGCGCGAAAGGGTGCGGCCTAGACCCAGGTTCGATTCCGGGGACGGCCAATTCCACCATTTTTTTTTGTTTAATATTTAACTTGTTATACTTATAGTTTATGAAGAATTTACTGGTATCCGAACCAAAATAAAATCTTAGTATTTAAATTACTGATAAAATGCCAAGGAATGTACCTGATGCCATTATTTATGGACTAGTTCAGGCATTTTAGGCGCTTTCAATTTTAGGCTTTACTTCCTCCGCCGCATTTCCTTTGACATATTTAGGGCACGTAGTCTTGATGTGGCCTTTCTCATTACAGCCGAAACAGACTGCATTCTTCATGTCCTTACAGTCCAACGTTTTATGTACCTTAGACTTGCAGATCCCACAAGCCCTGGGCTGCGATTTGGATTTTGGTTCAAACCTGCATTTCCCATAATGGCGCTTCATGCAGGTCTCACATACTGGTTTCTGGTCGGACTTTTGTTTGTTCTTTTTCTTAGAACTCTGGGAGTTATCTACCTCCCTTTTTTCTTTTTAGTTCATCCTTTGCATCAGAGGCATGAACGAGATCCTTCTTAAGAGTGAGGAAATGTGGTCCTAGATAAAATTTGGACCGAGCAGCATGGGGCTCCTTTAACTTTTTCACCGCTCTCTTCACAGCTTTTCCAACGGCTGCGTCTATCATAGTTTGAAGAACATCTTTGGAAATTCTAAGGTTTACAATTTCAGCATCATTAGCATGCGTCGCGTCATCAATAGTGCGATTGACTGTTGTCTTATCCGAGTTTGCCATACTCGATATTGGTTCCTAATACCAATAAAACAATTTCTTAGTTGAAATCCAACAACTGTTATTTTTCATTCTGATGGCCTTAATATATACTAACCATGGTGTCAATAACCTATACAGGCTATTATAGCACTAACATTCTTAATGAACGTTATTTAAAATATATTAATATTACTTAGCCTAGGTCGCAAAAGACCATCAGTGGCATTTAAGATTTGGACCTAGTCCATCACTTTTCTGACAGCGGATCAAAACGTCACATCTGTCTTTATTATATTAAAGAATTTAGGTAGCTTGAAAGCTTGCCATAGGAATATCAGAAAAGAGTGATTCCTATTTAGATATAAAATATCCATCTAAGGTTTGTTGGAGCATTTTCTAAAGTATCATCGGCCAGTTTCTACCTCGTATTAAATGACCGAAGTCCTAATCAGGCGAAGAAAACAGTTCTCTACAGTTATTGTTCAATATTGAATCATATGTGCCAGTATCAAGTAAATTTCTGCATAAACTGCTTGATAAGGAAAGATACCTGTTATATAGTTATCCTTCCGCACCATTCCTGGCGTTCATCCGGAAGACTCATGCGTTTATTTCCCTGGCCTTTCCCGGCTTCTTTATAAGCTTTGGGCAGTTGGTTTTGATGTGCCCTTCCTCGTTACAATTGTAACATGTGGCGTTCTCTAACCCCTTGCAATCTAAGGTTTGGTGACCCTTGGTCTTGCAAATTCCACACAATTTAGCATGTGGGTCGATTGTACATTTTCCAAAATGTTGCTTTTTGCAGTTACTGCATTTGGGTCTGTTATCAGACTGACTCGAGTTCTTCCTAAACTCGGAATCCTTCCCGCGCTCCGAGCTTCCCTTCTTCTTCTTTTTAGTTTGATGAGAGTTTTCCTCCTCTCTCTCTCTTCTTCTCTCGCCAGAAGCCTTAACAGACTTAATTCTGATTGCGTCTAAGGTGAGAGATAAGGATAAGTCCACCGCGGACCTATATGTGGTTGGCCTAGATGCTTTAACATTCCCTTTTATCTCCGGTGCTAGGCCTCCAATGAAACGAGCTATGCGTTTAGGTTCAGGGGTGACTAGATAAGGAACTAGGCGGGACATAGTGTTGAAACTTGTCACATATGCCTGACAATTCAAATTTTCCATGACCAAAGTCAAGAAGTCCGATTCTATCTTTTCTCCTTCATGCTGAGGGCAATAGTTTTCTTTGACTAATGCAACAAATTGATCCCAAGATAAGTTGTAGAGTAGAACTTTTCCCGTGGCTTGGAGCAATGATCTCCACCATGCCAACGCTTCTCCTTTGAATGATTGTGAAACAAATTTCACAACATCTTGCTCCGCACAACCGCTGATGTCAACAACAGCGTCCATCTCATCGAGCCATGTCATGCAATCGATGGCCCCTTTTTCTCCTGTAAAGTCTCTGGGCTTGCAGGAGACAAAATATTTATATGAACAGGTCTTAACTGATGCCTCTTGATGAAACACAACTTGTCTAGACGGATTACTCCTTTGATTTGACAAGTCATGAACATCGTCCTCCCTTGACTCATGTGTTTTAAGAGGGGGCTTACAACGAGCCGCAGATAGAGTCTTAGAGTGGGTATCATTTGACTCATCATACTGCCGATCAAGTGCTCGAGTAACAACATAATCTATTATTGCCTGTAGTTCTGCTCCAGTTACATTAATTCTGGTAGTATCATTGCTCTCCTTCAAGTGGCTGTTAACTTCATATAATCCAGCCATGTAGCTTGATTGCTACATAAATATTAACAATGATTTATTCAGAGATTATTATGGAATCATCATCTTTGACGATTTATCAACCATGGTAATATAAGCCATATTGGTTAACTTGTTAGTTATATTTAATTAGTATTTTCCATTATAATTTATCCTAGTTATAAAACATTAAGGATATTAAAGTGGCGCATAAGGCCTAGTCACAAGGACAGTTCTAAATTTTATAAGCCATGATTTCAGAGAATCGAGGCATTAAGGTCTGAATCAAGTTCATTACCTTCTTTTGACAGGGAGTTGTAGACTTCAACTGTCTTTTGTCTTTTAGAACAATAGATATAGCCCGTGGGCATTTCCCTTCTGAGGGATGGTTATAATATGATCATCTTCTTAGATGCTATTAGTCGAGGTCGTATGGATCCTACCGACTATTATGCTTGGACCTGGTCCAACATTTTTAGACAGGAGGTCAAAGACCACCACTGTCGTCGTCTTATCGGACAACAAGTTTAGCCCGTAGGCACTTCATCACTACTGGATGTTTATAATGTGATCATCTTATAGGATGACACAAGCCATGCTTTCTAAATCACTAGGCTAGATAAGAAAATTGGAAGAATCTTATATAAGGATGACTGTTGTGATTTTCTCGAGTCACTTTTGTCAAGAGTGCTAACACGTTCTTAGGTGTTAACAAGGATTTGAATCTCTTGAGTAGGTTTCACCATCTTGGCCGCGTAGGCTAGGTTTCACCTTTAAGATTATCTTTAAAATGCATACTGGCAGGAAAGTAAGGATATTTATTTTATTCAGGATTTTTATCATAAATCCTTATTTATAATTTTAATAATAGCACAAATGGCCTAGTCGCGTAGACAAGTTTAATTTATAAGCCAAGATTTCAGAGAATCAGGGCAATTTATGAATTAGTAATGGCACAAAAGGCCCAGTCACGTGGACAAGTTTAATTTATAAGCCATGATCGTCTGGGATCGAGGCATTTAGTAATAGCACAAAAGGCTTAGTCACGTGGACAAGTTTAATTTATAAGCCATGATCGTCTGGGATCGAGGCATTTAGTAATAGCACAAAGGCTTAGTCACGTGGACAAGTTTAATTTATAAGCCATGATCGTTTGGGATCGAGGCATTTAGGTGTGAATCAAAGTTCATTACCTTTTCTTGACAGGGAGCTGTAGGCTACCACCGTCTTTAGTCTCAGAGGACGTTAATTATAGCCCGTAGGCACTTCCCTTCTAAGGGATGTTATTTTCCATTCATTTCATATTTCATGTTTAGAATGAAAACTTAATTTAATCAATCCATTATATGAAAATAGAAGTACAGAGTTGCCCGAAGCGGGTCTTTGAAGGGATAATGTGTCCTTAAAGGGACTGAAAGATAAATATGTCCTTATAAGGACTATCAAAGAAACGATCTGTAGCAAAAGGAGTTTCATCTTCATTTTATGTCTGAATGCTTTCTCTTTGGTTGTACGTTTCATCCTGGCCGCGGTACGAAGCTCAGCATTTCAAGGCTCCGGATGTGGAGAATTTCTAATACAGTTTCTTCGCTTGGCGACGTATCCAATATATATAAAAATTGGAAGCAAAAATTTCCAGATTAGGATTGAGAATATTCCTATGTTAAGTCTAGACTCAGAAGATTTAGGAATGTGCAATTGTGTCATTGAGATTAAACACAAAAAGCTAGTGTTTAATTCACTCAATGTTGGTTCTGATACCAACCTGTCACACCCCGTTTTTCCACGTGTCACCGGTGGGGGAGTATCGTGACGTGGTTGGCAACATCATGGTCAAACAACGCAATATAATAATGCACAGCGGAAGCAAAAGAAAAATATATTACATTCCGAATATAAGTAATGTCAAAGTATTACAACGGAAGGTAAAGGATCCACAGGCGGATCAATAAAAGAAAAAAAACTGTTCAACAGACTTTAGGCATCTAGAACTTGCAAGATTCCCTAGTGACGCCCTGAGCTCCCAGCCAATTACGCATAGTACCTGTCACTTAACCTTTTGGAAAATACGTCAGTTTACACTGGTAAATACAATTAACTGACTCATTTTGGAAAAATAGTTTGAAAAGTGATTCGAGTGCAAACGGCACAAAATATCTTGACACATTGATTAAAATGCACAGAGGCAAAATTAATCTTTTATACTTGGGACAATTTTATTAATAAAAATCTTGTATCCGATTTACATGGTTGTCCAACATTTAGGGCCGGTGATTATACAATACAAGCCGGACAAGATTAATCGACACACCACAAATATAATCTCACAAGAAGATACCCTTACGAGTGAGTATACGTTATACATATGCAACAGGAGGTGTTTTGCCTACACCTTGTGCTTACGTCGTGGCCATTCACTTTTTAAAATGAGCCAAGGATATCCAGGACACGGTCATTAACCCCCAATGTTATTTGTTATCAATCAATACAGATTAAAACGGGATTATGCAATTTAATCATCTCCGATTAAAAGGTTTCTACACCCGACCAAGCGGTATTTTTATAATACCGTATCCCAAGCCCGTATAAGGGAAAATAAGTTAAAAGTATTTACCTGAGCTAGCAATGCAATTTATACTCAGCCGTATATTCTAATCAGCAAGCACAAGTACTTCTACTGGGGCTCTCAATCTGGAACGAAGGTTTTATTAACCTATTAAATTCCTAACGGGTCTTATTTAAGTCGTAACTTAGACCGGTTAGTTTTAAGGGAAGGTTTACGGTTCAAAACGCATGATTAAGCGAAGACCGGAATAGAATGTGATTTAGACCCGACAAGTTTGGAGACTTGTATAATATGGGTAAACTAAACACATTCTGGATTTTGAGATAAAAATGATAAGGTTTGACCCGTTTCGGCTATTTTATGTAAACTTGTTACATAAACCGAACCGAACGCGTAATAAGCGTAACGGGTATCTGAAAGAGCCATATACAGGTTTCCTAAGTTAATATGCTTCAAATATGTTGTGACATCAGTAGGATGTCTTTCATTATGCCCCGAACTAATTTAAACACAAACTATGCCCCGTAGGGGTAGTTTGGTCATTTTAAAGGTTGTAAAAGAGTTTAAATGTTTAACTGAGTTACAGGTCTTATGTAAACAGCAAACATACTCAATTTGATGAGTTATAACAGTAGGGTGAAGTATATATGTGAAATATATCATTTATAACCAAACTATGCACCGAAGGGGCATTTTGGTAATTTCACATAAGCCGAAAAGCTCAAAACTGAAGTCTGAGTTTATCAACCTTTGCTTACTGTTAAAATATCATAATTTTCCTCGTATATCAGTAGGTATCAACCCGGATATGTTCAATATGATTTTAAAACGTACTATGCGTTAAAAACGCTAAATAAGGCGATTAAAGGCCATTTCCGGGTTTGATACTTAAATCTGATATTTTTATATTTCCAGAAGGCTTAAAATAATTTATTTATCATATGTGATCAGTAGCAAAAGGTTTGGAGTCGTTTAGATAAGTAAAACTCATTTTATGGCCCGTAAGGGCAAAACCGACAATTACCGGATTAAGCCTACGACTACTAGTTATGCTCAGCCTAAAATTAATTAAAAATCTTTAAAAATCCCAAAATAATATATTATATCAGTGGGTATTAAGTTTGATACCAAAAAGTAGGCTTAACTATGCTATACGCTAATTACGCCGTTTTATTATCATAAAGCTTTAATTTTGCGATATTGAGCATAACTCTTAATCTATAAGTCAAACTGATGTCAAACTTTGCATACAAGTTTATATATCAGTAACTAAGGTTTCTACACTTTTACATTTTCATAAATCATGTTCTAAGGTAATAAGGGCATAACGGTCAACATATGAGCAATTAACGGAAATATGCATATTAATTGGATAACTAGTGAACCAAGGTGTGTAATCACAGAGGGTTGTTCTAACAAGTAACCTGATCCAATTTAAGCTCTGAGGCATTTCTAAAACATACCTGAACGGGTCAGAACTGAAAGTCAAAGTGAAAGTGAAAGTCAAACTATGTGACTTTCGGTTCCGAACCGGGTCTAAACAGGAAATAGTCGGGTTGAACATGTTTAGACATGTTCTTACACTAATTACCAAGTTATAACAATGATCAAACAGGTTGTATATGTTCTAGATAGCTAATTATGCTTAAATGACATTTTAAGCATCCTGTTGACTTTTTAATTAAAAGTTTGACCCGACTTTTGACCTGGTTAGAGTGGTGATCAGGGGAAACCCTTTTGAGGTTTTATTACCCACATAAATACCAACTCATAACTACTTTTAATTCGAGATATGACTGAGCCATTATTGACTAATCTCGAAGTCAAACCGTAATTACGACGGTTTGACTTTTAGCTAATTAAACAAGCTAAACTCAACTAAATAAGAACTAGCAGACTTACAAGAGTCCTATGCACGAGATAAGATCAGATGGACCTGCTTGAGAGCTCCAGGAATGATCAAATTATGCAGATGAAGGTGTGAGGAATTGTTGCAACTCAAGACTCTATTTATAGTGAATTCAATCACCATAAGGTGTTGACAACAAAGTCTAGCACTTACCACAACATCCCAACATGTGTCCTAGTGTTCTAGGGGTTGTTTTAGGGGCCAAGGGATGTGAAAAATCGATTAAAAGTTGCTCACAAACTCACCTAGCAGGCCCCTATTCGAAAAATTCATTTTCTGCCCAGATATGGCAGTGGCGTAGCGCCACTGCTAGAGCCTTCAGGCTCGCGCTACGCGAGCCCCTATGGGGTCAGCCAAACAACTTTTTGATATTTGCATTTTCAGTCCTTGGCTCTTCAAACGTCGAAAAGACTTTTGTTTCTTGCATTTTCTTGCATTATGATCCTTCAACCTTGATCTATAAGGGCTTTAAAATATATACCCCCTTCGTTAAGTCCCCGGGTAACTTTATTGTTACCCGAAAAGGCCTAACTTTCAACGTTGACGCTTTAACCCCTTGCACACGAATTTGGTCACAACTTTCTCATACGTTGACGAAACTTTATGAAATTTTAATCGTGTATTCTAGTGAGCATAATTAACCGTTACAAAGCTTCGGGTTTGTCAAAAGGTCACTCAGAGGTATAAATTAAACATGTTGACACTTTTAACCCTTGTAGTTTGTAATCTCTCACTTTTAGCTTCGTATGATCCATGATTTATTCGTTTGATGTTATAAACATCATGTAGGGTTATTATGACGTATATTTATTCACTGTTGACATTCAGAACCCGTAAAATCACATACTTTCCATGTTTGTCAACTTTAGTCCTTTTATAACATTCTTTCACACGTTCAGACTTTATGACACGTGTCAACAAATTATAGGACGTGAATTTTCGAGGTGTTACATCTGGAACGTCACTTATGTTCATCCCCTTGCCTTTTTGTTCCACCACGTGGGCCAAGAAGGTAGGGTTCTGTTTACGTAAGCTTCTGCTCGCTTGTGTGCGTGACATCAACCTCAGTCCCTTCGAAGGTTGGTCTCCATAGACGATCAAAGTATCACCAGAAGGAAGAGGAAGGCAAACGAGTTTCTCGTGACACACAATCTCGGCATGGTTCTTACGCAACCAGTCCATCCCGATAATAACATCGAAGCTTCCTAAATGCATGGGTATGAGATCAATAGAGAACACTTGATCGTTAAGAGTCAGGGAACAATCACGAACGATCGAATTAACAAGGATCGACTTACCATTGGCGACCTCAACAGAGAACGACTCAGGTAACTTGGAGCGTGTACAGTTTATCAAAGACTCAAATTCCACGGACACAAAGCTTTTATCGGCACCAGTATCAAATAGAATCGAAGCATAAAGGTTATTAACTAGGAACATGCCGTTGACGACGTCATTGTCATTACGAGCCTGATTAGCGTTAAGGTTGAACGCTCGACCACGAGCAGCTAGCTGTTGGTCCTGGTTCAGCTGAGGACACTGGTTACGAAGGTGGGTAGTATCTCCACACTTGTAGCATGCACGAACAACATTGACTGGACTTGGGTTCTGCAGAGGGGCTGGAGGTGCTGGTAAAGCTGCCTGAGCTGGGGCTTGTTGAGCTCGTTGTGCAGAGTTAACTTGACGACAATAGGGAGTCGTGTGACCATAGCGGTTACAGTTGGTACACAAACGACATGCAGAAGCACTAGGGTGATGATAGTTGCAAGTTGCACACTTGGGATGAGACCCAGTGTATTGCTTCTTAGCTTCTGGGACAGTAGGGTTAGCAGCAGCAGTAGCAGGAGCGGGTTTAGCAGTAGGGTTTGTAGCAGGAGTAATAGCATTATATCCGGAACCCTGAGATTTCCTTTTCTTGTTCTTGCTGCCGCCGGGCTGCTGGTAACTTGATTTGCAGACTTAGAGGGAGCAGGAGTAGCGAACTGCTTATCACGCACACGGTTGTTGTTCAAACTTGCTGCCAAACGATAGACTTCTTCAATAGTTTCCAGTTGAGCTGCTTCAATAGAATCACGCATAGCAGGAGGTAGACCATTGATGTACTTGGTTATCATTTTCTTAGGAGTTGAAACCAAGTGAGGAATGATAAGACTTAGCTGCTTAAACCCGGTAGTATAAGACATGTTATCATCACCAACCTGCATCAAATGCCAAAACTCTTCTTTAAACTTCAATTGTTCATGAGGAGGGCAGAACTCGAGCATCATGAGTTCTCGCACCTCGGCCCATGGGAGAGCAAAAGCTTCTTCATTGGAACGGATGTTTCTCTCATTCGACCACCACTCCAACGCTCTGCCTTGAAACATCCCAGTTGCACTCCTAGTCTTTAAATGATCTGGGAACTCACTGTTAATGAAGGTAACCTTGATGCTGTCGAACCACTCGAGCATAGCAGTCACCCTTCACTGCTCGTGAAAGACTTAGGGTTGCAAGAGATGAAATGCTTATAGTTGAACTTAGTAGGCTTTTGCTTCTCGGCCTTTGAGTCCACAGAGGATGGAGGAGTGTTTGATCATTGGAGTTCAGAGACGATCTTTGGCACGACTCGGGCAATCTGGTCGGCCATGAAGGACATCATCTTTTTTTGGGACTTCTCCCTGGATTTCCTGAGAGTGTCGGATAGCTTTCGAGAAGACATCCTAGAGATCCAATAAGAGGATCGTATAAGTCTAAACTCACGAAGCCTCACAATATAGACTCACACACAATAGGCTAAAACTCAATGAGGTCCACAAGATTCACATAGATCAAGATTCGAGTTTCACGTAGACTTCAATAGACTCAATCACCACAAACCCACGACATTCGCATGGCACGTTGTACGAAGTTTGGCAATAATGTCAGAAACGCCTATATATAGGAAGTACCAGCGGCGTATCCACCACGCTTCGGGCAAATCGTTTCCACCTCGTACTCGGTGTCATGTTACGTGTCGTGGAACACACTCATCACCATCATCATCATAGATTCACATAGTTTACAATAGATTCAAATAGATTCACGTAGATACCAAATAGATTCCATTAGATTCAATAGATCCAATAGACTCCAATAGATTCAATGGATTCAATAGACTCCATTAGATTCAATAGACTCCAATAGTTTCACATAGATTCGTGTTAGCAATCCACAAACAACGAAATCCCGCATGGCATGTGTTACGAAAGTTCAGCAACATGACGGAAGCACTTATATATAGGAAGTACCAGCGGCGTATCCACCATGCTTCAATCATGCCACGTTCGTCTAGTCATCGGTGTCATGCCTCCTTAACCCCTCTTCAGATTTTACCACTTCCCAAAACATAGATTAACCAGATAGATTCAACCACATAGATTAACAAGGTAGACTCAATCACTCAAACCCGAGCCTACAAAACTACGAATTTCACTTAGAGCGTGGTACTAAGGTTTGGTAACATGCCAGAAACACTTATATATAGGAAGTACCAACGGCGTATCCACCATGTTTTGGACATGCCACTTTCCCCCTCGTCTTTGGCGCTAGGTTACATTTCGTATTTTGTTTCTCCATCCACACATTCGTAGCTCACACATCGATTCCACTAGAGTACACGATAGATTTCACATAAGTTTCTCATAGAATACCCAAATAGACCTTCCATAGCTTTAGAGTTCCACATCAGACACTAAATTTCGCATGGCACTTGGTACGAAAGTTGGTAACATGCCAGAAACACTTATATATAGGAAGTACCAGCGGCGTATCCACCATGTTTCGGACACACACTTTCCCCTCGTATTCCATGCCATGTTACATCTAGTGTCTTACAATCACATCATCACATAGGTCGCACATAGAATAAAGCTTCATAAATTTAGTTCAATCTGAGATTAGCATTTATGTTTTAGATTGCGAACATACGTGTGAGTAGTGTAAAATCATACCAAAATGAACGAAGAATCGAGTTTAAAGCCATAAAATTGAGATAGCGTAAAAGCAAGATAGGTTTATAAAACATAGGATTGTTCCGGGTAGAGGAACGGCGACTAACCAAATTGATTCGAACCCCTTTCGAATTGAGGTAGTGGGTCCTGACTTACTCAGACAAATACGTCATCGATGTTAGGCCTACGATATTCGTCCTTTTAGTCATTTCACGTACTCAATTGATCGGAAGTCACGAGACTTTGGCGAGACATAAAAAATCAAGGAGTGGGACTAGTTATCAAGATCTGAGTTTCACCTCTAACTTGACAACATCGTACCCTAATAGCGTTGGCACACATCCGCAGATAAGACCTACTAGAATAATATGGAGATTTTCCATCAAGGTTCGGATGTCGCTCCTGACTTGAAGGCATATCTCGTGCGAAAATGCAAACACCGATTAACAGTGTTTTCCAAGTACGAAGTGTATATTATGTTAGCCTTAGGAAAGGCATGTAAGTTTAACAAGAACATGCGCTGCTAGGAAGCAGATACGGTAGAATACATAAGTCTTAAACAACAAATAAGAGTCAAGATTCCTAGAACTATAGACTAGGGAAAGTATTCCTACTTATCCTAATTCCATATAGTTATGGCTCTGATACCAATCTGTCACACCCCAACCGATGGCGGAAACATCGGGGTGCGAGCACTAAGCGTTCAGATTGCTCATGAGAATTCCATAACACTAAAAGTTTCAATATAGAATTAAATTGATTTCATAGCAATTGTCTAAGGAGTACCGACCAAACACATCCAGTACAAAAACACAACAATCATTGTTCACAATGTTCAAAAGTTTCTAAGTTAACTAGGTGACGTTTCTAAGCATCTCCTAGCTGAATTCCATGCATTCCAAGCATCCTATCAGCCTGCAACATGTATTAAAATATCAATACAAAATTATTGGCGAGTATACAAGTTTGATAATAGAATAATAGATTAAAACAACTCATATCCACAGTGTAAGCAATAAAATAGTTTCAGCCGTGCTAGTATCGCAGTCCACGCAGTGATAGCCCAAGTATCCCGATGCTTTAGTGTTTACCCAAGACTCACGGTAAACTAGAATCCTCCTAACAATACCCCCTGAGAATAACGGGAGAGGTGCATCTCCTATAGCGCTACTATTGTTAAGGCGGAACTACACACTCTGGATTAAACGTCACATAGCACAAAGAATCAAGAATCAAGAATCACAAGCTTCACTTACACATAGGATAGAGTATAAGTTTCAAAGATTCCAGTTTAAGTTTCATAGAATACATGTTACACCCCCAAAAGTTTAAAGTAAAATGGGATCGAGTATACTCACAGCGATTGCTTAACAGTATAAACTGCTATTGGATCAAAGGGAGCTCTTTTTAGAATTAACCTGAGTAGATTACAATAGGATAAGAGTCGAGCAGAATAACGAGATTGCATAAGTGTCAAATCAGTCACTGGATCGGATGGCTGTCCGATCGGATGGCAATCCGATCGGATTGCCAGTCGATCGGGTGACTTATGTTTATGAGAAGTTTAGAGGGCTGCCCGATCGGATGGCCATCCGATCGGGTTGCCACTTGATTTGAAGTTCACAGAGAAGCGAATAGGGTGGCTGTCCGATTGGGCGGTTGTCCGATCGGGTTGCCACTCGATCCAGGTGTAAGTGTCTTGGTCACCTCAATCGGGTGGCTGCTCGATCGGGCGGCTGTACGATCGGGTTGCCACTTGATCGAGGTTTCCAATGTTTCCAAGTTTCTGAAAAAGTGACTAAGTGTTGGAAAGTTTCAAGTTTCAGGGCTCAAGGACAAGTGTCACCTGATAGGGTGACTGTCCGATCGGACGGCTATCCGACCGGGTTGCCGCTCGATCGGGCGACCCTTATTCTTGGTTACCATTTTTGTAAAATTTCTAAGTTTCTAGCTTAACGGTGACAGTACAACACGTATTGTGACAACAGTAAACTCATTAGCACACCGCCGTTCTGATCGGGTGGGAATCACCCCTGTCCGATCAGTTGTCTGTTCGTAACGAGTTAATGTCAGAATCCATTCCATGCTCGTCTTCACTGGTATTAACTCAGATCCAAGCCGGCTTTGGACTATTCGTCCAATCCACAACCCGTTTAGACCCGGGTCCCACCGATTAAGGTGGGAGCTTGAGAAAAAGATGAAGATACTCAAGTTTTATAGGAAAAAGTCTAGATTTAGCTTAGATTTAGTGTGAAAACGCATGAAATATCTTAGATCTGAGCTAGTTCTTGCTCAGAATGACATCACATGGCAGTTTGTACAAACCTCCATGATGACATCACCCTCAAGAACTCAGATCCGAGAGATTTCACGGTGAAAAGTGTGATTTCAAGTGAGAATCACGTAGAGAATGAAGTGTAGAGCGAGAAAGTACAAAGATCTAGTGCAAAACGTAACGAAATCAGCAAGAAAATGGAGAAAAGTGGCGTTTGTGCGTCTGAGTCAAGCAGGGCTGTCACATCAGTGAAGGACTGATGTGACAGCTGCTATTTATAGTGTGAGAGTGCAGAGAGGAGGGAAAGTGTGCTCGGAATGGGTGGCAGTCCGATCGGATGGCCATCCGATTGGGTGGTCATCCGATAGGGTGACAATCCGGTCGAGTGGTAATCCGGTCGGGTGGTAATCCGACCGGGTGGCAATCCGATCGGATTGCCACTCTGGGCAATCCAACTTATCCGTGTCCACATTTCTGATTCGTTTTGCGAGTTAGATTAGGCGTTGCGTATTATAGAATAACTAGATTACAACATTCACATCAAAAGTTTTTAAGATTAATAGGTTCCGCCAGTGACAAGGCCCCAGTCTCTCGTTCAACCAAGAATCAAGTTTCACGAGTCTAAGGAGTCAAGCACCGAATAAGTTTCAAGAGTCAAGAATCATAGTTTCTCAAGTATCAAGAATCAAGAGTCTAGATTTCCAAGTATCAAGTATCATGAATGAACATAAAGAATCTAGCTTTCATAGTATAAAGAATCAAGTATCTAGTTTAAGGATCAAGTATCTAAATTAAGCATCAAGAGTCAAGTCGCTAGATTAAGTGTCAAGTCTCATAGCATTAAGTATCAAGAATCAAGTTTCTAGAGTAAAGTATCAAGCATCATAGTATTGAGCATCAACATCAATAAGATTCATACCAAAAGTATCAAAGTATCAACATCACATAACTGCAGGGACCAAAACTGACAATTGATAAAAGTTCAGGGACTAATTCTGCCAAAAGTCTAAAGTTTAGGGACGCTGGGCGTTACAAATTGGGCTTAATCAACTATTAGTGATACGTTGAGCTTGCACATCCTTGTACGGACCCAACTTGCATGCGAATTTTACACTTAACTATTATGGCGTTATGAGCTATACCTAACGGTGCACAAAAAACCCGAACCCGAAAAATACCCGGAACCGGGTATTGTAATAACCGGGTTTTTAAAACCCGAACCCGAACCTACCCATAGGGTAGGGATCGGGTATGCATAATGTCATCAGAACCCGAACTCGTAACCGGTTTTTTTCGTACCCATATTCTACCTGGTTTTTAAGAATACCCGGGTTTACAGAATACCCGAAACCGGGTTTAACGAATACCCATAACCGGGTTTACAGAATACCGGTAACCGGGTTTACAGAATACCGGTAACCGGGTTTTAAAATATGTTCATATTTAACAAAAAAGAGTAAAAAGTTGGAAAAATGTCCACAAAATTCGCTACACGCATTCTGTTGCTTATTTCGCTAACCGGGTTTTCAAATACCCGGTTGAGTTTTGTCAATACCTTATGCAGGTTTTTCAATACCCGAGCCATACCTGAACCCTACCCGAGAATACCCGAACTCTACCTGAACCCGGAAATAGGGTATTATAAAACCCAACCCGAACCCGGGTACATAGGGTATGGAATTCCTGGCCAAAACCCGGACCCGAACCCGACCCGGGTACTCTCAATACCCGAAAATTAAGAACCTGGTCGTACCCGAACCCGGTTCCATACCCGGAATCGGGTATTCAAGAAAACCCGATTTGTGCACCTCTAGCTAAACCTTTCATTTTGTAATTTTATTAGTTATGCACGTGGCATGGTTTAAAGTTTAAAAATGGATGTCGTTTTGGGCGAGTAGTGAAATCATGATGGGCTTCATAGATCAGGGAGTAAAATGGCTATTTTTAAATGATTGGGACAAAATCGTTAAAACGACCAAACCACAGAGAACAAAATGAAAGTTTACTCAAATAATTATAAATTTTATTCTCATTCTCGCCTGACACATGAATTTTACACTTATAATTATTAAAGCATAATCATATGATCTTTCCATCATTCTCGCCCATTTTAGGATTGTATATTTTTGGATGAGAGGAGTAATGCTAAGCCTGGTAAACTGGATGGGTCGAACGGGTTTGCGTGTTAGGTCAAAACTGGCTCGGGTCACAAAATGTTCGTGTTAGAACAATCTTTTTATATGTAACGCGAATCATCTTTTTTAACTAAATTTAAATGTCAGCCCCACTATGATAAAAATCTACAACCCCCCTGTGCCTAAGTTATTTGATAAACTTTTAGCTCTTTGAAAATAAAATTAGGAGTGTATTTATCATAAAACTCAAAATTCATTTCCTTAGTTAGGCATTGTATTAAAAAATAACAATCCCAAAATCTTTTTCGCTTAATTAGAAACCCATTTTATAAATCAGTACCCCACTTGTTAACTTTTTACTATTTATCATTTACCCGATCCAAAGTTTTAATTACCTCTCTATACTCATGCATGGTTGACCTGTGACCAACCACTAACCAACCGGCGAACAAGTGAAGATGAAATTGCGTAATCAGATGGATGATAAAAATATGTACGATTTTTCGTTTTATACATAGAAAAAAAGTACTTTAAGAATGTTTAGATCACAAAATTAATGTATCGTTTTCAAAAGATAAAATCCGTAAAGAACAACTATAAAAAGTAATGTTTTTATATTCATTTTCAAATTACATTGTATTTTGTATATGCCTTATAATGACAATGTAATTATATTACATGGTTTCTACTGGTACTGGTTTTTATTTATGTAACAAGACCTGAACCGAAAATTTTGACTTTACGTTAAAAAGACGCAATATCATAAAAGATAATCAACCCGTTGAAAAAAAGTCAAACTCCATCCCTACCTCTTTTCAATTCCATCATTATACATACACATAGATACTTACAAAATCATAATTTTATTTACATGTATTATGCATTTTGTCAAGTAGTGATTTGCTCACATAAGAGCATGAATTCATGGTCCTAGGATTATCTATAAAACAAATAAAGAAGCCCAAATGGCCAGCCTCAATGCGTAAAGCCCACCAATATAAGAGATTCAAATGGAAATGAGTTTTCCCTATCAAGGAATAAATTTAAGATTTAACTCTTAAGGCATATATCTTCCTTATAACCACATATTTAAAATAACCTTAGAACAAGCACTCTCTTCATAGTCACTTAACCTTATCCCTAGACGATTACCTTTCTATGTTACGGTTAGTTACCGCAATCACGTCTGCAGCCTTGTCAGTTGTCACTGATGAATTACTAGGAATGGCGAGTGCTAGAATTTGATCGGATGCCATTAATAAATTTATTGTTATCCTATTAGACACCATATGACAATGCCACCTAGCCATACATTATTGGTCTATAATAACAAACCATTCGTTCCTTAATGATATGGTCGGTTCCAAACGTCCTTATCTTTCATTAGAACTCATGGCCTACAACAACAACAACGAATTTTCATCTCCATACGCGGTATTCTAAGAAACCCTACTTCTTTCATTACTTTTCTATCCTCGAAAATGGCTAAGTTAAACAATGGAATGATTTGTGAGGCCAAGCTCATACATATTATCTAACTGTTTTTTCTTTCCGTTTTAGATACGAGAGAGACATTGATTGGTCTACCCTCAACCTTTTCCCAAGTATACGAATATGAAATGATATTTTTAACCTTTGGAATCTACCAATTTAAACTTGGATTTTGTAATGAAGAGGTAAGAAGAAAACAAATGTGATGAAACTTATGTTTGAAATATAATACAAAAGAAAAGAACATATAAAAGCATGAAAGGGACCATTTGTCATTTGTCATTACCTTTTAGGTTGGTCAAACTTGATAATACAAATAAACTTTGATTGGTTTGGTTGGTTAATGGCTACTTTTCTAGTCTATTGTAGCTATTATTTCTTTCACAAAATTCTTCCCTTTTTAAATCATTTTTATTATCTTAAATCCTATTTAATATGTTCCTATTGCCTTTTTACATAGGTCTGTGCTTATGTAGAATTTAAAATAATATATATACATAATATCTTTTAACAAATATTACAATTAAAAATAACAAGGGGGACAAAAGGCTAGTTGGTCCAGCGGTAACCTCATGGCCTTTTTTTGTAGGAGGTTGTGGGTTGAAGTGTTATCTGAAGCAAGTTGCTCCTGGTTGAACCAAAGAGTTTTTTTTTTCAATTGTGGATTTTCTTTTGGACGGCTGGACCAAATCACAACGTTTTGTTTTCAAGCAGAAAGATGATCTATTTGTTAGGCTAAGAGGTATGGTGACAGAGATGAAGACGGGACGGGATGAAGACGGAGGGGGCGGGATGGGGTGACGGAGCCGTCTCCGAGAAGAAAGAAGGGGGCCCACATGTTTTGGTCCGTCCTGGACGTCGAGAAACAGACGGAGAGGACGGTGACGGGATGAAGACGGGGGGGGGGGGGGGGACGCCGACGCCGGGGCTGAGGACGGGCCATACCGTCCAGCCTTAGCGTGATTTCAAGTGTCCCGGTCTTTCATGTTTTAAGAAATAAATAAATAATTAATTGGAAGAATGACACGTTGGCTTGACATGGAGACCACTTAAACCCTAGATGATAGGAGCAACAACATTGGGGTGAGTGGGGACTAGTGTTTTGAGAATCCAGACAATTTTATTCATATAATAAGGGGTGTGATAAATATACCCATCACAAGGATTAATATACCCAAAAGTCGCCGGAACTTCACCTCCGCCGGACGCGCTCGACGATGGGAATCAACCTGGTATAGCGAGTGAGGTTTGCTCGGTTCCTCTGGGTAGCGAATCTTGATCTTACCTCTATTTCTATTCTGAGTTTGTTCTTCATCCACTCGCCGTCTGGGTTGGTTTTTTCTCCGGCTGGTTGTAGTATGGAACCTGAGGACGAAGGAGGACCGTGGTTGGATCCGCATCATCGCAGCAAGAAAGGAGTCTCTAACGCCCATTCAGGTAAAGTGCCCATTACAAAATTTTTTGTGACTAACCTACCTCTGGGTTGTACCCCATGGGAGGTTTCGGAGTTTGTGAAGAGCTTTGGGGAGGTATACGGGGTATACATCGCCAGGAAGAAGGATAAACTCGGTAATAGGTTTGGCTTTATAAGTTTCAAGAACGTTCGAGATGCAATAGAATTGGAGAAGGCGTTAAATGGGATGAAGATGGGAAATGCAAAACTTAAGGTGAATGTTGCTAAGTTTGCAGCTGAGAATTCTGGCATGGGCGGTGGTTCGGGCCATGAGAAGGGGAAGGGGGTATCCATAGAACACAATGGAAGGGCACAACAGGGTCTCGGGTCAGGACATGCGTCGGTTAACATAGGTGGTGGTAGATTGTTCAGTGATCTATTCAAAAAGGACAATGGATCTATAGGTTCTTCCTCGAAGGTGGACGTTGGTTCTGGTTCAGTCACGGGTAACAGGATGGTAATTGTTCCCGATAGAACGTTGGCTTTCAAAGACTCAATGGGTCTCTCAGTGGTTGGTAGAACGGTGGATCTTGAGACTCTGGTAGATTTTGATAAACTCCTACGGATAGCTAAGGTTCAATATAGTAAAATCCAATATCTGGGAGGCCTCTCGTTGCTCATAACGTTCTCGGACGAGGAGGCGACAAAAGGTTTTCTGGAAAAACGGGAGGTCTGGGGTCCGTGGTTTTCCAAGGTGGAAGAGTGGAAGGGTCAGACTCTCCCGATGGAGAGAGTGGCGTGGTTAAGGTTGATCGGTATTCCGCTACAGTTACTGGACGAAGACGTTTTCTCTCTTATTGGGGGTCTATTCGGAAAAGTCCTTCATCACCCTAAAAGCTTGGATGTCGATTTGGATCTTTCGATGGTCAGGGTGGGTGTCTTAGCAGGTGAAGCCAGCAGGATCAAGGAAATTATTTCATTGTCATGGAAGAAGAAGTACTTCAGAATTTTGGTAGAGGAAGAAGTTGACGCTTGGGTCCCAGACTGCTTGGGGGAGTCAGTGTCTAATTTGCAAAGATCCGGTTCGGACTCTCCGATGATGTCCTCTCCGGTGGTCAGTAGACCGGAGGCCGGTAATCCAGAAGAAGATGAACCGACACGTCCAGGTGATATGGGGGAAGGTGGTACGTCAAAAGGGTTTAATTATGGAAGATTGCATGGGAAGTCGAAGAGTCAGGATGGGGGAGCTATTCCCCATTGCATGCGTAAGGTGGCATACGAGTTTCCCGAGGTAATTAATGGGGGAGGTCATTGTGGTGTTAGCCGTTTATTCTGTTCCCAAGGTGCTAATGAGGGTAACTGCGATGTGGGGCCCGATGCTAGTACCGCGGTGACAAAAAAGAAAAAACCATTTAATATACTAAAAGATAAGCATAAGAAGCCCAACATTAGCCCAAGCCCATCAATTTCTGATAGGCCCCGCAAACGATCCAGATGGGAGACGGACAGGCCTTTTGAAAATTTTGTGCTCCCGGCCCAAATGGAGAAAAACGACAATATGGTGGAATCTGGTATTGGGGGTGTTAGGTCTCAAAATAGAGATATCGGCATTGACCTAAATTCAGAGGTGGATAAAGTATTTAATGGTAGTGCCGACTTGGAAGGAGATGTCCTGGTGGAAGACACTCAGGAGAGAAGGCTTTTTGGTGATGGGTTCTCAGATGAGTTGCGAGAGACGATTCGGGTTGGAAACTTGGTTGGTGCGGATCTGGAAGGTCATGACAATTTGGTACAGAAGATTATGGCAAATGCAGGTAGCAATGTGGTTAACCAATGAACTTTCTTTCGCTCAACGTTAGAGGAATGGGGGGGGGGGGGGAGTGAAAGAAAACTGGATTAAGGATTTGAGAATCAAAAATAAGGTTGATTTTTTACTAATTCAAGAGACTAAAAATGCGGATTTGGCTAAGTTTAATTTTGTAAAGGTTTGGGGAAATAAAGATTTTGAAGCTGAATGGGTGGACGCTTCTGGCTTGTCTGGGGGCATTCTCTGTATTTGGGAAAGGGGTATTTTCAAAACTTCCAGCGTAGTTAAAGACAGGAATTTCCTGTGGATCAGTGGTTCAATTAAAGGATCCGGGGAAAAATTGAATATCGTTAACGTCTATGCTCCTCAAAAAACTCCGGATAAGTTGAATCTGTGGAATAAACTCAGGGAGGTTATGCAAGGTGCTGATGGGAAGTGGTTGATAGCTGGGGATTTTAACGCGGTTAGAAGCCAAGAAGAACGTAAAAATTCTTCTTTTAAAAATGTTTGTGCTGGGAATTTTAATGATTTCATTTTCGATTGTAACCTGCTGGAATATGAACTTAGAGGAAGGAAATTCACTTGTGTCCGTAATAATGGAAAGAAGCTTAGCAAGATCGACCGCTTTCTTGTGTGCCATAATTTCTTTAATTCTTGGCCGGAAGCATGTCTAAGAGGTCTTTCCTTTTCTCATTCGGACCACTACCCGTTGTTACTCACTATCAGCAAAAAGAATTTTGGGGCGAAGCCTTTTAGGATTTATAATTCTTGGTTTGAAAAGGAGGGGTTTAACGAAACGGTTTTAAAAGCGGTGGAGCAATTCGAGCCCGGTAGCGAATGTGCTGACATCAGATTAATGAGAAAATTCGCTGCGATTAGAAAAGCTATAAAGGAATGGAGATCGGTTAGCATGGGAAAGGAAGAGGAGTTGGTTTGTAAGGCTGAAGAAGAACTGGAGGTGTTAGAGAAAATTATGGAGGATCGGGAGCTCACAGAAGTGGAGGAGTGGGAGTACGTGGAGAATAAAAAGGTGATCCTCAACCATGATAAGTGTAAGAGTGAAGATATGAGGCAAAGGTCTAGGACGAAGTGGGCTCTTGAAGGCGACGAGAATTCGAAGTTTTTCCATTCCCATGTCAACATGAGGCGGGCTGTGAATCAGATTCCTGGTCTAAATATAGATGGTAACTGGGTTTCCAAGCCAAACAAGATAAAAAGTGAAGTTATGAGATTTTTTAGGAACCGGTTCACGGAGGATCATATTCAAAGGCCGGATATCAATTGGGAATCCACGTTGAGACTAAACCAGGAGGAAAAGGATTCTCTAACCAATATATTCTCCTTGGCGGAGATTAAGGAAGCGGCTAACGATTGTGGTGATGATAAGGCCCCGGGGCCTGACGGTCTAAATATGAAATTTATTAAAAAATATTGGGAGCTGTTTGAAAAAGATTTTATTGATATCATGAATGAATTCTATGTTAAAGGAACGATTAGTATCGGTGTGGGTAGCTCCTTTATTACATTAGTCCCAAAGACTAAGGATCCTACGGAGCTCAACGGATATCGGCCAATTAATCTCATTGGTATTATCAGCAAAATGATCTCTAAAGTGCTCGCCAACCGTCTCAGGAGGGTTATCGGGTCGGTTATATCGGAGTCTCAGTCAGCTTTCGTTAAAGGTAATTTCATTCTCGACGGGCCTCTTATTCTCAACGAGATTTTGAACTGGGGAAAGAAGAATAATCTAAAGGCCTTTTTCTTGAAGATTGATTTCGAGAAAGCATACGACAATGTAAATTGGAATTTCTTAATTTCGTCGTTGAGACAGATGGGTTTCCCGGACAGGTGGTGTATGTGGATTAAAGGCATTCTGGAGTCGGCTAGATCGTCGGTATTGGTCAACGGTTCTCCTACTTTTGAATTTCAGTGCCATAAGGGTCTTCGCCAAGGTGATCCGATATCCCCTTTCCTCTTCCTTACGGTCATGGAAATGTTATCCGGTATGATTGTTAAAGCTGGAAGTTTAAGTATGTTTTCGGGTATTCAAGTCCCTAATGGTCCGTGTGTGTCTCATCTATTTTATGCCGATGATGCCATAATTCTGGGGAATTGGTCGTCAGAGAATATCAAGAATATTGTGCGGATTCTTCGGGTTTTTTTCGTTTGTTCGGGGTTAAAGATAAACATCAACAAATCTAATCTGTTTGCCATTGGGGTCAGTCAGAATTCGGTTGCTAGTATGGCGGAGTTAGTGGGTTGTCAGGAAGGGTCCTTCCCATGCAAGTATCTGGGGCTTACGGTCGGGGCAAACATGAACAGAATTGCAAATTGGAAGCCGGTGTATGACATATTTGATGCTAGGTTGGCCAAGTGGAAGGCAGGCTTGTTGTCCATTGGAGGTAGGATCACTTTAATTAAATCCGTTCTCGAAAGCCTCCCGAATTACTTTCTATCCTTATATAGAGCTCCGGTCAAAGTCTTAAAAGACCTTGAATCGAAGATGAGAAATTTCTTATGGAACGGGGATAGCGACATCAAAAAATTAAATTGGGTGGCGTGGGATAGGGTTACGCTTCCGGTGAAGAGTGGAGGGCTCGGCTTCAGCAAGTTAAAAAACGTCAACTTAGCCCTCTTAAACAAGTGGGGTTGGAGATTTATTTCCCAAAAGAATAAGTTATGGTGTAAAATTCTTAATGCCATTCACAGTAACAGAGCTTGCGGGGATTTTTTACCGGCTAAAAGGACGCTTGGAGGTGTATGGTATAATATAGTGCAGGCCATAAGCAAACCGGTCGGTAACATCATGGCTTTAAGGCATAGATTCAAAGTCTCGGTGGGCGATGGCGAGGATACTGTTTTCTGGTCGGATAATTGGTTGGGAAGTAAACCGCTGTGCGAGGTCTTCCCCAACCTCTTTAAATTAGAGGAGGATAAAAAGCGTAAAGTCAGTGATGTGCTTGGCAATCGGCTCGGGGGTGGCAGTTTGATCTGGAGATGGAAAAGGCCTATAGGCTCGGAAAGTGAGGTTAACGATCTGGTGGCTCTTGTGTCGATGCTGCAGCATGCTAACCTGAATTCGGTCCGTGACACTTGGTATTGGTTGGGGGCCGGAGATGTGAAAGAGGAGGTGTACTCGGTGAAATCCGGAAGGTTGATTTTGGACAGTAGTAGAAGCCAGACGAATGTGTTTATTCCGGAAAGCTGCAAGTGGATCCCGAAAAAAGTTAATGTTTTCATTTGGCGAGCGGAGATGAATAGAATTGCAACCGTTGAGGCTTTATGTAAACGGAACATTAATGTCGGATGTTTGGTTTGCGGGCTGTGCGGAGAAGGAGATGAGACTGTGGAGCATCTGTTTACTACGTGTTATTACGCTTCTATGCTATGGTCGTGGTTAGGGAGTTGGTGCAAGTGCCAGCCGTTGGTGGTGTTCTCCTTCAGGGACCTCCTGGAAATCCATAATCATGTGGGCCTTACTGGTATGAAGAGGGAAACTTTTAAAGGGCTGATCAGAATTGGGTGCTGGGCTATTTGGAGGATGAGGAACGAAGCGAGATTCAATAGCAAAGAGGTGAAGCTCGATTACATTTGCGGCGAAGTTAGGAAACTGGGTTACCTATGGTTCAAAACTAGGAATAAAGGTATTGTTGATACATGGAATGATTGGTGTAAATTTGTAATGATTTGACGGTGTTGTTGTTGCGTTGCCTCGGTTTGAGGTGGCGGTTGTGTTTATAAAAGTTTACCTTTCAAAAAAAAAAAAAAAAGAAAAAAAAAAAAAAAAAAAAAAAAAAAACCCAAAAGTCAAATTTAGTAATAATTTTGTAATGATTAACTACTTTATTATATTATTTTATTATAAAGTAAAAAGTAATAATTATGTTTTATTATAAAGTCAAAAGTAATGATTATGTTTTTTATGTTATTTTATTTTATAATACTTTTGTTACTTTTTTATGTTTTGTTATACTATTATTAGTATTAGTATCAATATTAATAAATAAATAATCAAGACACTTTATTATAAATAATCAAGACACTTTTGTGCCAACGCCATTTTCAAAGCTTTTCCCGTTAAGTGGTCGTGCGGTTTCAAGTAGAACTCAAAGTCGTGAGCCCATTGTCTATCCCGCATAATCTCCGTAACTTCGCGGTACTCCTCGATACGTTTAGTACCGAGTTCGTGTATGTCTTGAAGTCGCTTGTTTATCTCCGAAAATGCGTTACTCATATCCGTTCCCCTAGACATCGATGACGACTCGGGCTTTTTCGCCCGCCTACTTCTTCCGGGAGGTCTTGGTAGCTCCTCCACCGGCTCGTCATCCGGAATATCCTCGTTCACCTCGGTGTTTCGAGCGTCGGAGGTTGGCGTGTCGGGTTCACCCGACTCGTTTGTTTTGGACCTCTTTGACGGCCGTTTATTTCCCGACTGACCACTCGGAGTAGAGATGTTGCATTTTTTGTTTATATCGGTCCACTTGCCCGATATAGAGTCCAGTGGGCGGTATTCGTCTCCTTTACCCATGAGATCGAAAAAAAGTTCTCGTATTCGGGACCAAAAAACGGATTTACTTTGATTGTTTGCTAAAAAAAAGATATAATGTTAGTCTAAATTTAAAAAAAAAATAAAAACAGAAAATAAATTAAAAAAACTGAAAATAATTAAAAAACATAATATATAAACTGTAAAATAAATAATAACAGAAAATAAATAAAAAAACTGCAAAAAACAGAAAAAACAGAAAAAAAAAATAAAGAAATTTAAAAAATATACCTATAACCGGGTCCTCCGACATTTTTTTTTTTAGATAAATGACTGTTTGCCAACGGTCAAAAACCATAGTAGTCAATTTAAAACTTAGTATGTGGCCCTTTATTTTGTGTATTTTTTTTTGGCTTGGTGAAAACTTAGACAACATCACTATCTATTTTCATGGTATAAACTTAAACATCGTATACAAACACATAAAAACACATGTCAAGTAAGTTTCAACTTTTTAACTGTTTATTTATTAATTTCTTTGATTTAGAATTAAAAAAAAATACATAAATTCTTCTGTTTGGTTATTGTTTATATTTTATTTAATCAGTAACAATTATTTAATACATTATATTATATAATTTAATATAGTGATCTATTTCTAACGATGAACTTTCATAAAAATAACTCAAAGAAAAAAAGTCTAGTTTATCCTTATCAACAAAATATCATTACAGTAAAGTCTAGTTTATCGTTATCAGCAAAAAATCATTACATAATATGGTTGACTTTTGGGTAAAAGTAAAAAAATTTTTGACTTGTGGATGTATTTAACAATACCCTATAATAATAATGGTGAAATGTTTAAAAAGTTCATTTAGTTTTCATAAAAGTAATAATTAGGTGATACAATAATTAAAATTGTAGACGAAGGCACCGCCGCACCGGATTTTATATTATGTGTTATTTATACCAAATTCAACTAAAATAATGAAAGAATTTGATAACTAGTAGATATAAACCTAACTAATCTTAATTACTCTACATTATAACTTTTTGAAGCATTCCACAAACAGATTATAGTTTATAGATGATTAGATGTCTAATAAGCCAACTCCTAAGCTTGAGTAGATCTTGGATGATATTTGACTCGATTCAGTTTAAGTTAAGGTAAGCAACTTTTGTAGACTTTTAATTCGAGTTCAATTATTAGCATGGGCGGATCCAAGGGGTTTTTAGTGTTCCCCCTCGGTTTGGAAAAAAATTTAGTGGAAACCTTGTATGATGTGGAAATAGTTAGGGAAAATTAGTGACAATCTACCAAAAGAAACTCTATGGAAAAAATTTCTGGCACTGTCACTGGTTATTAGAACAATGAACCTGTAAAGCTCCTAAGTTTATTAGGGTTGTGTTATTTTTTATGTTAGCCTTTGTGTGTGTTCACATGAGTACTTGTAATGTATAATCGAGGTATCTTGACCCAAGCACACAATTATTCACTAATTTGTCAATATCAAGCTTGAAGATCAAACCCAAAATGCATTTATAACAAATTTTAAGCTCTGAGATTCACAATCATATAAAAGATTTCATATTTAGCTAGGAAAACAATTCATTTCTTCATTCACCGCCTAATTCGTGATCAAAATTTATTCAATCCTAACGAAATAGAAGTGAACACCTTTGACATACAATTTTACTAGTTCGAATATTACGTTTCGATTGAGTTTATTTGTATCCATCATTATTTGGTTATCTAGGTTTCAAGATGCTCAGTGAGATTTACTCATGTTGAATTTCATCCAACTTGAGATGGCTTCCTGAGATTTGTGAAAGATGTGTATACACTAAAATGCATAGGATTAATGATATCTTATATAGATGTTTTGATGAATCAATTACACTTTAATAAATCTAGTATTATACTATTCTATGATATATTGGTGGTACAAGGTTCCTTTCATTATAGTTTATATGGTACCCTTGTTGAGTTCGAGTTACTACTTGGTGGTACAAGGTTCCTTTCATTATAGTTTATATGGTACCCTTGTTAAGTTTGAGTTACTACGTTTAAGAATTTAAAAGGGATAAGTATACCGCTAACCGCTTATTATGAGGGTTTCTAGTCGGTCTTACCAGACTGGTTTTACATAATACATTTATACGTGTTATAATGTCAGTTTTCTTTTGTATGCTTTTAAACGTTGGGTAAAGTTAAGCATTTCCCTTATAAAACTCTGGGTGAAAAGATTAATTAGTTGTAGTATAATGAAATGCATTGCCAAATGCGTGTGTAGATTGTAGGCACTCCCATCTCTTGTATACAAAATGTGATTCCATGTTTCTGTCAAGATCTAAACACCCTATTATTACCGTCTATCTTCACACTCGTTGTTCCTTCTTGGTCCTATCCAAGTACCCAAAACAACCATGTTTAGTCACAAACTGGTTTTCTCGGTTCAACGAGATGCGTGAAAAAGCGTACAATTCATCCATCAATGGCCAACAGATTAGACCGCCCGGTCTAGTCTAGTTTCAGATAACATTGTACATAATTCATAAGTAGGTATCAATCATAGTGTCAGAATTTCATTGAAGAATTATAATTTTATGGAACATGGAATTTTGAACAAACAAACATCTTTTATATTAATAACCTACAAAAAGGACATAATAGCCGACAAGTTTCTTCTACATGCTAGATACTTTTATCTGTTTAAAATACATGTAATACTTTTTTTGTGTTTAACACTAAATAAAATAAGCTTCCTAAGTAAAAGTGTGTATAAATTTAAAAGTATCATTAAGTTGCCAAATTATTAAAACAAGGAACCATGTTTTGTAGTTATTGAACTATTTGTGGCATAAATTTAAATCATCAGTATTATTTTTCATTCTAGTATTATTATGGACAATTATGAAGCTAATAGTTAACTTTAATATACTTTTGGCAAATGAAGAATATGAATCATTAAACTAAGGCCACGTGTTATGGAGTTCTTATGGGGGCATGAAAGCAGTCCAAGGCAGATAGAGAGGCACGACACGCCGCTAGGGATGAGCAAGTGATACCCGGTATCGAATCGTATTGTATCGGGCTATTTACGGGATCAGTATTTTCGGTTTGGTACGAATTGTAAGATACTGGTATTTTAGGTTAATTTACCTTTGGAGTAATGTACTATATTTGAGCACTTTTAGTACCGGTAGCCATTTTTTTGCGATTTTCGAGATTGGTACTTTCGATACCCGTACCGGTACCGGTACCGGTACCGGTACGGTACATAGCTCATCCTTACACAAGGCCTTGTTCGTGTTCGTTCGTTAAGGATATAATGTGTTCACGAACGATTCATGAACACTTACCGAACAAGATTTTATGTTCGTGTTCGTTCGTTAAGGAAAGGAACGTGTTCACGAACAAAAACGAAGACTAGATAAAATCGGTGAAGACGGAAGTGGCTATAGGTGGATGGTGAGAGGGAGCGGTGCTATACCTTGAAGCCCCTAATCGTTGAATGAATGTCGATAGTATTTTTCGATGTGAATAATGAGAAGGAAAATGGAACGGTGCATAAACAAGGTGGAGATAGGGTTTACTATTTTATTTGTTCAAGTAATGAGATAAAGAAAAATTAAAGAATATAAAAAGGTTTAAATAAGATAAGTAAATGCTAAAAAATCTTTAATGAACTACATAAACAAGCGAACATGAACCAATGCTCACGAACAAATTACTGAACGTTCACGAACGCAATTGAACGAACGAGACATTTGTTCATGTTCGTTCATTTAACTAACCGAACGAACGTTCTTGTTCATGTTTGTTCATTAAATAAACGAACGAACGTAAACGAACTTCCCACCGAACGGTTCACGAACTATTCACTGAACGTTCGGTTCATTTACAGCCCTACCAACATGAGGCAGAAACAGGTGTGGGGGAGATTATTTGGTTTTTTTTATTTTTAAATTATTAACTAATATACAAACCCATCATTTATCTCCGTCTCATCATTTCTTTTTTTAATTATTTTACCAATCCCATAACATTTAACATTCCCACAACACACACAACTTAGTGAAAGGTGAAACCGCCCCTACATATGTAAAGCCTACTGAAGATTCAAAAACGAGACCTTTACACCTACATAGCAACATTTTTTTACATTTCGCCCCACTACAACACATAGTTAATTGTTTGTGAATATTGGACAGAACCTTGGCGTTGTCGACTTGGTCAAAACCGAGAGAAAACCCTTAGATATTTTTATTCTCGCATTACCTGTAGATTAATATTTTTAAGACCATGTCGATCAATTGAATCGTAGAACATGTGAGATTACATGTTCGGTAACCGGTTTAATTTTCAAAATATTAATTCATAATAATTACTCTAAAACGAAAAGCAATCACTTTAAAATTCAGAAAAAAGGAAAACATTTTAAACAAATCAATCATTGTACATCTTGTAAAAAAATGTTTCTTTTGTTGTTTCAACATTTCAATATTGTTTCAGTCAAAAGTGCATGTTTGGAATCATTATAAGTTGGGGTGCGAAAATGATATATTAAAATAAGGATTTTTTTGACAATCTTTCATAACCAATAACTTACCACTAGAAAATCATTACTAACATTTAAATTTATACTTCGATGGCTTTACACCCTAGTGGTATGTTGGGGGTGTGATAAGACTTTAGGACTAATAGGTACTGGATTCGATTCTCACAAGGGGGTTTTTGCTATATTTATTGGGTTTCCTCTTGAATTGGTGTATATGCATTATGCTAGTGGAGATGGATATGATCGGGTGGTCCTGCTGGTGGCACGATGATACTCCAGGGGTCCGTCAGTGATCCAAATTTGCCGTTAAAAAAAACATTTAAGTTTATGCATTGTTTATAAAATATATTGATCCTCCATTTCTTTGTATGATAACTTTTGTTGTTGGAACTCCATGTATCGTTGTTCATTCTAAACTGAAGCAACTTGGTCGATATGAAATGTATCGTTGTTTATTTACTGTTTGGAACTTGAAATCATCATGTAAACTAATCAACGATTTAATGTATATTTTGAATTTTTTTTCTTTTACTCTAGGAATATACAATTATGTATATGTGTCACATTCATGAATCATGTTTATTATTTTTAAAAATCTAACACAAAATACGTTTTGATAAAATTAAAATAATTGGTTCGGAACCAAACCATCAACCTGGCAAACTGCCCAGTCTAATCGACCAAACCAACCTGGTCAGTTCGTTTTGTCGTTATTCGTAGCTATAATGAGAAATTTGGTCTATGATTGTTGTTAAAGTTCTTAAATTGGACAATTAACACCCTTAAGAAATTAGGGTTCTTTTTTTTTGTGTAGATCAGTAATATTATTTTGGGTTACTGGATTTTATCACCCCAAAGATTAAAAGTTAGTGATCAGTTAACGACGTGGTGACAGAACACACTAAGTGTTAAGTTGGGGGTGACGGGCGTCAAAGTGATAGTTGAGGGTGGCAACAACAAATAACCAATAGTTAGGGGGTGATAAAATCCAATAACCCTATTATTTTTCTTGAAATAATTTGTGGTTTTTATTATATACTAGATTATTAGACCCGTGTACTACACGAGTTTAAAGATATAAAATTATAACTTATTTAATTTTATGTTGTCTTCAACAATTTATATAAGTGAATTTTTTTTTACCATAGATGACACATGAGTTGGTCATACGTAAAAACCGATTCTTTTAGAAACAAACCAACTTTACATAGAAATTGTCTTGTACTTTTATTTATCGTCATGGGAAAACATAGGGCGAGAGGAAACTGTCTTCTTTTCAATACGTATCCTTCTGTTAAGCAGTATTAAACGAAATCTAGGGATAAACATTTAAGTGCAAGTATTACTTCTGGATAATACGAGTGCCTCAATAAACTGATCACCCAATGATAGGACCTGTAGCAGAGTTCCATTACATAAACTATTATTTCGATCAATATAACTCTATTTAGGACATCCGATGAGTATAGACTTGCATCAAAATTATTATGAAGATATTCTATCCTTAAAACCGTGTATTACACGAGTCTAATAACATTAAAAGTGTTTTTAAAGTATGGAAGTAAGCCGGTTTTCAAGTATCGGACTAACCTATTTTTTACCATTTTTATTATTATAATATAAAATAATAATTTATTTAATAGATGTTTTAAACATATAGTAAAAAAATTCTTTTAAAGAATAAGAATGTGTTGTCACATTAACATTATTTGAAATTGTTTATTATAATTAGAATTGTTACTAATAACTAATTATATATTTTAGATAATTCAAAAGTAAATAATCAATATTTAAGTAGACAATAAAAACATTTATTAGTATTAAGTTGTTAAGGAATTTTTCATTGTTTTGTATTAATTAATTAATATTAATAATAATAATATTAGTGAATTGAAGGATAGAATAATGCCATGTGGCATTATGTAAACTCTTTTATTAGTATGAGAATGCCATGTGACATTAAGTAGACCCTTTTATTAGTATTAGATTAGAGAATTTTGGGGAAGATAAAAATCAGAAAAAAAATGAAACGGATGAGATTCGGTTTTGTTGATCGTTATATTCTTTTTGGATTTTAAGTGGTATTCTAGGTGTCAAAATTTTGATTTTAAGTGGTATTGTAGGTGTCAGTTTTTGGATTTTAAGTGGTATTCTAGGTGTCAGTTAATTAGTCCTGATCTTGTTATAGAAGGTTCAAAAGACATTTATTAGGTAAGTGTTTATTGATAACTATAATTATGTAAAGTCATATTTATTCCTTTAGATAGGAAATAATTAATTGGTAAGGAATCGAGATAACGAATGAGAAAGTACATAATGATTGTCAAATGCCAATTATCTATAGGTTAGGAATTTAAGCCGTGTATGGTTGGTGAGTATTGGGTTGTCGGTTTAGTTTAGTCGGGAATTCCGAACACAACTTATATTTTTATTTGTGTAAAAACATTAACCCAAACTCGAACACACATAAAATCATGTAATTGTAAGCACAACGCAACCATGCAATATTTTCCCTCCGATATCTTTCAAACATTTGTGATTATTCTTTCATCTTTTACTAGTGTGAGTTGTAACACCTTAGGTAAATCTTATATCGTCCTGTTATGTCTACATAAGAAATTTTTTGCCATAAAGAATTCTTTGCGTCAAATATCATCGACGTTTTTTGAGCGCATTGGTTGTGGAGAAAATGAAAACTCCATAGTTAAACCTACTTAGGTGAAAGTAATACCATGATGGGTAACATCATGGAAAATCTCCGCTTATCCTCTAAGGCTAGAGGGTGTGGGATAACCCCTCTTGGGGGGTTATAAGGACACCTCAGCGCCACCTAGGCGCCACATCAGCCAGGGGGCTTTATAACCCCCCATTTAATTTGCTGGGTGTGGAATGGAGCCCCGTCATCATTGCCTAATTATTTTTTATTTTAAAAATCATTTAATTTTCATATATTAATTTATACCTCATAATTTATATATTTTAAATAAAATGCCATAATTGAAATAATATAAATAAAATGTCATAATTTAAATAAAAACTATACAATGCCAGAGTTTAAAAAAAAGTCACTCGTCGTCTTTGTCGTCTCCTCCTTGTTCACGATAAAACCATAGGTGCTCGGTCAGATCGGCTCGAAGGTTATGGTGTGTGTTCCTGTCTCGTACCTTCGATCAGATAGCTTCTTTTTCAGCGTATGTTAGTATTGGGTTCGTCGGTTGGATACTTTCATCATAACTTTCTCCACAAAACGCTCTACCCGAATCCTCCAATATCATGTTATGCATAATGATGCACGTATACGTGACGTTTCTCATTTTTCTTTTTTCAAGTATCCTCGACGGCTGGGCGATGATAGACCATCTCTTTTTTAACACACCGAAGCCGCTCGATATCTTTTCTTGCTGACTCTTGTTTTTTCTTGAAATACAATCTTTTTTCATCATCTGGACACGAAAGAGTTTTTACCAACATCGCCAACTCGGGATAAATACCGTCTGTGAGATAGTACCCATACTTATACTCCACGTCGTTTGCATAGAATGAAGTATTTGGTGCAACACCGTCTATGACATCGTCGAAAAGATTCGAGGACATTAAAACAACGATGTCATTGTTCGCACCAGCCATGCCAAAGTACGCATGCCAAATCCATAAATCTTGAGAAGCGACCGCTTGTAATATTAGGGTGGGACCATCGTGGTCACCACGATGATGTTGCCCTTTCCAAGCGGTTGGACATGACGCCCAATCCCAGTGCGTGCAATCAAGACTCCCCAACATCCCAGGAAAACCGTGTATGCGCTGATGGGCCTCATATAGAAGTGGAACGTCGGCGGCGGTTGGCATCCGCAAGTTGCGTCTCCCGTACAGAGAGATAACACCTACAAAAGTAATAGTGTTAAAAAATTATAATAATATGTAAATACAAATAATAACCTTAGATAAATAATAGTGTTAAAAGAAATTATAATAATATGTAAATAAAAATAATAACGTTAAAGAAAGAATAGTCTTAATAAAAATTACCTTCACAGAAATTTTCAAGAGAGTCACGACACATTCTTGCCGACATCCTTAAATATTCATCCCACGCATCACTCGCTGTGCCATACGCTAGTTGCCTGATTGCTGCTGTACACTTTTGTATTCCAGAGAAACCAACTTTATGACTTGCACTTTCTCTTTGCGTGAAAAAAGGGAACTCGCCCGCAAGATCACTAGAAATTTTAACGAAAAGACGACGGCTCATACGAAACATGCGCCTAAACTGCCCATCATCGTACAACGGATTTTCACAAAAATAATCGTGCACTAGACGTTCATGAGTACCTAACCGATCCCGTTCAAGAGGCGGTTGCCTGATACGCGACGTAGAGGATTGGGCTTCTTCTTGCAAATAATTAATCGCCTCCTGCATCATTGCGATAACCATGTCGTCGAAACCACCATCGGATGAAGAGCTCGAAGAATCGGATGCCATTTTCTAGTTGTGATTGGTGTGTGTTTGGGTGGTAAATTTGTGATTGGTTTTTGAGATAGAGGTGTGTTTATATGGTGTAAGGTTTATATATATATATATGATGAGGATCATTACAGAACACTAATTATTGCGAGAACAAAAAGAACAACTCTAAATCACTAGATTTTATGATTTAAAGTTCATATTTTTTAAATTTTATATTTCCTACATTCGTATGTTTATTATATATGCATGGAAAACCTTATATTTTTACCTATACTTAGCCTACATACATGTAGGTAATTTAACCTACACAGAATGCACATATGTGTAGGTTATATAAAAAAATAAATTTTTTTTATATTTTGTTTTAAATTCTAGTGTGAGAAACAATAAATCTTACATTTGTAACATTTCCCTTTACTTTTTAGGTTTTTAGGATTGAAAAAATGGGTGATTCATTTTGTTCTGCGTGTTCTCGCAATAATTAGTGTTCTGCACAGAACCTTCCCCTATATATATATATAAAGTTTAATTTTTTTTAAACGTTTTCAAACGGTCATTTTGACCTTTCTCTCTCGATCCACGCAATTGCATAACGTTAACATGTTGGCGAGGGGTGTATAGCGCCCCTACTTAATTTGGTGGGTGTGGGTGTATAGCGCCCGGGGCGCTATAGGCAGTGACGTGGCGAGGGTGGCGCCCCCCACACCCTCCGGCCTAAGTAAAGCGGACAATATTATTAGTAATATGAGAGGTTGTATGTTACATTATTACTACTATGACTACAACGAGGTCGACAATGATGAGATGAGAATAGCCACCACCATAATCACTATTGGTAGTTGTGAGTTGGGTCCTCTAAAGTGATATATGAACTTGGACCAAAGTTAATGTTTGGTTTTAAAATGAAATCACGAAACATGACAAAATATATAAATAACTAACAACATTAACTAAAGTCGAAATATCTTACACTATCATGTTATGGTATTTTATGGATTCATAGTCTCACCCCTTTAAGGATATCTTAGTTTTTATGTGAAATATATGTCATACTAGGTTAGAACCCCGTGTAATATACGAGTTGAATAGATGTAATTTTATATATCAAATAATAAAAAAATATATCTTTAAAAACTTCCTTAATTACACGGGTTGAATAAATATAATTTTATATATCAAATAATAAAAAAATATATCTTTAAAAATCTCATTTATTACATGGGTTGAATAAATGTAACTTTATATATTAAATAATAAAAAAATTATATATTTAAAAACCCCGTGTATTGTATGAGTTAAGTAAATTTAATTTTATATATTAAATAATGAAAAAAGTTACATTTTTAAGAACCTCATATATTGTATGGGTTGAACACATGTTATATACCAATCAATTAAAAGTTATATCTTGTTATATCTTTATAAGCTCTACGTATTATAAAACCTTTAGACTAAACTGACAAAATGACCCAAACCACAGGTACTAAAATGACATTTAACTCTTTACATTATATTAATTTATATTTAGTGTACGTCTTTTGTTAATTTCAAGATAAATAATTTTGAAATATAATAAATATTTCAAAAACTATATTATAAAAAGTTATATCTTGTTATATATTTATAAATCTTGTGTATTATAAAACCTTTGGACTAAACTGACAAAATGATACAAACCACATGGACTAAAATGACATTTAACTCTTTACATTATATTAATTTATATTTAGTGTACGTCTTTTGTTAATTTAAGGTAAATAATTTTGAAATCTAATAAGTATTTCAAAATACTATATTATCTCCTATACGAATTGTTTAAATTTATATTAAATTTTATTTTATAATTATCTTTTAATTAATATTATTATAATTAAGTAGGAGATAAAGATGAGAAAACTAAAAAATAGATGGCTACAATGAATGACATGTGTCCCTTTATTGGTTTATTTTATTATATAGCACTAGCGGTAAAATCCGTGTGCAAACACGGGTCGTTTCTTAGAAAACCATGCATAGCCCATATTGACAGAGAGTAAATAAATAATTAGTGCAGACTTATAAAATTGATATACACTAATGGTCAATAGGTTTATTCAACAGCAATTCCATTATGTTGATAGCAAACTACTCTTGTCTATTAACTGTTAAAAACTTCTGTTGCTTTCCAATAGACTTTCTTAAAAAATGTTATCCATTATCTCCAACAGAGCTTGCTAGATGGATAGATAGTAAACAGATATGCATGTTAGTCAACCTATGTTAAAAAGGTCAGTCAACAGAAATTACAAAGGTTAGTAAACAGATGTTAAGATAATAATGTTATTAACAAAGATTTTAGTACTCTCATTAAAAATGAGAGCTGCAAACACGGGTCGTTTCTTAGACAAGCATGCATAACACATATTAATAGAACATATAGATACGTGCATAGATATTGTACCAAAACGTGTTATCTATTATAGCTAAAAGACAACTATAAACATAGATTATCGGTTAATATATCAGTTACATACAATTTAACTGTTTACCCAAAAAGACAATATAAACTGTTTATAGACATACGTACTTCATAGAATTTGAATACAACTTAAAGTTCAACAAACGTTAACTACAAACACACAATCACCTGCCTCAACAACTTTCAGCAAAACTAAATCAAGGAATCAGCAGATTTTAGAAATCAGCAGATCTTTATTCTCTCATCAACATTTCCCGGATTTGCCCTTTGAATTGGAGCTCAAAATCCAAGGAATCAGTATCATCTTCATCCCTATCAAGCTGAAGGTTAAAAAGATCTTGGAGGTCAACTGGATTCAGACCAAGTGCATTCTCCCTTGATATCTGATGGAGGTTGTGAAATCCGAGTGTTAACGTGCATATGTTGTGTGATTTATTGCCGTTTACGTGATTATACGTTTTGAATATGTGCACTACGAAAGTTTGTGGTTTTGCAGGTCAATCGCGTAATTCGGTGAATTTGAAGTGCTTAACGATGATGTGGAACGCCCGTGGATGATAAACATAGCGAAAGGTGTTTGTCGGAAGATTGTTCGGGTCGAAAGATAGTTCAAAGGAACAAGAAACGAGAAATAATAAAATTCGAGCGGCGATAGTGACACTTGCTGAAAGTTGAGTTCAAGTTATATGTGGCTGGGATATTAGCAACGTAGCTTACGGTGTATAAACCGTAAGTT
Source organism: Helianthus tuberosus (assembly GCA_030545235.1). Lineage (NCBI taxonomy): Eukaryota > Viridiplantae > Streptophyta > Magnoliopsida > Asterales > Asteraceae > Helianthus > Helianthus tuberosus. The sequence goes on along the minus strand of CM060426.1, from coordinate 109,172,133 downwards.
ACGGTTGACATTGGTTGAATATAAAGTTCACAGAAGGATCGGATTGTAGCCAACGGTTCTACCAGCGTAACTTACGGCCATTATAAATAAGCATACTTGACCGACATCATATGTGGAGGAATGATTTTTCATCAGTAATGATAATATACACACAGGGACTTGACGGCAGTAGTACGCAGACAAGAGGGTTTTCAACCGGCACCGGGTGATTCGAGCCTAAGAAGATCAATCTTTCTACATGATCGGCTAGACGTTTTATGGTTTCCTCCGGATGGAGGGTTTTGTAAGTTGGATAATCTTATGTGTTTGTGACAATCGTATAACTCGGTGATCTAAGCATTCGATGCTTTTCACCTTTGATTTGATTAATCAATTGTAACCGGTTGCATTTTATTTGACTTTAATCTTTGATCATTCAGTTCCCGAGAGTTCTAGTAATTGGGATATATTTGCTATGGGATTAGGGTTGGTAATTGTAACTGATAATTATTTGATAACCTCCCGTTATGTATTGACCGGAGTACTTAGTCGTTGATTATCACAATTGGCTAATTAGGTTAAACACTTATGTCTATGTAAGTGTTTCGATTAAACACATAATTGAATCTAGCTGCAAAACCTGAAATCTGGAGGAACCATTGTTTCTCTATTGGTTTAAACGTCACTTTTTAGTTCGTAATTTTAGATAATCAATCAAATCCAACAATTGAGTTTTACTTTTTAGCATTAGTTAATTAATACTTAGCATCATAACACTTTCCACAATCCTCCTCTGGTTCGATATCCGACTTATCCTATCTACATAGTTTAGTTGGTTTTTGCATGTCCATAACGACAGACATCAAAATGGCGCCGTTGCCGGGGAGGCGTGCGCAAAGTGTTTAGTGTTAAGTTTCATAAAAAAAAAAAAAAAAACATTTTGTGTTTATTTTGTCATCTTATTTGTTCGTGATTTACGTGGGTAGTTGAGTTGTGTTTGTGCAGGATGACAGATCTTACTATATTTTGCGGCGCTTCTACATGTATTTTGTGCGGGGAACCACTTCACCCGTGTATCGGTTGCCGCGAGGCCCGATTTAAACGGGAAAGAGCGAAATTGGAAGAACCATCGATGCCTTGCTATGGTAATCCTTCCCCTCCACCATATTTCTATGATTCTGATACAATGGTGGAGGATGATTATTACTCTGACGGATGGGATCGGGACGTGGATACTTATTATGAGCCAAGGAAGGATGGACAATGTTTCTGTTGCGGTCGTTATCATACTTCTGTTTACGATGATGTGTGCGCGGTATATTTGGAAAATCCAGAGTATTGGAATAAAAAAATGATGGATGCGTACATCTCAACACCGTATCAGGGATACCGACAGTATCATCCCGAGGAATATTCTAAGCCCGAGGGTGTGTATGCTTATCAGACCGAGGAGGAGAAAAAGCTTGCTATGTTGGAAGCAAGTTTGTCCAAACTCGAGCAGTATTTATTAGCACCCAACCTTTCCGATGAAGATCGAATCAGTTGCCTAGCTTCCAAGTGTCAGAAGTTAAAAATGAAGATAGAAATAGAAGAGCGTCTCTCACCCTTATCTGATGATATTAGAGATTATTCTCACATGAAGGAGGAGGTTGTGGAGGATAATACCACACCAATGAATCCTTTATCTGATGAAAAGTCACTGGTGGATCAGATGGTTTGTGAGGATGAGGAAGCAGAGCAGTCTGATGAGATGAATGTGTGTACTGAACCTCTTCCCATATCAGTCATTCCAATTAACAAGTGTGGGGAAGAAGGTTCGAGGAAGAGGATGAAAAGGGCGAAACTACAAGACATCGGTGTATATCTTGTGAAGTGGATCATCGAAACCCAGAGGTGCTTTCTGAACATGCCAATTATACTTACGGACTTATGGAAATGGCATGTAAATTTCCGGGCATTTGTTGGAAATGTTTTGGGTAAGTGTGCACTAAGACCACCGTAGCGGAAATCAGGTACGGTCTGGCTGAAGACCTTTAAACTTAGCGCTCTCGGGAGGCAGCCCGAGGATGTAGAGTATTGTATTGTATTGTATTGTATTTGTTCTTTTGTTTTGTTTTCGTTTGGTGTGTTTGTGTTTTGACAGGTTTCTACGTTCCATCTTCACGGATGTAATGAATCAAGTGTGGGGATGTTTGGCAACATCCCCGGTGAGATCTCAAAGAATCCATGAGGGGCGTATTCTCCGGTCTGATCACAGCAGCTACACCACTACAAACACTCACTTGTTTTCTGATCAGGTGCATGTGTTTATCTATCTTGTGTTTTATTTGTTTTCGTGTATTTGGTGGTGTGAAATTTTTGTGTTGGGAGTGGTTTCCTTGTGTTGAGTCGTCTAGTTGTTAGCCGTTCATGGTTTGCGGGTGGTACCTCTCGAGTTTAGAGTATAAATTGCACTATACATTGGGGACAATGTATCCCAAGTGTGGGGATGCGGTAACTCGAGAGAGGGTTGGTATGATTATTGATCTTAAATGCTTGAATTGGTTGAAGTTGGAAAAATTGAAAAATTTTGAAAATTTTTGTCTCAAGTATGCTTGAACTACATGAAAACCAACATTTTCAATTGCTAAAGGGTTTCTTGCTAATATTAAGCTAGTTGAGATCCCGAGTCATAGTTGTCCCTTTAAGTTTCATGAGAGTATTTCTGACATGTTTTTAGAAATTAGTTGAGAAGAGATGCCTAACTAGGGGTAACATGCTTTAGGAATTACACATGCTACGTGTCGTTAACCCTTATTCCTTTTATTCGGTGAGATATTTGAGCCTACTTAATTGTTAGTTGAATTGCTATAAATGTTCATTTGTTGAGTGTAGGCCATATGTTGCTTTGTATTAGAACTTGTGTGGTTTGATACGTGCCGAGACTGTGGTTTAGCGTATGCACATAGATGATAAAGGCATTAGGATCCATTCATTGTTTTATGTGTTGATAATTGATTTCACCCACCTTAGTTAACCATGTTGAGCCTTTCACCCTTCGTTTGCTACACCTTGTTTGACCCGTTTGATTACCAACCATGATTGACAAGTGTATTTAGAAGTGATTTTATGAAAATGAAAAAAAAAAAAAAAGAAAGAAAAAAAAATGAAAAAAAAAAAATCGTTATTGTTAAGATCGTGTTAAATAAATGGGTCGAAAATCACCCAAGTGTTATTGTCATTGTGAATAAGTTGTCATGGTTTGGTATTTTCGTTGTGTTCGCCAAATAAATACAAAAATCCAAAAATATTTCCTACCTTTACCTTTAACCCAAAACCCAAAAGTCCTTTTGATATGTGTTACGTTAGTTGATACAGTGAAGGTGTGATTGCTATACAAGCTTATGATTGCAAAGTAGCATATTTGGTATTGAGCGAATTACATACTAGCACATTACACGCTAGTCTTGATTGAGCCGAGAGGAGTGATCATTGTGAGGGGCGTGTGGCATGTGTCTAGTATCATAAGCATGTTAGTTTTAGTTAGGTAAGTCTTAAATTGTTTTAAATGCGTATCATTTATCTGTCAGATTGTCAACCTCGATTGTGTCAGTCTATGGGACGGGTATGACTTGGGATCTTAAATTGCTAATTTGGTAAGGGACTCAATGGTGATTTGTTAATAAGGTGAGTATTGTTTGTAATGGTTGCTTGAGGACAATCAACGTTAAGTGTGGGGATGTGATGGAGGTTGTGAAATCCGAGTGTTAACGTGCATATGTTGTGTGATTTATTGCCGTTTACATGATTATACGTTTTGAATATGTGCACTACGAAAGTTTGTGGTTTTGCAGGTCAATCGCGTAATTCGGTGAATTTGAAGTGCTTAACGATGATGTGGAACGCCCGTGGATGATAAACATAGCGAAAGGTGTTTGTCGGAAGATTGTTCGGGTCGAAAGATAGTTCAAAGGAACAAGAAACGAGAAATAATAAAATTCGAGCGGCGATAGTGACACTTGCTGAAAGTTGAGTTCAAGTTATATGTGGCTGGGATATTAGCAACGTAGCTTACGGTGTATAAACCGTAAGTTACGGTTGACATTGGTTGAATAAAAAGTTCACAGAAGGATCAGATTGTAGCCAACGGTTCTACCAGCGTAACTTACGGCCATTATAAATAAGCATACTTGACCGACATCATATGTGGAGGAATGATTTTTCATCAGTAATGATAATATACACACAGGGACTTGACGGCAGTAGTACGCAGACAAGAGGGTTTTCAACCGGCACCGGGTGATTCGAGCCTAAGAAGATCAATCTTTCTACATGATCGGCTAGACGTTTTATGGTTTCCTCCGGATGGAGGGTTTTGTAAGTTGGATAATCTTATGTGTTTGTGACAATCGTATAACTCGGTGATCTAAGCATTCGATGCTTTTCACCTTTGATTTGATTAATCAATTGTAACCGGTTGCATTTTATTTGACTTTAATCTTTGATCATTCAGTTCCCGAGAGTTCTAGTAATTGGGATATATTTGCTATGGGATTAGGGTTGGTAATTGTAACTGATAATTATTTGATAACCTCCCGTTATGTATTGACCGGAGTACTTAGTCGTTGATTATCACAATTGGCTAATTAGGTTAAACACTTATGTCTATGTAAGTGTTTCGATTAAACACATAATTGAATCTAGCTGCAAAACCTGAAATCTGGAGGAACCATTGTTTCTCTATTGGTTTAAACGTCACTTTTTAGTTCGTAATTTTAGATAATCAATCAAATCCAACAATTGAGTTTTACTTTTTAGCATTAGTTAATTAATACTTAGCATCATAACACTTTCCACAATCCTCCTCTGGTTCGATATCCGACTTATCCTATCTACATAGTTTAGTTGGTTTTTGCATGTCCATAACGACAGACATCAATATCTTTTCAACACTACCATCAGACTTGATCAAAGTCAATTCATGGGTCTGTTTGTCAGACTTCCACTTTAGTATTTTTGGGTCTGATGGGTTTCTTGGGAGAAGTTTTATTTGAGAGGAGTTTGGCGATTGAGGTCTGCTTGCCAACTTCTGAAGTGTTTGAGCAACTTGAGCTTGTAATTGCAACGAAGCATTATCCAATCCATATCGTAACTGATTTCTGATAGACTCTTTTCTGTACTCAGCATACCTATTTTCATCTTCCTCATCCATCAGTTGTTGTCTTTTTCTTTGGTTCAAGGCAGCGATGGATACATCTGCTGATGAGAACAACTTTTTAGATGTAACGGTCTGCTGACGTATAACAATCGTTTCATCTTTGTATACAGTCCCAACTTTAGCTGCTACAAGTTCTGCCTTCATTCTCTTATACTTCAACACTTCATCCACTTCAACCTTTTTGTATTGTTTCCAGTTGGGAGCATATTTTGGCATTTGAGGATCTTTATTCATCTTTTCAATTCTATTAACTTCCTCATTAAGAGCCTCAAGGGGCCAGTCTTTGAAATCAGACCTGTAGGCTTCGTAGGGCTTGGTTTCCATGATAGTGTTCAAGAAATCATTCCTTAATGTCTTTTCTAGCTCAGCATTTGGTGACAGATTTGACATATTCTTACTCAGGTCTCTAGCAAAATCTTCAAACTTCTTGACTTCACCAAGCCAATGTTGCATGCGAGCTGATAACTTAATGTCTCCTAGCCCTTTACACTCTTCATTTGCCTTATCTTCTGCTTGCTTGCCCTTTAGCTTCAGATATTCATAAATATTCTTTGGAGTTTCGAATCCCTGTAGAGATGGAAAGGTTCTTTTGGATGGATCATCCTTTGTGTAAAATTGAGTCATTTCATCTTGAACTGCAAGCAGTTCTAGAGGGAAAGTTACTGCCAATGGGTTGATCTTTGTTGATGGAGGTGGGACGAATGGTTTGGGTGAAGTTTGAATGAAGGGAGTAGCTGATAACGGAATTGGTGCGGGTATATCATTTTCTTCCTTATCTTCTTCATGCACCATGAATTTTCTCTTTCTTGTGTAAACAGATTTTGGAGAAGGAGGAGTTAGGAAAAAAAAAGGTGCCATGACTGTAAGGGTTGATTGTGATGGAAATTGAAATTGGGTAGAATCAGTGGATTGACTAACAACTGTTGAAACAACTGGTGTCTCAACCGCTGTTGTCTTAACATATGCTGAAACATTTGTTGCATCAACAATTATTTCAGTCGAGGTTGGTAGTGGTGATGAGGATTTTGTATTCTGCTTTTTGACAGGTGGTTTTTCTGGTGAGAGTTTTGTTTTAGGTGTATCAGAATCTAACTTCTTAGGTTCAGCAGTGGTTTTGAGTTTCGCAGCAGTGGTTAGTTTTTCTGGTGGTGATATTGGTTTAGGAAATATGACAATAGGAGATTCGTTATCTTTCTGTGATTTTCTTCTATTTGAAGTTCCAATGTTGAGCACTTCATCTTCCTCTTTTGTATGCTTCCTCTTCTGCTTTCGTTCAATCTCCTTATCTGTCTGTTTGTTAACGAAATCATCAATTCCCTTTTTCTTAACAGTATCAGATTTTCCAGGAGATTTTGCAGAAGTTTGCTTGGCAGGCTTTGGATTTTGTTTTGGCTGATTCCTTGGTGTTGGTTTGCCAAAGTTTTTCATGGAATCCTTTTCCCTCTTTTCAGCATCATCTTCATCGTCTTTTTCAAACACAGGTGCAGGGGTAGTACCAGTTAACTTTGCAATGCATTCTTTTATGCCCTTGATTTCAGCCTGTGTGTCTTTGTATCTTGCTACAACCATAACTCTAATTAGATTCATGTGGGAATTAAGTTGAATCTCAGCCAGTTCCCTTTGAGCTGCAAGAATGGGTTGTACCGAATTCCAAAGCTCTTGGCATAACTGCTGATGAGAAGGTCGACTTTTGAAAGCATCCACCAACTGCTTCAATTGATCTTTCATATCAGCAACAGTTGTTTCCAAGTTAGATATCATGTCCGTCAAATCCTTGTATTTTAATCCATCACCTAACTTAATGGGATAATCTGAATTCCCACCAGAGGTGGTTGTATCTGCTTTTGAAAGAGGAGGTATCTCCAAATTTTCATTAGCAGATGCCCCTTTGTTCTTGGTTCTGGGGACTTCCCTCTGCATCAGTGGTTACCTTAGTGATCTCACCCGTGGTTAAGTTGAACTCACCAGTGGATACCTTGATAGACACAGCAGTGGTTGCCTTCAAGGGAGTCTGACTGATGAAACTACTGTCCAAATGTAAATCAGTGGATTTGACATTTGTAGTAGCTGCTCCACTTGAAATACCATCAAGAATTTGCTGAAATTCAAGAGGTGTAGCCTCCTCAACTATTTCTGGGTTAGGTAATTGAAAAGGTTTAGACATAGCTATTGTTGAAGTTAAACTCTCAGTAAAGTGTTCATGAGAGGGATTGCTATCACTCTGAATGTCAATAGCTTCAAGCAGTGTTACAAACTTTGGTGGAATGGAAGATGAAGGGATTGCTGTCGAAAGAGACATTGTAGCGGGAGAAGGGCTTTTAAGTATACTCTCATATGAGGGTATGACATCATGTTGTGGTGTCCCTGTGAATACAACATGTTCCTTTTGTGAGGAATCATGAGGAGTTTGGTTTATGCGTTGAGATCTTTCCACATGTTGTGAGGAAGTAGCAACAGTGGTTTGTAGTGACATCTGTGTTATCACGGGGTTAACCTCTGGGATCTCATCTTCCAGAGGACCCGTTTTGCTGGTTTCGGTGGGCTTTTTGGATTTTGTTTTGGTCTTTTTGAGTTTTGTTGGTGGGGGTTTCACAGCAGTGGTTGTAGTGCTGTGATCACCAAGAGCAGTGGGCTCAACAACAGACGTTTGAGGAGCAGTTGTAGACTCATCTAAAATTTCCTCATTCCCCTCTGCTTCACTTTTGAAAACATCTGACTCTTTAGCCATAAGGCGAGTAAAAGTTTCAGATGTTAGACTATTCATTTTAATAGCTTCACCTTTTTCAAAAGCTTTTTGGGAAACATATTTTTGCAGGTAGTAGCTTAATAGTCTAGGAAGCATATGAAAACCAGCAGTTTTCCTCTTTTTAATAACAACAGTTTTGCCCTTTTTAATAGCAGCAGTTTTGCCCTTTTTAATGTTTTTTAAATTTGCATCCAAATCAACAAACAGTGCTTGGGAGTAGTTAAAATAAGTATTTGTCAAAATTGCATACCCCAATGACTGAATTTTCAAAGGTATTTCATTAAAAGAAGTAGTTTTATTTGAGAGACAGATTAAGAGAGTATGGAACAGGAATTTCATTGGCGGTGGAAAATTACCTTTAAACATAGTTGCCTGATTCAACTCTCCATCATATCCCCTCCCCATCAAGTATGTTTGAATCTCATTTTTTGGCAAAGAGGTCTTACCTGCCAAGTCGTTTACCTCAAATGTTGTTGATATGGTACTGGGGGTAATATCAACCGACTCACCTCCGACTTTTGAAGTTATACTTACAGCCACATTGTTTTGTTCTTCAATATTCGCATTAGCCCAAAAATCGCGAAGCGTCTCTTGGAAAATAGGTGCGTCGGCGGTAAGAATGACCTTATATTTTGATGATGTAAGAACATCAATCATTGAATGATAGAGAGTATTGTTCTCCGTTTTCTCAAAAATAGCAAGGTAGTTATGCGAATTTTTCATCACCAAAGTCATGATCGGAATTGAAAGTTGCGAGAGGTTGACGAAGAAGTGTTGAAGAAGAAGGTGGAAACCGCTCTGCTGAATTTTAAACTCGAGACGAAAGTAAAACCTCTGTTTGGGGATGAAACAGGGGTTTATAAAGTGAAAAGGTGAATGCTGATGTGTCAGAAGTTAGAAAGATCTGATGGCTAACATCTGTCCACGTCACAACCTCTGCTCTGATAATGGATGACAGTTGTTGCGAAAACGACTGTTGGCCAACAACAGATGTTAGGCAACATTAGTAACTCTAGCAGTCCTCAGATTAAACAAAACCTATGAGAACAGACAATACCCTTCAACAATATTTGGAAACCACTGTTGGGCAACAACAGATCTTATACAACAATAGTAAGTCAGCAGTTCTTTCAACAGACTTTTAATATAAACGAATAAATTGATATTAAATATCAGCAACCATTTAATGCAAAACATTTAAAAAATAAATTTTCATGGGAAAACTATAAAATTAAATATCAAGAAACTGAAAGGACAAATTTTAAACCTCTGCCATTAAAAAAATTTAAAAACAAAAGACTTCTTCATTTAAAGACCAACAATAATCTACATGGCAAACAAAGGCTACTACCACTTCATCGGACACAAATTTTGTAAACAGTGGTAAATCAACAGTTGAGTAATAACAGATGTTTAGAACTATTGAGCAGTGGTAAATCAACAGTGGTAAAAAACCTCTTCATTTAAAGACGTTGAGCAATAACAGATGTTCAGAACTTCTATTGTGTTAATCATTGACAATTCTTTGGAAACTGCTGTTGGGAATAACAGATGTTCGCACCAGTAGCAACTCAACAGTCGTTACAAAAAACAAAAATTATGAGAACAGACAATACCTTTAAATAGTGGATGAATCTTTTGCCAAACATATGTTTTAAAAACAGTTGTTTTCAACAGACTTTTAAAGATTTTTGTCAATTTTTTTCAAAATACCTATTTTTTTAAGAATGTTCAGAACTTCTATTGGGTTAATGGTTGACAATCCTTTGGAAACTGCTGTTGGGAATAACAGATGTTCGCAACAATAGCAACTCAACAGTCGTTACAAAAAACAGGAATTATCAGAACAGACAATACCTTTAAACAGTGGATGAATGTTTTGCTAAACAAATGTATTAAAAACAGCTGTTTTCAACAGACTTTTAAAGGTTTTTGTCAATTTTTTTCAAAATACCTATTTTTTCATCATGTTCAAAACTTCTATTGGGTTAATGGTTGACAATCCTTTGGAAACCGTTGTTGGGAATAACAGATGTTGACAACAGTAGCAACTCAACAGTCGTTAAAAAAAAGAGGAATTATGATAACAGACAATACCTTTAAACAGTGGATAAATCTTTTGCCAAACAGATGTTTTAAAAACAACTGTTTTCAACAGACTTTTAAAGATTTTTGTCAAATTTTTTCAAAATACCTATTTTTAAGAATGTTCAGAACTTCTATTGGGGTTAATGGTTGACAATCCTTTGGAAACCGCTGTTGGGAATAAGAGATGTTGGCAACAGTAGCAACTCAACAGTCATTACAAAAAACAGGAATTATGAGAACAGACAATACCTTTAAACAGTGGATAAATCTTTTGCCAAACAGATGTTTTAAAAACAGCTGTTTTCAACAGACTTTTAAATATTTTTGTCTATTTTTTAAGAATGTTCAGAACTTCTATTGTGTTAATGGTTGAAAATTCTTTCGAAAGTGCTGTTGGGAATAACAAATGTTGGCAACAATAGCAACTCAACATTTACAATAGCAGGTATCAACACTAACAACTGTTGATGCTCAAATCAGTAAAAATAAAATGCTCTACAAAGATTAATAGAATTAAAATTTACATATCACATATGACGATAGATCAACAATTACATTGAGAACTGAACAGCGAAATTTAATAATCTTCAGCTCTTGAACAGTAGCCCTATCCTCATATACTTGATCCTCAACTTGCTTGATAAAGCGATACTTTAAATCATAAGAACCTACAGAAGGATATGATGACATTTTTAACTTGTATATTTCTTCAACTCTGATGTAAAAGAAGGATATAATGGTAGTAAAACGTGATGAAAAGCTTCTGCACTGTTTTTGAATTCCGAAGTACAGAAAGACATCACCAAAACACCTCTTCAGCTCTTGAACAGTAACCCTATCCTCATATACTTGGTCCTCAACTTGCTTGATAAACCGATACTTTAAATTATAAGAACCTACAGAATGGGTATGATGATATTTTTAACTCTTGAATATGGAGCGAAATTCATATATGTTATTTAACTTGTATATTTCTTCAAGTCTCATGTAAAAGAAGGATATAATAATCATAGTAAAAAGTTAAATATCAATAAACCGAAAGAACACAAAAAAAAAAAAAAAAATAGGTTCTCATAATTACCATTAACTTCTTCATTTATCATAAAGAAGTACTCCACTTTCTGCACTTCAGACTTCAAAAACAGTGCAGAAGAACTCTCCACTGCTCGCTCGAAAAAAAAACTGAAATATATCAACACCTTAAAATAAATATTATCAACATATATCAACAGCTTAAAAGAATCCACAAACCTAAAATAACCCGGAACTGATTGTTTGAATTTTAAACAACTCTGATTAGGCTGAAATATAAACAGAGAATTAGAACAGATCAGTTCAAATTTTAAGATTCAAAATCAGAGAAAAAAACATACCCTCAACGATGTTGCAACAATGATGTTGGAAAAATTTCGTGAAGTACAAAAAGTTGTAATCGTAGATGAACAGACTGAATATGCAAAGCCGAGGTCAAAGGTGAGTGTGTGAAACAGAGCTTCCATGAAACAACAATGTTCGAACAATGATATTGGAACAAAGAACTATATATGAAGATTAACCGGCTCAATCATGAGAGCTATGCATTTGAGTAAGAGAGATATGATCGCAAATATAAAGGAGAGAGATAAATTGAAATTTGAATGTGGAGCTGTAAGGCCCTATAATTGAGTAGGTTTACGCTTATCTTTATCAAACATAATTATAGGCTATTGGGCTTAGCCTTGTAGTGGGTTATAAAATATTAGAATAAGCCATGTGGGCTAATTAAGGGATTTGGGCTTATTTAGTTAATTATTTGTGCATGTGGGCCTGGCCCAGTCTGTAACTAAATCACCCTATGTAACTATAAATAGGGTGAACCTAGGTCATTTTTATGTTGACTGTTCTTTTTATTGTCCTTCCTTGTCATATTTCGAAACTCTTTGGTTGTGCACCAGACGGTTCTTTGAAACCGTGTGCACTTTGGTTTATTCAATCCATTTTGTTCTTGTTCTTATCACTTTTATCAGTATTCCGCACTCTTGGTTGTGATTTTGATATCCGGTTGGTAGTTTTGGGACTTACAATTGGTATCAGAGCCTAAGTAGTCTTGCGAAGGCTCGGTTCGTTGGATATCATTCGAAGAACAAGAATTTTTTTTGAAGATCGAAGAACACGAAGAACATTGTTGAAGATTTCGAAGAACAGTTCAAAACCCACGTTTTGATCTGTTTTTTTGTGTTTTGAAAGGTGTTTGCTATTTTTTTAGGATTTTATTAGTGGAAAGAATAAAAAACTTTAAATTTCAAAATTCGTTCCATGAATTTCGGGATTTGATTTTTTTGATTGGCTATTTTATCTACTAGAAGTCAAAGTGTGCAACCTCTTAAATATCTTGTGCGACAGACATAATTGTGCGACTTGTTAATTCAAATTTCATCTTCACATGGGCTCCTTGTGCGACTACGGATCTTGTGCGATTACTCCTTTCTTGTGCGACTACAATAACAAACAACAGCCATCATTATCACTTTTGATGAAGATACGTCCTTAGTCGGACCGAATACCCAACAAACATAGAGCCGAACAAAAAAGCTCAAAGGATTGGATCGTACCTAATGCCATAGACGGAACGATGGGACACATTGATCCATCGTAACTAACTAGGACCCACGGCTTTAACTGCCATGATAGCGACTAGTCCGACCCTAACTAACTCACCACGTCAGCAGCCCCCAAAAGTATAAATACTCCGCCAAATCTCCTCACTAAGGGTAATCGCTACTTTCTCTCTCTAAACTCTCCCCTCTCTCTTCCTGACCTATTCTCTCCTCACAAATACTTATTCTCACGCCCGAGCTTGGTCACAGAGAGGCCCCCTCCCTGTGACGAGGCTAACGGTGTGTTTCTTCTTTGTGATCTTGCAGGTTCTTGCCAGGTCATCTGAAGCTCTGCTCATACCAGGTCGGACCAACTGGTTTTGAGTCTTCAGTGGCGCCATCCCATCGAATTCACACAATTCACTTTGTCAATTCTGTTCATCCAAAATTATGGAATCCACAACAGCTGCCCCCACAAGTACCTTCCCGTCTTACAACGATATCTGGGAGGGAAGAGTTGGACCTATAACAGCTGTTTCCACTACAGTTGTCGCCCCGGCGATCTCAGCAGGATCGGCAATAATGCCTCCGCCTGCAAATTCTGTAATTACAAGCTCTGTTACCATGGTTTCAGTTACTGCTCCAGTCTCCACACCGTTGTCCAATTTTGACAATGCCTTCCTTCTATGGAACGCCGATTTGTTACGACAACTCCAGCAGCAGCAACAATGGGAGGAGATGTTACAGAGTCTCCGTACGAATTTGTTCAGAAGCGTTTATTCAGGGGCTAATCCCATCTCCACGGGAACCTTCGCCTCCGGATCTATGGTAAGTCCTATGGTCTCAACTCCTATAACATATGTCTCGCAAGTTTCTACTCTTATGAATGCTCCAATAAGTAACGGTCCTTGTGACCTATTTCGCCAGGGATCTATGGGTCTAAACCCTCAAGATCAAGAGTTAATCATTCCGTACCACCCTACATCGATGACTTCTCAATCGAAGTTCACGTTAAGGATCGTTAACGCGCCACTTCCGGCAAAGTTGAAAATGCCCCCTACGTTAAAATTTTACGATGACCCGGACGATCATATGTTCGCTTTCACCGGAGCAGCTAAGGTTGAACAATGGCCCATGCCAGCATGGTGTCACATGTTTGCTCAGACTCTCACCGGGTCAGCAAGGGTATGGTTCGATGGATTACCAGAAGGGTTGATTGATCATTTTGAAGACTTCCGGCGGATGTTTTTGCAAAATTTCTGTCAGCAGCGACGCTGCAAGAAAGACATTACTGAAGTTCAACACATAAAATGCTGGGACGGAGAATCCGTAGAAGATTTTATTGATCGTTTCAACCGAGAGAGCATGCAGATAAGTGGAGCGGTGGATCAACTCCGTGTTTCCGGATTCTGTCACGGAGTCCGAAATAATCAGCTCGTAGAGAAGCTCCATGAAGATCTCCCGAAAACCATGGAGGTGCTTATGGAACGAGCCCGAGCCTTTGTTTGAGGAAAGAGTGCTTGTGGGCAACCAAACGAAATTGCAGTAAAGAACGCAAAGGCCCGAACCACATCATGGAAACGAAACGCCTCACCACCAAAGGATAGAAACAGCAATTGGAATAGAAATTGTGGGTCGTACCAGAAGTCTGATCGAAGCAGTTTCCGAACTGGAAACGTACGTTTCAATACGTTCTCCGAGTTAACCAAATCGCCGAGCGAGATCCTTAGTACGGAAACCACCCGGTTCCCTACACCGTCGAAGCAGCGGCCTACATTGGATAAACATTCTAAAAAATATTGCGAGTATCACCGAGACAAGGGGCATACGACCGATGAATGCTGGGCCCTAAAGCAATAAATTGAGAAAGCTGTACGATCCGGAAAAGTCTCCCATCTCGTAAAGGAGGTAAAAGATGGCAAAAAATCAGCAACCGCACTTGACAACCCAAACACCGAGGCCGGAATCAACATGATTCGGTCTACCGAATCAAGGGGGTGAAACGGTCGAATCAACATATGGCAGCTTGGATGCACCAACCTACCTATTTTCTACCGATCGATCCGGAAGATGCTCGAGACAGACCGATCACAATATTGGCTGTGATTGCAGGACATTTGGTCCGACGAATTTATGTAGACGGAGGAAGCGCCTTTGAGATAATGTATTTGCAATGCTTTCAGCAGCTGAACCCTCAAACAAGAAAGAGATTGATCGAGGTGTCTACCCCTCTAATAAGTTTTTCAGGAGAGGTGGTTCGTCCGATAGGACAAATTACCATCCCAACCACGTTTAAAGATAATGATAGAAGCAGAACTGTTCAGTTAACCTTTCTGGTTGTTGATACTCATTCGTCGCATAACGTAATACTTGGGCGACCCGGGTTACGAGCTCTCGGAGCAATTAGTTCAACAATACACGGTGCCATAAAATTCCCCACCGAAGCAGGTGTCGCCACTATCCTCTCGGAATCAAATTCATTCGTTGCAGAAGTAAGACATGCAGCAGAAACGAGCTCCAAAAAATCTGAAGTGCCTACAGAACTTTGGGCGATTAACCCAAAATTCCCGGAGCAGGAAGTGGATATCGGTGCTCAGCTCCCAAAACGAACAAAGAAGCTCCTGTGGGAATTGTTGAGTAACTCCATTGATGTCTTTGCGTGGAAACATTCTGATATGCAAGGCGTCCCTAGATCCATGGCACAGCACCACCTGAACCTAAAGGAATCGATCAAGCCGATAGCACAAAGGAAAAGGCACATGGCACCAGATCGAGCCAGGGCAATTGCTAAAGACGTGAAGAGTCTCCTAGATGCCGGGATCATCAGAGAGGTCCGGTATCAAACCTGGGTGTCGAACCCAGTTATGGTATGAAAAAAGGACAACTCGTGGAGAATGTGTATCGATTTCACCGATCTGAATGACGCGTGCCCGAAAGATTGTTTTCCATTACCAGAGATCGATGAAAAAATTGATTCCGTCGCCACGTTCAGGCTGAAATGCTTCTTAGATGCTTTCAAGGGGTACCACCAGATACAAATGGTAGTCGAAGATGAGGACAAGACAGCCTTTGTTACTAATGAAAATTCTTGGGAGTCATGGTCGGATCAAGGGGTTTACGAGCCAACCCTAACAAGATTGATGCTGTTCTTACCATGAAACCTCCAACGTCAGTTAAAGAAATCCAGTCCCTAAACGGGCGATTGGCCGCTCTCCACCGTTTCTTGTCGAAAGCAGCAGACAGATCTCTCCCATTCATGGATGTACTTAGAAAAAGTTTCCGATCGGAATTTAAATGGACCGAAGAAGCTGCGCAAGCTTTTGAAGAGCTTAAAGTTTATCTGGGCACGGTACCAACCCTCACCGTACCGGAAGAAGAAGAGGTACTAACGGTTTACTTGGCTGCGTCACGCGGCGCCATCAGCGCAGTGTTAGTCGCCCACCGAATCGGAGCTCAGATCCCAATTTACTACGTGAGTCGAACGTTGAAGGATTACGAAACAAGGTATCCAAATTTGGAAAAGTTAGCTCTGGCATTGGTTCATGCCTCAAGAAGGCTTCGCCGGTATTTTCAAGCCCATCCGATTGAGGTCCGAATGGATCAAAGAATCCAGCACGTTCTCCGACGACCTGAAGTATCAGGTCACATGGCAAAGTGGGCGATCGAGCTGGGTGCTTTCAACATCACCTTCAAAACCAAAGGTCCACTAAAAGGACAGGTGATAGCTGATTTCTTAGTCGAGTGCCGAAGGTGCAGGGGCATGCTTGATACTCACCGATCCCAACGGCATTGATATGACATATACACCCCGTTTAGAATTCAAGAGCTCCAATAATGAAGCCGAATATGAAGCATTGTTGGCTGGCTTGCGTCTAGCAGCCAGGGTCAGAGCAAAAAATGTCATAGCTCATGTTGATTCGTTACTCGTAGCAAATCAAGTAAACAGAGAGTATGAAGTAAGGGAAGCCAACATGATCGAGTACTTAGAGCAGGTGAAGCAGGCGATGGCATTGTTCGACTCATGTAAGACCGAGCACGTTCCCCACAGTAAAAACAAAAAGGTTGACGCCTTAAGCACATTGGCGTCTGTGTCCTTCAGCCATCTTGCTAAGGAGGTCAGGGTCGAAGTGTTAACCGCACCTTCAATCGCCGCTCTGTGAGTCATGCAAGTAGAAGCTCCGTCGCAAACATGGATGACACCAATAGTCAACTACTTGGTGCACGACGTCTTACCAGTTGACAAAGCGAAGGCCAGAAGAGTTCAGATTAACTCACTTCAATATCAGATGCAGGAAGGGGGTTTGTATCGAAAGACCTTCCTCGAGCCTCTGCTAAAATGCCTTGATCCGGAGCAGGCCAGCTATATCATTAGAGAAATACATTACGGCATCTGCGGAATCCATGCCGGGCCAAAAATGATCGTAACAAAGGTTAAAAATGCAGGATATTATTGGTCCGGGATGCATGAGAGTGCAGTTAAAGAGCTCCAACAATGTGACGAATGCCAGAAGCACGCATCGATAAGCCTCTGAGCGAAAAACGAAATGATTCCAGTAACCGCCGCATGGCCCTTTCAGAAGTGGGGTGTTGATATCCTCAGGCCTTTCCCACGATCGAGCGGAAGCGCTCAATATCTGTTAGTGGCGGTGGATTATTTCACCAAGTGGGTGGAAGCTCGACCATTCACAGTTATCTCTGGTTATAATGTAACAAGATTCTTCTGGGAGCAGATCGTGTGTCGCTTTGGTCTTCCGCTCTACATAGTGAGTGATAATGCAAAACAATTCGCGGAGAATCCGTTCAAGCATTGGTTCGAAAGTCTAAAGATTAACCAAGTCTTCTCCTCGGTTGCTCATCCCCAGGGGAATGGGCAGGTCAAGCAGATAAACCGACGGATCGTCGATGGGATAAAAAGAGGACTTGGTTACGAAGGCAAGGGATGGGCAGACGAATTGCCGAACGTATTGTGGGCTCACCGAACTCTGCACAAGACGAGTAACGGAGAAACACCGTTCAGTCTTACGTACGGCACCGAAGCTGTGATCCCCACAGAGATCGGACTCCCTAATCAAAGGTGTAAAAACTTGGAAGAAAATGAACAGGAGCTCCGATCCAATCTCGATCTATTGGAAGAACGGCGGAACGTGTCCACAATTAAAAAAGCACGGTACAAGAAGAAGATCGAGAAATACTACAATGCCCATGCCAAACTTTACAAGTTTAAAATTGGAGATTTTGTGCTCCGAAGTAACGATGCAAGCCGCGTCGAAGCTCCTGGGAAGTTGACCCCAAAGTGGGAGGGACCATATAGCATAAAAGAGGCAAGCGATAAAGGTTCCTACGTGCTCGAGATAATCGACGGAACCCCCGTCCCTAGAACATGGAATGGGGTTCATCTAAAGAAGTGCTTCATGTAGACGCCAGTCCGCTACGGGCTAGAAAGATCACTATCTTTTATTTTTAAGTATTTCCTTTTTTCATGTAAAAATCGGGAGGGTAATGCCCCGAGTATATTTCCATTTTCATGTAAACTGGGAGGGTCTGCCCCGGAACCATGATTATCAAAATAATAAATAAAGCGATCTGCATTTTACAAGTATAAATCATAGCATATCCCATGTATAAATTCGAACAACGTAAAAATGTGCACAAACGGGCCTCGACCCATGCCTCGCGCCGATCGAGAAGGCTTAAATAGTTCAAGGTAATAAAATCTATTGAGCAAAAGGTTCGGATCTGATCCAATCCGACCATAAAAAACCAAGATGGATTTAGGCAAGGGAAGTCAACTTGTAAAAATACCTTGCTACAATCCGGTCACCTAGACGACCGAACAATAATCTGGCCAAGCAGCAAAAGTTTGGACGCAAACTAAAGCTGAGAAACCAGGCATAAATATCTTCACCAAAAATATGATTTCATACAAACTAAAGGAACATGTTCAGCAAAATCACAGAACAAAAATTAAAATTGTACGGTTACATGCCATAATAAAATGTTGTACGATAACAGTAACAAACACGAGGGTTTTTAATCCTCCTTGACGATGGGGAGTTTGCTTTTTTGCTTTATAACAGATAAAGGCTCGTTCACCAAATTTGAAACTTTGTCGAGGACTGATATGTGAAAATCATCAAAGGCTTTTATCGCAACATCCAGTACGTTCTTGGCCCCCTCATCATACCGGATACCTCCTCAACAGAGCGAGCCGAACCCTTGGAAGCCAGGAAACCTTGCTTAATCCCCTCGTTCACACCAACCACATTAACACTGTTCACCAAATCAGCGACCACTTTCTCCAACTCGGGGCTTTGATGAACTAGCTTAACCACCCAAGCTACCCCATCAGTCAGAAACCACTGTTTGGTAAGTATGAGCTCCGACACAAGGGCGTACAACTCGACCATATCACCATCACAACGAGTTAACATATCCTTCGCTTCGTCAATCGTTGTCTGATGTAACTTGATGGCCCTGTCACGAGCCCTCTCAAGCTCGGCTTTATCTGACAAAGGAAACAAAGGATTTAAAAAGGATTTAAGCAAAGAAAACAGTAAAGAGCGTTTTATGAACGTACCGTTAATCAAGCGATGATGATCGGCCAGAAGTTGGTCGTAAGAAGATTGCATCTCTTTCAGCTCTGCTTTGCTTCTCCCTTCGACACCAGATAGTTTTTTCTCCAAGTTACCAAACTTCAACTTGAGAGCTTCCAAGTCCTGAAGAGCATTGTCCCGAGCTTCATGAGCAGCTACAGCCGAAGCCTGTGAAGATTTATTAACCTCTCTTGCTTTCGAGACCTGCTCCTTCAGGCGATCCACCTGAGATCGAAGAGATGAGAGCTCCGGCTTGGTTTTCGAGCGAACATTATCCTCCTTCTTCAAAGAGGTGATTTCGCGCTCAAACCTGCGACAATTCGACTCCGCGTCAACCCAACGCTTATAGGATTGCACCACCAGAGAGTTAGATTGAGCTTGATTCAGCATCAGGGCATTCCCAAGCTCCAGACCACTCATATTCCGGTAATACGCATGCTCAGCAGGAGTCCCGAGATGAAACAAAGCCATCCTTGCCGATAAAGCATCCATGATCCTGTCCTTGATTGCCAACGACTAATCAGGGATATACTTCTCCAGAGCATGAGCAGAGTCCACATCCACAGCATCGCCCGAACCTAGCTCTCGACATATAAAAACAACTTTAGTTTCATACCACAAAGGGGACGAAGAGGCGCTATCCCCACCATCAATCGGCTGAGGGCTTGGCCTCGAAACATTAGAAGCGACCCCCATTGTGGGCTTACCCGAGGGAGAAGGTTCGACTTTCTTGAGAGATAAGGGATTAGGCATGTGGATTTCCTCAATAACCTTGGTGGTCGGCCCTCCGAAGGATAGCGGGCTCGGTGGAAGATTGACCGGTTGGTCCCTAGAAGTCTTGCCACCATGAAGATGAGCGTCTAAATTTTCCAACAAGCCTCCAGCAGTAGAAAACTCGGTGGCCTGATCGTCCTCATCGTCCTCTAATGTAATTGTTTTAAAATCCAATTTTTTCTTTTTCAGTGTTTTTGGATTCGGATCAGCCTTGGAGGAAGTAGTCCGTCCTCTTTTTAAACTGACTTGAGGACGCTCCTCAACACCGTCATCATCACCCTCATCTTCCTCCTCAACATTCACTCCTTCATCCTCAATAGAGAGATGCTCCGAACCGTATAAAACGACCTTAGAACCAGACCCTTTCGTTCCGCTCGAACCTGTCTTTTTTCCTTTATCGCCACCAGCCGCCGCTGCCACTTGAGCCAAAGCTAAGTTCACCGTCCGAGCAGAAGGAGCTGAGCCTGAACCTCCCTGATCAACCGGGGCCGTCGGCTCTCGAATTGGATAAAGTTTTTCTTGCACGACACTCAGATACGACGGATCACCCTTCGGTGTCTTCGTGGCCCGAACATCCAGCCCAGTAGAGTCAAAGGATTTTAATCTAAGGGCGTCCTTCAAACCCATAGCTGCACAAAACAAACGAATAATAATATTCATAGTCTCGTACGATCAAAAACATCTGGTACATATAAAAAAAATGAATGATACAAGAAGCACTATCTCCAGTTTAAAAACATAACTAACCCTCTCCGTTCCACTTAAGGGTAGGGTACCATGCCGGTTCGGACCAGATCGTGCTTATCCGTCCCATGACTAAAATGTGTTCCGGGTATTTCTGAACACGTCCGGCTTCCCTGATTAGAGATGCATATAAATTTCTATCGAACTCAAAATCTTCAGGCAGAGGATCTGGAAGACGAGATTTTTTCAGTCTCCACGTCATCTCTGGTGGAATGCACCGGTCATCCACTAGGAAGAAGCGGTCCTTCCAGTATTTTAAACTGGTGGTAATCCATGAATAACAACAAGCATTCTTCTTCCTGACCTCAAAGATATACTAGTTACCGGACCGATTCAACTTATAGAAAGCCCGGAACACATTCAAACCCGGGTCGGAGTCCAAACCACGACAAGCCAGCTCGAAATGACACACCTTGGCAAGGCCAAAGGGGTTCATTTGAGAGAGATGAACCTCATGAAACAGAAGGACTTCGACCAAGAACTTCGTCAAAGGAAGACGATAGTTGCAGTAGTCGAACATACGAGTGTAAACCCCTATCTTCCTCGGAACAAAAGGATAAATGGGTGTATCCTTTTTCGGGAAGAACAGGATGTAAGGAAGCAGGGATAGCGTATTGTTCTACATACCACTTCAAACCATTTTTATTCAGAATATTAAAGCAACCGGACAAGTTGCTCCTGTTCGCCATAACAAAAAGGAGACACTAACCTGATCGGATTCTCTGGTTTGGAAAAAAAGAAGAGGGAGAAGAAGAGGATCAAACAGGTAAAAAAGTGAAAAAGAAAAATAACTTTTTCCTATATATAAGAGGATTTTCCCCACCGCCATAAGGACTCCAATAGGGAGCCGACACGTCATGATAACTGAAACAAGTCAAACGTCGTGTCAAATAAGGGGAAAATAAAACGACCGTCAGTCATATAACAAAAGTCACCGCCAAAATTCAAAATTCAAAAATCAGCGAAACCTCCGACAAATAAAGGCTCCAACTCACTAAAATTTCGCCATTTTAGTTCGAAGCTTTTGCTAAGAAAACGCTATGAACTAGGGGGACTTGATGAGGATACGTCCTTAGTCGGACCGAATACCCAACAAACATAGAGCCGAACCAAAAAGCTCAAAGGATTGGATCGTACCTAATGCCATAGACGGAACGATGGGACACATTGATCCGTCGTAACTAACTGGGACCCACGACTTTAACTGCCATGATAGCGACTGGTCCGACCCTAACTAACTCGCCACGTCAGCATCCTCCAAAAGTATAAATACCCCGCCAAAACTCCTCACCAAGGGTAATCGCTACTTTCTCTCTCTAAACTCTCCCCTCTCTCTTCCTGACCTATTCTCTCCTCACAAATACTTATTCTCACGCCCGAGCTTGGTCACATAGAGGCCCCCCTCCCTGTGACGAGGCTAACGGTGTGTTTCTTCTTTGTGATCTTGCAGGTTCTTGCTAGGTCATCTGAAGCTCTGCTCGTACCAGGTCGGACCAACTGGTTTTTGAGTCTTCAACTTTCAATTCAGGATATTATGTGATTGTCTTTGGCTTGTGCGACCAAAGTCTTTGGCTTGTACGAACAAAGTCTTCTTGTGCGATCAATTATATTGTGCGATTCATTCAAACTTGTGCGATCCAATCATCTTCATCTTCTCCGCGGTTCAGCATCATCATCAGCATCGTTCATCATCTACCATCTGTATCAAATCATTAAAGTTCATCATCACTGCTGATCATCTCCAATCTCCGCCGTACCGACTCCGAACCCGCACACCGTTTCGAGTTCGATGTCGTGTTTACACTATTACCAAGCATCACTATAACCAACACCTCCCTCCATCATCATTCATCGTCGTCAGCATCGCAGCCGACCACCGGGCATCACTGTCACCATCAGCTCACCGTCATTTAACATCGCCGTGATCACCGCCCACCTCGGTTTCAGTCTTCATTCCGACCACCGTGCATCGCTCATCTTCATCCTATCTCCGTCAAACAGTCTCCGATTACCAGCCATCTCCAACCACTATCCATCGTCCACTGTTTACCACCCTCTCCACCACTGCTCATCCACCAATCACCACCGTCACCTTCAACCTATCTCAGACGTGAAGAAACGAAGAAGAAATCTGTGACGGCTGACATAATATTTAGAGTTTTGGACGGTTCAAAATGAAGAAGACGTATAGAACTTTGGTTTGTTTAGTTTATAATAATAATAATAATAATAGTTTTAATAATAGTTTTAATAATAAGGTTTGGAGGCGCGGTACAGGAAGCTGGTTCGTGTGTTTTTCAAAGGGCTTGAGTTAGCGAGTACACGGTTTCTCTCTTTGGGCTTGTGTTAAAACGCACATTTTAGGGGGATCACATCTATGGGGGATCACATTTCCGGGGGATCACAATTTTGCTACTTAGAAATGTCGATCCAAATTCATGATTTCACTCCCATTCCCACTGAGGTATGTGTAGATGATATTTGCTGTACTTTAAAATGTAGGGAGAAGGTAAAAGGGTTTAAGGAACAGGCCGAATCGCTTACTATGCAACTTCAATATACCAGATCCAGTAGTTATGAGGTTAAAAAGAAACTGGGTGGGTATAAGGATATGGTGGAGGCGCAAAAGCGTGATATCCAAAAGTTGCATAGCGATCTAAGCGAGGCGAACTGTCGATATCTCCACTTCAAAGAACTATCTGAAAAATTAACCTGTTGAATTAAATGACTTAAAATCAACTTTTGAAAATACAGAATTCAATTTTAAAAAGTTTGATGTGTCTAGTGAAAAAGTCGAAAAGATGATAAATCAATAGTTAAAATATAGCAAAAAGGAAGTCAGGAATAAGGGATTGGGATTTGTATGCATACCTCCACCATACAATCACAATTACACCTCAATTCCCATGACTGATGAGGAGATAGCCAACTTGTCTGAAATGGAATATGGGAAGCCTGGGGATAGGAAGGTTGAGCCTGTTAAGCCAAATAAAGTTAAAATCACAAGGCCTGATAAAACCGAAATTATTCTAGAAAAACAGGCATTTAATAAAACTTTTGTGAAACCTGCTGTAGTTTCAAACCAAACTGAGACTCTAAATTTTGAGAATAATGCTAACATTGACAAACATTTTCAAGTGTTAGATGAAAATGAATCAAATTTTTCTCAAAATTTACCTGAATCGCAAAATCAAGAGAAAGAGTCTAAAACAAAATCTATCAACTTCGAGTTTGCTATGATGAATGAGTTTGTTGAATGGTCTCGCAAGCAAATTGAGTCAACTACCTCATCTAATTCGTCATGTGACTCAACAAAGACAGCTAACTGTGAAAAGTCAGAGTTAGTTGATTCAACCAAGTCTAGTAACGAATCACCTGAAATAGTTGAATTAGAACCAACAATAGTCGAATCTGAGCCACCTGCTCCATCTGACTCCAAATGTGAATCACCTGAAGCAATTAATTTTGAGAAATTGAAATCAGTTGAATCTAGTGAATCCAGCTGTGAGTCTTCTGAAACAGCTAACTCAGTAGCAGAGGATTCAGCAGAGCCACTACAAAAGGAATGTAACTCAGGTGGTTCAGCTGAATCAAGCAATGAAACAGTGACTGAGCCTACAACATCTGAAATTGAAACAGCAAGGCCAGTCCCTGATTTAGATTGTGTGAATGTTACTGATGCTTCTACTTCATGTGCAGATGAGGTAAAAGTAGAGGATTGGGTTGAGGGGGATGATGTTGTTTGTCAAAAAGCTGACAATGGTTGTTCAAAACCATCAAATTTGTCTGCTGATGCTCCTCCTTATGTGAGTAATGCTTTTTCTGAGTCAACTTTGAGAGGCCCTTCGAATCAATATGTGCCTTCAAAGCCAACAGTTAGAAAAGAAAACACTAAATCCAGTAAATGTGCTAACTGTTGTAAACACAAACAGATGAAACAGGAGAGAAATATTGAAAAGACTACAAACAAATCATTCAACAAGTCTTATAACTCAAATCCGACATCAGTTGTATGGAATGGATCGGGATATGCTCCTTACGTGAAAAAGCAAACCTGCTACAACTGCGGCATACCCGGTCACATTGCAAGAAATTGCATACATCGTCCCTATGTGCCGTACTATACACAGCATCAGAGGGTTACACCTAGGGATAGATCTTATTCTAAGCCGATGAAGGTTGAAAAACCTAAGGCAATGATGAATAAGAGTCCCAAGGTTAAACCATCTGATGGGGACTGGAATGCTGCGAAAAATAAAAGGAAACAAGCTTTGAAATCTAAACAAGTTCTGAAGAATAAAAAGGTTGAAAAGCAAACAGTTTTGCCAAAGGAACCTCAGAAATTAGAGAATCCTAAACAAATTTGGCAGGCAAAACACAAAGCAGCGACGTCACCAGTCCTTGAATCAAAATGGGGCATGTGTTTTCGAGAAGTGTCATATGTTGATGCTTCAGAAATATCCAGGACCACGATGGCCTGGGTACCAATGTCTTACTAATCTCCTTACTTTTCAGGGACAACCAAGGAGGAGCTGTTGACAACCTTTGGATGTTGATAGCGGTTGTTCCAGAGACATAACGGGTAACATTTCACTGTTGCTAAATGTGTATTTCTTTACAGTTGATATGTTTCGTCTGAAGGAGATGAGAGAATAAGACAGGATCAACGAAAAGGTACATATTTGAATTTCGTATTCTAATTTCGACATTGATTAGTCTTAAATATGATGATGGAACGGTTAAACAAAAACAACAAAAATATTTTTACTTTCTTTCGTGTTTCTCTTTGTACATATGTTTTCGTTGTTAGGTAAATTTGCGCGTAAGATTTACGTACAAATTTAGGGGGATATCTAGAGATATTTGTCTGTAATTTTTTTTAGAGAAAATCAGAAAATACAAAAGCATTCGAAAAACCAAAAAAATCAAAAATATTTT
This sequence comes from Helianthus tuberosus, assembly GCA_030545235.1. Taxonomy (NCBI): domain Eukaryota; kingdom Viridiplantae; phylum Streptophyta; class Magnoliopsida; order Asterales; family Asteraceae; genus Helianthus; species Helianthus tuberosus. The sequence continues at coordinate 109,146,498 of CM060426.1, read as the reverse complement.
GTTGCATCTATGGGAAATGAAATATTTTCATTATGTGGATTAAGGCTGACTCATGTAAGACCAATATTGAAACGGTCTGAATCTAGAGCGATGTGTTGGTAGGGTTTATCCTGATGGCTGGATTCTTTGACTGGTTCTGTGTAGAACACTAATATTATTCTATGACCTCAGGAAAGAACGTTCACTTTGAATTAGAGCATGGCTATTTGAATGCGTGTGTGACGTCCCGATACACACAATTTTGTTCTAGTTCTGAAATCTTTTCTGTCCAACTCGTGTATTTCCTCTGTTTTGCGTGAGCAAAGACCTGGAGGTGCTAGGCAACGTCAGCTTCTGTTTCGCGTGAGCAAAGACCTAGCTGTACGTTGTCGCGCTGTAGATCAATTACACCCGAAAGAGGCCCTCTAGTGCCCAAAAGAAACCCGAAAAACGTATATCAAACTGAGAAAACTTATTTGATCTGTATATTATATCCATCTATGCAAATGATCTATTCTGTTCTTTTCTCATTCCAGTCCCAGTCAAGGTTTCAGAATCCTAGAACGGGCTTGTGAAATATGTGGTAGGGAAACTATATGTATGATAGCATGTTCAGATTAAAAATTCTGGGAATTGATTGTGATTAAATTGAGTGTTCATATTAATTTAAATTGGAAAACATGATAAATCAGTTGCAGACCATCATTTGAAAAAGGCCTAAGGAGATAAGTTTAAATGGACAAATATACTGGCAAATGCTCGGATCACCCAAAGTAAATTAGTGTTGATAAGTGTAGTCTAGCCTGAAACACTGTGATTTGATCCCATTGCAATTTGTAACTGTATATTAATTTCTTTGTGTTTTAGTTTATATTGTTAGTCTTTATAAAATCAAAAAATCCAAAAATAGAGTACTTCTTTGTTTTATTAAAAAATTTAACCGTTCTTGAAGACTTGATTGATCATCATAAATTGAATGAAATTTGAATTGTGAAATCCGAGTATAAATACTTGGATGTAATAAGTGTTCATATGGTACTTTCCTCTGTTGCACAGAAATGTTTGCTTATTAATTTCTGAGCATGTGCAGAATTTAATTCAAATCAAGAAACATGGGTTGTTGAAGGTTGAGATGCTGTTGGTTGCTGACAAAGCTTGAAGCATCACAATAGCAAGATGTGCCTGAGTCAGAAGAACCAGATACGAGTTATCATCTGTCAAGGATAGTACATTTAGAGAAGTACCTGTGAATCTGCTTGAAAGAGAAGACATTGACAAAGAAAAGAGTTGATAAGAATCCTCCTCTTGCATTCTTTTCAACAAGATTTTCAAGCAAAGCTGATTGTGTTTGAGAAGAACAAAGAGCCCAAGTTTGAAGTTTAAGAGATAAAGTATCTTCCCACATGATGAAGACAATAGTTTGATAAAGACAACATAAACCTAGGGGGATATTGTAAGGCCCTATAATTGAGTAGGTTTACTCTTATCTTTATCAAACACAATTATAGGCTATTGGGCTTAGCCGTGTAGTAGGTTAGAAAATATTAGAATAAGCCATGTGGGCTAATTAAGGGATTTTGGCTTATTTAGTTAATTGTTTGTGCATGTGGGCCTGACCCAGTCTGTAACTAAATCACCCTATGTAACTATAAATAGGGTGAACCTAGGTCATTATTATGTTGGCTGTTCTTTTTATTGTCCTTCCTTGCCATATTTCGAAACTCTTTGGTTGTGTACCAGACGGTTCTTTGAAACCGTGTGCACTTTGGTTTATTCAATCCATTTTGTTCTTGTTCTTGTCACTTTCATCAGTATTCCGCACTCTTGATTGTGATTTTGATATCCGGTTGGTAGTTTTGGGACTTACAGGAGCCAAATTCATATGTAGATATGAGCAAAAGAGATTTGAATGTGGAGCCAGATAATTATATCTTATTTGTAGGATTAGAATTAGAATATATATGGTTTGAATTTTGAATTTTGAATGTGGAGCCAGAATTTTGAATGTGAGAAGAGGTTTTTTGAATTTTCAATAAACATCAGTACTTTAAATTATGAATGAGGGCAGACCTTTGAGTATAAGGCATTATACAAATGGGCAGACCTTTGAAAATGTGGATGTGGACCAACTTTGAATTTTAAAGTCTTTTAATATTAGGCATTATGATGTAATAATGATATAAGAAAAGCATTGTTGGACATGCTCTCCCGCTGACACATCAGCTTTTCTTATGTCATTGGGATTTCTCCTTTTATAGAAAGTATAGATAGATGAAGATGGTTCAAATGAAAACCACTTTTAACGCGAAAACTTGAAAACTAATTAAAAAAGCCTAAAAAATACACAAATTTTTTTTTACAATTTTTTTATTAAAAATCGCTAATTTTTGTATATAATTTTTTTTTCAATTTTTTTGTAGTGCACATGTGTAATAATATACATGTGTAGTACACATACACATGTGTACTATTACACATGTGTACTACCAATTTTTTTTTTGAAAAAAGTTATTTTTATATACAAAAAATAGCGAAAATTGGTAAAAAAAATTAGTATGTTTTTTAGGTTTTTTTAGTTAGTTTTCGAGTTTTTACATTAACTAGTAGTTTTCATTTGAACATGTATTATATATTATATATTTTTATGAATAGGGTCATCATATATATTATATGTTCAATAACAAGAAACATTACGAATAAAAAACCTCCAAATGTCGAGTTTAATTGGATACACATGTGAATGGAGTCAAACTTATTTTAATGGGACTGTGTTGGTTTTATTGGTTGTATTTCATTATTCAAAAGTGTAAGGACCCTCACGATACCAATCAATTCTCAGATAAAAACCCATTGACTAACGAGCCTATACACATAATACATTGGTGGATTAACCATTATAAGAGAATAAAAGCTTAATTATATGCACTAAAGCATAATCATGTGATTTACCACATCAAGCACTTCCTAGGATGTAGGCTTGGAATTTCTTTGACTCGTGCATTTTGTGTTATTTACAGAAAACAAATGTGTGCTACTTTTGTTTAATTGGAATACTTTACCTTATTTGGTTTAATTGGAATACTTTACCTTACTTGGATTGGGGGTTCAAAGTGGCCATTCATATGAGAGGGATATGTTCCTTCATGTTTACATGATTGTATTTGATATATCATAAAAGTAAGGTCGAATATTTTAATTTAATATAAAATAGTACCAGTATCCACGAGCGTTGCGGCGCGGCTACATCGTAAACATCGATTGGATTAGTCTAAGCGTTATGTGATGAGTTAATCATATGAAAATACGTGTTTAGATGTAACGTATCCGTTTGAACTCAATGCAACATATATAAGTATTGTAATTGGATCAAAACGTAAAGTAAATTGAATTTATGCCGTACAATCATAAGTGACTCGACTCATACATATTAAACATAACAGGTACTAAGAAAAACTTACTCGTGTAATTAAAAAGGGAAAAAGAAAAAAAAAGCCATAATTTAACCCAACTCGATTCGGAACAAAATTTACGAAACATACATAAGATAAACACGAAAACGTATTATATTTGAACTAACTCGTTTCCCAAAAAAGTTTACGTTAAAACGTAGACCAATTCGAAATTATACCAACGCGTAGATAAATATACACGCAAAATGTTTTTTTTAAACGAAAATATACTATAGTTGACCTGACACGTTCCTAGAAAAAGTTTGCGTCAAAACGTAGACTAACTCGAATTTATACATACATTTACATAAAAATATGTACGTAAAATATTAGTCTTCTTAAAGTAAAGGAATGATAAGGGTAAACAAAAGAAATTAATGAACGAAAGTTACTAAAAGAAAATTAAATTAAATTAAATTAAATTAATAAAATACTTAATAGGTGAAAAACGTATATATATATATATATATATAGGGTGGAAAGAACTTTGTGCCATGTGAGTGGCGCCGGTTCGATCCCCACCTCCATCAAAGGTGAGGTATTGGGGTTATCCTCAACCCAATGATGGTTTGGACTCCGGTTCGAGCTTGAGGGAACCCGAGTTTTCTACTAGGGTGCATTTATTCCAGCGAGTCGGACAGTCTCGACAGGCGGCGGCTCGTATGGAGGGTGCAACTTCTGTCTAGTGGCAGGGGCCTGGAATTTTCTCGGGGAAAGCCAAATGTCCCATTCTACTGAGGCGTAGGCCCGGTTAAGACAACATAGTCCTCTGGATAGAATGGGGCGGGGTCGGGTCATCAGGCGTGAACCATCCGTCTGTTGAGAAGTTCACCTTTCAAAAAAAGAAAGAAACCATAGAGGAAAAAATGAAGTAATAACTAAGCAATGCAGAGATAGACTCAAGAAAATATAATCAGACTTGAAGGGTCAAAGGAAAATAAGCAGAAAGGATATACCATGTAAATTTCACTGACATTCCTCTTTAACTTAATAGATAACTAGTGGGGATTTCCCGCACTATCGCGGCGGGGTTTCAATCGTGTCGATTTGGTTTGTTACACCGTCGGTATGATACAGACACTCGGAATACTATCAAGACGTGTTTTACATCAACGAAAACCATAAAAACCCCCACCGGTACCGATGTTGTTCTGGCACTACTGGTTCTTTTCGTCATGCTATCAATATCGATATGGGAACATGTATAATAATCAACACGTATTTTACATCAATTGATCGAAAACCATAAAAACGAACACCAATACTGGTATTCATATATTGTTGCAGACAAGGTTGTATAAATAAGATACTATCAAAACCAAAAACCATAAAAATGAATACGGGCACTAATACCGACATTATTAAAAGATAAAATAAATACTTAACAAAAGTTATCTACTATTCATCGTTGTCGTCGACAGAGTTGTATAAATAAAATACTATCAAAACCGAAAACCATAAAATAAATACTTAAAAATAAAATAAATAATTAAAAATAATTTTCTACTGTTCAACACAAGTTCATTTTTATAATCACAAGTTCATTTTAATATGTATAATAATAATATATAATATTCCATTATAATCCCAAGAATGAATGAAAACTATGTGTCATTTTTACAAGACAAGTTACATAAATTCATAATTAATTTTATATAGAGTAAACTGCAATTTTACCCCCTGAGGTTAGGGGTCATTGGCACCCTTACCCCCCCTAAGGAAATAATTGCAATTTTACCCCTCACTGTTTGCTGTTATGTCGCAATCTTACCCCCCGGCCTCAGTCAACGGTAGTTTGACCCTTATAGGTAAGGGCATTTTGGTAATCTTACCCTATATTTATTATTATATTATTATTTTTATTATTAATGTTATTATATATATATATATATATAAAATACATAGTTCTTCATATCCCTGAAATATACCATCTCTCTCCTGTCTCTCACATCCACCACCGGGCACCACCACCATGTGGTGTGAAGAACCACCGCCATTCACCACCACAACCACCGCAACTGACGCCGCCACACAACCACCACCACAACCATCCGGTCCCGTCTCTCTCTCTCTCATCCCCACCCAACTCAAGATTTGATCAGGGTATTTGATTTAGGGTTTGTATTGATCATATTGACCCAATTTGGAATCATACAGGTAGTGTACTGGTAGAATTAGTGTACAGGGTGTGATTTGCTGGGCTCAAATGTTTTTATTGCTGGGCTCAATAATTGGGTATGTAGATGAAGAATTCATTGGCATATCACATATGATTTGTTGTTTAATTGATTTGGTGTTAATGATGCACTATTCAAAATGTGCAGATTAAAAGTGTCTTAATTCAACTATATGCGAAGAGGGGGGATGCAGTTCTTGATCTTGTTTGTAATTGATTTGGTGTCAAAATGTCCACTGTTTGTAATTTTGTTATGTCGCAATCTTTGATTAATTGATTTGGTGTCAAAATGTCCACTGTTAATGAAGAATTCAACTATATGCAAAGAGGGGGGATTTTGTTGTTTAATTGATTTGGTGTCAAAATGTCCACTGTTTGTAATTTCTACCACAAATTGAGATGAATCACTGGTTGCAGGTTGATGTACTGTAAAGTACATATGTTTATAGTGTATATTTTGGTCAGTTTTCAGTCGTTTCGAGTTTGCTTTAGGTTAGAATTGTGATTTCGCTGACGTTAAGCTTTGATTTCAGGTCCCGTAGCTTAAAGTGTTGAAAAACGAGTCAAAACGAGCAGTTCGGAAGAAAAACGGGATTCGTACGCGCGTCGGAGAAGCTGGAAATTAATTTAAATAAAAAAATAGAAAAGTCAAGTTTGGAGGCGCCGCGTGACGTGACACCCCCTTGGCGTCGCGCAAGGGGTTTAATTTTGAGAAAAAACATTGGCAACTAGGGTTTGGTTAGATTAATTCCCAAGAAACATGAGTAAAAACCCTAATTACGAATTTGTGAGTTCTTGGAGCAATCTTGGAGCATTCTTGGCAAGCAATTGGAGATTTGAAGGCATAGGAATCATTGGTACGAGTCGAGAGCGAAGAATCGAAGAAACATAGGAATTATTACCACTCTAGAAGTAAGTGGTAATAATTTGCTAAATCTTAGTATTCTACTAGTCCTAATACCTGGGAAGTGACGGGCTATTGGTAGGTCTTACCCGGTGAATTGCTTTAGATAGGCCTTGGAAAAGGTTATGTCTTGGTTTACCTGTCGGTTTTATTAGTCTATCAAGTCAAACTAATTACTTCAAACTACCCTAGATCTAGGGTTGGAGAAGAATAGGTCAATATTAGGGTACTTACACAATAATTAGACAATTGGAAAAGCGTCTAATAACCGGTATGATTAACAGCCTAGGTAGTTCCACAGGTTTCTCCTTGAGAAGGGTCGAGGGGCCTCGTTGGTTCTTAATAGGTTTAGTATTATAAGATCCCGGTTCCATAACTCGTGCATTTAACTTAATCGGTAATCTCTTAAAAACAATCCAGGATTCTTGTCTAGGTGGTCCCGGTCTCATATAAGAAAAGTCTTCAGTCTTTATTCGTATTTAGTCTAGCTTTAGTCTACTTAGTAGTTTAATATAGATTTCCTAGATTTTCAGTAACCCCCCCCCCCCAAAACAAATAAACAAGTTTTAGTCGTGTCTGTCAGTGTCTAGTCAGAGTCTAGTCTACGTGATACATAGAGTCCTGTGGTTCGATATCCGGACTTCCTAGGTTATACTACATTGATCGGTACACTTGTCGATTGTGTGGTTTTAGGTCGAGTCTAGAATTGAAGCTTTTTAGTGTCTAGTCTAGAGAGTCTAACATAGTTTATTTTTATAGTCTGTTTAGCACACATCAAGTTTTTGGCGCCGTTGCCGGGGACTCTTGGTAATTGCGTTCATTAGCTTTGATAGATTTACTTGACAAATACGTGCTACGTGTCTACTTTGTTTTGTGTCTTTTCTTTTTATCTTGAGTCGTAGTAACTATTCTTTGCTTTTCTTGTGTTCAGGTTTTTGCTCGTAGTGGATGCCACATCTGCGCTCGCACGGACCACCATCACCAGTCAAGCAGTCATCATCTCAATTGGGCGAAGGCCCACAGGTTACTTCTACATCCTCTTCTCGTTTCCCCAATTTCGATTCCACCCCGTTACCCACCCCACCCCCTACACCACCACCTTCGCCTAACCATTCACCTAAAACCTCACCTAAGGTTTCCCCACCCAATAGCCCTACTTCTAGTATTTCTAGCAATCCAGCAAACTTAGAACCAATGGCAAACCCTAGGCAAACCGTCCATTAGCAAGCCACTCAGGATTTCACCGGCCTTGCTTCACCCATCACCGTTCCACCCATCGTTAGTGAGAATTCATGGCAGGTTCCATCTTATGCCATGCAGGCCATCACCAACACCATCCAATTCCATGGCCGAGACGATGAGGACGCCCCATCCCACATTAACCGTTTCTCTTGCATCCTAGCCACCTTTAACCTTCACGGTGCACCCAACGATGCCACCTACCTACCGCTTTTCCCATTCTCCTTAGCCGGCCGTGCGGCTACTTGGTTGGACTCTCAACCAACCGGCACCTTTACCACTTGGGCGGGGCTTCGTCAAGCTTTTTTGAACAAATATTTCCCACCCGCAAAAGCCTCACGTCTTAGGGACCAAATCCACTCCTTTCGCATGGAGCCCGACGAGCCTTACTACCTTGCTTGGGAGCGTTTCCAAAACCTTTGTGCTCGTTGCTCCCAGCATGGTCTTTCCGATTGGGCTTTATGTGAGAAATTCTATAACGGTCTCACCCAAGAGACTAGAGATAGGTTCGATACTAATGCGGCGGGGCATATGATGGGCATTCTTACAGTTGCTGAGTGTTTAGAGCGTTTTGAGGCATTTGCTCAGTCTCAATCCCAATCACGATCCGATCAGAGGTATCAAAGTGGTAATTCTAATGCCACTACTAGTGCACCCGCCCGAGGGGTGTACCATGTCACCATGGATCCTAGTTTAGCCGCTGTTTTGGAAAACATGACTAGGGAACTTAAGGAAATTAAGGCTAAGGTAGACAAATGTGAGTTTTGTCGTGGGGGTCACGACACGAGTTCGTGTCCATTACTTGTTGGAGAGGATCAGGTAGATTATCTAGGAGGAGGGTTTGGTAGAGGTCAGTCTAGCGGTTTTGGGGGTAATAATAATTTTGGGTCGGGTTGGCGTAATAATAATAATAACTTGAATAATAACACTTTTCGCCCAAATGGACCTCCTGGCTTTCAAATGGCTCAAAACCCAAATAGGGGCCAAAATTCACTCTTTGGTGGGGGTTCAAGTGGGCAATTCAACAAAGGGTTCAATGGGCAGGTCAAGGATGGGGGGTCAAATAACCCAGGTCAAACAGGTCAAGGTCCAAGTTTTGATTTAGGGGGTAGCATAGAGAGAATGGAGTCCATGATGAGTCAACTAGTTGTTAGGGACCAAACCACTCAAAAGACCCTTAGTGAACATGACCTAATGCTTAAGAACCATCAAGCATCCTTCCAAGACCTTCAAAGAGTCGTAGGGGATATGTCTAGGAAGCTAGAAGAGAGATTACCCGGCCAGTTTGCGGGTAACACCCAACCGAACCCTAATGCCCATGCTAAAGCCATTACCACCCGTAGTGGCAAGACCGTAGGAAACCCTAGAGTCGAGGAGAGAGTAGTTGATGAAGATGGAGATGTGATAGATGAGGAGATCGAAATGGAGGCTCCCGGCAAAGTGCAAAAGAGGCTAAGCCCAGCAAGTACCGCACAGCCCGGTGAGTCTCAAAGTGAGAAAAAAAGTTGAGAGAACCCCAATAGATGTTAGACCTTCACCCTTAGTGAACCATGCGTATGTTCCGTTTCCCTCACGCCTTAAGAACCAAAATTACTCTAGGGAATATGGGCAGTTTTTAGACATCTTCAAGCAATTGAAGATTAACCTTCCATTCATAGAGGCACTCCAATCAATGCCAAAATACGCTAAATTCTTAAAAGATCTCCTTAGGAATAAAGAGAAGTTAGGAGAGTTGTCTAACGTTCCGTTGAATGGGGGATGTTCCGCTGTTGTGTTAAATAAGCTTCCCGAAAAGCTTACCGATCCGGGTATTTTTACCATTCCTTGTCTATTCGGTAGTAATACCAACACTCGAGCTTTAGCCGACTTAGGAGCTAGTATCAACTTGATGCCCTTTTCTCTTTATGAGAAGCTAGACCTAGGAGAGCTTGCACCTGCCCGAATGACATTGTCTTTAGCCGATCGGTCTGTTAAATACCCTAGGGGTATAGTTGAGAACTTGCTAGTTAAGGTAGACAAATTCATGTTTCCCGCCGATTTCGTAATTCTAGATATGGAAGCGGATGAGAGAGTCCCCATTATCTTAGGTCGTCCTTTCTTACGTACCGCCAAATCCCTTATAGACGTTTACGATGGTAAGATCACCCTTAGGGTCGGTGAGGAGAGAGTTACTTTTGAGATAGATCGTTCAATGAACCACCCGAGTGGTTCGGATAACTATAGTGGTCCTTGCCATTCCATCTACTTTTTGAACTCGTTTATCTCGTGTGTCGACCATTGCTTAGAGTACATTAGTGGAGCAGACCTAGTGGTAGGAGAGAAGGTAGGAGAGAAGGTAGAAGAGGAGTTAGAGAGTGTAGGTGAAGTTGAAGAGGAGGGGATTCCGTTAAGCCCCGATGTGCTAGCGGTTAGTGATGACACCACCCAACCCCCACCCTTAGAGCTTAAGGTACTTCCATCTCATTTAGAGTATGCTTTCTTAGGGGAGGGTTCCGAGCTACCCGTTATTTTTTCATCCGAGTTAGAGGAGAGTGAGAAAGTGAGGTTGTTAGATGTGTTGAAGGCCAACAAAGAGGCCATTGCATGGAGATTGTCCGACATTAAGGGCATAAGTCCTTCCTATTGCACCCACCGGATACTCATGGAGGATGATTATAAACCGGTGGTGCAACCCCAAAGGAGGCTTAACCCCAACATGCAAGATGTAGTGAAAAAGGAGGTTCTTAAACTCTTAGATGCCGGGATGATATATCCCATTTCTGATTCACCTTGGGTTAGTCCCACACAGGTTGTCCCCAAGAAGGGGGGGGGGATGACCGTTGTCATGAACGAAAAGAACGAGCTTATCCCTTCACGTACGGTCACAGGTTGGCGCGTGTGCATCGACTACCGGAAGTTGAATGATGCCACCCGTAAAGACCACTTCCCATTGCCTTTCATAGATCAAATGTTGGAGCGTCTCGCCGGTCAACAATTCTATTGTTTTCTAGACGGCTTTTCCGGTTACTTCCAGATCCCCATCGCACCGGAGGATCAGGATAAGACCACCTTCACATGCCCCTATGGCACCTATGCGTACCGACGCATGCCATTTGGGTTATGTAACGCTCCGGCTACCTTTCAGCGTTGTATGATCGCCATATTTCAGGATATGATAGAGACTTCCTTGGAGGTTTTCATGGATGATTTTTCAGTTTATGGTGATTCTTTCGATAGGTGTTTGAAGAATTTGGAGAGAATGTTAAAGCGGTGTGTAGAGACGAAGCTTATGCTAAATTGGGAGAAGTGTCACTTCATGGTGATGGAAGGTATAGTACTAGGGCATAAGATTTCTAGAGAGGGTATAGAGGTAGATCGTGCGAAAATAGATACCATAAGTAGGTTACCTCCACCCACGAGTGCTAAGTCGATTAGGAGTTTTCTAGGGCATGCGGGCTTCTATAGACGCTTTATTAGGGATTTCTCCAAAATTACTCGCCCCATGACCCGGTTGCTAGAGAAAGATGTTCCATTCGTCTTTGACGAGGAGTGTCATAAGGCCTTCAACTTCTTGAAGGAACAGTTGGTTAGTGCACCTATTCTTATCTCGCCCGACTGGAGCTTGCCCTTTGAGCTTATGTGCGATGCGAGTGACTATGCCGTTGGAGCGGTATTAGGACAAAGAAAGGATAAGCACTTCCACCCCATCTACTACGCGAGCAAAACACTCAATGATGCTCAAGAAAACTACACTACCACGGAGAAAGAGCTTTTAGCCGTAGTTTTCGCCTTTGATAAATTCCGCTCGTACCTCGTTTTATCCAAGACTATAGTTTTCACCGATCATTCCGCGTTGCGTTTTCTTTTTCAAAAGAAAGACGCTAAAACCCGACTCATTCGGTGGATTCTTTTGCTTAGCGAGTTCGATATTGAGATTAGGGACAAGAGAGGGGCCGAAAATGTGGCGGCCGATCACTTATCGCGGTTAGAGGATCCCAAGAGGGAAGAGATTCGTGAGGAGGAGATTGGAGACACATTCCCTCACGAGTCTATAGAGTTTTTTGAAGCTGAGAAAGAAGGATTGCCATGGTTTTGCGACATAGCAAATTATCTCTCTAGTGGTGATGTGGTGAAAGGGATGTCTACACAACAAAGGAAGCGATTGTTTAGTGAAGCGAGAAAGTATGTTTGGGATGATCCTTTTCTCTTTAGGATAGGAGGAGATAGAGTTCTTAGACGTTGTGTGTCGAGAGAGGAGGGTTGGAACATTATTAAGCATGTGCATGAAGGCCTCACGGGAGGACATCATGGTGCACACACCACCGCCCAAAAGGTATTCGATTGTGGTTTCTATTGGCCTACCGTTCTTAGAGATGCCGAGGAGTTCATGAAGATGTGTGATGCATGTCAACGAACCAGCAATATTTCCGCCAAAGATGAGATGCCTCAAAATCCGATACAAGTAGTAGAGGTTTTTGACGTTTGGGGCATCGATTTCATGGGACCCTTCCCAAACTCCAAAGGAAACCGTTACATACTCGTGGCGATCGATTATGTTTCCAAATGGGTTGAGGCTCAAGATCTTCCCACAAACGAAGCCCGAGTAGTGTTGACATTTCTTAAGAAGCTCTTTTCACGATTCGGTACTCCTAAAGCCTTAATTAGTGACCGTGGCACTCACTTTTGCAATGCATTGATGGAGAAATTGCTTGCACGCTACGGTGTCACTCATCGTTTATCTACCGCATATCATCCACAAACGAGTGGACAAGTGGAGAATGCGAATCGCGGTATTAAACGAATCTTAGAGAAAACAGTTGGTAAGAATAGGAAAGATTGGTCCGACAAGCTAGACGATGCATTGTGGGCGTTTAGAACCGCCTACAAGACGCCTTTAGGAACTACACCTTTTATGATCGTCTACGGAAAAGCTTGTCATCTCCCCGTAGAATTAGAGCATAGAGCGCTTTGGGCATTGAAAACCGTTAATTTAGACATGACCGAAGCCGCTAGGAAGCGTTTCTTTCAAATTCATGAGCTTGAAGAGCTTAGGGATGTGGCGTATGCTCGATCGTTGGGGATTAAAGAGAAAACGAAGTTGTTGCATGATAGAAGGTTGAGGAAAGTGAAGGAGTTTAGTAAAGGCGATAAAGTGCTTCTTTATAACTCGAGATTGAAGCTTTTTGCGGGTAAGTTGAAGTCCAAGTGGTCGGGACCTTATATGGTTCATTACGTGTTTCCGTACGGAGCGGTGGAGATCTTGGATGAAGCGGATGGCCGTAGTTGGAAGGTGAACGGTCATCGTTTGAAGCATTACATTGGAGGAGCGATAAACAAGGATGAGAGGGAGGTAACTCCTCTCGAAATCCCACCTAAAGCCGCCAATTAGTGTTTTGGGTTAAAGCCCAAGTGTACATTTTGTATCGGTTGTATAAGAGTCTTTATTTGAGTATTTTCGTGTTCTAACGCGTCTTTCCGTAGTTTTTCGGTTTGTGTTTTGTGTCGTTGAGAATTTTGCAGGATTCGTCACCGCTATGGAACAGGAAAAAACATGAGAAAAGAGGTTTCAGGTAAGTTTTCTTGATACTTAGAAAAAATTCTAAGTGTTTTGATGGTTGAAAAAGTTTGAAAAAAAATTCTAAGGCATGAGACACAAAAACTTTCGAAACCTTCTGTGAAAAACGACCCTAGGCGTGACGCCAAGGGCCGTCGCGTCAAGTCTAGGGTAAAGGTTCAAAAACAATTAAAAACGGACCCGCCGCGTCACGCGAGGACCCCCCAGGGACCCCTGGCGTCGCGCGAGGCCTTATTGAACCGGCTTAAAACATGAAACTTGAACCTGTTGCTGAAATCAATTCCTTTTCACATTTTAAAAACTCTAAATCGTGAAATTCACATAAATCACCATAACTCACTCGTTTTTCCACCAAATCACTCCATTCTTCTTCCTAAATCACCACAATCACATTCCCCACAATCTTTACCATCAATTTCACCCGATTTCGCGCTGCATTGTCGCGTTTTTGGACGATTTCGTGCACCACAACTTCAAGGTCTCATTTTTCTTGCTAAATCTGAATCCTAGGTATGATTTCTGTGATTTCTCGCTAGTAGGTAACTTTATTGTTCGTTTGTAGTGTCGGGTCAGTCATGTTTTAGATCTAGGGTTTGTGTAGGTTGCTAAAGTTAGGATTTTTGACCCGTTTGTGGTGTTAGTGGTATGCGGGTGGTTATGTTTGGGATGTTTACATACAATGGGGCTTGCGGATGGTTCGGGTTGGTTTGCTTGGGGTTGTTTGAGACTTGTGGGGTATGTTTGGACAACTAGACAACATGTTTGAGCTTTACGGGTTTGTTTGGCTATAACTAAAGACTTTTTGCTTAAAAAATAGGTTGTTGAACTGATTTTTGCAAATGTGATTAGTTTTCTAAACGGATTTTGTTGCCACAAACCACAAACGTTGCGTTAAGGTTTAAAAAGTCAAACTCTCACGTGTTTCGCCTCAAGTGTGGGGATATTTCGGCACTTATGCTTAATTGAGGACAATTAAAGTGCCGGGAGGAGATAGTGTACATTGAGTCTTAGGTTGTTCGAGTTAGTGAGTCTAGTAGTCGTCTTAGAAGTAGTATTTAGAGTCTAGTGTCGGGTTTACTTATATGCATGTACAAGTTTACAACATTTTGCCCGTACTCAATCTCCATTCGGGTAGAATGATGTTTAACTTACGCTTTTGTAAACGGTAACCCATTGTTTTTCTTTAACTTTATTTTCAGAATTAGCCGCGAATGAAATGCTATACGGCTATTCTATTTTTTGTTAAAAAAAAAATAAAAAAAATAAAAAAAAATTAAAAAAATTAAAAACACCAAAAATAGTTTGTGAATACTAACTTTTTGCATTGTTTTCTTGTCAAATCTTGTTTGTTTTGCAGAAACATGTCGGGTGAAGGTTCATCATCGAACTTAAGGAAAAGGAAGATCAAGTATCGGGGATTTGATAGGAGAGTGTATTCCCGTGTCGAGAGGATTGTTGATCACCCGGTCTTAGACTTTGAAGAAGATAGTGAGGAGAGGAAGAAACTGAAGAAGTATGCCGTAACTCACATGTTGGAGCACCGTACGATAAACTAGGAATGGTTGCAGAGTATGGGAGCGAGTGATCGGGTGGCGGAGTTGTTAGGGCCACGATTGAGAGCGGCAATGGATTGCCGTTGGCCGCAGTATACTGAACTTACACTTGAGTTCCATTGTACCTTCCATCATAAAGAGGGTACTTTTGCGGAAAATAACGCGGTGTCATTTTCTTTGGGCCGAATTTTGTATGAAATGAGTATTCCTCAATTTGGTGTGGCCTTGGGTTTTTATACGGACGAGGAGGTGAGGACAGATGATTTTGTGAATGGTTTAAGGGGTGTGTATACTCATCCTCGGCCGAAGTGTTTGGATTCGGCAGACTTGGCTAGATTTTTGGAGGAGATTGCGACCCAACCGTTCGCCAAGACGAACCTTATTACATCGGTTCGTGATCCTATACATAGGTATATTTTGAAAATGTTGGCGACTACGGTTGTGGCGAGGAAATCGGGTGAAAATAAAGCAAATTGGTTGGATATTTTTGCTTTAATGTGCATGGTGGAGAAGAGAAACTAGAACTTGGCAAGTTTCTTTGCATGGTCGTGCAATAGGCCGCGTAGGGGAGGAAAAAGGGCTGCCATGGATCTTGGGCCGTACATAGCTAGGTTGGCAGGGAATATACGGGCCTTAAAAAATATCATGTGGAGCAGATGCATTTGAGTTTCCCAACGGTTTATTGGGGTATTGCGGAGCTGCAGTTAGCGGGGGTTTTAACAAATACGGACCCGCCACAATGGAATTATGAAGTGGGTGCTCCTCCGGCACGACAGCCGGTACCTCGACGGAGGCGTGAGACTCCTCCTCCACAGCAACCAGTTAGACAGCAGAGACCTGACCCGTTCACACCTGAGGCTGCTTTTGACTACACACAGCAGAGATTTGGTCCGATTGAAGACATGATGCGGGTTGACCACCAGTGGACGATGCAGAGCCACCACCGACAGGACGACATGCTTAGGTATATGATGTCGGGTATGTCACTAAATGCTCCGATACCTCCACCCTTTGCCGGATTATTACCTCCACCAGTTTATGGAGGCGAGCAGCAGACCCCATATGTCTATGGTCAGTACCCGGGGTATGACTAGTGGGGGGGGGGCAGAGTGGTTATGCTTATAGTGGTCAGTTCGGGTGGCAGCAGGCTGGAGGTTCAGGGACCCAGCAGATGGATGAAGATTCAGAGGACGAGTGATGTAGCAGACTGGAGCAGCATATATATCCTTTCATGTTTTATTTTATTTATGCTGTTTCAGTAGTTCAATTTGGTTGTATCCATAGGACATATTTTTATTTTTCATTTGAACTTGGATTGTTGGAACGATGAACGTTTGGTGGTATTTGGTTTGGTTTGGTATGCTATGTTTGTTTTAGGTTGATGATGGGAGCCGCTTTCCGTTCGTGTGTGAGGGAGTTTGGTATTGTTTGCTGAGCACGTTCAGTATTGGAGGGCTTATGTGGAAACGACTGGCACTTTGACAGTCTCACATACTCAGCTAAGTCGTTTCCCTTTTTGTTGTTGTTGTATATTTTATTTATTTCGTTTGAAATTTTTATTTTTAGGTAGTTGTTGAGTCGTATTTTCGTTCTTGCATTAGGGACAATGTAATCTCTAAGTGTGGGGATGGGATACTTGTAAATATTTGAGTCATAAAAATTTGAAAAACACAAAAAAATTAAAAAATTGAAAAATCCAAAAAAATTGAAAAAATTAGAAAATGTCTTTCGAATAAAAAAGAAGTTTGCAATTAAAGCGGAAAAAGATAGAAAAAATGAATTTTGCTCGGGTTCGAATAATAATAATATGAGATTATAATAAACCGAGTTTGCGTCTAGTTTGGGATATGTGGATAGGCCCGGGTTTGGTTTTAAGTCCCTTTGAGCTAATATACCTTAATTGTCGGTCTGCTAGTGGGTTCTCGCCTAGGAAATATGGGAAACTAAAATTGCCAATAATAGTATAAGGGGCACCGTTATAAGTTAAAACCGTTAGAGTTTGTGATCTTGCGAAAAAAAAAAAGAATAAAAAGTGAGCTAGAAACTAAATGAAAGTAACACAGGTCTATGTAATCCGAGTTGGGGATAGCGACTCTACAGCCGGAATGCCTCTGGGATGTGTGAAATTGACTTGCCGATTAAAAGTACCGAAACCTAAGTAATCTGTGGTTGGGGATAGCGACTCTACAGCTGGAATACCTCTTGGTTAGGGAAAGCATCGTCTAGTCTCACGAAAGAAAGAAAAAAAAAAGTAAAGCAAAAATAGAAAAAAAATGGAAAAAAAAGAAAAAAAATTGATTGTAAACTCTCTTGGTTTTGATATAAGACGGTTAGGAATTGGTCCAGTGATCGTTCTTTTAGTCCTATAAGCTTGAGGTGGGAGTAGGTGGACCGTAGATTCTAGTGTGAGACCCTAGGTAGACTGATCGCACTTAAATTAAATTCACATGATAAGGGCTTAGGATTGAATTCGGGTTTAAAGTGGACAAGTATATTCGCAATCGCGGCTAACGCAAGTCTTGGTTTTAATTAATTATACCTATGATTTTGACCCAGGTGATTATTTGTTTCTGATTCCGTTGCATAATTCTTTTTCGAGGACGAAAAAAGAGTAAGTGTGGGGATGTTTGATGTACTGTAAAGTACATATGTTTATAGTGTATATTTTGGTCAGTTTTCAGTCGTTTCGAGTCTGTTTTAGGTTAGAATTATGATACTGCTGACGTTAAGCTTTGATTTCAGGTCCCGTAGCTTAAAGTGTTGAAAAACGAGTCAAAGCGAGCAGTTCGGAAGAAAAACGGGATTCGTACGCGCGTCGGAGAAGCTGGAAATTAATTTAAATAAAAAAAATAGAAAAGTCAAGTTTGGAGGCGCCGCGCGACGCGACACCCCCTTGGCGTCGCACGAGGGGTTTAATTTTGAGAAAAAACATTGGCGGCTAGGGTTTGGTTAGATTAATTCCCAAGAAACATGAGTAAAAACCCTAATTACGAATTTGTGAGTTCTTGGAGCAATCTTGGAGCATTCTTGGCAAGAAATTGGAGATTTGATGGCATAGGAATCATTGGTACGAGTCGAGAGCGAAGAATCGAAGAATCTATCGGGTTTTCTAATCCCTTGTTTTGTCGATTACTTTCTTGGAACTTTGTTGCAATGAATTCTGTTCTAGACATCTTTGTTTTGTTTTCATTTACTGAGATGCTTGGCTAATTTCATAAACCACCTAGATTTGATGAATGGATTAATATAAAGATTTTACCGGTTTTTGTTATTTGCATGATTGTTATGGGTGATTGTGTTTAGTAAGAGGTTTGATTTAATGGTTTGATGTGTATGCGTACTTTGAATTGGTTTATTGTTTTTACTTCCTTCATATGATTCTTAGTGACGGTCTATATCACAACATAGAGTCATATTAGGGTTTAGGGTTTCGGTGAGTGTCTATATCACGTGAGAAAACCTTCACTCTTTAGGGAGAATCGGCCGATAACCTCTAGAAGTAAGTGGTAATAATTTGCTAAGTCTTAGTATTCTACTAGTCCTAATACCTGGAAAGTGAGGGGCTATTGGTAGGTCTTACCCGGCGAATTGCTTTAGATAGGCCTTGGAAAAGGTTATGTCTTGGTTTACCTGTCGGTTTTATTAGTCTATCAAGTCAAACTAATTACTTCAAACTACCCTAGATCTAGGATTGGAGAAGAATAGGTCAATATTAGGGTACTTACACAATAATTAGACAATTGGAAAAACGTCTAATAACCGGTAGGATTAACGGCCTAGGTAGTTCCACAGGTTTCTCCTTGAGAAGGGTCGAGGGGCCTCGTTGGTTCTTAATAGGTTTAGTATTATAAGATCCCGGTTCCATAACTCGTGCATTTAACTTAATCGGTAATCTCTTAAAAACAATCCAGGATTCTTGTCTAGGTGGTCCCGGTCTCATATAAGAAAAGTCTTCAGTCTTTATTCGTATTTAGTCTAGCTTTAGTCTACTTAGTAGTTTAATATAGATTTCCTAGATTTTCAGTAACCCCCCCCCCCCCAAAACAAATAAACAAGTTTTAGTCGTGTCTGTCAGTGTCTAGTCAGAGTCTAGTCTACGTGATACATAGAGTCCTGTGGTTCGATATCCGGACTTCCTAGGTTATACTACATTGATCGGTACATTTGCCGATTGTGTGGTTTTAGGTCGAGTCTAGAATTGAAGCTTTTTAGTGTCTAGTCTAGAGAGTCTAACATAGTTTATTTTTATAGTCTGTTTAGCACACATCACATGTGTTGATTGAAGGGTGGTGTAGGGGTGGTAGTGATCATGGTGGTTTGGCTGTATGTATGTGGATGATTGGGGGCTGGGGTGTGGAGATGACGGTGGTGATTGTTGAAGATGAAGGCGGGTGGTGGTTTTTTTTAGAGAGAGAGAGAGAGAGGGGGGGAGGAAGAAGATGGCAGTGGTGGTTGTGGTGGTGAATGGCGGTGGCAGTGGTGGTTGAGGGTGGTGGTTGGAGGTGGCAGTGGTGGTTGTGGTGGTGAATGGCGGTGGCAGTGGTGGCAGGGGGTAATATTACAGAGTAAACAAAACACAGGGGGGTAAAATAAAAGGGTAAAATGGTCATTTCACCACCAAGTCATCAGATCAGTCAACAAAATTGAGCTTAGGGGGTAAGATTGCGAAATAACAGCAAACAGTGGGGGGTAAAATTGCAATTATTTCCTTAGGGGAGGTAAGGGTGCCAATGACCCCTAACCTCAGGGGGTAAATGTAACAACCCTCATTAAAAGTCCTATTTATTTTATTATTTTATCCAATAGGAAACCCTAATTGAGACACCCAAGTAATTCTGCACAAACCCTAAAAATTTCAGAACAATCAGAATCAGGATCAGGGCCCCTAAAACTCAGGATGTTTGAGTATCACCTGAACTCGGGGAATACTCTGTCATTCGTTGTGAATCCGATGGATGTTTAAGTGGTTGTACTCTGTCATTCGTTATGAATCCGATGGATGTTTAAGTGGTTGTACTCTGTCATTCGTTGTGAATCCGATGGATGTTTAAGTGGTTGTACTTTGTCATTCGTTGTGAATCCAATGGATGTTTAAGTGATTACACTTTGTCATTCATTGTGAGGGTTTTAATCTCGTGAGTTATCGTAATTGTTGTATTAAGTTACCTACCTAGTTCGTGTGCACTAGGTTACAAGGCTAAATCAATAGGCTAAGCTCTGCCTGTATACATCTGCAATATATCAAGGCTTATCTATAGACTAAACTTTGCCCGTATGAATCTGCATGCTTATAATGTGAGTCATTCTCTTTTTATCAAATTACTTTCAAAATCATGTTTATTTTCAAAGGTTATAATTACAGTGATTAAGTTTATGTAATCACCAAGTTACAGCCGGTATGTGGGGTTTTGTATACATTACTTGATAATCTTCACCATTGGGGCAGCCAAGGGGTGATATGACCATAGTCACAGACACCATTGGACGAATGGGCCAATGGGTCGAGTGACAAAATACTGTGGGTATTTGGTTTGATATCAGAAACATTGTAATCTCTCTTAATACTGTAAATTATAACAAACAAGTCGTTTTAGTAAAAAGAATGATTCACTCAGTATTTCCCGCTGACAAAACATTTTTCAAACATGTTTCAGGTAATTACCGTAGATTGGAGTAAGAAATGGTTACGGCACTGAAAGGCATCAAGAAATGGCTTATTTTATTAATTAAATCAAATTAAGAAATATTGTTTTATGTAATCAAATTTATCTTTATTAAAGCTACCATTGTAAAACATGGGTTTATCCCAATCTATTTAATAAATAAAATCCGGTGTTTTCTAAACTCTGATATTTTTTCTAACTCATGGTCCTGATGAAATTTCCGCTGCAACATTTTTCAAAAATAATCACCGGTACCACTGGGCTGTTCGCGACTCCCGATTCCGTCCAGGGTGGGTCGGGGGCCGTGACAGAAGGTGGTATCAGAGCCACTGATTTAAGCCTATAAGTGTTGTAATAATACCTAAGTTTATATAAAAGAGTTAGGAGATTGCTATTAACTGGTAGCACACATTATAGCATTTAGACTTGAAATTAAGAAAATATGTCTTAGTATCAGCCTCAAGATAAGCTAAGTACTTGTGTAAATAAAGTATGATGGGTTTTGATATACCATAAGAATGGTAATTAGAATATTGCAAGATATGATAAATAAGCAAGAATTAATAGTAATTATTGCTTATCTGATATTACTTGGTCTAAAATAAGATATGTTACGGGAATACAAATTTCATTGATTCTGGATAAAAGCCCTAATAAAAGAAGCACTTTTAAAATCTTGAAAAGATACTATTTATGGGAAATAGAAAATTTTCTCCGACAAGACTGGGTATAGTGTAGCAGACTCTCCAGTTTGTCCGGATATATTGAGGTTACCTCTCCGGCGCGGACCGGATAAGACAGGGTATGTAATATGTCAAACGAGTGACAAGATTTCCCTAAGTAGTATCATGATCAGATATCTGACTTGTTTTTGAAAATATGAATCTGTTAAATACATTGACCTTATAGAGGGTATGTATATTACAGCATGTGAAATATATGATTATATAGATATGTATATCTCTAAGGAATTCCAAAAGTCAATTAGGAATAAAGCACAAGCCTATGTGTCAATAATAAATCCAGATTTCTTTATCAGGAATCTCTTGCATATATCTATAATTTCGATATCAAACATTATTCCATTTGATCATTTACTTTGTAACCCGAGCAACAATAATAACAATAGAAACCCATTAAGATTGGGACACCATCAAAAGTATAAAGAATTTCCAATGCGTTACCATAAACTATTAATGCAAGTAAGAAGCATGTAAAGTTGTGATAATGTACAAGAAAACACATGGAAATTTAATTATAAGTCCACAGAAGATGAAGTATATCACACACAACTTTCGAGGCAAGACCTTTGGAAAATATAATTTGGGCACGATGACACCAATGCAAATTCCGTCAGTAGAAGAACTACTAATAAAAAAGAAGCACTTTGCCACATGATCCTATAAATGACATAAATCTCGCTGAGGTACGTTGTAACAAGATTTCACAATCATCAGTGCACAGTCTAATCAGAGTCATAATTATTATCACTGTAAAAAGGAGTCACATACCTTTGCAAATTCCCTATTTTATTTTTTTCGACATTCCCTGGTAATTTCACTTAACAACGGTTATCACGCGAAATTCCAGATAAAAGTTCTTATATTTCTTTCGTTAAAATTCTGACTTCTGCATATAAAGAGTTGACTTTCGCGTCTCTATTTTCTCTAATGGTCATCATACCATGAGGATTTCTTTCATAGTAGCGAATATTGATCTATTTCATTTCTTGGTAAATTCACACATTACACATGCACTGTTTGTTGCGCATGTGATTTATTTGATTTATAAAGACCACTGGAGGGCTTTATTCCGATTTGTTATTTTATCCAAACTCAAATATCATTCCGTTTTTTGTACTGTGAATTGCATTATTGCAAAATAATAACTCCTTGATATCGAGTCAATAAATTTCTTGAAAAACTTAATTTTTGGCATACATAGTTTCTATAGTGACCATGTCTGAACTTTCTTATTAAAACTTGTTTTGTTTAAATCAAGTTCAAAATTATTTGACTTGCTCACATTACATATTCATTTCAAAATTTCATATGATGGATTGAAGATATCCTATTTTCAATAAACACTTCAATTGTTTTGCTTGGTCTTCGATTTCATTGAATTATTTCTTTTATCACGATCACCTTGTATTGACGTTTTCACAAAATTTAAAGCTTGCACTAATCTCGTTTATATATATTATATACGGATTTGATTTTTTTATAAAAGCCATCTTAACACAAATCGTGTGTTAAGATAATAATACACAAATTCTTGTCATATTTCAGTGTATCTCTTAATGATTCTTACAACATCAATCGAGCCTTTCGTGATAATTATTGCTTTAACAATATTCAATCGAAAAACATTATATATATATGGAAACTTACATAAGTGATTACCTAATTTACAAAATAGTATTACTATATTTTTATTAAACCATTGAGGTGAAGAAATTATATTTTTATATATATGTATAAAAAAATTATGTTTAAATTATACTCTCATTTAAGTGTATGTTTAGTTGTTTATTACTAATATTAGTTTTATTATTAGTAAGAAAATATTAATAGTAATAGTGTTAGTATTATTTTAAAATACTAGGGTTATTGTCAAGGGCATATATTGGATAACCTAGCCTTAGTTAGGCATGGACTGGCCACCTATGCTTAAACAAGGCAGCACTAACCAATATCCAACCATGATAATGACTAGTTAATATATATAAATTAAGTCGTCATACTTATTTAGCAAATTTTAATTATATATAAAAATATATTTTTATATATATAATTTGTACTGTAAGGAGAAGACATATTTTCATAAAACAAGTACAAGAATTTGAGGGATAAATAAAATTAGATAAATAATTATCTATCACATGTTTTGTGGTAAATATATACTATAACGCTCTGGCAAGAAAATAACCATATAAGAATAATATGGTAGTCATCAATTACGTTGGGTTAGGGGAACATTGTACTATATAAGAATAGACCCCATTTTCACTTATTTACAATATTTATAAATACATTCACAACGTTATATGGTTTCAAAATAAAAATAAGTAATCACATAGAATCGACTTATTAAGTGTTATATATTTACAAAATAATTTACAAATACTTTTGTACAATAAATATTTTTACATCTTTATTTACAACTTTCATTTAACGTTATAAATAATAGTGATTTCTTTTACAAAATAATAATACTAAAATATTTTGTAATGTAATAACTTCATTGCGGTGTTTTGTAATATATATACTACATAGTAAATATAAGTTATTTTACACAGTATAGTAAAATACTAAAATAATATTTATTTCAAAGTGGTGACCAATTACATATAGTAAAAATGCGTAACAAATAAAATATATTACATAGTAATTATATTTGATATGTAAGATACGGCTCAAACAGGAACACAAATAATATATATTACATTTACTTTACAAATATAATATAATGGTTGGTCATTCCAAAACAACTTGTTCTTATTTCAATCTCTAGGACATAGTATGAAAAATATGGTCACTAATAGTGTACTATCACATTGTTTCACAATTAAAATAACTTGGAACTCTAAACAATGATACACTAATTTTATTGTCTTTTGATGTATCTTTGCAATTCACTCATCTCAACACTTTGATTTTCTCATATCATAAATATTTGACAAATCAATTTTTCATACTTTTATTTCATTTTGAACCTGTTGATTCTAAGTCTTCCTCAGTTGCCAATCAAAGTAAGCTTTCTTTTAACAAAGAATTTTATTGATTCTAAAAGTCCTTCACATTCATTCTAAATATCTATTGATCATATATCTTTTGGCTTGAACCTAGTCACCTTGGAAATTATATCATTTCATCTTATTCGATTGTCATCGATTTCTTGAATTAATTCAGTTGAACCATTGAATCCTATCTATTATACAACTTGTATTCACAAAATTCGATATTTTAATTCTGTATCATCTACCCTAATATTATTTGTATTAACTAAAATGTGACATAAGTCTAAAAGAAATATCATAACCCAAATACACTTGGGAGCTGGAATCTGAGATGAAGAAAAAGTATCCCTACTTATTCCAGTAAAATCTCGAGGACGAGATTTTTATTAAGGTGGGGAGAATGTAACAACCCTCATTAAAAGTCCTATTTATTTTATTATTTTATCCAATAGGAAACCCTAATTGAGACACCCAAGTAATTCTGCACAAACCCTAAAAATTCCAGAACAATCAGAATCAGGATCAGGGCCCCTAAAACTCAGGGGGGGGGGGGGGTATTCCCCATTAACGATTATCCTCCCAAATTGCTGTCTAAATCGAATTTTAATATTCCGTCGACTCAGCAAGCCTACACCAACACGTGGCTAACCTATAGCGAAAATGTGTCCCTTACGGACCGTAAGGGATTATGCTTACGGTCCGTAAGCGATGTCAAAATCGTGTATAAATAGAGGGCAGTGGGACTTGATTCCCGGCGTTCGTTCAAAGATCAAATTCAAATTGTACGCAGAGATATCGTCCAAATACTCTAAAAACACACACGAATCACTAATTAGTATAGCGGGGTGCTGCTACGATACAGGGTATTAACTCGATCGCTGCTACGATTCAATGTCCGATTGATTTAAACTATCCGATGGATGTTTTAGTACTATCCTTTGTCATTCGTCGTGATTCCGACAGGATGTTTGAGTATCACCTGAACTCGGGGAATACTCTGTCATTCGTTGTGAATCCGATGGATGTTTAAGTGGTTGTACTCTGTCATTCGTTGTGAATCCGATGGATGTTTAAGTGGTTGTACTTTGTCATTCGTTATGAATCCGATGGATGTTTAAGTGGTTGTACTTTGTCATTCGTTGTGAATCCAATGGATATTTAAGTGATTACACTTTGTTATTCATTGTGAGGGTTTTAATCTCGTGAGTTATCGTAATTGTTGTATTAAGTTACCTACCTAGTTCGTGTGCACTAGGTTACAAGGCTGAATCAATAGGCTAAGCTCTGCCTGTATACATCTGCAATATATCAAGGCTTATCTATTGACTAAACTTTGCCCGTATGAATCTGCATGCTTATAATGTGAGTCATTCTCTTTTTATCAAATTACTTTCAAAATCATGTTTATTTTCAAAGGTTATAATTACAGTGATTAAGTTTATGTAATCACCAAGTTACAGCCGGTATGTGGGGTTTTGTATACATTACTTGATAATCTTCACCATTGGGGCAGCCAAGGGGTGATATGACCATAGTCACAGACACCATTGGACGAATGGGCCAATGGGTCGAGTGACAAAATACTGTGGGTATTTGGTTTGATATCAGAAACATTGTAATCTCTCTTAATACTGTAAATTATAACAAACAAGTCGTTTTAGTAAAAAGAATGATTCACTCAGTATTTCCCGCTGACAAAACCTTTTTCAAACATGTTTCAGGTAATTACCGTAGATTGGAGTAAGAAATGGATACGGCACTGAAAGGCATCAAGAAATGGCTTATTTTATTAATTAAATCAAATTAAGAAATATTGTTTTATGTAATCAAATTTATCTTTATTAAAGCTACCATTGTAAAACATGGGTTTATCCCAATCTATTTAATAAATAAAATCCGGTGTTTTCTAAACTCTGATATTTTTCCTAACTCATGGTCCTGATGAAATTTCCGCTGCAACATTTTTCAAAAATAATCACCGGTACCACTGGGCTGTTCGCGACTCCCGATTCCGTCCAGGGTGGGTCGGGGGCCGTGACAGTAAAATTGCAGTTTACTCTTTTATATAAATATAAAACTATGTGTCAATTTAAACAACTAAATCAACGTTGTTTATGTTATAGATTTGTGATACAACTATGTGTCAATTTAAATGACAACTAAATCAACGTTGTTTATGTTATTGATTTGTGATACAAGCAATGTTTTAAAAACTGATTTGCGATACGATATAAAAACCGGATTT
Organism: Helianthus tuberosus; assembly: GCA_030545235.1. Lineage (NCBI taxonomy): Eukaryota > Viridiplantae > Streptophyta > Magnoliopsida > Asterales > Asteraceae > Helianthus > Helianthus tuberosus. The sequence continues at coordinate 109,119,997 of CM060426.1, read as the reverse complement.
TAAAACATTGGATACAAGTATATTGAATTGAAGTTTATTTTAAAAATATTGAATATACTATATTTTTTCTTAAACTAGAATTATCACCCGCCGCAATGCGACGAGGATTCGTTAGTTATATATCATATTAGATGAAAGTCAAATGTTTCTTACATTACTGCGAACCTATGTGTAAAACATAGAAAAAATAACTAAGTTGATCTCTGAAGAAACACAGAACTAATCCAGTGGGTTGATTAGTTTGGTTTATGTTTCTATCATAGTGGTTAATCTTCTTATGGCTTTCTGAGCTCCGTAATGATCCGTTAATCCTGCAAAACAGAACACCGTTACTCGTTAAGAGGGGAATATGGGGGTTTCCCTCTTAACCGGGCTCCGACGTGAGAATAAGCGACTGTTTTGAGGAGATAAGTGAGTATTAAGAGTGAGAGTAGAGGGAATAGAATGTTTAACCTATGAACTGAGGTCTCTATTTATAGCCGGAGAGGTGTAAGAGGATGTGGGCTGATGGGCCTTGGGCCGGAAGGCGACAACGTAAAGGATATGCTCCTTGTCTCATTGGTGTCGACCGTTAGTGGCTTTTTGGGACCATACCCCTTCAAGTCCCCCCAGTCCAGTGCTGCACCATGCACGGCAAGTGGTTGGAGCTCTGGACTTAGAAAAAGAAAAGTGCAAAAAATGCTTGCTTTGTGTTTGGTAGACGCGCGCGTGTAAATGTTTGACAGTTGCTACGGCGCGACTACCATGTCTGGCTGTTGGTGATTCTTTGCTTCTGATTGTAAGCGCGCAGGTTCGTTGGGTAACATTAATGCTGCGCAGCCTGAATAACTTCTGCATGAAGTTTGTAGTACTTTTAAGCGGGAAAACCCTTGAATTTTGAATTCTGACAGGTTAGTATGTGAAGCTTACCGTTACTCCCAATCGAGTATTTGGTGAAAATGTTCTTGTCGCGGCGCAGATGAGTGACAAATGGCCGCAAGATAGTGAAGAGGTGCCAGTATTGAAGTTTCAGGATAAAGGTTAGTTGTTTCCTTGATTTTCTGTTTAATTTCGCTGCATTTAACTGTTGAATTTTGAATGTAGAGGTACGCCTTTACCAAGCTGCCTTTCCCACTTTTGGTGGATCTATGGGCGTGCGCCCGCTGAGGTCAGGGGAGCAGTATTGGTATGATGCGATCAGGCCGCGCTTCATGTACCCTGTTGTTGGAGCTTTCGCCAATCCTCCTACCGCAACTGAAGGTGCGCATCTTCCCAATCCCCGACCCTTGCGAGCTGTGACCTTCGCTGGGAAAGAAATTCTTTACATTTCCAGCGAGGAGTCTGTAGGGTCTTCGAATGGGGAGCTAAGTTTGTGGTCTAACATCTTTGCAGGTGTGTTGCGCGACTTGGGGATTGACCCTGAAGAGAAGAAGAAAAAACCTGGCAAGCGGAAGAAGGTGATTACCTTAGACGCTGAGGTGACCAGCAAGAAGGGCGGGAGTAGCCGCGCGACTGCTGGTGCTTCTGACAAAGGTACTCTCCGCCTTCGTCAGAGTAACTTGGAAGATTACGTTATCATTAGTGACTCACTTAAAGGTTTGTCGCGTACATGGGAGAAGAAGACAGGAGCTGCTGGTTCAAAGAGCTCAGGGAGCGCGGGTTCACGGAACCCAGATGCTAGTGCGACTCCGTCTTCTATTGGGCTCGATGAAGAGGAGGAATAAGAAGAAGAGGAGCCTGCTGCAAAGTTGGTCAGCAGAAAAAGAAGTAGGGAAGAGACTACGGCTGGTGTGTCTGTCGCGCCGAAGGCTGGAGAGGTTCCATTGATCGGAAAGCTGAACAACTTGCGCTCTCTTTATAGATTTTCTCCTGGTTAGCTTCCTGATTACCTTGCTTTCTTTGTTCTTCTATTTCTTCTTTAACACTCTATTTTTGCAGAGGCCAAGAAGAAGACCCCTGAAAATAAGGGTGTCGTTTTTAAAGATCCTCCGGAGCAGAAGAGGCCCAAGGTTACCATCAAACCCTTCAAGACTACTGGGTAGAGTCTGAGAAGGAGAAGAAGGCTGCTGAAAAGGAGAAGGAGAAAATTAAGGAGAAAGAAAGGGAGAAGAAAGCTGCCGAAAAGTCTGTCGGTGGTGATCCGAAGGACATCGGGACCGCTGCTACAATTTCTCATGATACAGCGCAGGGTCCGGAGGTTGTTCATATCACGGGGCTTGACCAGCCCCATCATGAGAAAAGGAAGGAACCTGAGGTTGAGAAACCCACCAAAGCTGCGCAACCTGATGCCCCCCATCATTCCGTTAAAGTAACTTCTACTACTGGGGGATCAGTCCCTCTGATTCGTAAGGAAAAATCTCATGCTGCAGGTGGTGCGAGCTCTGGCAGCGCTGGAGGATATATGCCACAGATAATCGGCCCAAAGGATACCCTTGGTGATATTTATTACAAAACTTATACTGAGGAGGCGCGCGGTAATGCTCCCCACCAAGCTCCCTGGGGTTTGAAACAGAAAGATACCTTTCAGGAGTTTTGGCCCATGCCGTGATTGGTTTTTGAACTCCTTCCCTCCCGGTGAGGTTAACCGGCAAAGGGCGCGGACCCACGACGGGCTGTATCAAGCCTATGTGGTTGGAGAGGCCAATATTCGCGCCGCCAATCACCAAATTGTACGTGAGTGGCGCACAATGGTTAAGGAGCGAGCAGACTGGGAGAAGTATCATGAGCGCCTTGTCAGGCAAGTGAAGGAGTTTGAGAAAGCTAATGCTAAATTTGATGAGGAGAAGGCGAAGTTTGAAGCTGATAGGAAAATTAGAGGAATGGGGCCGCGAGGGCCTTAGGGGCAAGCTTCGTGCTTCTGAAGATCTATTGTCCAAAGAGCGTGCTGAGTTCAAGAAGATATGTGAAAAGGATAATCAGCGCCCGTATGGGTAAGGTTACTGAGCTGACCAGGAAGGTCGAAGATGTGCAGGCTGCTAAGGAGCATGCTGAGGTTCGGAAAGTGTTGACCTTTTCTGTTCTTGTGGTTTTTGTTTGTAGAATTATCTAAGTCCTTTATCCTTTGCAGGCTGAGCTGAAAGCGCAGTTATCTGGTAAGGACAAGGACTTGGCGGCAAAGGAAGTCGAGATTGCAGAGTTAAAACGTTGCCTGCAAGAGCAGGTTGACAAAAGTGAGTCCTTGGAGATCGACCTCGAAGCTGAGAAGGGGAAAGCTGCTTCTACTGAGGAGGCCAAGCAAAAGGCTGAGGAAGCGCGAGACGTCACTACGGAGGCCCTCAATGTAGCGTATAATAACTACTCCGAGGTTCAAGGCATCGTTGATACTCTGGCTACTGAGGCTGAGTGGATGCGCGGCAGGGGAGTAGTTCTGGTATGGTTCTCCTTTTAACTTGGTCTTCGTTTGCTAAAACCTATTTCTTATCCATTGCCTTTGCTGCAGATGGCCAACTCTATCCTTAATGCTTTCGAGCTTGATGGATCTGTTGCTACTCTCATCGATGCTTCACGCGCGGTCGGTCACCGTGGATGTTATCTAGAGTGTGCGCAGCATGTCGAAGAGGTGTTTGGACAAGAGTTTGATGCTAGCCACTACTCGGTGACCGATCAGGTTGATGCTAAGTTAGCTCGCACTGAAAAGGCTTATGATCATCTATCGCTACCTGTGATGGATTTAGTTGCAGAGGCGCTCAAGCATGACGATTGGTGTCAACGGCTAAAGACCATCCTCGATCCACCAGAGACTGTCGAGCTATCTGATGAAGAAGAGCAAGCTGGTGATGACGATGGTGGAGATGATGGTGATGGTGATAAGCATGACGATGATTATGATGGTGGTGACGGTTATGAGTAGGTAGCAATGACAGGCTTTGTGCCTTGTAATTTTTATTTTTAGATGTTAAATGTCACCTTTTGCGCGGTCGCGCTTATTTTGAATTGAAACGATGCTGGTTTATTTCTATGTAACTATTGCGTGGTTGCGCTTGTTGAATACGATTTTTGTGTTTGCTTTCTCTTTGCCTCGTTACAATTGTTGCACTGTTGTTAGAAACTTTGGTTAAATTAGCGCAAATAAATGTAAGTGTGGCTCTTGTGCGAGTGTAACTGCCCGGTCTCGCGCTATGTTCGCGGAGGACCTTGGAGGCATAACTCAAGAGCTCGTAATTTACTGAAGTGTTTTCATGCTAATCAAAAGTTTAACATGCATTTGTAACGTAGAAGTCATCATGATAAAATAAAACATAAGTCATATACTTTCATTGATCAAGAAACAGACGCTTAGGCCAACATACATCACATGCAAGTAACACAAAGGGCACTTAGCCAACATAGGAAATTAAAAAAGGCGCGTGGCCAACATGAATGAGTAGAGGCGCAAGGCCGAGAGTAGTTACATATAGCACTTGCGCAGTTGTTGCGCGTTCCACGTGCGCGGGATGATGTATCCATCCAGAGTGCGCAACTTATATGCACCTTTCCCTAGCACCTCATGTATTAAGTATGGGCCTTCCCATTTGGGTGCTAGCTTTCCTGGGCACTCAGCGTTTCAAGCTTCATTGTCTCTGGAGACATAATCTCCTGGAGTGAAGGTACAAATGCGCACTCTTGCATTGTAATATCTTTCCAGCTGTGTCTTGTACTTGGCTTCTTTAATTCGCGCAATTTCGCGCCTTTCTTTGAGTAAATCCAAGTCAAGATGACGCTCTGCCTCGTTATCGATTGTGTTGACTGCTGTCAAGCGTGACGAGGGCAGGCCAATTTCGGCTGGGATAACCGCCTCTGAGCCATAGACTAGGCTGAAAGGGGTTTCGCCAGTGCTCGTTTTCAGCATGGTTCGATGAGCCCACAGGATGCTTGGGAGCTCATCTACCCAGCCTCTTCTCTTAGTGCCCAGGCGGGCTTTTATCCCTTCAACTATACTCTTGTTAACACTTTTGACTTGTCCATTGCCCTGAGGGTGCACAACAGATGAGAAAGTGTGTTCGATGTTCATCTCTTTCATCCACTTCTGGAGGTCGTCAGACACGAAGTTGGTGCCATTGTCGGTTACAATCTTGAGTGGCAAGCTAAACCTGCAAATGATGTGTTCCCAAATAAACTTGCGCACCATCATTGCATTAGTTGTGGCGAGAGCTTTGGCCTCCACCCACTTAGTAAAATAGTCGACGGCCACGATTATGAACTTGACGGCGTCAGGAGCTTCTGGGAAAGGCCCCACCATATCAATCCCCCATTGCTGAAAAGGCCAAGCAGTGGATATAGGGATAAGGTCGTTTTTTGGGCGCATGGTTTTCGGGGAGTGCCTTTGACAGGAGTCACATTTGCGCAGCTCCTTTAAAGCGTCAACGTGCATCCCTGGCCAGTAGTATCCAGCGTTCATAATTTTCGCTACGACCATGCGTGGTCCTGCATGGATGTCGCAGATTCCTTTGTGAATCTCCCTGATAAAGTAATTGGCATCTTGGGGGTCCACGCAGCGCAAAAGTGGCCCCAAGAAGGATTTTCGGTATAAGATACCGCCATTCATCTCATAATGCAAGGCCTTGTTCAGTATCTTCCTTGCCTCTGCCTTGTTGTCAGGGAGTATTCCTTCTTGCAAATACTTGATTATAGGGCTCATCCAGGATGGTTGCCCTATCTCTATCACATTCACCTACCGCAGCAAAACCGACGGGTTTTTTAGTACTTCGATTCTTACATCTTTGGCGAGATGTTGAAAAGAAGTTGAAGCGAGCTTGCTCAAGGAGTCTGCTGGTTTGTTCTCTGAGCGATTAATATGCACTACCTTGTAGGACTTGAATCGTTGAAGCAACTCCTTCGCTTGATCTAAATACAAAGCCATAACTTTTCCCTTTGCATCGTATAGTCCGTTGATTTGGTTGGCGATCAAGAGTGAATCAACATGCGCTCGCAGATTTTGAGCTCCCATTTTTATGGCGAGGCGCAAGCCTGCCAAGAATGCCTCGTATTCCGCCTCGTTGTTGGTATTCTTGAAATCCAACTTGATGGCGTATGTAAATTCATGCTTCTCAGGGCTCACAAGGCGCAATCCAGCTCCTGCGCCATCTTCGTTTGAGGCCCCATCAGTATACAGCAACCATAACTCATCGGACGTGTCTTTTACGGGAGTCTCAACGATTTCACAATCTTTGATTTTATCTATTGGGACTTCTGTGATGAAGTCCGCTAGAACTTGACCCTTGATGGCTGGGCGCGGCCTGTACAAAATGTTGTAGCCCCCCAGCTCGATTGCCCATTTTGCTAACCGCCCAGATGTCTCTGGTTTTTGTAATATTGTGCCAATGTGGAAATTAGTAAGTACGGTGATGATATGACCTGTAAAGTATCTGCGCAGCCTCCTGGAGGCATGTAGCAGCGCAAGTACTAACTTTTCCATCGTTGAGTATCTCGTTTCTGGATCTGTAAGCACCCTACTAACGTAATAAATTGTAGTCTGAACTCCATTTCTCTCCACAAGCAATACCGACCCCACTGCCTTATCCGAAGAAGATAAGTACAAGATGAGTGGTTCTTTTTCGAACGACGCGGTCATGGTAGGTAGCTTAATCAAACACTCTTTCATTTGCTGAAAGGCAACTTCTGCTTCAGGCGTCCACTTGAATTCTTGCTTTTTCACACAGTTGCGCAGAGTGCTGATAAAAGGATATGACTTTGCAGCGTGGTTTGACAGAAAACGGTTAAGCGCGGCTAGACGGCCGACCAACCTTTGCATCTCCTTGATCGTTCGTGGTGACGACATTCGCTCTATGGCTTGAACTTTTTCTGGATTGGCTCTAAAACCGCCATTTGTAACCACGAAGCCCAAGAATTTGCCCTCCTCCATACCAAAGGAACATTTGGCTGGATTCAGTTTCATATTCACACTTCTCAACGAGTTGAATGTTTTCTCAATATCTTTTAACATTTGGTCCTCCTTGGGACTTTTAATCACCAGATCATCGATGTAAACCTCGATATGCTTCCCAATATCTCCAGCAAAAGTCTTATATATCAGGCGCTGGTATGTTGCGCCATCGTTTTTGAGGCCGAACGACATCTTTGTATAACAGAAGATCCCGAGGTCGGTCCAAAAAGCTGTCTTGTCTTCGTCCTCAAGCTTCATTTGAACCTGATGGTACCCCTTGTAACAATCTAAGAAGCATTTCCATATGTACGGTGCGAGAGAGTCTATCTTTTTGTCGATATCAGGCAAGGAGTAGCAATCCTTAGGGCATGCCTTGTTGAGATCGGTATAATCGACGCACATTCTCCATCCTCCATTAGACTTCTCCACCATCACGGGGTTTGCAACCCAGCTTTGATATCGCACCTCTCTCAAGATCCATGCATTTAGCAGCTCACACACTTGCTCATTCATCGCTTTAGTCTTATCCGCCCCCAGGCTGCGCCTTCTTTGCACTTTTGGTTCGATGGAGGGATAAGTATTCAGAAATGCTCAGTAATGTCGCACGGGACTCCGGTCATGTCAGCCGGAGTCCAGGCGAAGATATCCATATTCCTGAACAAAAGTTGCATGAGGTGCGTTCTGATGTTGGGTGAGATTGCGTGGCCAATCGTCACCGTTTGCTCTGGGTATTTACTGTTTAAAACCAACTTTTCTGGCTCAGACGTTGAAACTTTCGCCGCTTTTGTTGGGCGCGCCTCTTCTGCTGACATTACTTCTTTCTTCGCATAGATAATTGCCACCCCCGTCTCAGTTGGAAACCCGATGGCTGATTGGGGTGTGGAGGTTACCATGTTCAGTTCACCTTGGGTTTCTCTCCCAATCAACACATCATGCCTTGATTTGACAGGCATTACCATGAAGTTTACATTTTTCGTTCTTGAATGCTTCCCGTCAGAAAACGTGACGGGGAAGTTGATTTGGCCTAACGGGAAGACCATTTCATTGCAAAATCCTGACAGAGGGTAATCAACCGGCTCAAGTCTCGCTTTATCTTCATCGTCAAACTGATTAAAGCACTGCTCATAGAAGATGTCGGCTGTACTTCTCGGGTCAATGAAGATGTATTCCGTTTCGTAGTGACCGATAATACCGGTAATGACAACGGGGCGTGTGGCGCGAGGACCCCCGCGCACTACCGAAAAAATGACCTGTTGCTCTTGCCATGAAGGTTCATTAGGGCATTTGCCTTTTTCTCTAGCGCTGTATCTTGGTCCGTTCACCATATGGGTTTCCAGGCGCCGGACCTTCTTGTGGTTCCCATCATCATGGCGCTGGATCTGACGAGTTTCTTTGCGCACGTTTTTCACCAGGTGGCTTAGCTTTTCGCTTTTTAGCGCTCTCTCTATCTCTTGACGTAAGCTGATACAGTCATCTGTCAGATGACCTGTATCCTTGTGGAAGTCATAGTACAGGTTGGGGTCTTGCCCCTTCTTGTTTGTCATAGGCCTTGGAGCCTTGAAATCGTGGTTCTCCGTCATTAGCACCTCTTTTGGTGTTTTTATGAGCGGAGTCCAGCGTTTTTCGCGGTTATTATCCCTGACTGCTTTTCGATACCCGATTATGTCAATTGTCTCCTGCGCATCATCTTTATAGCGCTGTCTTTCCTCATAACCCTTTGGTTTTCCGGATTTCCAATTATGACTTTTGCCTTTGTTGTGCTTGTCGTAGTCGCGCGAGTTCTTCTTAGAAAAGCGATCGTCGGTGTGTGAGTTCTTGGCTTCAGCTAGTGACTCTTCAGTTTGCGCTACTATTTTGGCGGCTTCCATCACCTTGTCCCATTCTTTGGGCATGCCGTCCTTGCCAGTGATAGTTCTGATGAGACTATCACAACGAATGGCTTTCTTGAAGTGAGCGCGCATGAGTTGTTCGCCTACACCATCAATTTCCAGGCATTCTTTGTTAAAACGTGTAATGAAGTCCTCCAGACCTTCATTTTCCCTGTGCCAGATATCCGTTACTTCAGACGTATCTCGCTGATAGCGTCTCTGCTGGCTGAAGTGGTTTACGAATTGCGCTCTGAAATCAACCCATGAACTTATTTTCCCAGGCGGGAGGCTGTCGAACTAGGCGCGGGCAGCCCCGGTAAGTGTCTGGATAAATAAATGACACCACATTGACATATTCCATCCTCACATACAACCAACACTTGTGAATACTCTGACGTGATCGTCAGGATCGGTTAAACCATTACATTTTCCCACTGTTGGGGGTAACTTCTCTCTTGAAAGCGGTGCCAAGGCAATCTTCGGGATAAACTTTGAGTGTTCTGCAGCTTCAGCTGGTCTATAGGCGAGACTGAAGTCTCGCTCTGCTTCTTCGCTATATGCAATGCGCTGCCTTGGCTTGTAGTTTTCGTGGTTCCGTTGCAAGCGGTTAATGACTGAGGATCCTTCATCATCTTGCCATGTTGGGTTATTGGGGTCTGTGTCGTCCCACTCGTTATTCATATAGCGCGGCCCGAGCTGGCTATGAATTTGACCCCTTTGAACGTTTGACGGGTGGTCAAAATAGCTTTCTGTCTCCCCCCGTGTGTCGCGCGTGTCATACACGCTTTGTCTTCTTAGTGGAGGAGGCCTGTTAACTCTTCCTTGAAAGTTTTGCTGTGGGGGTATCTGGCGCGCCCACTGACATGGACCCTGAGGTGTAACCTGTGACAACCCTCACCAAACCAGGTATCCGTACGAATTAATTAATATTTAATTACTGCTTAATTACTGTGCCTGCTTACAACTGTGATTAAACTGCTTACTGATTTCTGATACATACATGCTCATGCATCACATTTTATACTGTCACTCTATTATTTATACACAAACATCAGTGACAACCTTGATGCACAACAAGCACAGTGAGCACACTACGGGATACCCATTAAACATGCTGACATAGCCAGCATCAGGCAGACACTGCCTCTAAGGCCAGTATGAGCCGGGAATAGATTGCTACACTGGTAGTGAGTGTAGGGAGGTGAGGATTGTAGAACTGCGTCACTAGGTAAAGTTTATAGTGACCGGATGTGCCTAAAACGTACTTTAAGTACAAAAATTCTGCACTTAATACAAAACTCAGCATTTTAAATTACTAATAAAGTGCAAAAACATTGCAGAACGGTCCCGTATATTTTCCTAAGTACCGGGAATAATTTATGTTACAAAAATATACATAAAGAACCTTTTTCGGCATAATTAAACATTTTAACGGAACGGTATTTAACTGGATACCCGGACATTACCCGGGACACTAAATTTTTGTCAGACATTTTGTTTTATTACTTATGGCTTGTCATGATCCCCGTACGTCATAACACCCGCTAAAAATAAACCAACTAACTTGCACTATCATCTTTCCTACATCTAACTATACTTGCAATTTAGTTACATTTTTACCATCAAGACCCCCCCCCCCCCCAAACGATTTTTGGTCCATGTGGACCCACCATATCACCAACTCAATATTTACACCATACTTGGTTGATTTGTTGGATATTATAATAGATATGTTGCTTGTTGTACTAAGCATAATATTTGAGATGATTATAAGAAGTATGGTTCATTAGATTGTTCATCATTTCACAAAGATTACACCCCATTTCACTCTCTCTCCCTCTTGTCTCGGCTGCCCAAACCGAAACCACCATCACCACCTCTAAACATCATCATCTCCTTCATTTTATACATTCCATTCAAGCTTTGTGATCATCCATGGAAGGTGCAACTTAAAGGGACTTCAAAGGAGCTTGTTCTAGCCTTTCTCACCATCTTTTTCTCATCACTTTCACACAAGAATCATCCCTAGCTATAAGCTAGTAGTAAGTTTCTTCACCCTTGATTTCATCTTGTTCGAAATTATGACATGTAGTATGATGTTTTGTTGTTAAATCACTAAAGATCAAAAGACTAGTAGATGTTAAACAAAAATAGAGAATATAAAAGTTACATAAAAGTTTACTTGTGGCTGATTTATGAAGCGGAATCTTGGTGGTTTGAGGGTTGGTTAAATCATACTTGATGTTTAAAAGTTGTTTTCTTGCTAAATCCATTGTTCGGACACTCGTTGATGCGATTTAGTAATGTTTAAACCGTGAAATAACATGCTGATGTACTTTTCCAGCCGCCTTCAACAGGCTGTAAACGAACTTTAAAAACTCGAAAAACGGAATTTCAAAAGCCTAAATCGTTTCTTTTCGAAAAACGAAGAAAATGGCGCTGGAATCGTATTTTTCTGAGGTCGGTTACTATTTTAAAAGTCTGTTTTCGTGACAGCAGCTAAGGCTGATTTTAACTGCAGTAAAATGGGTCATACGTTTTCGATCACAACTTAAAACCTGATATGAACCAGCCCCTGAAACTTTTATCAAAGATGGTCACGGATGTATTTGTGACCCCCGAACTGGAATTTCGATAAACGGACTTACAACGAATTTTTGACGAATTTTTCCGTAAACTGTGATCAGAATGTAACAAATCTGATCACAGTTCGGTAAACGATTTTCTATAAATTATTGATAATGAACTAGACCTCGATATTTTTACACAATAATTTGTGGTTCGATTAGGACGTTCCGCAAAAATTTGGGAATTTTTGGAATAAGTTAAGTATTTTATTTACTCGTCCGAAAACAGTGCAGTTTTTCAGATATTAAAACTGAAACGACAAAGGTAGTGTTTTGCGTATCAAAACGTATTGGTTGATTGTTGATGATCATGGGTTGATTTCAAAAAGAAAAAGATGTGCGTATTAGCACGGACACTCTCGTTTCTAGGGGAAATGCTGGCGAATTTTTCTAAAAATGCCAAGACTTAGAAAAATTATTTTTCTAACAAGTATGTTTAACTTTATTTCTCGGAATTAAACCTCGCCATGAGTTTTAACATAAAACTTTAAAGTGTTGGATATGAAACTTATAAATATATTTTGTCAATACTTTAAGTCACCAAATACATAATACATGTACGAATACCCCATCCTTGGGAAGGAATCTATGTATACGATAACCAAGAAATATAATCATGAAATAGTTGTCTAACTATTTCCCCAAGAACGTTAAAACTCTAACCTAAGGCACGGCCGTTCGTCTAATAGATATTAGCACGTTGTAGGTTGTCGTGCTACAGACCGAGTTTGAGTTGCTGTTATCGAGGACGCATTACTGTGAGTTCATGTCCCCCTTTTCTCTTAACTGTTTTCAGTTTTCTAAACTGCGGGGGTGAAATACATGTTACTGTGATTACGAGTACTTTTACACATGGTATGGTTAGCTTAAGGAGGGTTAGAACGTACAGATCATGTGAGTGGGTAGGCGCAACTTGGGATCATTAATCCTCATTGTAGGACCGAGGGACAGGAGCGGTAGATCTATTTGGGTGTAGCGAGCCCAGCCCACAGGCCAAACAGAACGGACCTCGGGGTGACTTTGTGCCCGACGCATAAATTTGCTAGGTTTGAGTCTTCCTACTTGCACTTCACACATATCAATGGCCTTGCAAACCATTGGTGATCTCTTTTTCCTTATTTGCTACATACCAGGGTTTTTATACTTACAAAGGTTTTACTTACTCACTTACACATGAACTCGCTCAACAATTATGTTGATTTTTTCAACTTACATGTATTTCAGGGAATTAAAGGATCTGGCGCGGTATGACACGTTTTCCCGCTGCATTAGTCTCGAGGTCATCCGAGTTTAAGGGATGTGACTTTTTCCTGGACGAGTCACAGTTGTTAAACTGTGTTTACTTCTTGTTGGTGTTGTGTCTTTTGAACACTGCTTATGTTTGTTAAGATGTGATATCCGTTAAGACAATGTTGTGGTTCTTTACTCTTCAAACTTATTTTAATGGATGATCTTGCATGATTTTTATTTCATATAGCTGGTTATGATTAAGCTATGGTATTAAGAAGTCACACCAAAATAAACCACGCTTTCGCAAAGCCAGGGTATGACAGCTTGGTATCAGAGCTCTGATCATAGCGAACTAGGATTCCTTCTCGAGTCTAGACTATGATCACTAGGGCTCTCACGAAAACATTTTTACACTGCATACCACTCAAGTCCAGATCCAAAACTTTTTACAAACAAATGTTGAGCACATTTATTTATTATTTATAGGCTCAGTCTGGGAGGCTGAGGCTCGGTCAAGGAGACCGAGGTAGTTGTCTAGTGGTACTAGAGAGTCAGTCTGAGAGGCTGGGAGAATAGGCTAGTGGGACTAGGAAGAGCAGTCTGAGAGGCTGGGAGAATTTGGCTAGTGGGACTAGGAAGAGCAGTCTGAGAGGCTGGGAGGCTAGTGGGACTAGGAGAATTATTTGATTGCTTACTTGGTGACTAATGTGCTTATCTGATTGTATGATTGATTATTTGTGCATATGTGTGTTTGTATTACAAAACGTCATGTCTTCATCAGATACTGGAGAGTCGGACACTACAGATCCCATGGCCACAGTATCAGGCGACATAGTTTCATCGGAGCACGAGGTGTACGTTTCTGATACGACCAACACAGACGATGACGACTTTCAGCCCTTTGCGCTGCCTGATGTCGTAGCAGAGCCTGCTGATGGCCATCTTGTTGGGGATTTGCCACTCGCGGTGATCCCTGCTCCTGTGCCCCTTGCCGCTTATCCCATTGTTCATATGCCCCCCGACGTTGTCTCTGACGACGATGTCGAACTATTAGAGGAGGACCCACTTGAGGGCGAGGCCCTATTGCTGCTGGTGGTAGCCTACTGCTTGCTGACGCTCCTGCAGAGGAGGCTCATGCTCATTCACCTGTCCCAAACTCATTTGAGTCTGTGGCGTCCGCATCTTCGCACATACAGGGAGTGCAGCACCACTCACACGACGCCGACCCTGATATGGCGTCATCAGCTGCACCGGTTCCCGCACGCAGCTTTGAGTTTGATCACGATATTGAGGATGATCCTATTTTTCCACCTGGTTTTGATCCAGACCATGACATTGAGTTCATACACTTAGATCAGCCCTTGGAGGATCCTGTAACCCCTGTGTTCGTTGATCCAGCTGATTTTGAGATGTAGTTTGTTGATCCGGAGCCAGCCGTGGCCCTTGAGCCAGGCGTTGCTCCTGACCCCGCATTGGAGCATGACACTGTTCATGCCGATGCACCTGCTGTTGCTCCTTGATTGATCATCTGCTTGGACGAGAGAAAATTGGGGTAACTGTGCAAGATAATTTCTTATTACGGGGGCCCACGTAATAACGACTTGTAGTGCACAGAAATCCTGGTGGACTCTGCGGGTCAAGCTAAGGAACACCAATATAGCAGGAAATAACTAAAACACGAATGACCAAGGCGATGTAGCCTCGAGTTCATTCTATTACAAGCAACGAGCCAAACTGGCAAGCCTATGTGAAGGCTCAGAAGTTATTTCCTCACTCATACATTGAGTATATTTACGTGTGAAATTGGGTGGTTACATGATGGCTTATGGTGCTATGCATCTCATAGACAATTGAAATGTTGTCTAACCCGCTTCATGCCACTTCGACAGAAGAGAATGCCACCCAGGCGTGACACAAACACCAGTACGTTGCCAAGAACAGAAGCCGAGCTGCAAGGATGCATCTCACAAGCAATTGCACGACATGAAGCCCTCCACTCTAAGCACAGCGATGGCTCTACTGGAAATAACCCTCCAACTGACTGCACCTATAAGCAGTTCCTGAAACTACAAGCCTTTGAACTTTGACGGAACAGGAGGTGCCGTTGCATTTGTTCGTTGGACCGAAAAGACTGACCCCATTCTAAGAATGAGTAACTGTTCGCCCCAAAGAAAGTGTTACCTATATCTCGGGGTTATTCCTAGATGGCACACTCTCATGGTGGAACCTCCAGGTTCAGACCCTTGGCACAGATGCTGCTTATGCACTGAGCTGGGACGAGCTCAAAGAAATGATGGAAGAGAAATACTGTTCTAGGGCTGGAATCCAGAAGCTTGAGGTGGAGTTCTGGAATTTGAAAATGGACGGACTAAAGATTCATGAATACGTCCAGCGATCTCATTATATGTTGGGTTGATTATGTTCTATAACATGAGATGTTATGTGGTTGATTTATAACATGAGATGTTATGTGTTGGTATTGTTGTATACATATGTACACTCTACTTACTATACGTAAACCATCTTTTAGAAGATGCCACCAAGATGCGAGACGCGCATGCCTGCCAACGAGGCAGAACTTCAAGGAATCATTGCTGCCATCATAGCGCAGTATGCAGCCTCACAAGGAGGAACGAGCGGGAGCCATTCAAGTAATAACGGCAACAACAACCCACCTCATGGTAATGCCAAGTGACTTGAGACATATTACCGTTACATTGGATATTTATAGCACGTCCGCTAATACCAACTGTATATCCTAACGTATGTGCAGGGTGCACTTACAAGCGGTTCCTAGACTGCAAGCCCGTAAACTTCGACGGCACCGGAGGTGCTGTTGCTCTTGTAAGATGGGTTGAGAAAACAGACTCTGTTCTCCGAATAAGCAAGTGCGCGCCAGACCTGCAAGTGACTTACATTTCTGGGCTATTTTTGGACGGAGCCCTGTCCTGGTGAAACTTACAAATACAGACTTTGGGAGAAGCTGTTACTTACGCATTGACATGGCCTGAGTTAAAAGAGTTGATGCGAAGGAAGTATTGTTCTCGTGCTGAGATACAAAGGTTGGAGACTGAGTTCTGGCATTTAAGGACGGACGGTCCCAAGATTTCGGAGTACGTTCAAAGATTTCATGATCTATCCCACGTTGTGCCATATATGGTCACTCCAGAATTCAAGCGGATTGAACGCTTCATTTGGGGATTAGCTCCTCAAATCATAAGCATGGTGACCTCCTCCAAGCCTGCAACAATTACTGAGGCAATCGATTTGAGCGTGGCTCTCACTGAGGAGGCTATCCGCCTGAACAAGTTCGATGAGATCGAGACAAAGAAGAAAGAGACTCACGTCGAGTCATCCAGAGGTAAGAAACGAAAGTTCTCGAACTTCAAACAAGGCACTAGTGGTGTTGTTAAGAAAGGAGAGCCAAACGCGCCAACTCAGGTTACAGCTGGTGGTGGAAAGAAAGGAAAGGGATACATGGGCACCCAGCCCAAGTGCAACACCTGCCAGCATCACCATTCTGGCCGATGTGGTTTGAAGGTATGTGAAGCGTGTGGGAAACCTGGCCACTTGAAGGATTCTTGTTGGGCCACTGTTGGCCAGGGAGGCCAAGGAGGATTTGGAAACAGAAACAATAACCGGGGTGGAATTGGTAATCGCCCACAAGGAAACAATGGAGGTAATGGGAATCGAGGCAACAATGTGAATCAAGCGGGCGCTGTGAATCATAACCAAAGGAATAACCAAGCTGGAAATGGAGGTGGAAACGGGCAAAGACCTGGATGCTTTAACTGTGGTGATATCGGGCACTTTAAGAGGAACTGCCCAGAGTTGAACCAAGCCCGTGGAAGAGTGTTCAATATCGAAGCGAGGGAAGCGCACAAGGATCCCAATGTCGTTACTGGTACGTTCCCTGTAAACTAACGCTATGCATCCGTTTTATTTGATACTGGTGCCGAATATAGCTTCGTATCGTTAGAATTTAAGAATATGCTTGGGTTAGCCGCTAGTAAGTTAGATATTCCCTACTCAATCGAATTGGCTAATGGGAAGTTAGTAGAAGCCAATGAAGTGATCAGAGGTTGTGCAATCGAGTTGGGAGAACGTGAGTTTACTTTGGATCTACTACCAGTCCAGCTGGGGAGCTTTGACGTGATAGTAGGAATGGATTGGTTATCAAGCAACAAGCCAGAAATTGTTTGTCACGAAAAGGTCGTTCATATCCCGACCGAAGAAGGTGAAACAATTGTGGTACATGGCGAAAAGCGCGATACGCCGTTAAGAATTATCAGCTGCCTCAAAGCGCGAAAGTGTTGCAAAAAGGGTGTGCTGCCTTCCTGGCACACATTGTAGACAAGAAAGCTGCAGAACCGAAGATCGAAGACATCCCTGTCGTGAGGGAGTATCCGGAAGTCTTCCCGGAGGACTTTCCTGGACTGCCGCCTCAGAGGCAAGTGAAGTTTCACATCGATTTAGTCCCAGGCGCCGCGCCTGTGGCTAAGGCACCTTATAGACTTGCCCCGTCTGAGATGCAAGAATTGTCGACACAACTTCAAGAGTTGTTAGATAAGGGATTTATCCGACCAAGCTTCTCGCCTTGGGGAGCTCCGGTCCTGTTTGTCAAAAAGAAGGATGGTAGTTTTCGAATGTGCATCGACTACCGGGAGCTGAACAAGCTGACGATCAAGAATAGATATCCTCTGCCAAGAATTAATGATCTGTTTGATCAACTGCAAGGTTCAAGCTTTTACTCAAAGATCGATTTGCGATCTGGATACCACCAGTTAAGGATACAAGAGGAGAGTATCCCAAAGACAGCCTTCAGAACTCGTTATGGACACTACGAGTTCCTTGTTATGCCGTTTGGGTTGACAAACGCACCTACAGTCTTTATGGATTTGATGAATAGAGTTTGCAAGCCGTACTTGGACAAGTTCGTGATTGTGCTTATCGACGACATCTTGATTTATTCAAGGACAAAGGCTGAGCACGAACAGCATCTAAGAGCTATTTTGGAGCTGCTGAAGAAAGAACAGCTGTATGCCAAATTCTCTAAGTGCGAATTTTGGCTACGTGAAGTCCAATTTCTTGGACATATGGTAAATGGAGATGGAATCCATGTGGATCCAACCAAGATTGAAGCGATCAAAAATTGGGAAACTCCAAAGACGCCAACCGAGATTCGACAATTCTTAGGCTTGGCTGGTTACTATCGAAGGTTCATTGAGGATTTTTCAAAAATCGCTCAATCACTGACGCTCCTCACGCAAAAGGATAAGAAGTTTGATTGGGGAATCAAACAGGAGGAAGCATTTCAGTTGTTAAAGGATAAGCTCTGCAATGCGCCAAATCTTAGCACTACCGGAAGGTACAGATGATTTCGTGGTATACTGTGACGCCTCACGTCAAGGATTGGGTTGCGTTTTGATGCAACGCCAGAAAGTTATAGCTTACGCGTCACGCCCGTTGAAAGTACATGAAAGGAACTATACCTCACACGATTTGGAACTAGGCACAGTGATATTTGCACTAAAGATCTGGAGACACTACCTATATGGTACGAAGTGTACAATCTTCACAGATCATAAGAGTTTACAACACACATTCAACCAGAAAGAAGCTCTTAAGGAAAGAAGTATTGAAGATGAGTATCTCCGTGGGATGGAGAAGCAATTAGTACCAAACAAGGAAGGAACGTTATGTTTTATGAAAAGGATTTGGGTTCCTCTGTTGGGTGGTTTGAGGAAAGCTATTTTTGATGAGGCACACAAATCACGGTACTCTATACATCCCGGTGCGGATAAGATGTACCAGGATCTTAAGGATTATTATTGGTGGCCCAGGATGAAGGGCGACGTTGCTGTTTATGTAAGCAAGTGTTTAACGTGCGCCAAGGTTAAAGCTGAATACCAGAAGCCTTCAAGACTTCTGCAACAACCTGAAATTCCCAAGTGGAAATGGGAATAGATTTCAATGGATTTTATAACAAAACTGCCCAGGACGCCCAGGGGTCATGATACTATTTGGGTGATAGTTGACCGCCTAACAAAGTCCGCGCACTTCTTGCCAATCAAAGAGAAGGACAATACGAGTAAACTTGCGGAAATATACACGAGAGAAATTGTTGCACGTCATGGAGTGCCTCTCTCAATCATCTCTGATAGAGATGGGAGATTTGTATCAAGGATTTGGCAATCCTTCCAAGAAGCTTTTGGCTCACAATTGAATTTGAGCACTGCATTCCATCCGCAAACTGATGGCCAAAGTGAAAGAACTATTCAGACATTGGAGGATATGCTGAGAGCATGTGTAATGGATCTTGGTGGTAGCTGGGATAAGCATTTACCACTGGCCGAATTCGCATACAACAACAGCTACCACACTAGTATTGGAGCCGCGCCATTTGAAGCTTTTTACGGACGCAAGTGTCGATCACCACTATGCTGGGCTGACGCAGGTGATAGACAGCTTGTTGGTCCCGAAATCGTCCAGGAGACGACATACAAGATTGCGCAGATTCGAAAACGCATCAAAGCGGCTCACGAAAGACAGGAAGCCTATGCAGATCCAAACCGGAAACATTTGGAATTCCAAGTTGGAGATATGGTTTTATTGAAAGTTTCACCCTGGAAGGGGGTGGCACGCTTCGGAAAGCGTGGGAAGTTGAATCCGCGTTACATTGGCCCTTTCAGAATTCTGCAAAGGATTGGGCTTGTAGCCTACAAGTTGGACCTACCTGCTGAACTCCATGGTGTTCACGATACATT
This sequence comes from Helianthus tuberosus, assembly GCA_030545235.1. Taxonomy (NCBI): domain Eukaryota; kingdom Viridiplantae; phylum Streptophyta; class Magnoliopsida; order Asterales; family Asteraceae; genus Helianthus; species Helianthus tuberosus. The sequence goes on along the minus strand of CM060426.1, from coordinate 109,100,664 downwards.
CCATGTATCCAATTTGAGAAAAAGTCCAACACAAGATACAGTGATCATTCCTGCTGACGAAGTACATATCGACGACACGCTCCACTTCACTGAAGAACCTGTTGAGGTCACGGATTGGAAAGTTAATAAAACTCGCAGGAGCAGTGTCAAACTCGTCAAAGTTCGTTGGAATGCTAGGCATGGACCTGAATTCACGTGGGAACGTGAGGATCAAATGAAAGCGAAATACCCCCATTTATTTCCTAAGAACCCTACATCTAGTAGCAGAACTTAAATTTCGGGACGAAATTTCTTTAACGGGGGGAGAATGTGACAACCCTCACCAACCAGGTATCCGTACGAATTAATTAATATTTAATTACTGCTTAATTACTGTGCCTGCTTACAACTGTGATTAAACTGCTTACTGATTTCTGATACATACATGCTCATGCATCACATTTTATACTGTCACTCTATTATTTATACACAAACATCAGTGACAACCTTGATGCACAACAAGCACAGTGAGCACACTACGGGATACCCATTAAACATGCTGACATAGCCAGCATCAGGCAGACACTGCCTCTAAGGCCAGTATGAGCCGGGAATAGATTGCTACACTGGTAGTGAGTGTAGGGAGGTGAGGATTGTAGAACTGCGTCACTAGGTAAAGTTTATAGTGACCGGATGTGCCTAAAACGTACTTTAAGTACAAAAATTCTGCACTTAATACAAAACTCAGCATTTTAAATTACTAATAAAGTGCAAAAACATTGCAGAACGGTCCCGTATATTTTCCTAAGTACCGGGAATAATTTATGTTACAAAAATATACATAAGGAACCTTTTTCGGCATAATTAAACATTTTAACGGAACGGTATTTAACCGGATACCCGGACATTACCCGGGACACTAAATTTTTGTCAGACTTTTTGTTTTATTACTTATGGCTTGTCATGATCCCCGTACGTCATAACACCCGCTAAAAATAAACCAACTAACTTGCACCATCATCTTTCCTACATCTAACTATACTTGCAATTTAGTTACATTTTTACCATCAAGACCCCCCCCCCCCAACGATTTTTGGTCCATGTGGACCCACCATATCACCAACTCAATATTTACACCATACTTGGTTAATTTGTTGGATATTATAATAGATATGTTGCTTGTTGTACTAAGCATAATATTTGAGATGATTATAAGAAGTATGGTTCATTAGATTGTTCATCATTTCACAAAGATTACACCCCATTTCACTCTCTCTCCCTCTTGTCTCGGCTGCCCAAACCGAAACCACCATCACCACCTCTAAACATCATCATCTCCTTCATTTTATACATTCCATTCAAGCTTTGTGATCATCCATGGAAGGTGCAACTTAAAGGGACTTCAAAGGAGCTTGTTCTAGCCTTTCTCACCATCTTTTTCTCATCACTTTCACACAAGAATCATCCCTAGCTATAAGCTAGTAGTAAGTTTCTTCACCCTTGATTTCATCTTGTTCGAAATTATGACATGTAGTATGATGTTTTGTTGTTAAATCACTAAAGATCAAAAGACTAGTAGATGTTAAACAAAAATAGAGAATATAAAAGTTACATAAAAGTTTACTTGTGGCTGATTTATGAAGCGGAATCTTGGTGGTTTGAGGGTTGGTTAAATCATACTTGATGTTTAAAAGTTGTTTTCTTGCTAAATCCATTGTTCGGACACTCGTTGATGCGATTTAGTAATGTTTAAACCGTGAAATAACATGCTGATGTACTTTTCCAGCCGCCTTCAACAGGCTGTAAACGAACTTTAAAAACTCGAAAAACGGAATTTCAAAATCCTAAATCGTGTCTTTTCGAAAAACGAAGAAAATGGCGCTGGAATCGTATTTTTCTGAGGTCGGTTACTATTTTAAAAGTCTGTTTTCGTGACAGCAGCTAAGGCTGATTTTAACTGCAGTAAAATGGGTCATACGTTTTCGATCACAACTTAAAACCTGAACCGAACCAGCCCCTGAAACTTTTATCAAAGATGGTCACGGATGTATTTGTGACCCCCGAACTGGAATTTCGATAAACGGACTTACAAGGAATTTTTGACGAATTTTTCTGTAAACTGTGATCAGAATGTAACAAATCTGATCACAGTTCGGTAAACGATTTTCTATAAATTATTGATAATGAACTAGACCCCGATATTTTTACACAATAATTTTTGGTTCGATTAGGACGTTCCGCAAAAATTTGGGAATTTTTGGAATAAGTTAAGTATTTTATTTACTCGTCCGAAAACAGTGCAGTTTTTCAGATATTAAAACTGAAACGACAAAGGTAGTGTTTTGCGTATCAAAACGTATTGGTTGATTGTTGATGATCATGGGTTGATTTCAAAAAGAAAAAGATGTGCGTATTAGCACGGACACTCCCGTTTCTAGGGGAAATGCTGGCGAATTTTTCTAAAAATGCCAAGACTTAGAAAAATTATTTTTCTAACAAGTATGTTTAACTTTATTTCTCGGAATTAAACCTCGCCATGAGTTTTGACATAAAACTTTAAAGTGTTGGATATGAAACTTGTAAATATATTTTGTCAATACTTTAAGTCACCAAATACATAATACATGTACGAATACCCCATCCTTGGGAAGGAATCTATGTATACGATAACCAAGAAATATAAACACGAAATAGTTGTCTAACTATTTCCCCAAGAACGTTAAAACTCTAACCTAAGGCACGGCCGTTCGTCTAATAGATATTAGCACGTTGTAGGTTGTCGTGCTACAGACCGAGTTTGAGTTGCTGTTATCGAGGACGCATTACTGTGAGTTCATGTCCCCCTTTTCTCTTAACTGTTTTCGGTTTTCTAAACTGCGGGGGTGAAATACATGTTACTGTGATTACGAGTACTTTTACACATGGTATGGTTCGCTTAAGGAGGGTTAGAACGTACAGATCATGTGAGTGGGTAGGTGCAACTTGGGATCATTAATCCTCATTGTAGGACCGAGGGACATGAGCGGTAGATCTATTTGGGTGAGGCGAGCCCAGCCCCCAGGCCAAACAGAACGGACCTCGGGGTGACTTTGTGCCCGACGCATAAATTTGTTAGGTTTGAGTCTTCCTACTTGCACTTCACACATATCAATGGCCTTGCAAACCATTGGTGATCTCTTTTTCCTTATTTGCTACATACCAGGGTTTTTATACTTACAAAGGTTTTACTTACTCAATTACACATGAACTCGCTCAACAATTATGTTGATTTTTTCAACTTACATGTATTTCAGGGAATTAAAGGATCTGGCGTGGTATGACACGTTTTCCCGCTGCATTAGTCTCGAGGTCATCCGAGTTTAAGGGATGTGACTTTTTCCTGGACGAGTCACAGTTCTTAAACTGTGTTTACTTCTTGTTGGTGTTGTGTCTTTTGAACACTGCTTATGTTTGTTAAGATGCGATATCCGTTAAGACAATGTTGTGGTTCTTTACTCTTCAAACTTATTTTAATGGATGATCATGCATGATTTTTATTTCATATAGCTGGTTATGATTAAGCTATGGTATTAAGAAGTCACACCAAAATAAACCACGCTTCCGCAAAGCCAGGGTGTGACATAACCAAACATGGTTCTGCTTGTAAGACTGCTTGCTGTGCGCTCAAAGATTGATACGCGGCGTTGATTGTAGCAATTTGTTTGGCATACCAAGAGGCTGGAGTTTCGCCCTCTGGCAGCCCTAATAGCGCCGAAATATTCTGAGGTGGAGCTGGGTTTGAAGGACCAACGACGTGACTTGCTGGGGTTACCGTTTGAGTGATGCGAGTTGCACTTGCGCGGGGCCCCCTAGTGTTGATTACTTCGATTTCACCGATTTCTTCAACATGTTGGGCTTGGACGTTTTGATTGTCCTCCCCCAACACTGAATTAGAGTTTGTTCCAAAACCAAAATCATGAATGACTCCTTGACCAGCCATGATCGAAGAAAAAAATAGCTTAGAAAACTTAGAAAAAGAAAATGAAAGTGCTGTGTAAAAGACCGGTGGGCGCCAATGAAGAAACACAGAACTAATCCAGTGGGTTGATTAGTTTGGTTTATGTTTCTATCATAGTGGTTAATCTTCTTATGGCTTTCTGAGCTCCGTAATGATCCGTTAATCCTGCAAAACAGAACACTGTTACTCGTTAAGAGGGGAATATGGGGGTTTCCCTCTTAACCGGGCTCTGGCGTGAGAATAAGCGACTGTTTTGAGGAGATAAGTGAGTATTAAGAGTGAGAGTAGAGGGAATAGAATGTTTAACCTGTGAACTGAGGTCTCTATTTATAGCCGGAGAGGTGTAAGAGGATGTGGGCTGATGGGCCTTGGGCCGGAAGGCGGCAACATAGAGGATACGCTCCTTGTCTCACTGGTGTCGAGCGTTAGTGGCTTCTAGAAGTTCTCCGGTGCTGGCGCACCGTGATTGGAGCCACGTGTCATAGTTGTCGGCCTGGCCGTCATTCTGCCATCAGCAGGTAAGTGGAGATCGTGGGGCAGGTGTCTATGCCCTGTGATTGGTGCCACGTAGGCGTCCTTAAGTACTTTCTGTCTCCTGCACGTCAGACAATCGTGGAGCACGATTGAGCAGAACCTGGGGGACACGGATTGGCCCTTTTCTTCTGCCACTTGTACCTTGTGTGCCTTGTGAAGTAGCCATGCGCCATAGCCCCGCGCGGCCCTTGCTGAACACGTAACTAGCCCGCGCAGGGTATGGGTGGTTGAAGGCTCTTATTCAGAATGCTAAGTGTTGAATGTGGTGTTTTCTCTTGTTGAGACCTCGCGCTGGATCAATACATGATGATGTAGCACACACGAGGTTGGCAGTAAGCAACATGATTAATAAGGAGTATGGTCCTGCGCGCGACCTGAATGAAGGTCTGCATGGCTTTTTGGGACCATACCCCTTCAATCTCTAACCCGCGCATTGCAACAGACTTATCAAATGGGGGAAAATAGACGTGCTGTGACAGGCATGTCAAACGGGGAAAAATAGATGAAAAAACGTTGAACCCACATGCACGTTGCAGTATGTTAACTCAGAAAATTTAGAACGAAACGTTAAAAGGAAAACTTGCGAAAAATGAAAAGTATAAAGGACCAAAGTTGAAACTTAAAAAGTGTTTGGGTTAAATTGCAAATGATGAAAAGCTTTGGGTTTAAAGTAAAAAAAAAAATCAAAGGGGTTAAATTGCAAAAGATAGAAACTTTTGAATTATAAGTGAAAATTCAAACTAATCAAAGGGTTTAAATTTCCAAAGAATGAAACTTTAGACTTAAATTGCCAAAGATTGAAACTTTAGGGTTAGAAAGGAAAAATCCAATTTTTTTTAAAAAACTCACAAATCCAATGTTACAACTACCATATACATATATATACTTGTTGATTATTTATAGTTTATAATAACTTACTTTATTTGAAATAATTACAGTCGTAATCCTTTATGTTGGTATCACATTGCAATGGATAACATTTAACTTCAATAATTACAGTCATAATCCTTTATTTGAAAAAATCATTACATTTTTCATCCTTTAACAATAACTAAGTTAAAATTTTAACTTAAGTCCTATAAGATAAGGGTAATTTAGTCTTATTATCAATTTAATTAAAAAGCTAAAATATAGAGTAAATTACACTTTTCGTCCTTTATGTTTGTATCGGATTGCAATGGATAGCCTTTAACTTCAATAATTACAGTCACAATCCTTTATTTGAAAAAACCATTACACTCTACGTCCTTTAGCACTAACATGGTTAAATTTTTCAGTTAAGTCTATTCTTCAAGGGCATTCCGGTCATTTCATGCTTTTATTTTTAATGTTTCTTAATAAATAAAATCAAAAATAAAAAATAAAAAAAATACATACATACAACCTCATCTTCCCAACCCTACAACATTAATCTTCCTCAATTTCCATCAATGGCTTCTCGTGTTACTACCAGATTCATCTTTCGTCTTCTCCAAACCAAAAACCCTAACTTTCTTCACTTAAATCACCATACAATCTTCACCACAATCCCCAATTCAACATCTCAAATCTTTGATTTCATCTCTATTCGAATCCAAAGTTCCACCATTTGTTGTTGCACAAGGGGTGAGCAAAGTTAAAGACCCGGACCGACTTAATATTTTCACAGAACTTCACCATTTGGCTCCATTTATTTTCCAGCTACCCTTTCACCCCTAATTACTCCTGTCACTTGTTCCAATTCGTTTTATGTTTCGATTTCAGTTCCACTTCAAAGACGGAAATAGATATACTATCAACCCTTTCATTTTGATCATCCCTATAGGTGAGGTTGATTGGTTAATTGTAGATCTGCCGGAAAACATGGGATGGTTGGTGGTTTTGTTGCCGGAAAGTGTGGTTTTGCTCCGCCAGTGACGGTGGTCAGAGGCAGTGGTTGTGGGGTTTAAAGTAATTTTAAAAGCATAAAAGTGGTGAATAAGAATTAGATGTGTCAATGATATCAAACAAAAACTTACTGCACATTTTATCAGAGGTATATGAAAAATATGGTTTTCAACAATTCAAATATGTATATGTTGTGCTAAACCAAAATTGGTTGAATTAAATCTGAAACTAAGCAACCTGCCACAGATCTGAGATTGGAGCTATTGGGTTCTTCATTTGTTGTTGCAGGTATTGTGTCGCTAGTTGTTACCTTGTGAGGTATACTTCAGCTGGATTCGATGGTGGTGGTTGGGATACGGTAGTGGGTAGTTGAAGAGATAGGATTAGCTGAGATAAAGAGACATGGTTGTATGTGTATATTATATATATATTTTTTTAAATAAATGAGTAAAATTACCGATCTACCTTCATGTGCAAGTCACATGATCAGACATAACTTAAATTTTTAACCTAGTTAGTGGAAAAGGACGAAAGGTGTAATGAGTTTTCCAAATAAATGATTGTGACTGTAATTATTGAAGTTAAAGGCTATCCATTGCAATTCGATACAAACATAAAGGACGAAAAGTGTAATTTACCCTAAAATATATCTAGATCTTAACACAATCGCCCCCTCTCTCTCTCTCTCTCTCTAAACCCTTTCTTCCCCAATCAAACTCAGATCCCCTGTTCTTCAATTTGACACCAACCAAATCCACTTCCCCTCTCTTAACACCTCCGATGTATAGTTGATAACTTGATATTGCAGATTCCAAATCTGCTCCTGAATGAACTGCCTGCACCAATGAGATTTTTACACATTTGAGTCATTGAGCAATGGATTTTTGTCCTGTTTGAATCATTTTGTACCGTTTGGGTAATCAATAAATACCCCAAGGTGGGTCATCAACCACCACCAATTCCTTAAACCAACATCAAAAATGGAGAATGAGACACAAGTCACAAACCTTGTGACACTTTTAGAGCACGCAACTGTCATGGCAAAGCAACTTCTATCAACCACAATCACCACCACCACCACAACAGCTACAAGCGGATAATATCGATGATGAACCGATGTGAATTGCCGATGAGGAGGATTCAAAGATTGAAACAATGGAGGAGCGATTGAAAGATATCTCGATTCAGCAGCACAATAACAAGCGGTTGAAACAAAGGACGAAAAGTGTAATTTACCTTTTTTTTTTTTTTTTTTTTTTTATGTTACCCACTTGGACTATTCTTCTTAAAGTCTTATGTGTTACTGATATTTTAATTTTATAGCATAGATGTCTTGGTGCATAGACTTGGTTCAAATCTTATAGGATGTGTTAGAATTTTCAGCGGATAATTAAGACAGACAATAATCTTTTTGTAAGTTCACTCTATTCGTGTGTAGTTTGTTACCCTTTTGGTTTTACAGAGTGCATGTATTCATTTGTTGACATCAAAGTCTATTTCTACATGACGCGAGAATTTATATCTTGAATTTCAATTACGTTAAGTCTTTGATCCGTATATAGTATTCAAAATTTCTGCAGAAGAGAATATATGTGAAATAATTATACAATAAAAAAGCCAAGTATAAAGGAATATTGATGACACAAAAGCAAACATTCCCAAGCTTTTATACTAATAATGTTACCTTTTACATTACATAAAATTGTCAAATCAAACTAAAAATGTCTTTATGCCTCTATAATTTTAAACATCAATTCCTAAACTTTCTAATTAAGATAAATACATCACACCTGCAATCTGCGAGATTTAAACTCCCGATCTTATCTTTTATGCTTCTATCGGCGTCTAAGCTCTTAACCTAACCCCCTCTTAAACACAACTATTCAAATTTTAATAATCGATAAAGCATATTTTATTTTTATTTTTATGGCCATTTAGTAACCATCTAATAAACTATCCCCTTAGATATTTGAAGGGCTGCATTATTATTATTCTTCATTGACGAAAATAGCTAAATTGATTTAATTGGGTGGTGGGCATCATGTAGGTGTTGGAAAATTGCCCTCCTTGTAGGAATTCTTCTTGCAACCCATCCATCTACACACAACACAAAAAATAAAAGGTTAAATTGGAATTTTGGAATTTCATATAAACCTATTTCACTTTAATACACGTACTCATGAGACTAAAGGGTCCCAATATTCAATAACGTCCGGAAAAAAAAGTAGTTGTGATTTTATAGGATAAGAAAATTATATACTATAATAAAAATCAAAATATAAATATTAAATTTTCTAACAAAATAATACATACCCATAATTCATCTTCATTCTCGTATCGTCGAAAAGTAAAAGTTTTAGGAGTCTCTTCAGGCTCATCGTTACGCGCAAATCTCCCACGGATTCTTGGCCGGTTATCCGCGAGAGTTTTCCGACAAGCATACTTTTAATTGAATATATATACATGTTAGCTTATGCATCATGCGAGAACTACAAATACACTTGTATATATTACTTTAAACGTGACAAATAATAGAGATGCTTAATTACCTTAATTGTTTTATTAAAATTTCTTTGTGTCCTCTTTGCTTTGTACCTCAAGATTTTCTCTTTTCTTTCTTCTGGACTATAACGACCCACCTTGAAGTTTGCTTCCTCCATGAATGATCCTTCTGTTGCTAAAGGACTTGATGACAATGTTTGACTTGTTTGCTTTGTTTCCAAACTCTAAAATCAAGAAATAACCAATATTTACACATATTTATTTAATATTAAAAAGGTCTTTTTTTTTACTTTGAAAATTTGGGGGGGGGGGGGGGGGGGGGGGGGTTATAAATTCAATTATCAACATAAAATTTTCATATCACACCCTAAATTGTTATATCTAATGTTTGTATCATTTAATTTGTGTAGATAAAACACATGTACAAATTTTGAAGTTGAAAATGAACTGAGTTGACCAAGAAAAAGTCAAAATTAGACATGCATAAAGTGAACTAACATGTAAATCACCAGTGCTGCTGACCCTTCTCATATGGCTATGATCAGGTGAGGTGAGGGTCATGGATTGAAGATTTGAGGACTCAATCAAGCTTCTTTGCATCATCTTCATCAGATTGTCACATCCATCATAGCTATGAGGCAAGAAAGAGTTAATGTTGATGTAATAATCATAAAAGGGTAGTTGACTTTCCTCATTTTTGATCTCAAGGGCAGATAAATATGGAGAATTTACTGAATTGCCCATTTGGTAAAATGATAGATTTTGAAGTTGGTGGCATGGTGGGGAGGAAGAGAGGGTGGTAGTGGTTGGGGTAATTTGGTCAATTTCATCAAGTGGGGTGTCAAGAATATCATGGGTCAAAGGGTTCAAGTTGTGATTGTTTTCTTGAAAAGTTTTGAGGATGTCAATGGAGGAAGAATCACTCAATGGGGAGAATGGTTGAGTGAGGAAACACTCCTCAAATTCACACATATCATAAGACATTGGATATGATTGAATCTTGAATTTGCATACAATCGTCTCTTGTTTCCCGAAACTAAAACAATTTGTTACTATTGGTCGAAGAGTGGAATTCGAGACTGATAATCTTCAAAAGAGTATGGAAAAAAGTGAAACTTTAATTTCCGACAATCTTAAAAGGTCACTTTTTAATAGAGGAAAAAGGTAAAAACTGAATCTTTGACGATTACAGGACTAAATTTTCTTCCCTTCTACCTGTACTCGTAAGGATGGAACTTAAATGGTTATGATCTTGAAAGGCTGCGTATTTAGAAACAAAACTTTTTTAAAGCGGAATGCTAACGATATTGACAGGGGAAGAAATTTAGAATCACAACCATATTAAAGTGGAACGCTAACAATCATGAAAGAGGTGAAAGTTTAGAATCACAACTATTTATAGAACGGAATGCTAAGGATTTTGAAAGAGGTGGCAACTTAGAAGTTAGAACCACGACCTTTTGGAACAAAATTACACAACTTGAAGTTACAAACTACAAGAACTCACTTTCTCTTTGTTTTCAATGAAATGAGTGAAACTTGGAACTATGACTATCTCCTCAATATTTTTGAGGATGGCACCAAAAGCACTTGAAAGCAAAGTAGAGAGAGAGAGAGATGACGCTCTATTTAAAAGAAGAAGATCACACCATTCTTTTGCCAAGAGAATGGCAGTTTAAAAGCATCAACCTCCCTTTTGTCACAATACCAAAAAACAACTAGAAGCTAGTCCACTTATGCTATATTTATATTCTGATTTAAAAGGTTTTCTATTGAACCCCTTGAACCTTGCCTTCTTTCAAAAGCTTACCCCTCACAAAAAAGACAAGGATGCGACATTAGAAATTTAGAATCATTGTTTTTTAATTCTAAAAGTGTTATATATAACTGTAGTTTAAAGCTCATAAATTAAATGATTCTTCCTAATACCATGTGTAGTGGGAGTGGAAGATAATGTCTCTATCTTTGGGCGTTTTACGCCATATGATGGTCCAGTCAGCATGTGACCATTATGGAGCATTATTTTAAAACGGGTGTAGTGGTATAATGCCCCAACCAATCATTACCAAATTATTTTTTTTCTAACTAAAACTAATAATATTTTAATAATTAAATAAAAGTTACACAAATAATTAAACACAAACACATTATACTACTCGTCTTAATTTCCGTCCTCGCTTTCTCCATTCTAGTCATTTTCGTCTTCCTCATCATCCGCTTCTTCTTCACCGTCGTTAGGAATATTCTGTTGGAAAAATAGGTGAAAATAACATTTTTCACAAATTTAGGAAAATGATTTTTTTCCTATTTTGGACTAGAAATAAATATAACAAAATGAGCGGGTTTTATATATTTATTTGTGGGTTTGTGTTCTATGTTGGAAGAGCTTCGCAACGAACTAAACCACGTCCAAAACGGAGCTAAGATGAATGAAATATCGATGCTCAAAGTTGGGTGTTTGGAACATTCAATGGTGAAACTAAAGGGAAAGTAGCACCACCACATCGGAGGAGAGATGGAACTTAAATGGGTATTTAAGGTGGAACTCTCCATCCTTATTGTTTCATGGAAGCACACACTAGTGTCCTCGCGAAGGGTGCAGAGCACCCTAACTCGCACTCGCACTCGCACACGCGCGCGTGGCGTGGGCGATGAGGCGCAATGTGGCGCTTTGATGGCGCACTTTGCACTCCGCTTGAGAGCCGCCTTTGTATTTTTGATCGCGTGCGCGTGGTGGAGCACAAGGGTTGCAAGGACCAAGTGGCAGGTGATGCGGCGCATGAGCAGTCATGCGCATGCGCGCGCGAGTACACATGGCGCGGTTGCGCATGGTGCATGGGGGTCTGATGTGACGTGCGCGGCGCACCGAAGTGAGCCAAAACGGCGCGACTGTGTGGCGTGCTCGTAGAGGCTCACAGGTGACGTGGCACACGCGCGCATGGACCTGGGCAAGTGTGGCGCACGCGCGCATGGCAGTGAGCCAACAGGACGCACCGCGCATGGGCGTGCAGACCTGGACGCGCGCGCATCAGTATGGCTTGCGCGCGCGCGCACACAGAAGCTTCCAGCATTGAATGACAGAGCAGTTTCAGTCCAGCTTCGTAACTGACGAGTTAACGGGCTTTGACTGAGAATTAAATGACGTATTAAATTGCATTAAAGACGTTTAATGCAATTTAAACCTCTCTTTAATTCGTTTTTGACTGTTTCAACCTAGGAGCTGTATAAATACAGCTCCATACCCACAGCAGAGGTACACCAGGAACACAACAGCAAACAATACTTTCTCTCTACAATTTTTCTGATCTTTCTCTTGCAGTTTCAAGGTAACCTTCAGGTTGTAGGCGAACTCCGGCAGTACTACTGCTCCGGCTGTTGTACCCTGGGAAACAAAACGAGTACTCCTGGGAGACTCGGAATTTGTTTTAAGGGAAGCGTGTGTTCACGTGACTCAGCCACTCTTCTTCTACTCCATTCTTGTATTTTCGTTTATTTCAGTTGTAATTGTACCAGTATTTTGTTTTCGTATTTCTGTATTGTAATCATAATAATAAAGAATTTGTTTATTTTTATTTCATTACGCGAACGGTTCCTACAATCTTAAAACAAATTTTTAAAACCGTTCGTGTAGTCAAAACCATCCTGTTTGTGACTCAAACCAGTTTTGATTCACTCAGTTTGTGTTTTAAAAACAGATTTTTTTTTTGGTTGAAAACTTTTGTGGTTACTTCAGAACTTGTCCTAAATTTGCTAAAACTTTCTGATTTGGTCTTCAAAGTTGGACTTAGAAGCCAATCAGTAAGTTCTAAATTTATAAATTTTCTGTTTTTGGTCTTCAAAGTTGGACTTAGAAGCCGAAGCAGTAAATTGTGGTAAAATTAAAATTTATTAGTTTACTTCTGTTTTTTGCGTAAAACAGAATTTTTGGACTAAAATTTTTAAATTTTAATTTTTCAGCATGTCGAACGAAAATGTCAACGTTAACAACACCACAAATGTTGTGACGTGTTGGGATTGAACCCTACCAGAGGAACAGATAATGTAAAGCCAAAACCAGGTCACAACAGTGGATTCATAATAAGCAGCAGTTTACATTAAGCTTTCCCCTTGAAAGTGATTTATAACAACTGATGGTCTTTATCCGCTGTTCAGATACAACTACTGCTGGTCCTTCAACTGCTGATCAAAACCCTGAAGTATCCAACACTGCTCGTCCTATCTACTGATGATAAAGCATTGCCCAGTCAAGGACTGATCAACCTTGAGTAAAGCACTGACATAAAGGGAGAGCAGCTGTTTTGTGAATTGTTTTATTTATGTATAGTCAGTGGTTAGGTTAGCAGTGTTTGTGTAAGGACAGTAGATACAGGTTGATAGGCTGTTAGACGTCGCTTTCATGGTGACGTCAGCTGAGATACCTCAGTGGTTTGGTTTGCCTATAAATGTAACAGTACCCTGTACTGTTACATTTGATTGACTGAGTGGGATCTTCTCCTCATGTCTAATCCTTTCGTCTTGTGTGCAACCAACCTTGGGGCATCAGGCTGAGGGGGAGTTTAGTTTATAAGCATATCTGTAATCTTTTGCTTTGATTTGTAAATCCTTTGACTCTATGAGAAGCAATTGTTTATCAAACTATTTTCTCCTTTGATTGTGTTTACAAAGTTTGTTTTCATTTCCGCTGCACTTTACATGTTTTCATATTCACAACTTGTTCAAAACATATAAACAAACATAATCATGAGAGCCTCTGATCTTAACAATTGGTATCAGAGCCTGGACAGTCAATTTCGATTTAACAGTCAAATTGACATAACAGTTCGGCTCAAAATTCGTTGATACTAAGGTTGGTTGTATTTAGTTGAAAAACAGAGTATCGAGTAAATCATGTTCTAAGTGGTTAATCAAAAACTCTGTAAATCAACCAAGATGTCATATGACACACAAATTTCACACAACAAGTGATATCATGCAGAAGTCACTCATAGTTTTCAGATCTGTAAACATATCTGTTAAATTATGGGATTGTTCTATATTTTCAATATTGATTTCAACTGTTGTTTTAATATTTGTGATGTTTACATTAAGTACTAAAGTATCAACCTCAGATTAACAAAACCTATGATTAATAAGACATTAGTGTTTTGATTTTCTATAAAGAGGGAACTGAAACTTTAGTCATTCAGATCTTATGTGTTGAAAACAGGTTGAGTTCCTCAAAAGGACAAAATCAACTATGTTAAAATACATTAAGAAAATTCACAAAAACTCAGAAGTGTGTTTATCTCAAAACTTTTGATGTCAAAAGAAAAGAGTATAAACATAAAACACTTATGAGTCAAAGTTTAGGGTAATAATGGTCATTAAGCAACTATGTGCATTCATCTGTTCAGGAAAAGGTTTTGATTCCAGTGAATGAACTCCAAAGAGGACTAGACAAATGTTCAAAAAATTTATCCATGTGTCCTCATGTTTGCAATCAACTGATAAAGAAAATGGTACCAAACAGTGGTCAAAATGTATTCCAAAAGTTTCCTACCACTGTTGTCAAACTACTGACCATTTTTCAAAAACTTGTGAGTGATGTGATTATATTCTCTATTGAAATTATACCAGATCTTTTTGATACTATTCTTAGAAAATCCTTTAACCATTTTTTTTGTTGTGTTCAAAGGATTTTCTCGAATAACCAGGATATATTATTCATTTTTTTTGGAATAATATATTTGGAACTTATGCTTGTTTTTGTTGGCAATAGTTTCAGCTCCTGTCAGGATGTAATACCTTATTTTTGATGGTATTAGTGTTCTCATAAATGGGTCAAAACGAAATGGTACATATGTCATGATCATGTCATACTCAGGTTTGCTCCAAAATTTTCATCAAAAATTGATTGCAAACTGTGCTTGAATTACTAGGGTACTCATGTTTTAATTGAATATTAAACGAAAATGAGTTGCCTTAGCAAAAAGTTTTCATCATCTGGGGTACTAAACCACTGTCTTTCAAAATTGACATGTGGCAAAACCTTGAATGAAAATCTTCAAAACTGTTGCTGAAACACCTGTCCTTCAAGATCTATACCATTTACCCTAACCACTGTTTTGTTTCAACGTCTGATCTCTAAACACTGTCCACTGCTGAAAGTTAACCACTGATCCCTCATTTTCTTGAAAAGCACTAATGTTCAAAATCAGTGTCTTATCCATTGATATGCTATCCACTGATAGTAAAAATCATCCACTGCCCAAAATTTTTACCGTTGTAACCACTGATGCTTGATACGTCAGTGGCTCTTAAAACAACTGTTCTCCATACTTCATCCGTCTCATCAGTGTTTGACACGTGGTCAGTTTTTAGCCCTCAGATCGTAATAACCGCTGCCACATCAGCGATCATTTTTTTTTCTAAATAAAACCCTGCCCTAAACCCCAAACAGGGTTTTACACTGTCGAATTGAATTCCAAAATTCTCTTCTCAAAGCAGTTTCCAACCCTTCTTCTCAAAATCTTCAAAAAACGTTCTTCATTCTTCTCCGAAAAATGACAAAATCAAAGTCGAAATCAAAATCAAAACCTAAATCACCATCACCCTCCAATGAGGTCGCTCAAACGACCGAAGAATCTATCGAAATACCATACAAACAATCTCACAACTATTTGGGTTTACTCACAAAACCCACAAACAATCATACCTTCGATTCCATTCTCGACACCATATCTACATCAAAGTACAAAACTTTGTTGACCGTAGACGCCCCCATATATCTGCAAACCCAGAGAGAGTTCTGGAAAAATGCTACGCTTGAAAAACAAGATGATAAAGTAGTAGCCATTAACTCCTCGATACAGGGTACGACGATTCAAATCACTCCGCAATCACTATCAGAAATCTTCAAACTCGATGATCAAAAAGGTAAAACTTCCTTTGACAAAAACGAGTTAAAAGCTGATTTTCTGAAGAGGGGCTATGCAGAACAGTCAAAGGTAGATACCCTACAAAAGGGTTATTTTCCATCTGCACCCAGATTTTTATTTCACACACTTCTGATGTGTGCTTCGAATAAAATAACATCTTTTAACAAAATACCATTAAAAATTCAATGTCTGGGTTACGCTATTTTGAATAATAAGGACTACAACTACTCCTAGGAGATTTTCAATGACATGGTGAAGAACGTTGAAAGTAAAGCATTTTTGTTGTTTCCACGATTTTTGAGTTATTATTTTTTACAAAAATTTGATAAGAAAAATGAAAATTTACTTAAACAAGGTGTCTATTTTCAAATAAAAAGATTGACACCTGAAACATTCTCTAGAATGTTGGCACCAATAAAAACAAAAGCAGGGGTACCTGAGCAGATTTTAGCGGCTACAACTGCTCCTCAGGTATCAGCTGCTGAGCCCACTGCTCCAGGTGATCATAGCAGCACAACCACTGCTTTGAAACCCACACCTGACATAACCAAAAAGACCAAAAGAAAAACATCCAGAAAACCCACCAAACCCAAAACAAAGGCAACTCTGGAAGATGAGATCCCAGAGGAAATGCCTGTGACAACACAAAAGTCACCACAAACCACTGCTGCTACTTCCTCACAGCAGTTGGAAGAAAGATCTCAACCCATGCCTAAAACTCCTCCTGCATCCTCACAAAAGGATCAGGTTGTAAGCATAGGGACACCACAATATGAAGCTCTGAATCCACTCGGATCCATCTTCCTCAGTCCTGATCCCAAGGACATGTCTCTTTCAACCCCCATACCCTCACCAATAATAATGCCACAATCCATGCTACCCTTGTTGCATGCAGCTGCTATAGCTCAGACACAAACCAGTTCCTCTCTATCACCTGTCACTGAGAGCATACCCCCACAGGTAACTGGGTCTGATGCTACTACTCCTGCTATCCCAGCAACAATTGAGGAGGTTACACCCCCTGAGTTACAAGTAACTCTCGGTGGTAGTTCAAGTGGAGCAGCAACTACAACTGGTGGATCAACAGGTCTCCAGTTGGCCAGTTGTTTCATAAATCAGACTCCCTTGAAGGCAATTTCTTCCATGGCAGCTTCGATAACCACCAGTGAGTTGGATCTAACCACTGGCACCATCAAAGGTTTATCAAGTGCTGAAGAAAGAAGTCCCCAGTACCAAGAACAAGGGGCATCAATGGGTGATTTTTGGGACTCTGTTCCTAAGTCACACATTGATATAACCACTGCTGGTGGGGATTCAGATGATCCCAGTAAAGTGGGTGATGATTCAAGATATCAGGAATTGACGGGCAGAGTGGAAAAACTTGAAGAATCAGTTTCTGAAATAAAGGAGATGGTGCAAGAGATTTTAAAAGCTCAGAAAGCACAATCCAATGTTGTTCCTGCTCAAGCACTTGCTCCACAACAAGCACCTGCTGCAAATGAGCTTTGGAATATTTTCCAACCCATGCTTGAAAAACAGCAACAAATGGCTGATCATAAGCATGCTATTCAAATACAAATGCTGACCAACATGGTGGAATCAAGGTTCAAGGACGCTCAAGCAGATATCAAGGCTATTAAGGCCAGTATCCAAACTACCACTGGCAAGGCTCCTTCAACTTTACTATTCTTTGATGACCCCCTAGCAGATAATGCCAAAAAGGGGGATATAATGAAGCAAATGAAGAAGAAGGGAATAGAACATGGCCTTCATATTGTGCCTGAAAAAGAAAAAGAAAAACAGGTCTCAAAACCTGTTAGCCAAACAGCTGATACAGCAGCAGTTACAAAAACTGCTGTCAGTAGCCAAACAGCTGCCATGTCATCAACACACACATTGTCAACACACACCACTCTACCACACACCACCATAACTACTGCTCTACCACCATCATCTACAATCACACCATCATTACTGCCTCCTGCCATAAAGCAGAAGACAGCAGATGTTACAACATCTGCTGTAATGACAACAGTGATTGAAACACCAGTTGTTTCAACCACTGTCAGTCAATCACTGCCACAAACCACTGATCCACCCAAAACATCATCAGCCTTTCCTACATTAAAAAGGAGAAGGATTTTCACCCCTGATGATGAGTCACCACCTTCATCACCACCCTCAAAAACTACCTCACCTCTTTCATCCCCTGCTCAAAAGCAGAAGACATCTGCTGACATATCAACAGTTGTAATGACAACAGATGTTGAGACACCAGTTGTTTCAACAGCTGTTAGTCAGTCATCTTCCACTGTTCCCACCAATCTTACATCACAACCTCCTAAGCTTCACAAACGAAAAAGAGAAACAACTCAGGATACTGATGAAAAGTATGATCCTGTTGCTGCTAAGTATCCACTGGAATTAGAAGCTGTGAAAAATGAGATGAAACAATTTTATACTGAAGATGATCCTTCAAAAAGGAAATTTCCTTCTCTCATAGGTTTCATAATTCCAGAAGACATGGATGAATATCTTGAAATGAAAGTAAGACAAGCAAGGATAAGAGCCAGAATTGAATGCAAGAATCAAGGCGATGAAGCCATTTTGAAAAGAAGAGAATTCCTGCCTAACAAGGTTAAGCAAATAAAAGAATATGCAAGTGATCTGAACATGGAAATGTCAAGTCTATCTCCTAAAGCAGATCAACGAAATGAATTGAGGAAGGAATATCTTGCATACATAATGAAAGAGAAGTTCTATCCTGCTGAAGAAACAGAATTCAAAGATTGGCCAATAGTTGCATTAAAGCATGAGGCAAAAAGAATTGAAAAGGTTAAAAATGATCCAAGAAAGAAGAAGACAGCTCCAAATTGGAATAAATACAGGAAGCTCATAGCTGATCTTATTTCTGAATACAAGAGAAAGAAGCAGGAGTTGGTAGATGCAAGAGTGGATTCTGCAAGTGCCATAGCAAAATGGACCAAGCAGCAAACAGACGAAGCTTATGAAAGACTTAAGAAAAGGAGGGACACTCCTAAAAAGTCTGACTACAAAAAGCTAAAGGAACAGGTCAAGACTTTTGAAACACAGATCAGCAAAGCAGAAGCCTTTGTTACAAGGTTGAGAAAAGAAAGGAAGGAAATGCTGACTGTTGGAGAAGAAAGGCATAAAGAAGATGATCTGATTGAAGAAGCTACCAAGAAATTGGCTTCAGATAAAGAAAACTTAGCAAAACTACAAGACCTTACCAAAAGGGTCAAAGTAGTAAGCAAACCATCATCAGCAGATATCACAGACAGTGAGCTTGATCAACAACAGAAACAAGAGCTGCTTGACAAAGAAGTTGCAGAAGATATAGCTGCAGCAAACAAAGTCATAGAAGAAGCTTTTAAAAGAATGTCTGAAGTTCAAGATACTGCTTTACAGTTTTTCTCAAGGCCAAATGCATCCAGCTCATCTGGAAATAAATCTCTCCCAAGAAACCCTTTTGGTTTAAAAATACTAAAGTGGCTCTCTGATCAAAAGACCCATGTATTGACTCTGGTCAGAACCAATGGAGAAGTGAGGCATATATCAAGGAATCAAGCACTAGGCCTGGGTGTTGAAGATCAACTAGATCTCCTTGAGCTTACACTGTGCATGGATGAAGATGACACAAGTTCCAAGGAATTTGAAGAAGAATTTAAAAGACATGCAAGGGAACTTCTGATGAGGAATAAAGATCCAGAATAATGACAGGTTTTGGCATTATCTGTTCCAGGGGGAGATTGTTGGGATTGAACCCTACCAGAGGAACAGATAATGTAAAGCCAAAACCAGGTCACAACAGTGGATTCATAATAAGCAGCAGTTTACATTAAGCTGTCCCCTTGAAAGTGATTTATAACAACTAATGGTCTTTATCCGCTGTTTAGATACAACTACTGCTGGTCCTTCAACTGCTGATCAAAACCCTGAAGTATCCAACACTGCTCGTCCTATCTACTGATGATAAAGCACTGCCCAGTCAAGGACTGATCAACCTTGAGTAAAGCACTGACATAAAGGGAGAGCAGTTGTTTAGTGAATTGTTTTATTTATGTATAATCAGTGGTTAGGTTAGCAGTGTTTATGTAAGGACAGTAGATACAGGTTGATAGGCTGTTAGACGTCGCTTTCATGGTGACGTCAGCTGAGATACCTCAGTGGTTTGGTTTGCCTATAAATGTATCAGTACCCTGTACTGTTACATTTGATTGACTGAGTGGGATCTTCTCCTCATGTCTAATCCTTTCGTCTTGTGTGCAACCAACCTTGGGGCATCAGGCTGAGGGGGAGTTTAGTTTGTAAGCATATCTGTAATCTTTTGCTTTGATTTGTAAATCCTTTGACTCTATGAGAAGCAATTGTTTATCAAACTATTTTCTCCTTTGATTGTGTTTACAAAGTTTGTTTTCATTTCCGCTGCACTTTACATGTTTTCATATTCACAACTTGTTCAAAACATACAAACAAACATAATCATGAGAGCCTCTGATCTTAACATGACGGGAACCCCTCTTAACGCCACCACTATGGGAGCGTCCACAGTGGCCAATCACGCTGAACGACCCGAGAAGTTCTCGGGTCTACACTTCAAAAGGTGGCAGCAGAAGATGTTCTTCTACCTAACCACCATGAACCTTGCGAGGTTCTTGTCGGAAACCGCTCCCCAACCTGTGGATGGGGACACCGACGCACAAAGACAGTGCGCGGTAGATGCGTGGAAGCATTCGGATGTCATATGTCGTGGCTATATGTTAAACGGCCTGTCGGATGCGTTGTATAATGTGTACTACAACGTCAAGACTTCCAAAGACCTTTGGGATGCCTTGGACAAAAAGTACAAAACGGAGGATGCTGGCACAAAGAAATTTGTGGTAGCCCGTTTCTTGGATTTCAAAATGGTTGATTCTAAAAGTGTTATGAATCAAGTCCAAGAATTCCAAATTATACTACATGACATCTTTGCGGAAGGCATAACACTTAGTGAGACATTCCAAGTGGCAGCGTTGATTGAAAAGTTACCTCCTGGTTGGGTGGATTTTAAGAATTATCTTAAACACAAACGAAAGGAGATGACTTTAGAGGACCTTATTGTTCGTCTTCGGATTGAAGAGGGCAATAGAATTGCCTTAAAAGGCAGCCATGCGCAAACTTCTGCCAGCGCAAACGTGGTTGAGCATGGGCAATCCTCTAAGGGCGCGGAGGGTAAGGGGAAAAAGGACAAAGAGAAAGCAAAGGCTAGCAAACTTGGACCGAAGAAAGGGGTTGTGAAAAAGAAACCTCCAACGTTCCAAGGGACTTGTTACAACTGTGACGAGCCGGGGCATCGGGCTAACCAATGCAAGAAACCAAAGCGTGAGCGCGCCCACATGGTGGATGAAGACGGAATGCCTTTGGTGGCAATGATTTCCGACAAAACCGCAATGTTGGATGAGGTCAATGCTGTGACCAACACTCCAAAAGGGTGGTGGATTGATACGGGAGCGACCCGTCATGTGTGCCCAGACAGGAGCCTCTTTACCACCTTCAAGGAGCTTGCGGGAGATGAGAAGCTGTACATGGGAAATGCAGCCACCGCGGACATCAAGGATGAAGGAACGGTGATTTTGAAGTGGACTTCAGGGAAGGAGCTCACTTTAAGCAACGTGTTATATGTTCCAGACTTGCGCAAGAGCCTAGTCTCGGGATGGTTGCTTAATAAGTTTGGATTTCGTTTAGTTTTTTAGAGCGATCAATTTGTACTTACTAAACGAGGAATGTATGTAGGCAAGGGCTATGCCCAAAATGGTATGTTTAAATTGAATGTAATGGCATTCAAGAAGAACATGAATAAAATTGCTAGTACTTCTACTTATATGCTTGAGTTTTCTGAATCGAATAAATGGCATGGTAGATTAGGTCACGTAAATTTTAATTCAATACGCCGTTTAATCAATTTAAATTGTATACTAACATTCCATATTGATTCACATTATAAATGTGAAACATGCGTTGAATCCAAACTTACAAGAACATCATCGAAATCGGTTGAATGAATAACCGAACCTCTTGATTTAATTCACACTGATATATGTGATTTAAAAGCGGTACCCACAAGAGGTGGAAATAAGTACTTCATCACGTTTATTGATGATAGCACTAAATATTGCTATGTGTATTTACTAAAAAGTAAAGATGAAGCAATAAGTAAATTTATCTTGTATAAAAATGAAGTTGAGAATCAACTTCAAAAGAAGATAAAAGCTTTGCGAAGCGACCGAGGAGGCGAATATGTTGCACCTTTTGCCGATTTATGCGCAAAAAGTGGCATTGTACATGAGTGTACACCTCCTTATTCCCCACAATCAAATGGCGTGGCGGAACGAAAGAACTGCACATTGAAAGAAATGATGAACGCCATGTTGATAAGTTCTGGGGTGAGCCAGGAAATGTGGGGGGAAGCCATTCTCTCGGCCAATTATCTTTTGAACAAGATACCATTGAAAAAGAGAGACGAGACTCCATATGAGTTATGGAAAAAGGAAAAGCCTTCATATAAATACTTGAAAGTGTGGGGGTGCCTAGCAAAGGTGATTGTACCACCTCCTAAGGCTCTTAGGATAGGACCCAAAACTGTTGATTGCATATTTATTGGGTATGCGCATCAAAGTAGTGCACATCGCTTTCTTGTACATGAGTCCAAGAATCCTGATGTACACGTAAACACTATCATGGAGGTGAATCCTAACGTTGTGTCTTACTTTGAAAATGTGTTTCCTTTGAGAAGACAAACACATGCAACGTTATCAGCACCTAATTTTGAAGTAGGTGAAAGCTCATCTACGCCAGTTGATGAGATAGTTCATGATAAGACACATGAACGACCTAAGGTTGAAGAAAGTGATCGTAGGCAAAGTAAAAGGCCAAGGGTTGAAAAATCCTTCGGTCCAGACTTCGTTAGCTATATGGTTGAGGGCGAGCCCAATACATATCGCGAAGCGGTTTCTTCTTCAGAAGGACCTCAATGGAAAGAAGCAATAAGGAATGAAATTGATTCTATATTGCAAAATCATACTTGGGAGTTAGTAGATCTTCCACCTGGTTGCAAACCGCTTGGATATCGTTGGATATTCAAAAGGAAGATGAAAACTTATGGAAGTATTGATAAATACAAGGCTAGGTTGGTGATTAAAGGATTTAGACAAAAGGAAGGTCTAGATTACTTTGATACCTACTCGCCTATGACGCGCATAACCTCGATTAGATTGGTTCTTGCTATAGCAGCTTTAAGAAATTTGGAAGTTCACCAAATGGATGTTAAAACCGCATTTCTAAATGGCGATTTAGAAGAAGAGATTTACATGGAGCAACCTGAAGGTTTCTCTGCCCCAGGTCAAGAGGGTAAAGTATGTAAACTCGTCAAGTCTTTGTATGGCTTGAAGCAAGCACCAAAACAATGGCACCAAAAGTTTGATCATGTTATGATTGACAATGGTTTCAAAATAAATGATTGCGACAAATGTGTTTATTTCAAAGACACAAATGAAGGTTATGTGATTTTATGCCTTTATGTAGACGATATGCTTATCATTGGGAGTAATGATAAAATTATCAAAGCTACTAAAAGCATGTTAAAAGTGAGATTTGACATGAAAGACATGGGTTTAGCGGATGTGATTCTTGGAGTAAAGATCATAAGAACCCAAGAAGGTCTTGTGTTAAGTCAATCTCACTATGTGGATAAAATTCTTGAAAAATTCAACTCGGGAGATACGAGTGTAGCTCGAACTCCAGTTGATACCTCCCAACATCTCAAGAAGAATAAAGGAGATGGAGTTGCTCAGTTAGAGTATTCAAGAATTATTGGCTGTCTAATGTATCTAATGACATGTACTAGACCCGACTTGGCTTACGCGGTGAGTAGGCTAAGCAGATACACCAGCAATCCGTGCGTGGATCATTGGAAGGCTATCACGAGGGTGCTTAGATACATAAGATACACAAGAGATTATGGACTGCATTATACCTGACAACCAGCAGTGATCGAAGGATACACTGATGCAAACTGGATATCGGATAATAAAGATTCCAAATCAACAAGTGGTTACGTGTTTACACTTAGAGGAGCTGCTATTGCTTGGAAGTCTTCTAAGCAAACGGTCATAGCGAGATCCACAATGGAATCCGAATTTATCGCCTTGGATAAGTCAGGCGAGGAGGCGGAATGGCTACGTCAATTCGTGGAAGATATTCCAAGATGGCTAAAGCCTTTGCCAGCCATATGTGTACATTGTGATAGCCAATCAGCGATTGGTAGAGCTCAAAGCTTGATGTACAATGGCAGATCAAGGCATATGCGACGTAGAAAAAACACGATAAGACAACTACTCTCAACGGGTGTTATCACAATTGATAATGTGAGATCAACGGATAACATTGCGGACCCGTTAACAAAAGGCTTAAGCAGAGAGTTAGTAGAAACGTCGTCAAGAGGGATGGGACTAAAGCCCGTTGTAAATGGGAATATGAGGGAAACCTAACTTAGCTGACTGGAGATCCCAAGATCTAAGTTTAATAGGACAACTTAATCATATTACCAAAACGGAGTCACTGTGGGGGAGTACCTCAAACTAAATAAAAGGGAGTTATATATACTTCCTAGTCCATTCCAATCAGTGACATTGAAGTGAGGCTAAGCATATTAAGGTTAACGATTTCGGGAAATCAAATAACCATGATGCTTTTAATGATTCAGAGGAATCACCTATGTTAGAGAGAAGTAGGGTCGCTTCGAATGGATTTGTGGGGTGCGCAAATCCTAGAGCTCTCGCAGAACCAGGCTAGTGTTCCAGGACCATAATAGGACACGACAATGAGGAGTTGGCCAAACCATGGAGAGTATTGTGTGAAGTGTATTCTCGTTTACACAAATGGGGGTATGTTCAAGGACATCGCGTCTACACACCGCTAGTAAGCTAAGTGCGCTTCACAAAAGAAGGTTCAAAGGTGACAACCTACCTATCTTGCAATACTCAACTGTCGAAGTTTATCGTTGAAAAGTGTAAGGAAAAGATCCATTTCCATACATGTGGGGGATTGTTGGAAATTTGATGAAAATAGCATTTTTCATATGGGGGATTGTTGGAAAAATAGGTGAAAATAGCATTTTTCACAAATATAGGAAAATGATTTTTTCCTATTTTGGACTAGAAATAAATATAATAAAATGAGCGGGTTTTATATATTTATTTGTGGGTTTGTGTTCTATGTTGGAAGAGCTTCGCAACGAACTAAACCACGTCCAAAACGGAGCTAAGATGAATGAAATATCGATGCTCAAAGTTGGGTGTTTGGAACATTCAATGCTGAAACTAAAGGGAAAGTAGCACCTTGTCCCACATCGGAGGAAAGATGGAACTTAAATGGGTATGTAAGGTGGAACTTTCCATCCTTATTGTTTCATGGAAGCACACACTAGTGTCCTCGCGAAGGGTGCGGGGCACCCTAACTCGCACTCGCACAGGTGCGCGTGGCGTGGGCGATGAGGCGCAATGTGGCGCTTTGATGGCGCACTTTGCACTTCGCTCGCATCGCCGCGAGCCGCTTGAGAGCCGCCTTTGTATTTTTTACCGCGTGCGCGTGGTGGAGCACAAGGGTTACAAGGACCAAGTGGTAGGCGATGCGGCGCATGACGTGGCAGTCATGCGCATGCGCGCGCGAGTACACATGGCGCGGTTGCGCATGGTGCATGGGGGTCTGATGTGACGTGCGCGGCGCACCGAAGTGAGCCAAAACGGCGCGACTGTGTGGCGTGCTCGTAGAGGCTCACAGGTGACGTGGCACACGCGCGCATGGACCTGGGCAAGTGTGGCGCACGTGCGCATGGCAGTGAGCCAAGAGGACGCACCGCGCATGGGCGTGCAGACCTGGACGCGCGCGCATCAGTATGGCTTGTGCGCGCACACACACAGAATCTTCCAGCATTGAATGACAGAGCAGTTTCAGTCCAGCTTCGTAACTGACGAGTTAACGGGCTTTGACTGAGAATTAAATGACGTATTAAATTGCATTAAAGACGTTTAATGCAATTTAAACCTCTGTTTAATTCGTTTTTGACTGTTTCAACCTAGGAGCTGTATAAATACAGCTCCATACCCACAGCAGAGGTACACCAGGAACACAACAGCAAACAATACTTTCTCTCTACAATTTTTCTGATCTTTCTCTTGCAGTTTCAAGGTAACCTTCGGGTTGTAGGCGAACTCCGGCAGTACTACTGCTCCGGCTGTTGTACCCTGGGAAACAAAACGAGTACTCCTGGGAGACTCGGAATTTGTTTTAAGGGAAGCGTGTGTTCACGTGACTCAGCCACTCTTCTTCTACTCCATTCTTGTATTTTCGTTTGTTTCAGTTGTAATTGTACCAGTATTTTGTTTTCGTATTTCTGTATTGTAATCATAATAATAAAGAATTTGTTTATTTTTATTTCATTACGCGAATGGTTCCTACATATTCCGAACCGACCATGCGTGTTGAACCAAGTCAACCGTTAACACAGTATGTGTGGCTTCAAACCACATTTTATGCCCATTCTTCACTCTGTCTTCCATTGTTGCTTGGGAATATTCCTGAACAGCTTCCGGTACATAGTTTTGGCATATTGCTTTTCCTCCGTCTTCCAATATCATATTATGCATGATTATACAGGCGTATATAGCATCTCTCATTTTTTCTTTGGTCCATGCACGACAAGGATTTCTCAAATAATGTCACCGTTGTTGAAGAACCCCAAAGCATTTCTCCATGTCCTTCCGCGAAGTCTCTTGAACTTTTTTAAAGTGAGTTTTTTTCTTATCGTACGGCTCCCTAAACGTCTTCACAACAATCGAATACTTAGGATAAATTCCATCGCGCAAATAGTATCCGTGCGGGTAGTAGTTTCCGTTTGCATAAAAAGATGCTTTTGCAGCTCTATCAGAAATATAGTCCTCTACCAATGGAGATTGTTCGACAAACGTTTAAATCATTGCATGACCCTGCGACACCAAAGTAAGCCGACCAAACCCAAAGGTCTTGTGAGGCAACCGCTTAAAGAATAACATTGGTCACCTCGTGTGTGTTAGCCTCGTCATGCGGTCGGACAATTAGACCACTGCCAATGACGACACTCCAAGCTCCCGATCATGCCCAATAAACCATGGAGATTAGAATGGACCTCGTAAATTTGTTGAAGGTCGTACCATGTGGGCTTTCTTAGATAACGCGCACCATACAAATTTATGATACCTTTAACAAACATATATAACTTTAAGCGAACTAAAAAAAATATATGTAATGTTTATAGTATAGTATTGTACTGTGACAAAAATGCTCCAAGGTATCTCGCGTTGTTTTCTCAGCCATTTTTAAATACTCGTCGTTGATGTTGGTCGTGTTTCCATACGTAAGGACTCGTAGCGCTGACATACACTTTTGAATATCAGTGAATCCAAGTGTCTCTCTTGCATCCGGTTTTTGTTTAAAATAATCAAAGTTGTTTTCCAAGTCTTCAGCGATGCGTAAAAATAAACGTTTACTCATCCGGAAGCGACGCCTAAAAACTTTTGAGTTTGGGTAAGTAGGCGCTTCATCGAAGTAATCTTTCATCAACTGATTGTTTGCCGAACGTCGGTCTCGTTCAATATATTCTCTTGGTAAAATTTCACGTTGAGGCCGGCTACAATGCTTCATATACCGCGCCGCGAGTTCGCACGCACTCGTAACCGCCTCTTGCTCGACCTCCTCATCGGTCGAGTCAACCTCATCCGCTAAAATCTCTTTGTAATAAAAATTTGCAACGGACGACGAGGACGTGGGGGAATCCATTTTTTTTATAGAAATGGTTTGTGGTTTGAGGTTGTATTTGTAGGTTTTTGGTTTGTATAAAATGGTGTGTAAGGTAAGTATATCTATAAAAGTGAAATAAAAAAAATATAATCTATCCATTACTTTTGACCGTTGGCAACGGTTTTATTGGCCAAAAAATCAAGTGCAGACGTTTAAAATAGGACGCCCACACCTTATAAAAAAAACGCTCCAGGGAGCGGTCCCAAGGCGTATTTGGGCGTTTTTTGGGGAAAAAACACCAAAAACCCCCACTACAGGTGGTGTAACCATTTTATGTTGACTTATTTGAAGATTGTCAAATAGTTCAATTTTGTGAAAACAATATTACGTTTGTCTCCCTTTTGCATCATGTCAAGAACTCATAAACTTCAATATTATACAAAGAATTAAGGATCTAGAACTCGATTAAGTTCAGAACTAGAACTTTACAACAAAGTCATTCACTAGTGATATAAATCTCAATACTAAATATACATAAAAAATTGTCTAATATAAAACTTACCCTCATAAACAACATGAACCCTAGATTTATAGTGTAAACGAACAAGATCGGTCACCAGAAAACTCAGACGAACAAACGAAAATATACAAATGAGAAGGTAAAACTAAGAGAGCAAGTAAGCATGTGAATGACAAAATGTATATATACATATATATACTAGGTTACAACCCCGTGTATTACATGGGTTGAATAAATTAATTTTATATACTAAATAATAAAACAATATATCTTTAAAAACCTCCTTTATGGCACAGGTCGAATAATGTTGGGATTGAACCCTATCAAAGGAACATATAATTAAAGCCAAAACTGGATCAGAGCAGTGGATCCAGAATAAGCAGATGTTACATACAAGTCTCTCCCCTTGAAAGTGATTTCAACATCTGCTAACCTCCTATCTACTGATCGTGCAAACTGCTGACCTCCAAACTGCTGATCAAGTAAAGGCCTGATGAAAGACTAAAGCTCTGCTGTTCAATCTACTGCCTTGAGTCAAGCACTGCTGATCCGGACAAGTACTGTTGGGTTCACAGCAGTGGAAGGTTGCAGCAATTATTTAGATGTCTTTTATGTAATGAAATGTAATAGCAGTAGTTAGCATAGCAATATTTGTATTGATCAGAGGTTAGAGTTTGTTAGGAGGTTAGATGTCACTTTCATGGTGACGTCAGCTTAGATGCTCAGTGGTTTGCTAGTGCCTATAAATAGAACAGTGCTCTGTACTGTTCTATTAGCTCTTTGCAATATCGTCTTCTCTGCACGAACAAACACTGAGCTCTGGCTGAGGGGGAGTTTGTATTCAACATTGCATTGTAATCGTAATTGAAATAAATTCAATCTTTCGGTTCTTTGTGAAAAATGTTTGATCAAAGCAATACTCTCGTTTGATTGTATGCAAAGTTTGTTTCCATCTTAATTCCGCTGCACAACTCATCCATCTTCATCTTATTTCAAACGTAAAATACAATCAAAACCAAACTCAGATCCAACAATTGGTATTAGAGCTTGGACAGTCAAATTTGATTTAACAATCATTTTGACATAAATAGTTCAGCTCATAATAGTTGATACTGATCGTTTGTTCGTTTGTGTTGAAAAACAGAGCAAGGTTTAATCACCATCAAAGTTGATTAATCAGTGTCTGTAAAACAACCAGGATAACGTCACAATCACAAGATGATAAGAATAACATTGGCTCACTTTTTAAACCACCCATGCTTAAACGTAATGAATACAACATCTGGGAGAGAAGGATGGGTCACATCCTTGCTCAACAGAACACTGGATGTTGGAGGTCTGTTGTTTTTGGTCCCCATGTTCCTATGGTGCCAAGTGCTGAGGACGCAAAGAAGTTCGTTCCTAAACCAACTGAAAACTATACTGAAACTGATTTTCAAAAGTTCGAACTCGATGCCAAAGCATTTAGCATCATAACATCCGCATTACCCAATGAGATCTATGCTGGACTGTTACACTGTAACAGTGCCAAAGAGCTATGGGATGCGTTGAAGGAACAGTTTGGGGGGGGGGGGGGACAGAAGAAGTCATTGAGAACAATAGGGAAATTCTGAATCAGCAGTATGAAACATTTTGTCACATCAAGGGTGAATCACTGACTCAGCAATTTGAGCGATTCAGTTGTCTCATTAGTGAACTAAGGCTTGTTAAAGTAACTTTTCCAAATTCAACTCAAAATAGCAGGTTCCTTAGATCACTACCAGAAAAATGGGACACCATAGCTTTTGTCACTAGAAACTCTGCTGAGTTCAAAGATCTGACCCTGACCCAACTTCATGGTAGACTCCTGACCTATGAAAGGGAGTTAAACCAGAAAAAGAAGTTGCAAGAGTCTAGAAAAGTTGCTGATGATTATTCATTCGGTAGCACAGCTCTTTTTGGTCAGGAAGAATCTGGTAGCAGTGGTAAGGATCAGGGTTATGATCACTTCATTGATATAACTGCTGGTGGAAATTTTAACAACCCTGATCCTCACTCTGCAAATTATGCTTTTACTGCAAACTGTGAAAACCAGATGTCAGATAATTTGTGCTTTGAACTCAATGATTTGCAACATTTTGATCCCACTGACTTAGAAGAGATGGACATTTTGCATCAGTTGGCTTTGCTTATTGTAAGAACAAGCAAATTCTACAAAAGAACTGGGAGAAAATTCCCAGGGTTATATGGGAATTTAAGGGTGGGGTTGGATAAATAAAAAATCAAGTGTTACAAGTGCAATAGGCTAGGTCATTTTGCTAGGGAATGCATGAGTCAAACTACTGGTCCTATAATCACTCATCCCAGCTCAAACCCTAGACCACAAAATCAAAGCACTGTGCACCATACCCAATATACCCCTGTAGCTCATGTTAACACTGCTCACTATGCTGCTGCCCCTGTGCCTGTGCATTATGTCCAAACCACTGTTCCACAAATTCAGTACGTTCAAACCCCTGTCCCTCAGGTACAAGTGCAAACTGTTGCACCTCAAACAGCTGCTCCAGCAGCAGTACAACCAGATCAG
This sequence comes from Helianthus tuberosus, assembly GCA_030545235.1. Taxonomy (NCBI): domain Eukaryota; kingdom Viridiplantae; phylum Streptophyta; class Magnoliopsida; order Asterales; family Asteraceae; genus Helianthus; species Helianthus tuberosus. The sequence goes on along the minus strand of CM060426.1, from coordinate 109,069,951 downwards.
CAAAGCTTCTTCACTCAAGGCTTTGTTGACTGGAGCAGTATGCCTGATGAGCTTGGTGATGAAAATTTTGCACTCTATGCCTTTAATGAACCTTCTAATGATGAATTTTGTTTGATGGCATTAGAGTCAATACTAGAGGGGATTGAAACTGAAGGTGAACAGCTAACTGCTGAAACAGTGGATGAGGTGACTGAAGCAGTGGTTACTGTTGTGGCTGGTGAACTACTGCTGGGAGAAAGTTCAGGAACCCTGATTGAACCACCGACAGATCCATGGTCCGAAGAGGATAAAGAAGAAGAGGAAGAAAAGAAAGCAGGTGAGAAAGAAGAAAGAGCTGATGATGAAGAAAATCATCAATGTGATTGTGCAATGATGGCTGCTGCCAAGGTATCTCCTCAAGTTCTTGAAAAACTGTGTTCTGACAATTGCATTATTGCTTTTGCTAACATCAATGAGGTAAATGAAAACCTTCGGGATAAAATCTTAACTGATGAGGTCAAATTTGAAAGATCTTTAAAAGAACTTAAAAACAAATTGACTGAAAATGAAAAAGAGATCAGCAGTCTGAAAGAAGAGCAGAGCATAACCAAAACCCAACTCCAAACTATGGTAGAAAAATACCAAGTTTGCAAAAAGGAGTTGGAGTCCACCCAGATCACCTGTGAAAAATGGGTGGAGTCATGCAAGGGGTATGAGGTTATGGTTGAAAAGCAGATTAAAAGCAATGTGAAATTTGGTGTTGGTTATAGAAAACATGATGATGAAAACACTGCTTTTGAAAAATCTGTTCAAACCACTGATGTAACAACTGAGTTCATCCCCACAAACAAGAATGGCCAAGAAGTGAAAATCACTGACAAACTTGGTAACAAAATCACTCTTGACAGACCAATGGGATCCTCTACTTTTGAGGAGATTGAGAAATACCAGTTTAAACCCACATGGTCTGATGAGTGTGATATTCTTGAAAATTTCAAGCCCATGGACTTTACAACCACTGACGGTGTTAAAGCTCCAAAAGCTAAAATCATTCCTCTCAAGGACATCCCAACAGAGGTTAAAAACTCTGTTGCAAAGGAGTCTGAAAAGAGAAAGAAGAAAGAAAAGATCAATAACCTGTTTTGTGAATTTTGTGAGAAAAGGAATCATCTAACAAAAGATTGTTTCCATTTAAAAGCATATGATTTGAACAAAACAAGTGTCATTGTTTCTGCTGAAAGCTGCATTGTTTGTGGTAAATCAAACCACAAAACTCAAGCATGTGTGTATCTCAAAAACTTTGATGTGAAAAAGAATGAATACACTGCTAAAACATCCTTGATTTCATTAACATCATCTGTCAAATTTACCAAAAACCAACCACTGTTTGTGCCAGTTCAAACAGCTGTCACAAAACAGCTGAACCAAACATCTGTCAAAAGAGATGTTCAGGTTACTGTTGCACCCCCTGCCAACCAGTTCAGAAGAGGTAAGGGACAACCATCTTACCAAAGGATTCCACATGTTTATGAGACCTACAAAAGGCCCTCTAAACCTAGAGTGAATAGGCATCCTTTTGGTTATCAACAGGTGATTGGTCAAGACCCCCAACAGTGGTTAGCAAGAAACAGTCCTAAAACTGTCCAAACCTCTGACTTAACCACTGTCCATCAATCTGCATCCATCCCAGACACTGTTGAGACCCCATCCAAAGCCTTATTGGCTTTGGAAACCCTAATGAACTAATCCTTTTACTTCATGTGCAGGGAGCTTCTGCCTGCTTAGATAGCCTCTGGTATGTTGATAGTGGAGGCTCCAGGCACATGACTGGATGTAAAGCCCTACTCAAAGATTTCAAAATTCATGGAGGGGGTGATATATCCTTTGGGAATAACAGTAAAGGGAAAGTTCTGGGGTCTGGTACAGTACAGTCTGGCAATGTAAAATTTGAAAATGTCAATCTGATACACAGTCTGAAATTCAACCTCCTGAGTGTTTCACAAATGAGTGACAAGGGGTATGGGTCATTCTTCACAAAGGAGTGTTGTAGGATTGTTTGACCAGAAATGGTCAAAAAGATTGAAGCAATAATAAAAACTGGTTAAACAAAACTTGTTGCTCAAAGAAGTGGCAATGTTTATGTTGTTGATATGTCAACAGAGTGTCCCAGAGCTGATGCATGTCTGTTCTCAGCTGCCTCTAACAAAGAGACAGAGCTTTGGCACAGAAGACTGGGACACACAAATCTTAAGACAATCACTGAAATTTCAAAAAATGGTTTGGTAAGAGGCCTACCATAAAAATTGTTTTCATGTCCTGAGCATTGTGTTTCCTGTTTAAAAGGAAAACAACATAAAAGCTCTTTTAAGTCCATTGAAGAGTCCAAAACAACCCAGTGTTTGCAAATGCTGCACATGGATTTGTTTGCCCCAGTTCAAGTCATGAGTCTCAAAAAGAAGAGATATTGTTTAGTTATTATTGATGACTTTTCTAGGTTTACATGGACTTTCTTTTTACACTCAAAAGATGAGACCGCAGGCATTTTGCAAGACTTTGTGACACAGGTTGAAAAGCAATTTGACCTTTCAGTAAAAGTCTTCAGGAGTGACAATGGCACAGAATTCAAAAATAAGGAGTTGGATGCCTTCTGTGTGAAGAAAGGGATTGTAAGGCAGTACAGCATCCATAGAACACCAGAGCAAAATGGGGTAGTTGAAAGAAAGAACAGCACTTTGATTGAGGCTGCCAGAACCATGCTTGCTGATTCAGGTTTGCTATTAACTTTTTGGGCAGAGGCAGTAAACACTGCTTGCTATGTCCAAAACAGAGTTTTAGTAAACCCCAGGCACAAAAAGACTGCCTATGAAATTCTGTATAAAATCAAACCACTGATCTCATACTTCAAGGTATTTGGCTGCCCATGCTTTATTTTGAACTTAAAAGACTCCATTTCAAAATTTGCAGCCAAAATTGATTGTGGTTATCATCTGGGATACTCAACCACTTCCAAGGCCTACAAAGTGTTTAATACACGGACCAGGGCAGTGGAGGAGACCTTGAATGTAAAGTTCAATGAACTTTCATCAATGAAAATCCCAGCAAATCCTGCAGATCTGTTTGATCTTGATAAATTCACCTTTTAAAATACTGCTGTCAAGACTAACATTGCAGGTCCATCAGAGGATTCAACACCAGACTATGGGTATGAAATCATCATCCCTCAAAGGTCTGCCAAAATGGGAAGAGCAGCAGATGTTCAAAACAGCTGTCAAAGCTCAACCACTGCTACCTCAACAGTTGTTGACCAAAGTAGCCCTTTAACCACTGCTTCCACATCAACAAACACTGCTGACAAAAGTCCCCAAACAATGGATAAAAGTCAGCATGTGTCCTCACCATTACCTCCCATTCCACCACCTTTTGAAGCCACTGCTGGATCATCAAAGTCACCAGCAGTGGTTAGCTCAGATGATACACATTTGCAGCCTTCACCAACAAATGCCATCATACCATACCAAGGAGATTTAATATTCTTGAGATCTCATCCACCTGATCAAATCATTGGCAACATCAATGAAGGGGTGCTCACAAGAAGCCAAACCCAAAACATTTGTCTTTTTGCTGGTTTTCTATCACTCCACCAGCCAGTCAAGTACCAAGAGGCACTGAAAGACAACAGCTGGGTAGAAGCTATGCAAGAAGAGCTCCAACAGTTTAAAAGACAACAAGTATGGGAGCTTGTACCACTGCCAGAAAATGTAAGTCCTATTGGCACAAAGTGGGTCTTCAAAAACAAAACTGATGAAAGGGGTATTGTTGTCAAGAATAAAGCCAGGCTTGTGGTTCAAGGTTACAGACAGGAAGAGGGGATTGATTATGATGAAACATTTGCCCCTGTAGCAATATTGGAAGCTATAAGACTGTTCCTGGCCTTTGCTGTCAATCACAACATGAAGGTGTCTCAAATGGATATCAAAAGTGCTTTCCTCTATGGCACAATTCAAGAAGAGGTGTATGTGTGTCAACCTCCAGGTTTTAAGGATCCATTTTATCCAGATCATGTCTACAGGCTAAACAAAGCCTTGTATGGCCTGAAACAAGCACCTAGAGCCTGGTATGAAACTCTTTCCACCTTTCTACTCTCAAATGGTTTCAAAAGAGGTACCATTGATAAAACACTATTTCTAAAATGGAGAGGAAAGGATTTAATGATTGTCCAAATTTATGTGGATGACATTATTTTTGGAAGCACATGTAATACAATGTGTGAAGAGTTTAGGGAACTCATGACAGCTGAGTTTGAAATGAGTGCAATGGGTGAGCTGCAATGCTTTCTTGGTCTCCAAGTTCAGCAAATGCAAAATGGAACTTTCATTCATCAAAGCAAATATGCTAAAGAACTTTTGAATAAATTTGATATGAATGATTGTAAACCATGCAGCACACCCATGGCAACAAATAAGCTTGTCATGTCTGATGAAAAGGATGAGCTGATTGACCAAACACTTTATAGAAGTATGATTGGGTCGTTATTGTACCTAACTACATCTAGACCAGACATCATGTTTGCAACATGTGTCTGTGCAAGAAGTCAATTAGCTCCCATAAAATCAAATCTCATTGCTGTAAAAAGGATCTTCAGATACATAAAAGGTGCTCCCACACTTGGTATCTGGTATCCAGCTAATGGGAATATCAAGCTTTCAGGTTTTTCAGACAGTGACTTTGCTGGATGTCACACCACAAGGAAGTCCACATCAGGAGGGTGCCAGTTTCTAGGTGATTGCTTGGTTTCATGGCAAAGCAAAAAGCAAGCAGCTGTTTCAACATCCACTGCTGAAGCTGAATACATTGCTGCTGCAAGCTGTACAGCCCAACTCCTGTGGCTTCAAAATCAGTTGCTGGATTTTGGTATCACTGCCTTAAAGACACCACTCATGTTGGATAGCCAGGCAGCAGAAAATATCATCAAAAACACAGTTTCCCATTCAACCACCAAGCACATCGACATCAGACATCACTTTGTGAGGGATTTCTATGAAAAAGGTTAGATTTCTCTGCATCATGTTCCAACTAAAGACCAGCTGGCAGATGTGCTCACAAAAGCATTAAATACTGCCAGATTTGAAAACTTGGTCTCTAGGATTGGCATGCTAAACATGGAATAACAAGCAAACATCTTGTTTTTCTATGAATAAAAGCATTAAAATGTTTTCAGAAAATCAAAAATCCATCCTTAAAAATAGCTAAAACTGAAGTTTTCATTAAAATCCTTAAAAGTCTGCCATAACCACTGCTTGTTCAAAAGTTTGCTCTACTTCAAATTCTGTCCACTGCTGAAAGGCATCCTCTGTCTTCTCATTTCCTTGATAAACTCTGTTGTTCAAAAGCAGTGTCTTATCCACTGATATGCTATCCACTGATAGTGAAAATCATCCACTGCTTCCATTTTACCGTTGTAACCACTGCCTTCATCAGTATCTTTCATAAAAGTATTGTCCTTCATTTCACCAGGGGTTGGCATGTGGGCAGTACATTGTGGTCAGACCTTTTGTAACCGCTGCCACGTCAGCATTCACTTTTTCTCTTTAAAACCCCCACTTCACACCAAAAACAGGGTTTTACTGTCGAATTGAATTCTGAAAAATTCTCTTCTCAAAGCAGTTTTTCTTCAAATCCCTTCACAACTTTCTTCGATCATCATCTCCAAAATGATAAAATCGAAGTCATCTGCAAAACCCACTTCCAAATCAACATCAAAACAAGCCTCTCAAAAGGCGAAACCCACTGAAATTCCACACAAACCATCTCACAATCTTCTGGGTCTTCTCACAAAACCCAGTACCACAAATATCTTCAACTCCGTCATTGATACCATATCTGCATCTAAGTAGAAAACTTTGATAACAGCAGATGCACCAATTTACTTGACAACCCAAAGAGAGTTTTGGAAGAATGCAACCCTTGAAAAACAAAGAGACACTGTAATAGCCATCAACTCTTCTCTAAAGGGTAAAGCCGTCAAGATTACATCACAATCCATTTCAGAGGTCTTTCAACTCGACGATCAGGAATGTAAAATTACTTTTCCCAAAAACGAGTTAAAAAATGTTTTTCTGGAAAGAGGGTATAATGCAGAAGTGAAAAAGGACACTTTACAAAAAGGTTACTTCCCTTCTGCAACAAGGTTTTTATTTCATACCCTTCTAATGTGTGTTTCAAACAAGACCACTGCTTTTAATGAAATACCATTAAAAATTCAAAATCTGGGATATGCTATTCTTCAAGAAGAAAATTTTAATTATTCCCGGGAAATTTTTAATGATCTGGTTAAAAATGTTGAAACAAAATCATTCTTACTGTTTCCAAGATTTCTAAGTTATTATTTTGAAAAGAAATTCAGTAAGAATGATACTTCTGAAATAAACCAAGGTGACTCTTTACAAATGCACAACTTAACTGCTGAAACTTTTACAAGAATGTCAACACCTTGCAAAACACAAACAGAGGTGCCTGAGCAGAATTTAGCAGCTACCACTGCTCCTCAGGTATCTGCTGCTGAGCCCACTGCTCCAGGTGATCAAAGTAGCAACACAACTGCTTTGAAACCCACACCTACATTCATAAAAAAGCCAACAAAAAGAAAAACTCAAAAACCCCCCAAACCCATCAAAAAGCAAACTCTGGAGGATGAGATACCAGAGCAACTGCCTGTGACAAAACAAAAGTCACAAGAAACCACTGCTGCTTCTTCCTCACAGCAGTTGGTACAAATATCTCAACCCATAACCGAAACTCCTCCTGCTTCTTCTTAAAAAGAACAGGTTGTACACATAGGGACTCCACACTATGATGCTCTGGAATCACTCGCTTCCATCATCCACAGCCCAATGCCCGGGGCAAATTCTCTTTCTACACCAAACATCACATCCACAATTCCCCCACCAACTAAACTTCTGTTGGATGCAATTGATTTGAACCAGGCATTAACCAGTCCTTCTCAATCACCTATCAATGAGAATATGCCTCAACAAATGACTGGGTCTGATGTATCAATCTTTGCTAACCCACCAACACAACCTGAGGAGGTTACACCCCTTGAGTTACAAGTAACTCTTGGTGGTAATCCAAGTGAAGCAGCCACTACAACTGTTGAACCCACTGGTTTACAGTTGGACAGTGGTTACATTAATAAGACTTCCTTGGAGGCAATTCCTTCCATAGCACCTCTGACATCTACCAGTAGATTCTTTTTGACCACTGGCAACATCAAAAGATTGTCAAGTGTTGAAGAAAGAAGACCCCGGTACCAAGAAAAAGGGGCATCAGTGGTTGATGTTTGGAGTACACTCCCTACCTCAACCTCTGATAAAACCACTGCTAGTGGGAAATCAGATGATCCCATTAAATTGGGTGATGGTTTAAAATATCTGGAATTGACAGAACGAGTTGATAAACTAGATACAACTGTTGCAGATATCAAAGACATGCTACAACAGTTGTTGACAGTACAAAAGATGCAATCCACTGTTGTTCCAACTCAAGCACCTGCTCCATCACAAGCAACTGCTGCAAATGAGCTCTGGAATTTCTTTCAACCTTTTCTCCAACAACAAAAACAAATTGCTGATCAGCAACATGAAATACATGTTCAAGAGCTGAGAAATGTAATGGAGTGTAGGTTCAAGAACACACAAGCAGACATCAAGGCTCTCAAGGCCCATTTATTGCAAACCACTGGCACTGCTCCTCCAACTGTTCTTTTCATTGATCAACTTCCCCCAGATAATGCCAAAAAGGGGGAGAAAATTCAGGAGTGGAAGAAGAAGGGAATAGATGATGGTCTTTACATTGAACCAGAAAAGGATGCTATGACTAGAAAAATTCCCTTGCCAGATGGTAGCAAAAAGGTTGATGCTACCCAAGAAGCACTTGATGAAGGAGTAGCAAGTGTAAAAAGGGATAGAGCGGCAAAGGATATTTCAAGGTGGAATGAGGAGAAAAGAGCTTACATGGAGCTGAATGCGCAGGGTTGTTCTGGGCTGAAGGATGTTCAAAATCCTGAGCTAAAAAGAAGTCTCACTACAAAAGTGAGGAAACCCAAGTCCACACCATCCAGACTCACAAAGCATACTTCAAAACCACCATCCAAAAGCCAACAGCATCAATCTTCCATAGAAACAACTGTTGTAACTCCTACTGTATCAACTACTGCTGGTACTTCAGAGGTTTCAACATCTGTTGTCACTTCAATACACACCACTTCAACACACACCACAACCACTGCTTTACCACCACCACCACCACCTAAAGCTACATCACCTCCTGCCAAAAAGCAGAAGACAGCAGATGTTACAACATCTGCTGTAATGACAACAGTGGTTGAAGCACCAGTTGTTTCAACAACTGTTAGTCATCCACAAATCACTTCCACTCAAACTACCTCCACTGTTCCACCCAAAGCATCATCAGTCCCTCCTCAAACAAAAAGGAGAAGGCTAATCCTAAAAGATGATGACACATCTCCACCACCAACATCTTCGAAATCTCTGTCACTTGTCACAATTCCAAAACCCATGCCTTTCTCTTCAGCTCAAATTCTAAAGCCATTACCTCCTACTGGTGTCTCATTTCCTCTGGAACTCATTGCAGTTAGGGAAGAAATCAAATCCTTCTACTATGAGGATGACCCAGCTAAAAGGAGTTTGCCATCAGTTGAAGGATATCCTAGGCCTAACAATATTGAAGAATATTTGAAACTCAAGGCCAAGCAAGCAGAGGATATCTCAATAAAAAATAAACAAGGGAAATCTGATAGAGAATTTCAGCAAAACTATCAGTTTCCACTCACACAGGTCAGAGCTATGGAACAATTTACCAAAAATGTATGTCAGCAAATCTTAGAAAGGGCAGATGAGTCCTTGAGAAAAGACTACATTGAGAACATCATGACCTACAAGAAATACAAGGGGGAGAAACACATGTACAAAAACTGGACCATTCCTGAGCTTGAAGAAGAGGCAGCCAGGATTCAAGAAATGATCAAAAATAAGGTCAAGCAGACTCCTCCTGGAAAATTCAAACAGTTTGAAGCTGACAAGGCCTTAGAGTTGAAGAGAATGAAAGAGGAGCTGATAGCAGCTGAATATGGGTTAAAGAATTCTGTGACAAAGTGGGGAGAAGATAGGGTCAGGGCTACCTACAAAAGTTTTGAAGAACTTAGAAAGAAAGATCCAACAATTCCAAAAAGGCCTGACTATCCTGAAGCAGAGGTTTCAAAAAGACCCTCAAAACTGCAAATCAGGAGAGCCACTGCTCCAGCTAGTACAACCATCTACAAAAGAAGGCCACACAAACAGTTGGGTGCTGAAACAATCCAAGAGCTAATAAAAGGTGATGACCTTGTAAAAGAGGGCATAAAGAAAATGATTGTAGAAACTCTTGGTTTGGATCAACCTGCAAGTAATGTTCAGACAGTCTTAAATAGGCCAGCTTCACCAAACACCTCTTCAAATAAAAATCTCCCAAGAAACCCACCAGGCTCAAAAGTACTAAAGTGGGAAACTGACAAACAGACCCATGTATTGACTATGTTCAGGTCTGGTGGAGAAGTGAAGAAAATAACAAGGGAACAAGATCTTGGCCTGAGTCTTGAAGATATGCAGGATCTCCTTGATCTTCCACTTGGTAGGGATGAATGAGGCAATAAAGTTCCACAACAATGAAGATATGACACAGATGCCCTAGACTTTGAGTTACAGCTTAAAGGTCAGATAAGAGAACTGTTAATGAGGCAATAAAGTTCCACAATAATGAAGAGTTTTGGCATTATCTGTTCCAGGGGGAGATTGTTGGGATTGAACGCTATCAAAGGAACAGATAATTAAAGCCAAAACTGGATCAGAGCAGTGGATCCAGAATAAGTAGATGTTACATACAAGTCTCTCCCCTTGAAAGTGATTTCAACATCTGCTGACCTCCTATCTACTGATCGTGCAAACTGCTGACCTCCAAACTGCTGATCAAGTAAATGCCTGATGAAAGACTAAAGCTCTGCTGTTCAATCTACTGCCTTGAGTCAAGCACTGCTGATCCGGACAAGTACTGCTGGTTTCACAGCAGTGGAAGGTTGCAGCAGTTATTTAGATGTCTTTTATGTAATGAAATGTAATAGCAGTAGTTAGCATAGCAATGTTTGTATTGATAAGAGGTTAGAGTTTGTTAGGAGGTTAGATGTCACTTTCATGGTGACGTCAGCTTAGATGCTCAGTGGTTTGCTAGTGCCTATAAATAGAACAGTGCTCTGTACTGTTCTATTAGCTCTTTGCAATATCGTCTTCTCTGCACGAACAAACACTGAGCTCTGGCTGAGGGGGAGTTTGTATTCAACATTGCATTGTAATCGTAATTGAAATAAATTCAATCTTTCGGTTCTTTGTGAAAAATGTTTGATCAAAGCAATACTCTCGTTTGATTGTATGCAAAGTTTGTTTCCATCTTAATTCCGCTGCACAACTCATCCATCTTCATCTTATTTCAAACGTAAAATACAATCAAAACCAAACTCAGATCCAACAAATAAATATAATTTTATATATTAAGTAATAAATATTTATATCTATAAGAACCATATTGTACGAGTTGAATAAATGTAATTTTATATACCAAATAAAAAAAGTTATATCTTTAAAACCACGTGTGTTACATGGGTTGAATAATGTAATATTTTTTACTAAATAATAAAATAATACATCTTAAAAAAAACCTCATTTATTACACAAGTTGAATAAATGTGATTTTATATACCAAATAATAAAAAAAATTAACATCTTTAAAAATATGCGTATTACATGATTTGAATAAATGTAATTTTCTGTACTAAATAATAAAAAATATATATATCCTTAAAAAACCTTGTGTATTGTACGAATTGAATAAATCTAACTTTATATATCAAATAATAAAAAGTTATATCTTAAAACACCTCATGTATTACATGGGTCGAGTAAATGTAATTTTGTATAGTGAAAATAAAAATATTTAATATATTAATACAAAGTTTGGTTTTCGTGATAAAAATAGATTATTCTGTTGTTGCAAAATTTGTTAACGAAGTCACAATAAATGTAACCCTTTATTTAAAACTCCGTAAATATATAAATGATAAATAATATTAGTTAATTTTATTTCAAGTTTCGTAAAATCTATTTGATACCAAACTAAACAAAACGTTCAAATATATAGTTAAGATCAAATTAGATAACTAAGTTTGAATTTGAAGTAAATAGATAAATATAAAAGTAATAATTAATTGAGTTAATTACTGTTTTCGTCCCTGTGGTTTGTCAAAAATCACTATTTCAGTCCATTAGTTTAAAAATTGCGATTTCAGTCCATATGGTTTCACTTTCATAATCATTTATGTCCCTATGGTTTCAATTTCGTAACAATTTCAATCCATAATTATGTTAATTACAGGGAGTGAAATGGTTACGACGTGGACTGAAATAGTTACGAAAGTGAAACCATAGGGACTGAAATAGTAATTTTTAAACTAATTGACTGAATAGTGATTTTTGACAAATCACAAGGACGAATACAGTAATTAACTCTAATTAATTCAAATAAATAATATTATAAATGAGAAGGAGATTAAACTAAATAAGAATTATCGATAAGTTATTAAACTAAATAATAGTTAATAGGAGAATTATCTATAATTAATTAGAAGATATTAAACTAAAATAATAATTATCTATAAGAGATGGTCTAATATGATGACAAGTGTCCCCAAAGTGGTTTCATTTATTATATAGTACTAGGTGTACACCCGTGTGAATACAGGGGTTTGTTCTAATAACGATCGGAATCAAATACTAAAAAATACTAAAAACATATTATAATATATTATTTAAATTCTTTGTGTTTAGTTACATATCTTTATAAAACAATGTTAAAGACAGTATGTGTTAGTGTACATGTTTGATATAGAAATAAACTAAGTAGTTTATAATGTGCAAAGTTTTTAGCTACATCTATATGTAAAATATGATGTGAAATTATTTAATGAATTCACATTCGCATTATAGTTATGAATTGACAACAACATCAGGCATATAAATCATAAGTTGAGCTACAAAACATTCAGAAACAAAAGTCCTCTGTCACTGTTTCAAGCCAAATATTGACCTTGAAACCATATCTACAAGTGTGAATACACGGGGATGTTTAATAACAATCGAAATCAAATACTAAAAAACAGATTATAATATATCATTTAAATTATTTGCATTTGGTTACATATCTTTATAAAACAATGTTAAAGACAGTATGTGTTAGTTTACATGTTTGATATAGAAATGAACTAAGTAGTTTATAATGTGCAAAGTTTTTTCCTACATCTATATGTAAAATATGATGTGAAATTATTTAATGAATTCACATTCGCGTTATAGTTATGAGTTGACAACAACATCAGGAATAAGTCATAAGTGAAGCTACAAAACATTCAGAAACAAAAGTCCTCTATCTCTGTTTCAAGCCAAATATTGACCTTGAAACCATATTATTCCCACGGTTCTCTTTCTTCTGCTCAGTATTAGATATGATCCTCCATGATGCCCTCCTGGCTCCGATCACGTTCTTGTAAGCCACAAAAAGAAGATTCCTTTCCTCCACGGTCAACTCCTCGGAGTCAATGATCTTCACGACCTTTTCCATAAATTCAACCATTTCTTCGTATCGTTCGGCCTGCTCTTCTAGCTTGGCCATGTACACATTGTCCTCACGTGAAGCTTCGGTTGAGTTCAGAATAAAAAAAAAACATTTGCTTGTTACGACACCATATTATAGAAAAGACCACTCATAAAAAATTAATTATAAGTTCAATATGTAACATATGACCTGATTCCATCAGCGCTATACGCCATTGTCGTACACCAAAGGCCAGGGGCATCATAATCTACTCTTGACCCCAAACAATCATAAAGCCATGCTTTGATTTTCCCATCAATTGCTGTTGAGAAAATAAACTGCATGAAAAGAAGGGGGTTGATTGTGCAGGCGACCACGTGTGAATATTTACCTTTTTCAAGGCAATCTTGATCATCTCAGCAATTTGAAAATGAAGATGCTCACCACAATTTTGTACCATTGTCTCTAAAAGCCGCTATCCTCTGCATCTACGCTCCATTTTTTGGCATGCATAGCAACTACAAGTGAAAACAATTACAGGTTCAGGTAACAAAAAGAAACCCTCTGTTGTTTGACAACCCTGTATCATCTCAACTGTGTTTGACACATCCTTTGTGTCTTCATCTCTTCCTTAATAGCTTAGAATGTGACACGTAGGCAAATCGAGGTCATCCTCTAATCTCCCTTAATAGAATCCTGAATTCAAACCGTTACATAATTAACTTCTTTAAAATTTAATTTGATCAATTTAATTGATTTGAGATAAAGCAAAACCAAAACTGATGCATTATTTACTAAATGATTTAACTTATTAGCAACAACATTTCAAACAACGTCACCTCTAACCTGATGTAATTTAAAGGGCAACATGAGTTATCTCAAACTTACCGATTATCAATTGCTCATGGATAAAATCCATTAACTGTTGGCTTAACATGCAATCCCTAAACACATGAAAGTAAAATAATTTAGTAATGATCCAAAAAATTAAGAAAGAAAAATTGCATGGCATAAATTATAGTGCCATTTCATATAAACCCTTACCAGATACCATCACATGTCAGCACAATAAACTCATCATCCTCACATAGCTCAAGCTAATAAACCTTAAAAATGGCCAAAAACAACTCCCTATGCATTTCAAGATTTGGCTCCTAAAAAACAATACTTTTTTCATAATAAATAAAATCAGATTCTATAAATAGATTTTTATATATATAAATAAATCGTAATTATGACATCAGCGAGGACTACATGGCATACCTGAGAAGTTGACACGTAGGCATTTCTATGTCATCATTTAAGCTCCCTTAATAGATAGTAATAGAAATCTAATTACAAAAGTGATGCAAATATAAAGAAATCTAATTACAAAAAAAAAAAAAAAAAAAAAAAAAAAAAAAACAGAACAGGCAAAATTGATAACTGGAAGTTCAAAATAATGAGACAAACCTGTGGAACGATGTACTCCATTCCTCAATGAGGATCAAAATTCCTCTGCAAGTGACTTCAACTTATTAGCAACAACATTTCAAATGAGTCGATTATGATGTGTTTTATCTCAAAATGCCAACAGAAAATGATACTTAGCAAGGATTATAATTAGCAAGTTTGATCCACTTATAAATGAGTCCATTATGACGTGTTTTATCTCAAAATGTCAACAGAAAATGATACTTACCATCACGCACAGGCGCATTTGGATAAGAGCAATTACGTATAATGTCAGGAAGAAGGTTCTCAAAATATTCTGTTCCAAGAGTAGCCACAACCTAAAAAAAGAGAGATTGTTTGTTAACATTGGTCCGAATAGTCAAATCCGTATAATTTTTATTTATATCAAAAGTACGTTGGTTGTTTTATTTACTTTATAAACCTAACAGTTCCATAATAGTTTCCTTCAGATATCCTTGCCAAAATAATATAGCTTGCAACTTGAATAAACAAAACAAATCTAGAAAGATAATTCTTTCAAACATCTACCTTGCAATTTACACTAACTTAATAACTCTTAAAAACACTGTGTACTTGAACATTTCCCCTACTAAAATCCAAACTGACTTCTAACCTACTACGAAAATCAAGTTAATATGTTATTTATACAACAAAATTAAAGAAACTGTACCCATTAAGAAACTGCCATGTAATTATGCTTTATTTAAAAAAAGAATATGAAATTGCTGAAAATATAGAGTTACTGTATAACTTTGGCATTTAATTAAGATATAGAAGTAGAAACATTGAAAAGATAAATTCAATCATAAAAGTTGAAACATGGCATATGCTGTTAATTTGTTGGTAAGATAACCTTATATTTCACTAAATGGCTGGGATTAATATGTTTTTTTTACTGGCCAAAGGAGACTTCATTAAACCAAACCAAACAAAGAAAAAGCCTTTAGCAAACTGCTAAAAGGCCCTTGTACAGGTACAACAAAAATAAAAAGCACAGAAACAACAATTAATCCGCTAAACCTGCACCAGTTCTCCAAGCTGATATCCGTGTGCTTGCGCCTTCGAGTCATCAACCAAAAAGTGTCAGTTTTGATTCTTGCACCACCATACTAACCGAAGTGTTCTTCCCTTTAAAAAGTTTATTATTCATGTGAACCCAAATACACCACGAGGTCATGAGGTAGATTGCGTAGAGAACTTGTTCCTTGTTTTGATTGGTGTCCACTTTGATTCTAGCAACAAACTCTACCTTAAACAAAAGCACTAATTAACAAATCAAAAACTAAAACACCAATTTCTAGATATTAAACCTTACTAACCCTAGAAACACTAAAAGTTCACTAAATCAAAAGTTGAAACACCAAATTTAACATATTAAGACATACAAACCCTAGAAAACATGAAAAGCTCACCAATATCCGACCAACCAATGTGAGTAGGCTTATGTTTATATGGCTGCCTTCCTTCAATCGTGCACCTGCAGTCAGGCTATCGGAATTCCCTTCGCTCGTCGGTAAGATGCTACAGTCAGGCTCAGAGTTTACACAAAAACGAAAGCACCATGGCTGCAAGGGAGGTTGCAGATGAAGATCTACCATCCTTTAACCCTGCCAAGCCAAGGTGCCATATTCAACGATATTTAATCAGAACTTCGAACTCATCATTGCCTTATCGAAAACTCTAATATAGCAAAAGGGGGAACAGAAGAAACAAAGAAGGAAGGACACAAGGGTAATCAAACCACAGTAATCGTGTCCGTATCATCTCAACTGCATGCCATACCCTTTTCTATTCATCATCCGAAGGTGAAAATCAAAATCATATAAACAAACAACATGATATCAGCTTTTAAAACCCTAATAAAAAAAGGAATAAGTTAATCGATATTCAAATCCAACATGATTACAAAACACAACATCGTTATATCATGTATATGAGCTTCCTATCAGTTTAAGCTAGCTTCGAGTTTCTCAAATCTTTCAAAATTCAAGTCAAACTCAGAACTATTTCAACTTTGTGAAACGTACATCTTTAATAAAGTCACGACTAACAAAAACCGCGTAAATCAATACAAATCTAACATCGAATCATATACACAAATTCATAAACCCTAACGAACTTGTAAACAACATATCATCAACGTCCACACAAAAAAACGAATCAAAAGAGTTGAGAATGAACCTGTAATCTTTTTTTCTTTCTTTTTCAAACTTCGATCTGCAAATGAAAAGAGGAGATTCAGATCAGAACTTATGATAATCGGTAGGTTAGAGCAGATCCATATCTGAAAGATTCAGTGAGAGGGATTCAAATCATCTATGAAACTTTCTTGACAAAGATGCTGATTCACCATCGGATTTCTTTGCCGATGGCATTATTCGTATTGAAGCTTTTTGAATCGAGAAGAAACACAAACCCTAGAAATCGCCTGAACTTAGAAGAGAGGAGAAGTAACTTTGAAGAGAGAAGAAAGAGAGAAATGGAGCTGTGAATTTGAATTGAGAAGAAAGAGAGAGTTGATTTAATTAGTTCTGATGTGCATTAAAAGGCCATACAACTCCCAATGCAATTCAAATTTGCCTCCTAAATTTTTTTTACTTTCTATATATTAATAAACTCAGATTTTAATATTTATATATCTAGAATAAATAATCGTAATTATGACATCAGCGATGACTACGTGGCATAGCTGAGAAGTTGACACGTAGGCATTTCTATGTCATCATCTAAGCTCCCTTAATAGAGTATATAGATAGATTAGCGAGTTAAATGTCATTTTAGTCCCTGTGGTTTGGATTATTTTGACAGTTTAGTCCAAAGGTTTCATTTTTCGTCTGTGGGTCCAAAAAAGTTTCACCATTGACATTTTAGTCTATTAGGTTAACTTCATCCATTTTTCTGTTAACGAGAAGGGCAATTCAGTCATTTTATATGTAATTCTGTTAACTAAAAGGACAATTCGACCATATAAAATGACCGAATTGCCCTTCTCGTTGACATAAAAAATGGATGAAGTTAACCCACTAGACTAAAATGGTAACGGTGAAACTTTTTTGGACCTACATGCGAAAAATGAAACCTTTAAACTAAACTGTCAAAATGACCGAAACCAAATGAACTAAAATAACATTTAACTCTATATTAGCACTCCAAATCTTTTCTTCGTTTATATACTTAAAAGCTTCCACAACATCCACAACTTTGATCCAGAGCTTCCACAGCTACACAACTTTAATCCCTCAACTTCGTGACAAACATTATATTAACCTTCACACATAAAACAACCAAATTAGTGAATCCTAATCTTATACAAAGTTTGCATCATTAAACTGCATACTTTCAATGCATCCTTGTAGTGGTGTTAGTGACGGAACTGATGGTAGGTGAAGAGGGTCCGTTGATCCCGGTCACTAAGATTTATTGAATCTTTATCTCTAAAATATGAGCGTTTTTTTTTCAGATAAAAACATGAGACAGACGTCATAGTTGTAACCGCTAGAGAACATGACTATTTATTTACCCCCGACTAAAAAAATTCTAGTGCCGATATTTAGGGATGAGAATTTTTTTTCCAAATATCTATACCGGTACCGGTAACTATACATGTTCCAATTTTGACAATTTGGTACATGTATCGGTACCAGGTTTCATTAATTTTGGTTTCTGTACTTTGGTATAGGTACGGATAAAAAATGGTATCGGTACAGATTTTATATAGAATTTCAAGATTTTTTTTGGAATGCATATCTTTTTTTGTATTACGGTACACATATCGATTTTGCATATTTGGTACCGATATTTTATTACTACTCGTACTTTTTATACCTTATTTGGTACCTTGTATTGGTATTAGTACCGACTTTACCTATTTGGTATCGGTACGAGTGTTCAAAAGAAAAAAAAACATGGTAACAAAGCGGGTACCCTATTGAAATATTGGTAGCGATAACTATACCATATCATAATATTCAGTACCCTGTTTTGTGGAAATTAGATACCGATATCTTTATACTTCCATTCTTCTTCGAATTGAAGCTCAATCGATTCAAACACTCGATCTGCTTGTGTGAATTGTGATCATCATATCGGAAATGGCATCTCAAGAGTGCTTGGAGAAGATGCAGCTCCGTCAAAACTACCAGAATCTATTGTAATCAAATCTCCATTTTATTTTCGATTTTTACGTATACTTGATTATGTTTATTGATTCTGATTATGTGTATGTTTGTAGATTGCTGCTTTGCGTTGCGTTGTTCTTGTAAGAGACTCGTTTTGAGTTTTTTGTTGTAGACCGTCGAGTCGTTATGTAGATTTAATGATTTGTTTTGTATAATTGGTGAATGCATTCATAAACACAACAGACTATGTGTTTAAATTTCATGTTTGATCATTTGTATTGAGTTATGTAATGTTAGGTATTTTCAGTTTTAATCTGTTACGAGTATGCTTGTTGGGATTGAACCCAATCAGAGGAACAGTTGATTAGAGCCAAAACCGGATCAGAGAAGTGGATCCAAAATAAGCAGATGTTATGTTTACATTCTCTCCCCTTGAAAGTGGTTTTAACATCTGATGAGCTCCATCCACTTATCCATTACAACAACTGCTCACTTACAACTGCTGATCAAGTCAAAGACTGATGAAGACTAAAGCTCTGTTGATCAATCTACTGCGCTGCTGAAGATATCAAGTACTGTTAGAGTCACAACAGTGGAAGGATAAAGCAGTAGTTTAGTTTTCCTTATGTATTGTATTGTAATCAGTAGTTAGTATAGCAGTGCTTGTATTAGATCAGTTGTTAGAGTTTGTTAGGAGGTTAGATTTCACTTTCATGGTGATATCAGCAAAGATGCCACAGTGGGTTGTCCGTGCCTATAAATAGAACAGTACCCTGTACTGTTCTATTAGCTCTTCACCACTTTTCTTCCTGTACGAACAAACACTGTGAGCTCAGGCTGAGGGGGAGTTTGTTACATGCATGCATTGTAATCGTAGTTGAAATAAATTCAATCATTCGGTTCTATGTGAAAATGTGTTTTAAAAGCAATTCTCCTGTTTGATTGTGTGCAAAGTTTAATTCCATTTATATTCCGCTGCATTACTTGTTCATTCTTCATCTTAATTCAAACGTAAAACACAATCAATCTAAACTCAGATCCTAACAATTGGTATCAGAGCTCGGACAGTCAAATTTGATTTAACCATCATTTTGACATAAATAGTTCAACTCACAATCATTGATACTGATAGTTGTTCGTTTAGTTGAAAAACATAGTAGGTTTAATCACAATCAAAGTTGATTAATCAGTACCTGTAAAGCAACCAGGATGACGTCACAATCACAAGATGGTAAGAATAACATCGGCTCACTTTTCAAACCACCCATGCTGAAACGAAATGAATACAACATCTGGGAGAGAAGGATGGGTCACATCCTTGCTCAACAGAACACTGGATGTTGGAGATCAGTTGTTTTTGGGCCCCATGTTCCTATGGTGCCGAGTGCTGAGGATCCAAAGAAGTTCGAACCTAAAAAATATGAAAACTATACTGAAACTGATTTTCAAAAGTTCGAACTGGATGCCAAAGCATTCAGCATCATTGCATCTGCATTACCCAAAGAAATATATGCTGGGATGTTACATTGTAACAGTGCCAAAGAGCTATGGGATGCACTTAAGGAACAATTCGGGGGAACGGAAGAAGTAATTGAAAACAATAGGGAAATTCTGAATCAGCAGTATAAAACCTTCTGTCACATCAAGGGTGAATCATTGACTCAACAGTTTGAGCGATTTAGTTGTCTCATTAGTGAGCTAAGACTTATTAAGGTTGAATTTCCTAAATCTACATAAAATAGTAGGTTTCTTAGATCACTACCTGAAAAATGGGATACAATTGCCTTTGTGACTAGAAATTCTGTTGAGTTCAAAAACCTAACACTGACCCAACTTCATGGTAGACTCCTGACCTATGAAAGAGAGTTAAAGCAGAAAAAGAAGTTTCAAGAGTCTGGAAAAGTTACAGATGATTATTCATTTGGCAACACAGCTCTTCTGGGTCAAGAAGAGTTTGACAGCAGTAAGG
Organism: Helianthus tuberosus; assembly: GCA_030545235.1. NCBI lineage: Eukaryota > Viridiplantae > Streptophyta > Magnoliopsida > Asterales > Asteraceae > Helianthus > Helianthus tuberosus. The sequence continues at coordinate 109,049,737 of CM060426.1, read as the reverse complement.
ATCAGAGTTATGATCATTTTATTGACATAACTGCTGGAGGTAATTTCAACTCTGATCCTCACTCATCCAACTTTGCTTTCACAGCAAATGGAGAAAGCCAGAACTCTGATAATTTGTGTTTTGAACTCAATGATTTGCAGCAGTTTGATCCCACCGACTTAGAAGAAATGGACATCTTGCATCAATTGGCTTTGCTTAGTGTGAGAACAAGCAAATTCTATAAAAGAACAGGAAGAAAATTCCAAGGGTTACATGGGAATTTAAAAGTGGGGTTGGATAAGTCAAAAATCAAGTGTTATAAGTGCAATAGGCTAGGTCATTTTGCTAGGAAATGCAGGAGTCAAACCACTGGTCCAGTTATAACTCATCCCAGCTCAAACCCTAGACCACAACACCAAAGCACTGTGCACTATGCCCAATATACCCCTGCAACCCATGTTAACACTGCTCACTATGCTGCAACCCCCGTGCCTATGCATTATGTTCAAACCACTATTCCACAAAATCAGTATGTTCAAGCCCCTGTCCCTCAGGCACAAGTGCAACCTGTTGCACCTCAGCAAGCTGCTCCAACAGTGGTTCAACCAGATCAGCAAAGCTTTTTCACCCAAGGCTTTGTTGACTGGAGCAGTATGCCTGATGAGCTTGGTGATGAAAATTTTGCACTCTATGCTTCTAATGATACTTTTAATGATGAATTTTGTCTGATGACATTAGAGTCAATACCAGAAGGGGTAGAAGCTGAAGGAGAACAGCTAAGTGCTGAAACAGTGGATGAAGTGGCTGAAGTAGTGGTTACTGCAGTTGCTGGTGAACTACTGCTGGGAGAAAGATCAGAAACCCTGATTGAACCACTGTTTAACCCCTGGTCCAAAGAAGACAAAGAAGAAAAAGAAGAGAAGAAAGAAGGTAAGAAAGAAGAGAGAGTTGATGAAGAAAGTAATCTTCAATGTGATTGTGCTATGATGGCTGCTGCCAAGGTATCACCTCAGGTTCTTGAAAATCTGTGTTCAGACAAATGCATTATTGCATTTGCTAGCATTAAAGAGGTGAATGAAAACCTTAGGGATAAAGTCTTAACTGATGAAGCCAAATTTGAAAAGTCATTGAAAGAACTTAAAAACAAATTGGCTGAAAAAGATAAAGAAATCTGCAGTCTCAAAGAAGAGCAAAGCATAACCAAGAACCAACTCCAAACTATGGTAGAAAAATACCAAGTTTGTAAAAAGGAGTTGTAGTCCACCCAAATCACTTGTGAAAGATGGGTGGAATCTTGCAAAGGTTATGAGGTCATGCTTGAAAGCAATGTCAAGTTTGGAATAGGATATAGAAAATATGATGAACTTGAAAACACTGCTGCAAAACTAGCTGGTTCAGCTGAAATAAAACCAACCAACAAGAATGGCCAATAAGTTAAGATAACTGACAAACTTGGTAACAAAATCACTCTGGAAAGTTCTGTGGGGTCCTCAACCTTTGAGGAAATTAAGAAATACCAATTTAAACCCACATGGTCTGATGAGTGTGACATTCTTGAAAATTTCAAGCCTATGGATTTCACAACCACTGATGGTGTCACAGCTCCAAATGCAAAGGTCATTCCTCTCAAAGACATCCCAACAGTGGTTCAAAACTCTGTTGCTAAGGAGTTTGAGAAAAGGAAGAAAAGAGAAAAGATCAAAAACCTGTTTTGTGATTTTTGTGAAAAGAAGAATCATCTAACAAAAGACTGTTTTCATCTAAAAGCATATGATCTAAACAAAACAAGTGTCATTATACCTGCTAAAAGCTGCACCATCTGTGGTAAAACAAACCACAAAACTCAAGAATGTGTGTATCTCAAAAACTTTGATGTAAAAAAGAATGAGTACACTGCAAAAACATCCTTGAGTTCCTCAAATTCATCTGTCAAGTTCACCAAGAACCAACCACTGTTTGTGCCAGTCCAAACAGCTGTTACAAAACAGCTGAACCAAACATCTGTCAAAAGAGATGTTTAGGTGACTGATGCACCCCCTGCCAATCAATACAGAAGAGGTAAGGGACAACCACCATACCAAAGGATCCCACATGTTTATGAGGCTTACAAAAGGCCCTCTAAACCAAGAGTGAACAGGCATCCTTTTGGTTATCAGCAGATCATTGGGCAAGACCCCCAACAGTGGTTAGAGAAGAACAGTCCCAAAACTGTCCAAACCCCTGACCTAACCACTGCCCATCCATCTGAACTTAACCTAGACACTGCTGAGACCCCATCCAAAGCCATATCGGCTTTGGAGACCCTAATGAACTAACTATTTACTACATGTGCAGGGAGCTTTTGCATGCTTAGATAGTCTTTGGTATGTAGATAGTGGAGGCTCCAGGCACATGACAGGATGTAAAGCCCTTCTCAAAGATTTCAAAATTCATGGAGGGGGTGATATATCCTTTGGCAATAATAGTAAAGGGAAGGTTCTGGGGTATGGTAGTGTACAGTCTAGTAAAGTTAAGTTTGAAAATGTCAATCTAATAGACAATCTAAAATTCAACCTCCTGAGTGTCTCTCAATTGAGTGATAAGGGCTATGGCTCTTTCTTCATAAAGGATTGTTGTAGGATTATTGGACCAGAAATGGTTGAAAAGATTGAAGCAATAATTAAATCGGGAAAAACCCAACTTGTTGCTCAAAGAAGTGGCAATGTTTATGTGGTGGATATGTCAAAAGAGAGCCCCAGGACTGATGCCTGTCTGTTCTCAGCTGCTTCAAACAAAGAGACAGAATTATGGCACATGAGATTGGGGCACACAAATCTCAAGACAATCACTGTCATTTCAAAACAGGGGTTAGTAAGAGGTTTACCTCAAAAACTGTTCACCTGTTCTGAGCATTGTGTTTCCTGCTTAAAAGGAAAACAACATAAAATCTCATTCAAATCAATTGAAGAGTCCAAAACAACCAAGTGCTTGCAAATGCTTCACATGGATTTGTTTGGCCCAGTTAAAGTCATGAGTCTTAGGAAGAAAAGATACGGTTTGGTTATTGTTGATGACTTTTCTAGGTTTACATGGACTTACTTTTTACACTCAAAAGATGAGACTGCAGGCATTCTGCAAGACTTTGTGAAACAGGTTGAAAAGCAGTTTGACCTTCCAGTAAAAATCTTCAGAAGTGATAATGGCACAGAGTTCAGGAACAAGGAGTTAGATGATTTCTGTGTGTCAAAAGGAATTGTGAGACAATACAGCATTCCAAGGACACCAGAACAAAATGGGGTTGTTGAGAGAAAGAACATAACTTTGATTGAGGCTGCCAGAACCATGCTTGCAGATTCAGGTTTGCCATTAACTTTTTGGGCAGAGGCAGTAAACACTGCTTGCTATGTCCAAAACAGAGTTTTAATCAACCCCAGGCATCAAAAGACTGCCTATGAACTACTGTATAAAATAAAGCCATTGATTTCATATTTCAAAGTTTTTGGCTGCCCATGCTTCATTTTAAACTTAAAAGATTCTATCTCTAAGTTTGCAGCCAAAATTGATTGTGGTTATCATCTGGGATACTCAACCACTGCTAAGGCCTACAAAGTGTTTAACACAAGGACCAAAACAGTGGAAGAGACTTTGAATGTAAAGTTCAATGAACTTTCATCAATGAAAATCCCAGCAAATCCTGCAGAATTGTTTGATCTTGATAAATTTTCCTTTGAAAATACTGCTGTCAAGACTGAGAATGCAGGTCCATCAGAGGATTCATCATCAGACTATGGGTATGAAGTCATCATTCCTCAACAAAAGTCTGTTTCAATGGGAAGAGCAGCAGATGTTCAAAACAACTGTCAAAACTCAACCACTGCTACCTCAACAGTTGTTGACCAAAGTAGCCCATTAACCCCTGCTTCCACATCATCAAACACTGTTGATAGTCCTCCATCAGTGGATAAAAGTCAGCATGTTTTCACACCAGTTCCACCTATTCCTCCACCTCCATTTGAAGCCACTGCTGGATCATCAAAGTCACCAGCAGTGGTTAGCTCAGATGATTCACATATGCAGCCTTCACCATTAAATGTCATTATTCCATACCAAGGAGATCTAATCTTCTTGAAATCTCATCCACCTGACCAAATCATTGGCAACATCAATGAAGGGGTGCTCACAAGAAGTCAATCCCAAAACATTTGTCTTTTTGCTGGTTTCCTATCTCTCCATCAGCCAGTCAAGTACCAAGAGGCACTAAAAGACAACAGCTGGGTAGAAGCCATGCAAGAGGAGCTCCAACAGTTTAGAAGACAACAAGTTTGGAAGCTTATACCATTGCCAGAAGGTGTGAGTCCAATTGGCACAAAATGGGTCTTCAAAAATAAAACTGATGAAAGGGGTATTGTTGTCAAGAATAAAGTTAGGCTTGTGGTTCAAGGGTTCAGACAGGAAGAGGACATTGACTATGATGAAACATTTGCCCCTGTAGCAAGACTTGAAGCTATCAGACTATTCCTGGCCTTTGCTGTCAAACACAACATCAAGGTGTATCAAATGGATATCAAATGTGCATTCCTCTATGGTAAGATTCAAGAAGAGGTTTATGTTTGTCAACCTCCAGGCTTTGAGGATCCATTTAATCCAAATCATGTCTACAAGCTAAATAAAGCTTTGTATGGCCTGAAACAAGCACCAAGAGCCTGGTATGAAACTCTTTCCACTTTCCTAATATCCATTGGATTCACAAGAGGTAAAATTGATAAAACATTGTTTTTAAAATGGAGAGGAAAGGATTTGATGATTCTCCAGATTTATGTGGATGACATCATCTTTGGAACCACATGTAACAAAATGTGTGAAGAGTTTAGGAAACTCATAACAGCTGAGTTTGAAATGAGTGCAATGGGTGAACTCCAGTGCTTTCTTGGTCTCCAAGTTAGGCAACTGCAAAATGTCACTTTTATCCATCAAGGCAAATATGCCAAAGAACTTTTAAATAAATTTGAGATGGATGATTGTAAACCATGCAGTACACCCATTGCAACCAATAAAATTATCATGTCTGATGAAAAGGATGATTTGGTTGATCAAACTTTATATAGAAGCATGATTGGGTCTTTATTGTACCTAACTGCATCTAGGCCAGACATCATGTTTGCAACATGTGTTTGTGCAGGATCCCAATCAGCCCCCAGAAAGTCAAACCTTATTGTTGTAAAAAGGATATTCAGATACCTAAAAGGTGCTCCCACACTTGGTATCTGGTATCCAGCTGATGGTAAAATTGAGCTTTCAGGTTTCTCAGATAGTGACTTTGCTGGATATGATAAGTGCCAATTCCTAGGCAATTGCTTAGTGTCTTTGCAAAGCAAAAAAGCAAGAAGCTGTTTCCACATCCACTGCTGAGGCAGAGTATATAGCTGCTGCAAGCTGTACAGCCCAACTGCTTTGGCTTCAAAATCAGTTGCTGGATTTTGGTATCACTGCCTTAAAGACACCTCTCATGTTGGACAGTCAGGCAGCAGAAAATATCATCAAAAATCCAGTCTCCCATTCCACCACCAAGCACATTAATATCAGATATCACTTTGTGAGGGATTGCTATGAAAAATGTTTGATTTCTTTGCACCATGTTCGAACTAAAGATCAACTGGTAGATGTGCTAACCAAAGCATTAGACACATCCACCTTTGAAAGCTTGATCTCTAGAATTGGCATGCTGAATGATGTGCACAAAATGCAACATATAAATTACATCAATTAAGGCATAAAACTAACCATTTTTTAGTACTAATGTTGGAAAAAAGTGTGCTTTTGTCTTCCTTTTGTATTTTTAGGGTTAAAAGAGCTTAAATGAACAAAAGAAGCAAAAATGCAGCCAAATCCAGCATAAATACAAGAAAAGGAATAAACGTGGCATGCCCGACCCCTCGACAGCATCCTCCAAAGCAAAAATAAGAGAATAGAAGGCTGAACACGCCCCGTGCTCAGTGAGCACGGGGGCGTGCCCAAGTGTCTGCAGAAAAGACAAAGTTGTAGAAGCTTCTATCACCCACCACGGGGGCGTGTCCAGCGGACACGGGGCCGTGGTCAACTCTAAGATTTGCAGAATCTAGGAAAATCTTGATAATACAGATACGCTTCTGCACACGGGGTCGTGCCCAGCGGACACGGGGGCGTGGTCAACTAATGCAGACAAACTGCATTTAATGAAGGAAGAAAAGATGGGTGGACACGGGGTCGTGTCTGGGCTTCTGTGCAGGCTATAAATAGGGGTGCTTGGCTCACTTGCAAACCATCCTTTGGCAAACCACCTCTCTCACACTTCACCCACCCACCACCACCACCACCATCACAACCCACATCCACCACCATCATCCATCATCCATCATAGAGTGTGTGAGTAGTCTCGGGATCCAAGATTGATCGTAAGAGTTCTTGACAATCAAAGGCCATGTTTGCCTAAGTCTCTTACATCACTTGGTGAAGACAGGTGTCTAGTGTAATACTTTTTATTTTTAATATTTTCGGACTTTTTATTTGGTTATGTATTAATGACTTTAATAACTAGTTTCTTATGTTGAAGGTGAGTCTTCCTTATCGTTTGTCCGTGGTGTCTTGGTATTATTTTACTGTCTATATAAAATAAAAGATTTTCACCATTCATATCTCCACGGTCTATATGGAGGTATGTTGGCTACCTGGTCAGGGGTTAAGGGAACGGTTTGGTAAAAGTTTTGCCTTGTTCAGTGTATAGATCCTGCAAGGACCTGGGTCAACTTTAGTAGGACCTCCTTCAATACCCACTGGTATTGGATGGCGTATGTAAACTACAATTAATATTTTAACCCGGCTACTTAGGACTGTATCCCTGCTGACTCAGACTACTTAGCCGAGGGTAACGTCACCTCCAGAAGAGGGGCCTACCACAATATGCATTAATAACTTAATTAATTATCTTTCAATAATCCAACCCTTTAGGATTGTATCCTTGCTGACTCAAACTACTGGGTTGAGGGTAACGTCACCTTCAGAAGAGGGGCCTACTACAATATCTAAGATAATCTCTTAAAAAGTGCAAAAGTGCGGAAATAATCAAAGGTTACACTAAATACGAATCGGATCCAAGTGATTCATCTTGTCTATCTGTTTTTATTTTATTTTATTTTTCAGCATTTTAGTTAGTTTTATTTTTCTAGTTTAAAACCTTTTTCTAAACTTTTGATTTGATTAGACGTTGAGGATAAACCGGTACTAAAAGCTCTTGTGTCCTTGGACGACCTCGGTATCTTACCAACACTATACTACGCTCACAATGGGTGCACTTGCCCATATGTGTGTTTAGTGTTAGTAAATATCGTGTTTTATAAATTTAAAACTTGGCTAAAAAGTGTTAAAGGGCTTAAAATATACATTAAAAACTATACGACACTTCACACGCATCACTGAACATGGAATAACAGGCAAAATCCTGTTTTTCTATGAATAAAAGCATTAAAATGTTTTCAGAAAATCAAAAATCCATCCTTAAAAATAGCTAAAAATGAATCTTACATTAAATCCTTAAAAGTCTGCCATAACCACTGTTTTGTTCAAACATCTGTTCTGCTTAAAAATCTGTCCACTACTGAAAGTCAACCCCTGTTCTCTCATTTCCTTGATAAGCACTGTTGTTCAAAATCACTGTTTTTATCCACTAATATGCTATCCACTGATAGTAAAAATCACCCACTGCTTTCATTATTACTGTTGTAACCACTGTTCTTGTTCCATCAGTGGTTTTCATAAAACATTTGTCCTTCAATTCATCAGGGGTTGGCAATTTGGCATGTGGACAGTACATAGCGGTCAGATCTTTTGTAACCGCTGCCACGTCAGCATTCACTTTTTCTTCTATAAAACCCCCTTCAAAACCCCCAAACAGGGTTTTACTGTCGAATCGAATTCACAAAAATTCCTTTATCAAAGCAGTTATCATCTATTTCTTCAAAATCATTCATCGTTCTTCTTCGTCAAAATGACAAAATCAAAGTCTTCATCTTCTAAAAAGGCCACTCAAATGGCTACCACACCCATTGAAATTCCATACAAATGTCCTCACAACTATCTGGGTCTCCTCACAAAACCCGGTACCATCAATATCTACGATTCCATCATTGACACTATGTCGTCGTCAAAGTACAAAACTTTGTTGACAGCAGATGCTCCGATTTACATGAAAACCCAGAGAGAATTTTTGAAAAATGTTACTCTTGAAAAACAAGGTGACGACGTCATAGCCATTAATTCTTCTCTAATGGGTAAAACAGTCAAAATTACACCACAATCCATTTCAGAAGTCTTTGAACTCGATGATCAGCAAGGTACAAATTCTTTCCCCAAAAACGACTATAAAACTGATTTCCTTGAAAGGGGGTATGCAGATGAAATGAAAAAGGATACCTTAAAAAAAGGTAGTTTTCCAACTGCAACAAGATTTTTGTTCCATACCCTTTTGATGTGTGTTTCAAACAAAACAACTGCTTTTAATGAGATACTGTTTTGGTCAAAAATTACCGAAGCAATTAAGTGATCAAATTAGTTTAGTGAGGTAGTGTGCTAAAAACGTGTGTTGAAAATATGCTAGTTAAGTTGTTTGCAAAAACAGGTTCAGGATATAGCTCAGGATATTGGGCTATATCTATGATCAAACAATGAGCAAAAATGTAAAGGGTGACACGAGATATACGAGGAAAACCCTTGATCAATCTAGATCGCCGGCATAAAACTTCGGGAGCTGACAATCGCAGCTGCCTTGTTCTTCTATTACTTCCAATATCAGGATACAGTGCAAGATATGATGCGGATCAACTAGGTGTTACAATGTAATTCGAGTAGAAGTGTTTGTGTGTAGTGATTGTTTGCTGCCAGAGAGAAAAAGTGTGCGAAAGAGTGTGTGCCTTAATCTGATCCGGTCAATCTATTTATAGTAAAAGGAAACTAACTAAATATCCTATTATTCCGGGATTCAGCGGATATTCCCCATATGAACGTTGCAGTCCTGGTCTTCCGGGTTCAACGTCTATAACCCAACTGACTTGCCCGAGTCTTGAGGGGAAGAAGTCCACTTGAATGTTGCAGTCCTGGTCTTCCGGGTTCAACATCTATAACCCAACTGACTTGCCCGAGTCTTGAGGGGAAGAAGTCCACTTGAACGTTGGAGACTCGCACCTTCTAATCTGCACGTGGTTAAATCAGTTTCTACTAGGATATTATATTAGGATGTTACCAATATCCTGATCTGGTATCCTGATCACAAATAAACAATCAAAGCCAGAATATTAGTCAGGATATATGTGCAGAAAATGACCCATAACAGATACCATTAAAGATTCAATACCTGGGATATGCTATTCTACAAAATGAAAATTTTAACTACTCCCAGGAAATCTTTAATGATTTGGTTAAAAATGTTGATAAAAAACATTCTTACTATTTCCAAGATTTCTAAGTTATTACTTTCAAAAGAAATTTGGTAAGGATGATGCTCACGTGATCAAACATGCTGACTCTTTTCAAATAAACAGCTTAACGGCTGAGACTTTTACAAGACTATCAACACCTTGCAAAACAAAAGCAGAGGTCCCTGAGCAGAATTTAGCAGCTACCACTGCTCCTCAGGTATCTGCTGCTGAGCCCACTGCTCTAGGTGATCACAGCAGCAAAACAACTGCTGTGAAACCCACACCTAAAATCACCAAAATGCCAAGACAAAAGAAAACACACAAGCCCCCCCCCCCCCAAACCTACAAAAAAGGCAACTCCGGAGGATGAGATACCAGAGCAACTGCCAGTGACAACACAAAAGTCACAAGAAACCACTGCTGCTACTTACTCACATCAGATGGTAGAAATATCTCAACCCATGCCTCAAACTCCTCCTGCTTCTTCTAAAAAAGAACAGGTTGTACACATAGGGACTCCACAATATGACGCTCTGGAATCACTCGAATCCATCATCCACAGCCCAATGCCCGGGGCAAATTCGCTTTCTACACCCAACCTCACCTCCACAATTCCCCCAAAAAAAAATTATTGTTGGATGCTCTTGATTTGAACCAGACACAAACCAGTCCTTCTCAATCCCTTATTCACGAGAATATGCCTCAACAAGTGACTGGGTCTGATGTATCAATCATTGCTAACCCACCAACAAGACCTGAGGAGGTTACACGCCTTGAGTTACAAGTAACTCTTGGTGGTAGTTCAAGTGAAGCAGCCACTACAAGTGCTGAACCCATTGGTTTGCATTTGGACAGTGGTTTCATCAATCAAACTTCCTTGAAGGCAATTTCTTCTCTGGGAACATTTGTGTATCTGGTTTTTACTAGTTCACTAAAAAGTGTTTCTCAATTTGAAGGAAGAGGTCCCCAGTACCAAGACAAAGGGGCATCAGTGGATGACTTCTGGGATACATTTCCTGGGTCAACCACTGTTACAACCACTCCAAGTGGGAAATCAGATGATCCCATTAAGTTGGGTGATGGTTTAATGTACCAAGAATTGACGGCAAGAGTTGAAAAACTGGATACCTCTGTTGCAGAAATTAAAGATATGCTGCAACAGGTATTGAAAGTTCAAAAGGTACCAACCACTACTGCTCCAGCTCAAGCACTCGTACCACCACCTGCACCTGCTGCAAATGAGCTCTGGAACTTGTTTCAACCAATGCTCATCCAACGAAGAGAACTTGTTGATCAGCAGCATGAGATACATGTTCAAAAGCTGAGAAACATGATGGAGGCTAGGTTTATGGATACCCAGGCTGATATCAAGGCTATAAAGGCCCATTTATTGAATACCACTGGCACTACTCCTCCCACTATCATCTTTGTGGATAAACCACCACCAGCTGATGCCAAAAAGGGGGAGAAGATGAAGCAGTTGAGAAAAAGGGGATATGAAGATGACATCTACATTGCACCTGATAAATAAAGCATGCTTGCAGACATTCCCAAGCCAGATGGTTCTAAGAAAATTGAAGTCACCACAGATGCAATTGCGAAAGCAAAAGTTGATGTGAAAAAGGATAAGGAGGCTAAGGATAAAGCAATATTTGCACAGGAGAAGAGAGCTTTTATGGAGCTGAATGAACAGGGTACTTCTGAGCCTAAGGCTGATCAGGAAAGTCCAAAAACTGAAAATCCTGAGCCCAAAAAGAAGCAGCCCACTAGAAAAGTGAGGCAACCCAAACACACACCATCCAGACTCACAAAGCACACTCCCAAATCTTCCAAAAGCTCCAAAAATCCATCTCCCAAACCAGCAGTTGTTAAGACCCCTGCTGTATCAACAACTGTTGATACTTCAGTGGTTTCAACAACTGCTAGCCAAACAACTGCCACCACTTCAACACACACCATAACCACTGCCTTACCACCACCACCCAAGATCACCTCACCACCAAAAACATCATCATCACCACCATTACCTCCTGCCAAAAGGAAGAAGACATCAGATGTTACAACATCTGTTGTAATGACAATAGTGGTTGAAACACCAGTTGTTTCAATAACTGTTAGTCAGCCACCTTCCACCACAATAACCACCACTCAAATCACCACTTCACAACCATCCAACACACCACCAGCCTCTCCTAAACTAAAAAGGAGAAGGATAATTTTACCTGATGATGATTCTCCATCACCACCACCAACATCTTCACAATCTCTTTCACTTGTCAATATTCCAAACCCTGTTCCTCTCTCTTCAGCCCAAGTTCAACAACCAATCACTGCCATCACTTCTGCAGGTTTCCAATATCCTCTAGAACTTATAGCAGTTAGAGAAGAGATCAAATCCTTCTACTTTGAGGATGAACCTGCTAAAAGGAGTTTGCCATCAGTTGAAGGATATCCTAGGCCTAACAACATTGAAGAATACTTGAAAGTTAAGGCTCAACAAGCAGAGGATATTTCCAAAAGAAATTCACTAGGAAAATCTGACAAAGAAATTCAAATGCATTATCAATTTCTGCTTACACAAGTCAGATCCTTGGAGCAGTTTGCAAAAAATGTATGTCAACAAATATCAGAAAAAGCAGATGAATCATTGAGAAAAGACTACATTGATAACATCATGGTTTATAAGAAATACAAGGGAGAAAAATACATGTATAAAGAATGGACCATTCCTGAGCTTGAAAGTGAAGCAGCCAGGATTCAAGTCATGATAAAAAGCAAGGTTAGACATACTACTCCTGATTGGTCAAAATACAAGAAGAATGTACCTGAAAAGGTACTGGAGCTGAAGAGAATGAAAGAGGAATTAATCACTGCTGATTATGGGTTTAGAAACCAAGTGATGAGGTGGAAAGAAGACAAAGTCAGGACCACTTACAAAAGGTTGGAGGAATTAAGGAAGAAAGATCCAAATGTTCCCTAAAAACCTGACTATCCTGAAGCAGAGGTTTCAACAAGACCACCAAAGCTGCAAATCAGGAAAGCCACTGCTCCAACTGGTGCCATTCTTTATCAAAGAAGAAGGCAAAAACAGATGGATGCAGAAACAGCAGAGGAATTAGCTGATGGCGATGAAGTTATAAAAATGGCTTTCAAACAAATGATGGCTGATATTCCTGAACTTGCTCAAGCTCAAAGCACTGCTCAGTCAGTCATCACCAGGCCAGCATCTCCAAACTCCTCATCCAATAAAAATCTCCCAAGAAACCCACTAGACTCAAAAGTACTAAAATGGAAAACTGATAAACAGACCCATGTACTGATTGTGATAAAGTCTAGTGGAGAAGTGAAGAAAATATCAAGGGAACAAGCACTAGGCCTAAGTGTTGAAGATCTGTAGGATCTCCTTGATCTTCCACTTTGCAGGGATGAAGATGATACAGATGCCCTAGACTTTGAATTGCAACTTATAGGTCAGATAAGGGAACTGCTGATGAGGCAATAAAGATCTACAATAATGAAGGGTTTTGGCATCATCTGTTCCAGGGGGAGATTGTTGGGATTGAACCCTATCAGAGGAACAATTGATTAGAGCCAAAACCGGATCAGAGCAATGGATCCAAAATAAGCAGATGTTATGTTTACATTCTCTCCCCTTGAAAGTGGTTTCAACATCTGATGACCTCCATCCACTGATCCTTTACAACAACTGCTCACTTACAACTGTTGATCAAGTCAAAGACTGATGAAGACTAAAGCTCTGTTAATCAATCTACTGCTATGGGTCAAGCACTGCTGGAGATATCAAGTACTGCTTGAGTCACAACAGTGGAAGGATAAAGCAGTAGTTTAGTTTTCCTTATGTATTGTATTGTAATCAGTAGTTAGCATAGCAGTGCTTGTATTAGATCAGTTGTTAGAGTTTGTTTGGAGGTTAGATGTCACTTTCATGGTGACGTCAACAAAGATGCCACAGTGGTTTGTCCGTGCCTATAAATAGAACAGTACCCTGTACTGTTCTATTAGCTCTTCACCACTTTTCTTCCTGTATGAACAAACACTGTGAGCTCAGGTTGAGGGGGAGTTTGTTACATGCATGCATTGTAATCGTAGTTGAAATAAATTCAATCATTCGGTTCTATGTGAAAATGTGTGTTAAAAGCAATTCTCCTGTTTGATTGTGTGCAAAGTTTAATTTCATGTATATTCCGCTGCATTACTTGTTCATTGTTCATCTTAATTCAAACGTAAAACACAATCAATCCAAACTCAGATCCTAACAATGCTCATGGTTTGGATTAGTAATCTGAAGCGATTATGTTAGGAAATCTCTCAATTCCTTACTAGATTGAGGCACCTCACTAGAACATGGCATTATCAGTGTTGTCAAGTCATTTTGGTTAATAGGGGTTTACTTTAAGATCAATAGAAGTAAGAATAAACATTGATACAAGTTTGGAGGTGTGAAGTACTTGATCGATCATGATGATTCTAATTTCATGCACCAAACTTCCAAGGGGGTTGCGACCCTTGTTTAGGGTCCAATGGGCAGAGCCCATGGTGGGGGTCTCGTTGAAATGCTACTGGAAGTTGCTTCGGATTTACTTGATGGAAATTGCAAGAAAACTAATCGTCAGTCGTAACTAATTATAGTGATAATCATCAGGGTTAAGTTAATGTATATTGGTGGCATTTTGGTCCATTAGTGGTATGGTTTTCCAACTGATATAACCATGTGCCATCTGACACGTTGTGACGGTTCATCCCCTATTTGAAACATTTCAATCTGAAATAACATGTACACAATTTACACGAGATATTCATGCCTATACGAACTTCTATAAAACCTACAAGTATTTCGTTCTTTACTTTAGACATGAAATCGGTTAACTGTTGGGGCTTAAACACACCCTTATGTAAAATTCTTATCCTAGTGTGTATTAAAACTTCTATCTAGATATTGTAAATTGTAGTTTTTTGTATGAAATTATTCACTTCATATAGCACAACAGAGGCCAGGCGATGGATGTTATGAACCTTTCTTTTATTTATACACATTTTCTTTGGATGTTTGAACATTGTTATAACATTTGGTGTTTGTGTTTCATGGAAGCTCGGATGTGGTTATGGTTAAACCTCCACAACCAAACCAAACCGAACCGACTTTGCACCCCTAGAAATACTACGTACTTGGTACGAGTTTATGTTTTTCTGACTATGATAAACATACGGAAGTAATCAAATATACAATAGATTCATGCCATGTACATCATTATCTCATCACAGAAAAAAGATATAAGTGTAACCGAACCGAAAAGGCCTGTAAACGAACCGAACGAACACGAACATAGGCATATTCGTGTTCGTTCATTTAACTTTAACCGAACACGAACACGAACACGAACATATAATCGACCACATTTTCTTCTTCGTGTTTGTTTATTAAGAAATCGGGTATGTTCATGTTCGTTTATGTTCGTTCGTTTAAAGCCTAAACGAACAGTTCGCGAACATAAACAAACATAAAATAACATGATTGAACAAACACAAAGGAATACAAATGAACATAATTAAACAAATATAAACAAACACAATTTAACATTAGTGAACACAAACAAACAAGTCTAATACATTACAGTTTATCCGAAAACACATCTAAATTCGGGTTCATAGATGCTAAAATTAAGTAGATTTTTATATAAATATTAAGTAAGTGATCAGTTACGATCTAAGAAAAATTTTTAAATTTCGTTTTTTTACTAGAAAACTCAATACTAATTAGTTATATTTATATGAGTAGTTAGAAAACCTAATATTCATATAAACATAACTATTTATGTATTTACTAAAATTTAAACGAACGTTCACAAACATAAATGAATGAACATAAACGAACGTTCACGAACATTAATGAACGAACACAAGGTGTGTTCATGTTCGTTCATTTAATTAAACGAACAATTTTTTTTTGTTCGTGTTCGTTCGTTTATTAAGTAAACGAACATAAACGAACTTCCCGCCGAACAAGTTCACGAACAGTTCATGAACGTTCAGTTCGTTTATAGGCTCATATATAAGTCTCCTCAAAAAGTTCAATATCAAAAATAGAAATAATTTCATTCACAAAAACACTCCAATAGTTTCAAAGATTTACCTTTAGTAACCTGGTGCTGCAACCCTGTAAGGATACGGGTAAAAATCATTTGAAACTATTGGAGTGTTTTTGTGAATGAATTTATTTCTATTTTTGATATTGTAATTCTTGAGGAGACTTATATATCCTTTTTCTGTGATGAGAGTATGATGTACATGATGGCATGTATCTATTGTATATTTGATTACTTTGGTATGTTTATCATGGTCAGAAAAACTACCTTCAGTACGCAGTAGTTTCGAGGGGTGTGAAAAGTCGGTTTGGTTTGGCTATGGAGGCTTAACCATAACCATATCCGAGCTTCGATGATGGAAGATTGCTTAGCCATAACCGATGGTTGGTTGACCATGGGTCGTTATTAGTTAAGTTCAGTTAACTCTCCAGATTTTTTTTAACTTTGTACACACCATCCCCTAACCCGCTTCAAGGTTCAAACTTTAACCCAGATGGGCTCGTTCTAATGCTTCCCAAGTAGCTTAGATTGATGCTAAGACCACATGGAATGTGCAGCAAGCACTTGGTCCAATAGATCTTGTGTACAGTACAGATTCACTTCTTCTTTGCTAAGGGGAGATACTTGTGTGAACCCATGTTTCCCAATTATACTATATAATATGAAATCAAATTCACAACAGTTAATTATCCACAATCTAAAATAATTTATAATTTTGATTTCATACTTGCAGATCCACATAAGTTTTATGATTTACATTATCAATTGCGTGGTTTGTAACATAACGCCATTTGCCAAAACATAAAAATAAGCATTGGTCTTATTCTTTTTACAGATAACATGTTTCCATTCAGTAATACACGGAAAATTGTGGCATTCACACCTTCCGGTTCCAAGTGTTTCAATCGCTTTGCTGCTACTTAAGAAACAGAGAATGGTCTTCTAGTTATTCGTTGTGAAATTTCGGATCTTTGAAGACACATGTGTCATGTATATACATATATATTTATGATTCATCGTGACGTAAGCATGTCTTTATTTGTAATTTGATTAGTGTTGAGTTATGAGACACCTTTAACCATAACCATAACCATAACCATAACCATAACCGATATATCGGTTAAACAAATAACCATAACCATAAATGTTGGTTAATCTTGGTTATCGGTTAATTCGGTTCAGTATTGATCAAGTTTTTTTTTTAAATATCATTTGAATATTGAAATTGGTTATTTTCCATATGATATCATTTATTCATCACCATCGTAGTTAGTAGATATAAATTTTCAATGTAATAATAATTTAATAATTAAGATTAGTGAATACTAAATACATAATAGTTTATATAATTTATTTACTCTTTTGTTTTTTGAACAACAACTTGTTACACCTAAACACTACTTAATATTGCATTTGTAATAATTTGAACCCAATCATTTGTGTGGACGCAAACACCATAACATTAGACCACTATGTTATAGATGTTGTAAATAAGTAATTATGTATACAAAAAAAATATATGTACGGATAGATAGATGTGTGTAAAATAATAATTAATAATCCTTGTTTCAATTTATCCTTTAATATATCACTAGTAGTGATATCTATGTGCAAACACGGGTGATTTTTAGAAATTCATGCATATTAACAGAAAGTATAGATAGGTGTATAGATATTGTATCAAAACTTGTTATCTATTATAGACAATAGACAACTATAAACATAGATTATCGGTTAATATATCACTTACATAGGACTATTTTCAATGTCCTATCCACAAAAAAAGAATACCCACCCATTGACAATGTAACATGTTTATAGACATAACTGCATGCAAAACATGTCTAAGAAGCTAAATTACTATCACCGAGGAAGCAAATGTACAACCACAAACAAGTATCACATCAAACATTGTTTATAAACCTCCAACCAAAGCAACACTCATGAAGAGGGCTTTCTCTTTGTCACGATACACACAAATTTTGTTAGCTTCAGCAACTGAGTAGAGTTGTGAAACTCAAACGAAAGTTCATCACCAAAAACAATATTGCAAGATCTCAGATAAGCAGGCCATCCAACAATTCCGTAGCTGAATCCAGTATTGGTTTTTTCAGATCTTGTCAACAGTTCCTTGACTTCACCTTTCAGGTTTTGGATCTTGACAGACTTATGATTATCAGTACGCAGATCCAACCCAGATGATACATCTGATGGCAGATGCTAAAAAGCAGAAAATTGAATAATGAATTTTTTTAAAATATTGATATGTAACTGGAATTGTTGAAATAATGACACAAAGTAAGGACTGCAAAAACTTACAAGCCTGTGTTCAGCTTGTTTGGTGAAGTGTAAGACTGGCTCTGAAGTGGATGATACTAAATCAAGCTTTTGAACTTTACACGGTCTATGAACAACTTGTTTACCCTGCGCAATGATCTTGCCACGAAGATTGCGCATCTTTTCAATCTAAGTAAATTAATTTAGACTATAACAACTCTGAATTTTTGAAATTTTCTAACTTTTTTTTATCAACACAAACTACGTTCTCAACTCAGCTTTGAAGTTTAAGAGTCAATCATATAGAAGAATATCAATATTTTGAGAGAATAATAAAATGGGAAGTGTAAAACTAAACGCTTACATTAGATACAACACTTGGAGCGGCAGGAGTGTCATAAACAGAAAAATCTTTAGAGTGAACTTGAGGATCGTTAACATCAACAACTATTCTTACAGAATGATCTTGAGGCTACAAAAAAATTTTAAAAAGTCTTGTTATACTTATTGTGCAATAAATCTGTATATGTTTTTATACAATAGATAACAAAAGTAGAAAAATTTAAACTTACATCACTTATATATGTATGTTTTAATATGAAACTAGCTTACTTGTTAGATTTTTTTTTCTCTTAGTGAAAGGTCTCAGGTCTCAGATTTAATACCTGGACATGAAGTAATTTTAGAATAGTAAAGTAAGAGTGGTACAGATTTAAAGTTGTCGACTCTCATCTAAAGTTACATGTTAAAATATATATATGGTTGCGTTTAGACTTTAGACTAGTTTAAGATTCGTGGGAAAAAAATATAGAACAGCCCGCACGCCCACCTAGAATTGATCAATTCATATATTTAAAAGATCAATTCATATATTTAAAGGCATAAATAATATATTTAAAGGATCAATTCATATATTTAAAGGCATAAATAAATTTCAGTTATTTATGTGTAAGCCATTTGTCACTGTATCTTGTACGTTGAGGGTGTAAACAGATGTACACTTCACTCCGACGTTCCTTTCTTACATTCTTTTTTCCTAAAAAAATGGTTTCTTAAAAAACAGTTTTATATATTTCAAAGAAAAAGTTATGCACAGTTATATATTTCAAGAAGTTTTAACTTTGGCTATCGGAATTTTTGTCTCAGCGAAAACAGTTTTGAAAAAAAAAAAAGAATTTTAGCTTACTTTTTTTAGTCATTTTTACCAATATTTCTCAACGATTTAGCTTTTGGAAAAATATAGATTTAGTAAGAAAAAAGCTTTTATAGGATTTGAGTGTGTAATCGGACCAATAATTGAAATGGCCACACCACATGTTCATCAGTCGATCGGTTAAACCAAACAAAATCATAATTAACTTTAAAATGTATATTATTCAAAATTTAAAGGCAAATTGGATTTAAATAATCCCAACTCACTGTTATTGGCCAATAATAATCCCAACTCATTTAATCACCAATAATAAGTTGAACTATTCACTTTTGTTTGTAAAATACTCCCAGTTAAAAAAACACTAACTAGGTTAAAAAATTGCTGATGTGGCTTGCCACGTCACCTGCCACATCAGTTGCCACGTAATCGGAAAATGCCACGCAGACTGCCACATCAGCTGCCACGTCATCGAAAAATGCCACGTAGACTGCCACATCAGTTGCCACGTCATCAAAAAATGCCACATCAACTGCCACGTCATATGACACATCAGCTAAAAGGGCCACATCAGATGCCACATCAGCAATTTTTTAACCTAGTTAGACTATCCGCATCAGTGAAATGCTATCCTTTCTACAAACAGCCTAATCAGCATGCCACATCAGCTTTTCACTTATTCTTCCCACAAACGTTTTTTACCCACAACTATAACATATATATCCTTCCCACAAACAACCTTATAAAAAAAAAAGGACCCACCATTAGCCCATTCTCCACCATTCTTCCCCAAGAATTGTGAAGAATGAACACCCTCCATGTCATCCTCTACAACACCCACTAATCCAGTGGTGGAACTAGAACATCAACTCAGGAGTATCCCAAATTTTTTTAATCGTGCAATCATACAATATTAAAAAAACGACAATAAATAAATAAAGTAAAACAATTACCTAATAGATTTGTCCTCTTGTTTTTTCATAGCTTGAAAACGTTACATCACATCCTCGTCTTTTACTTCACGTAAAAGATCCTTTTCGACCGCATAAACCATAGCATTGTTCAAAATTTTTTGGCCCATTCGATTGCGTAAATCCGTCTTGACAAGCTTCAATTTCGAAAAACATCTTTCAACGGTTGTGGTTGTAAACGGTACAAGCAAAGCTAACTTAACTACCCGAAATGACTCAATATCACCCAAAAGAGTCCCTATTTCTTGTGTAGTAAAATCATCCGGGTACATTTTAGTAAAATCATTCGTTTTTTGGAGTCGACGTCTCTCACGTCTGTTCGTTCAATGATCTGCCGAAGTGCCACTGATGTTCGTTCAATGTTGTTGGCTCTTTGTTCGTTCACGTCTGTTTGATATCCAACAGTGATTAAACATGCCGCCCAATTGCCCAAATCAATAATCATTCAATTTTGGGCTATTATTTACTTATTTGGGCTTAGCAAATGTGTAATTATTTACTTATTTGGACTTACCTAATGTGTTATTATTTACTTATTTGGGCTTACCAACATCTTATTATTTTGTAAAAAAAAAATTGGAGGGGTGTCCTATGTATAAAAATCGGAAAAAAAAAATTAACACTACTAGTAAAAACTTGAGCCGTAGCCCGGGCTACGACCCACATAACTAAAGGTCCGCCTCTGCACTAATCCATCCCTCTCACAAATGCCCTCCACATAGGAATGAACACCCTCCATGTCACCTACAAACATCCTTGATGTGGATAGTCTTAGTGTTTTTTTAACTGGGAGTATTTTACAAACAAAAATGATTAGTTCGGATTATTATTGGTGATTAAATGAGTTGGGATTATTATTGGCCAATAACAGTGAGTTGGGATTATTTAAATCCAATTTGCCAAATTTAAATAGTATTTTTCTAAGAAAAATATTTAAAACCGGCCTAACTAGTGAACCAGTTCATCAGTTTAACCGTCACTCATAAAAAATTGACCTGTGCAATCCATGTCAACTTAACCGGTTAGGGATGCGGTCCTTGTTCCGACCATGGCGAAGTATAGAAGGGGCGGGGGACGACCCTCCGAACTTTTCGCTCTGTAGTTTTATATATGTAGTTTTCGTATAAATTTTTTGGGGTATATACGTTTTCGACCCCCGGTTCTATAGAAATTTTTGGTTATATACGTTTTCGACCCCCCGTCATTCGGGTCAAGCTTCGCCACCAATTCCGACTACCCGGTTGTAATGTAACACTAACAACATTAACATGAATATACATATAACTATATAAATGTTAGTCGGAACACATTCTTTTCAGAACCAATACAAACGGATGAGACGGGTTACAAATACAATAATTGATTGAACTACGAAGAACCAACGAGTGACGAATCGCCATAGTAATCCGCGATACCAGAAGCCGCCCACAACCGTTCATTAAACGAATCCTGCAAATCATCAGGCAGAAACAGCATCCGACAAACCGGGCAAGTTTTCTTGTCATAATCCATCCACCGGTCAATACAACCCCGGTGGAACACATGTATGCAGTTCGTCAATCTACGTATCTCATCACCCGCATCAAACTCACACAAACACACCACACAACTCTCCGGAGGGTCCACAATCTCCGAGAATTTAACAACAGGGAGGAGTTCTCGAAGTAGGACCGCAGAGAACGACTGCGGCTGGATTAACGGCTCCGGTTGGGCCCGGTTAGATGTTAAAATGGACCGGTTGATATGTTGGAGGCCGGTGAAGGTAAAACATGTGGAAATGTGATTACAGATTGAAACTAGATGGGTTAAGATGTGGAGAATGAGTTTTGGGAGGAAGAAATCTGTGTATCCAACTGGGAAACCCATTTTTTTGTGAATTTTGTGAAGATTGAGAGGAGTTGTTATTCATGAAATGAGAATTTGGTGAGAATGGTGATGGGTTGGTGAAGATGATGAAGTTGGAGAAAGATTGGTGTGAAACTATGGTTGTATAAGTTATAATATTCTGTCTTTTGAAAACACATTATTGTTTTATTTCTTTTTACAACTTTTCCGGGGATGTGTTTTGAAAATAGCTATAGCTATGTAATCAAACAAGTATTTAAAAAAAGTGTAATAAATATCTTTAGTTTAGACCACCGTGGGGTTTTCTTGACGTTTTTCGCCAAAAAACGCTTCCCCCCCCCCCCCCCAAACCCGCCCCTTTGGGCGTTTTTTTCAAAACAATCCCCCAGGCGTGCTTTAGAATACGCTCCAATCTTGCCTCTTTTCAAATTATGACTAATGACATTTTTTTATTGTTTTTTTTATTTTACTCTATTACACTCATTTTAACATTATGTCTCACAATTTCCACATCCTCACTACACCTATTTTAGAAAAACGTCCCATAATGCCTCATTGCTAACTGGACTGCCATATGGCGCAAAGCGCCCAAAGCTGGGGGCATTATTTGTGTCTTCCACCACACATGTTCTTATAGCCTTATGGTTTTATCTGCAGAAGAAGAGGTGAACAAAACCTCAGTAGTCTGCTGGTGGTAGACGTTGATGGTAGACGGCGGTGGTGTTTAACCCTCTGCAGGCCTTAGAAGATCTTAAAATTGGTTGGGTCAAGTTTGCACCAACAAAAACTCGCGCAAACGCTTTTTAATAAAACGTCTTCAGAAAAGCAAACAGTCTGCAGATAACAATGTCTGCACGTAGTCTGCACGACGCAGACATAAGAGCCTGCCGTAATTTTTTTAGAAAAACAAACGCCTCCTTACACATAACTTGTATTTTTGTGTTTAATGATTTAACTAATAAATAAATAAATAAATAAAACAAAAGAAAAATGATGAACCATGATTGGTACAAATGTGACTCCTATATCTTGGAATGGTGTTTCACCCCCAAGCCCATGTCACTTGACATGAGCATTATTGCAAACTATATAAGACGTGGGTGTGTGGTTCGGGAGAAAGGATTAGGAGGCTGATGTGGAGGTCTTCCCCGATCGGGAACACTCCCCCCCCCCCCCCCCAAGCGGTGATCGGTGCACTCGGTAACTCCTTCCCGATCGTTCCAAAGAGAATGAAGGTGATGTGATGGAAGGGGAAAAGGGAATGAAGGGGAACTACACTCCACATATGAGGGAGCAGTGATGATGTGGAGCCTAGGTGACCATGGGGGAAGGGTGAACTACCATGGTCTAAGATATCTCTAGCTCTATATTGTATAATAGAGTCAAGCCGTTGAGCTATCCAAGATCGGCTCGTTAAAAGTTTGAATCGAGCGAAACTTCACTTATCGAGCTCAAGTTGACTTACGAGCCTAAACAAACACTAATCTTTATTTAATATATACTTTTGTGATAATTATTATTTTATTTATATATAAAGATATGATTAAAAAACTAGATAAGTGGTATAAAAAATTTTAAATTATAAACATACATAAAAATAATTAAAAATATATAAATTAATAAATAAATAATATAATAGTCTGTCTTGGAAAAACTACTCACTAGCCGAACTCGAGTTTTAGAAGTATACCTTGAAAAGAGCTCTGGCTCTCGTAAGTTAAACGAGTTGAACTTGAACTTAGACGAACTCGTGCTTGGCTCAACTTGACACATTTACAACTAGTTAAAAGTCATACAAAGGTTTGATCTTTGTTATATGTAAATCTTGGAAGATTGGTTACTTCTTTTTCAATAGATACATGTTTTGGTAGTTTCTTTTTGGAAAATTGCATGGTTCTTTCCTCCTTTAACACTGGCTAACATGTTTAATCTCTTTCACTATTTGTTATCCAATGTGTAATGACCATACATACAAACTTTATTAAAGAAAACACAAACAATGAGTGACTATCATGTTTTTTAGTGAGCTTCAATGATTTACTTGGCCATGCTAGTGGATGTGGCCAACTAATTTGAGAGGAGGGGTGGGATGTGTTGTGAAGGTACAATCGTGACCACAAATGTTATGTAGCGTTGTGGAGAGGGGAAAAGAGGTGTAGTTTTGATGACAGTGGTGATGAAAATAAATCGGTGAAAGAAAATAATGGTTATTTGTGAAATATTATTTATCGGATAATTCATCATCTTCATCATCATCATACTCAGTAAATCTCACTAATAGCAAAACCAAGGTAGAGTCTGAGAAGGGTAAGATGTAGACATCCTTACCTCTACTCCGTAGGAATAGTGAGGCTGCTTCCAGTGAGACCTCCGGCTCAAATATTTCGGATAATTATACATCTTAAATATGGTTTGGTGTAAACGACGAACTTCTCAATATTGTATGTACCTTCTTGTTTGTTTTCTCTTTAGGTCTCCATAGTAAACCATTTGAACTACTATATTTAGCAACTAAAAATTAAAAAAAAAAATGGAGAACTAACAATCGACACATAGGCTTAGTTATTCAAGCCATTGATTCTTTGGCTTTGTCCCGACATTGACACATGTGTCCCTTTCGTCCGTTATTTACGCTTAACTTTTATAGCCGAAACATCTCATACTTGATCGTTGTGTACAATGTCTTGTGCATACTAGGAACAAAGACAAATATGTATTTATTGGCTTAACTCTTGTAATTTTGTTTGCTTTAAAGCTAGTGGGTATGGTGATGATCCATCCTTGGAGGATGATCCGCCACGTAGGCGCCACGTCATAGTCCTCGGAAGAATGGTCCATTATCTAAAACTAGAGGGTATGGGAGGATGGTTCTAGTCATAGTCCTCCACCACTTTTATGTTTTTTTATTTTTTTTAATCTTCTACTTTTTTTAACATTTAACAAATAAAGTAACAAAATATTTTCATTAATATTAAAAAAACATTACATAAACTTAAAAAAAATAAACTTTAAAAAAATAAATTTAAAAAAAAAACATAAACTTAAAAAAAATAAACTTAAAAAAACATAAAACTTAAAAAAAAACATAAACTTAAAAATATCCTAATATATTAAAATAAGCTACTAGTCTTCGTCTTCCATGTCGTGGTCAGGTTTGTTTTGAGCGTTGTTCCAAATGTACTCCACCAATACCGCTTGTAGGTTATGATGTTTGTGCTCGTTACGTAGAGCGAACATGTTCAAATCTTGTTGTTCCCCACTAACTGGAACAGAATTTCCAGTAGACGCGTTTTCGTCGTACTCGCTTATTGCTCTACCTTCGTCTTCAATGACCATGTTATGAAAGATGATACAAGCGTACATAATGTGTCGTAACCTCTTTGGTGTTTGCGAATGTGCTGGATGTTCAATGATTTGCCATTTTTTTTGTAGAACACCAAAAGCCCGTTCAATATCTTTTCTCGCACCCTCTTGATACTTCGCAAACTTTTTTTCTTTTTTCGTCTGTCGGGTGCGGAATAGTTTTAACGATTGTCGAGTACGTTGGGTATATTCCATCGGCTAGGTAGTAACCTCGCCTGTATTCCACCCCCGAAACCGTAAAGCTTGTGTCTGGACCTGTACCCGCCACTACATCCTCAAATATCTGTGACTGGTATATGATGTTAAGGTCATTGAGCGAACCAGGTAGACCAAAAAAAGCATGCCAGATCCAGAGATCCTGTGACGCAACAGCCTCTAGAATAATAGTCGGATGTCCATGATCTCCCCTAGTATACTGACCTTGCCAGGCAACTGGGCAGTTCTGCCACGGCCAGTGCATGCAATCAATGCTCCCGAGCATTCCTGGAAAACCATGTCTCTGTTCGTGTGCTTCCGAAGATGATGAATACCACGTAGACGAAGACGATGAAGACATGGAAGAAACTGAAGAAATGGAAGAAGGTGAAGCCATGATAATTTTTGAGAGAGAGATGGGGTGGTAGCGTGTAAAAAATGGTATAAAAATAGATGAGTTTTTATAAAAAGGGAAGAGGGGTTATAAAATGTGAGAGAGATATGAGATTGTAGTGGGTGAAAAGTTGTGAAAAAATGTGTAAAAGAGATGAGTATTTATAAAAGTGGGAGTGAATGGGGTATTTTTTTTTAAATATAACCGTTACTTTTTGAAAATATATGAGAATTTAATTTTTTTTTATAACGGCTACTTTCACACATGGGCCCCACATTTATGCTCCGTCGCAAACGGCAAGAAAGGGACGTGGAGGACGGGACGGTAGGGGGCGGGTTGGTGTAGCGCCCGTCGCCGGACCAGAATGGGTGGGGGGACGGCCCCATACCGTATAGCCTAATAATGAGTTTTGTACTTTATTATTGGTTATTTGGTTTATTAATAAAACGTATCGTACAATGTTTTTGGCTTTTAACTAGATTGGTTGTCCTTATAACTAACGATTGGTCGGAAACTCCCATTTGTGTTATATATTATATTATTTACTTTTGAAAATGATGGTGTTACATTGTACACTCCATTGGATTGGCTGGTGTACTGATGTGTTTTGCAATCATTTATTTCGAAGTCTATGAACTCGTAGAATTGTTTTTAGTTGCACGAATGGCAAACGACTTGCTAAGAGGTCACTCATCATAGATTACTTCCAAAAAATGACGTAAATGTGAAGTTCTCATCGGGGTTTCGTTTTTACTAGGTTAGGTTTCGCTATTCAAAAGGGGGTAGCGGCGCAGCTTGTTGCCCGCTTACCGGCTATCTTGGTGTAATTTGTTTGACCTTATATATAAAAGTATGTTACATCCACAAGCAATATGTTATTGATGATATTTCAGGCGAGTCATTTGTTAGCTTATAGAAGCATGTTTTGATTACGGAAAAAGGAAGAAATATTGATCTAAAAAGATTGTGTCTGCTCTTTAGTTTATTTGTTAGCCTATGGTTGAAAATTAAATCAATTCCTGTTTTTTATTGGATTTGATGGTGGCAGAATTTAATAATGAAAGATTGAATTTATAAAAAGGGTAAATTGGTAATCTTATAAGAAAAGGGGAAATATGTAATTAATCTCAAGGGTTAGGTAAATATGTAATAAAGGCTCTTAATATGGGAACATATGTAAATATCTCTAGTTTTTTAAGGCACGGTGCTCACTCAAGGTGCAAAGGGTGAGTCTTGAGCCTAGGGGTAAGGCGCTTAAGAAGTGAGGCCCAATATAAGCAAGACACACAGCATAAATATACCATTTTAGGGTTTTAGCAATGTTTTAAGTTTGTTTATGGCTAGTTTAAGATGGTTTCAGACCTTTTTTGGATGTTTCAGACCAGCTTGCCCATAATTTACATAAGTTTTATGGAATTTTCAGGATCTCACAGGATTCTAACACCAGAATCTCGCCTGAAGGTCGGCGGAGTACCTGGATGTTTTCCTTGTGCCTCGCCTTCGAAGGACTTTTGTTAACATTGCTTCGAATATCAAGCTGTTGGTGAGAAGAGCCCTGTAACCAAACTCTTGATCCTATCAATCAAGTTTGTACACTTGATCTTGCTGCCACACTTACTCGGTTTATGCTGAAGCATTGAACTACATCACTCATTACAAAAAGTTGTATGTGAAGTTGTTTGGTTACTGGTTATGCCACACACCATAACCAAAATCGAATCATATTTTCAAATAATTGATTATGGCATAAGCAAACTATCTTAATTGCCCGGTTCGGTTAAGATAGTTAATTCGGTTATGGTTCAGAAAATTAGTTTATTAGTGCAGCCCTGGTTTAAACTATAAGATTTGATGCTAATTTCTCAATCTTTTAAACTTTTAAGTAAAACTCCCAATAGTTTAATTTATGACATAAAACATCTAAATGGTTTAAGTTATCGCATAAAACATATTTTATAAATAATACAATAATAAAAGTGATCATGCCAACCCATGAACCCGTCTAAACAACCCTTTAGCTAAATATTTTTGTGCTTTGATCCGAAATTAACCCAACCCACATAGACAAAACCAGAATCCGCAAATCTCGTGTTAAATTTGTGTCGTGTCAAAAATTCACAATCCTACGTTTAGAATTCTATAACTTTTAAATTTGGATTCCAATGTTTGTTTTTGTTGAATCAAGAGGTTGTGCTTTTTGAAAATAAACTCTTGATATGATTCAAATATGTTGTTCCGCAAGTACCACAAACGGATCCAAAAGGTTTTGTTTTTTCTATGTATCATACAACTCTAACCTTAATCCTCATAAAACTGTTTGGGTTCACAACACTGTACCATTATTACTACACATTACATAATTACAGTACATCTATATCGATAAAGATTCTAGTACTCATAAGTCCGATAAAGATTCTAGTACACTCATAAGTCAGGATCAAACAACAAAACCAAAACATATTTCATAGTATATGAACATTTAGAAAACATATTTAGAAAACATCACCTCTCAGTTATCATCTCGGGTTGACCATGTTTCCCATAGCGACAGAAGAACAAGCGGCCCAAGCACAGGTGGAACCGGTGGCGGCTTACTGAAAGTAACAATCGGGTCAACCTCCTCCTTCTTCATCTCTTGTGTCTTCTCAAACTCATCATCCTTTACCTTCTTTGGTGTCAACGTGGCGACTGCACATCACATTTAAAGTTAAGATAAGATCATTATATAAATAATGGTTTGACAGACGAGACAATGTTATAAACTTAAACTGGTATTACCCCATGATGGTTTTACATGATTAACGTTGAATGTATTCTTTGCCCGGGATAATGCAGCTGTTCCGCGCATATATGTTGTTGTTTCCTTGTTTCTTTGAAGAAATCTGCATCAAGATAGCAATTTGCAAATGTTAGAAAAAAAAAAGCAAAGTAAAAACCAAGAAATCATAATGTTTTGCAACAACCTATATGAACATGAAACAACTATGAATGGTCTAACTGATCAAAAAAGGCTTATATGTGAAAAAGATGATAGAGATGCAATTTCTGGTTATACGTAATGCTTCTTTGGTTTGGTTGTACATAAAGCTCTTGCCTCGCGTCTCGGCTTTCAGAAACTAAACGCCTCATATCGCCTTGCGCTTTTTATAACCGAGCACGTACTAATAATGCTATTAACTAGTTCATCTCATAATTCGTAAACCAGTTTGTTTCAGTGCAACTGCCAGTTTCCTGAATAAAACTGAGTCTGGTAAATAGCTACAAATAGGGCTGCAAACGAACCAAACGTTTGCCGAACAGTTCGTGAACCGTTCAGCGGGAAGTTCGTTTGTGTTCATATGTTTATATTATACAAACATATACAAACGAACACGAACAAGAAATTTCGTTCGTTTAGTTAAATGAACAAACATGAACAGAGACCGCTTTCGTTCAGTTATGTTCGTGAACGTCCGGTAACGCGTTCGTTTATTTTCGATAGTTCATTAGTATTTTTAGTGTTTATGTTTTATTTAAATACTTCAAAATTCCGACAAATAAAATATTTAATAAGTGTCAATGTACTATATATAATGTTCGTAAGCATCTGTTTGTGTTCATTTGTGTTCGTGAACATTAGTTTGTACTCATTTGTGTTTATCAACGTTCATTTTTGTTCGTTGCCTAAAATTAACAAACACAAACAAACACGAACAAGTTCACTTCCTTAACAAACCAACATGAACAAATAATCTCGTTCGGTAAAGTATTCATGAATAGTTCGTGAACACATATATTTCTTAACAAACAAACATAAACAAGGTCTTATTCGTGTTCGTTCGGTTTGTTTGCTGTTTGCAACGCTAGCTACAAATTAAAATCCACAATATGACACAATTAACCATCAAACACTCCTTCATCCACAATCTGTACTCAAATTCAAATAAAACTTTTAAATTCGGCCTAAATTTAAATAAATATTCATTAAATCACTTCCTAATTTACTAATTAAAACAACTTATGTCACAGATCAAACGTACACTAAGTTTCCAGTATAATCTTATAATCAGAATTCGAAATATTAATACAAGTTAAAAAATCTTGACCTGTGATCGTACGCCGGTGATTCTAACGATGACGGTGGGACTGCCGGAGTTAATAAGAGTGAGTGAGATGATTGACGGTTGCCGTTAGCACGAGAGTAATCGATGAACTTCCTGAAGTTTCTGAAATTTGCAACTTATAAAAGTGGACTTGATTGAGTGGGCTGGGCCATATGTGTGGGTTTTTTATGTAGATTTATTGGGCTGATATGGGCTGGGCCATATATGTAGGTTTTTGTAAGACTTGATTTTGAGAATTTGTACATTAGTATTCATCCCATGAAAAATTTCACGTTGAAACGATGATAAAGTTAAATATGTTACAACGACAAATCCGGAATTTTATAAAACATCATATTCTAGAGGAGAAAAACTGTAAAAAATATCTTTGAACAACTTTGACGACTTGTTGCTTCTATGACTTGTACATTATTACGTACAACTCGGTTTACTATTTTTGTTTGGCCATTGGATTTGCGGGTGATAAGCACTTGAAGATTGGACTAGTTTTATACCCAACTAGTTAAATAATTGCTTCGAGAACCACCTTAATAGCTTATGATTAACAACATAAAGAGACTGTACTTTGTTTTATTTACTGGGTTTTGATGTAATTCGTAACAAAAACCAATGGCAAGAGTTATATTGACTGGGATTGCATTTTGGACATACTTTTTGTTGAACTTTTTTGGGCCGGTCTCGTTGTGACACAACGACACCAATGGCAACACAGGAGGCGTCTGTTGTCACATCAAATGGAATCATGAAATCCTACAAGAGCAAGAGTTACAAGGGATTCACAACAAGACGGTGACGACGTAGATGTAATTATTACAACACATTTAAAGGCTCTAAATATTTGCAACTGATGAGGGTACAACTATATAATCAGAAAATGAATTTTTTTTTTTTTTTTTTTTTTTTTTTACCCGTCTCCATCTTTTTTATTTTTAATAGTATAAGGTCAAACAAATTACACCAAGATAGCCGGTAAGCGGGCAACAAGCTGCGCCGCTACCCCCTTTTGAATAGCGAAACCTAACCTAGTAAAAACGAAACCCCGATCTCTAGGAGACGAAATGTTGCTGTGAACAACCCGTTGGACCCGTTCAAGAAATCGGGTGGCTTCTGGGGCTAGCGCGCCAAAGGTATCAAAGGCAAAAGGGATAAAGGAATGTTGATTATCCTCGCAGGCTTTTGCGTGTTTGTCCATTTTCTTTGCTGCCGCTCTTGCAATCGCCTGACCAGGGACAAAACCTGTATCCCGTAAGCCTACAAGGGGGGACACTCCAGTAAGATCAACACAAGCGTGTTTACCTGCATCCCACCCGAAAACTAAAACGTCCGCGGGGCGCAATGTAGATCTTCCTTCCCTCGGATCTGTCAAAAAGTTTACGGGGGCTTCTTTCTTCACCGAGATCCCCGCTCGTTTGAGGATGTCCCCCAAGACATCCCGCACCCAGTCGTGCCTATACTTAAAACCTGGCAGTTCTTTACAGTGCAGAGCATGCTCCCCAAATTGGTCTAAGCAAGCTTTCTGGCAAACCGGGCATTGCTCATCATCAGGGAACATAGGAATCATGAGCCGATATTTTAAGATAGCACGATATTCAACAGCTGACATCTTTTGGCCTAAGCCCTCGATGGGGATGACCGATAGAAAATCTTGGGCGTGGGGGCCCCGCAAGCATTCAAGGACGGCGTTCTGACGGGGGTCGTACAGAAATCTGATCCAATATTCTGGGCGATACGACAAAACAGAGCACTCGCCAAAGTCTTCTGGGTCTTCGGTGGGGCGGTGTCCCTGTTAGCGAAACCGCCAATATCCAAATCCGGGAGGTGTCTATGCAACTCCCCCAGAGCCATGTCATAATCCCCATCCATTCCAACAACTCCACTCTCGCGCAGGATGTGATCTTGCAGCCCCCATGATTGAGCTCGCGAGGCAACAAAACCGTAAATGGAGACATCCATGGCCGATAAAAGCCCCAACCCCCCCATCTTACAGGGTAGAGACGCAACCCGCCACTGAAAATCCCCAAAAAACGGACCCCCACACACCACAAAACTAATGGCAATCATTACATTACAGTTTTACTCAAAACTAAATGCGTAATGAACTATTAACATTTTTTGAAACTTATAGTTAGTTTTTTTCTTTTTTGGAAAGTGAAACATATAGTCAGTGGTAGCAACTAGGGGTGCAAACGAGTTGAGCCGAACCCGAGCTCGATTAACTTATGAGAGCTCGGACTCGAGCTCGGCTCGATTCGAGCTTTGTTTTCAAAGCTCGAGCTCGGCTCGTTTGTATTTTATCAAGCTCGAGCTCGGCTCGTTTATTATCTATTAATTAGTATATTAAATAAAAATAATATAAATAATAGACTTTTTAGGCTTGCGAGCTCGATAAGTAAAGCTCGGGCTCGGGCTCGTTTACTAAATAAGCTTATTTTTAGGTTCGAGGTCAGCTTGTAAACAAGTTTAAATAAGCTCGGCTCGACTCGGCTCGTTTACACTAAGGCTCGATAAGGCTCGACGAGCCTAATGAGCTTCACATGTGAGCCTCGAGCTCGGGCTCGATAAACAAACGAGCTTTGTTTTGAGGCTCAAGCTCGGCTCGGGCTCGATAAGGCTCGGCTCGTTTCGAGCTTTTTCTCGAGCCGATCTCGAGTAGCTCGCGAGCCGCTCGGCTCGTTTGCACCCCTAGTAGCAACTATTGTAACCTAGGATATCTACTTATTAGTGGGTCCAACTATCTTTTCTTTATCCTAATTACATCCGTGAGTTCAAAACTATTACTAATTAATAATACACATGAAATTATGAGAATAGAAGAATATGTGTCCTTTCTTTAATTCAACGGTTTCAAATTAATTTACATTAAAATGGCATTAGATTAAAATGTACATAAATATAATTTTATTCATGAATTATTAGTAATAGAAAGCTTACCTTTTCTTGATTGAACACCAATATTAATCTTTTCCTCCACAAAGGAAATGTCCCATGATGTAACCCACACGAGTGTTTTTCTGCTTAATTTCCCAAATGCCATCAATTATTTCTTTTAAATATCTGCAAATTCAAACATTAAGAAATCAAGTTCTTTTTACCTATACAAGTACATCGAGATATGGAAATTTTATAATTGTTATTAAATGATTACGAGTTTAAACTACATGCACCTTTCATGTAAACTTTAGAATAAATTTACTAGTGATTCATTAAATAATATCAAAATATTTATAGTGGAGAATTCTAAATGCGTAGAAGAATTATCAACCAATGGCCTTTGAAAGCCTATGAGCATATCTCGACATCGGTAATTGTTTATTTAGGCTTATCCGCTTATCCCTCAATTGACACGGCCAATTTTTCCTTTCTCCTTGTAGTTGACAATTTAGGGGGTGTTAAACGTGTTCTATTTGTGGGTTGGCGGTTTCAACCCGATCTGAACCCGAAAAGTTTAGACGAATTCGAACCCCAAAATCGTGTCATACATATGAATCTGAACACGACCCGAATGTTAGTGGGTTGATCCGAACACGACCCATTCAACCCGAATTTTTAATTTTTTTTGTAAAAAACATATTAAAATAAAATTTTTACTAAAAAACACATAAATGTATATAATACAATTATATTTTAATTATAAGATCTTATGTTAATTCTTTTTTTAAGTTATAATTGTGGCATAAAACACTCATCCAATTTAATATATGAAATAAAATATAATAAAAAAAAACAAAACATAATATAATTGGGCTGAAACAGGTTAACCCGTTAACCCGATCGGGTTGACATGAACCCGGTCCGTTTAGCTAAGCAGGTTTGCGGGTTCAACCTAAAATTGACCCGAACCCATTAAGGCTAAACCCAAACCCACAAATTTCGTGTAAGGTTCGTGTCAGAAATTCACACCCCTAATTAACATCATAAGGGTATCAGAATATAGATATTTGAATTCAACTGTAAATTTGTAATATCATAAGCTATAATGGTTAATAAGATTATAGATATTTGAATTCAATTGTAATTTTGTAATATCATAAGCTATAATGGTTAATGAGGTTATTGGATTATTAATATTTAACTAGTTATGATTTCAGAATTGTTTGGGATATAGAAATACCAAGAATGATCTTAGAGACGTGTGACTTTTAGATTAAATTATTTTGGTGGTTCTCCTGAATAATTCAATCGGATACAACTCAAAATCGAGAACAAAACTTAGTATGTGTGTGTTGTAAGAATTCGTATGAACCAGAAACTGTATCAAGAACAATTTTCGAATTAGTGGAAAAAGCATCTGGTAATCAATTTGTGTTATACTGTGTTATTATTTTAAATCTAGAATTGCCTCCAAATGCCTTCATTGTTTAAAACCAATTTTTGTTGCGTTTTAAGTAGAGTAATCAAGTTAGTATAATTTCAATCAATCATAGTTTTTAGTTAATATCAAACACATCGGTTCATTCCGACACACTTTTCAAAACAAACAAATCATTAATTTATTTAGCAAGCTTCATAATTCTGATAACACCTTCATAATCAATCACGTCCATACACAATCCATAAGCTCTTCGTGGATCGACCCCGTACTGCCACTAACTCAAAGTTAAAGGTAAATCGGGTTTATAAATATTATATTTGACCGAGACGCGACATCCTGATCAAACACCTGGCTGGGGTTGAGCTGGAAAAAATAAGGCATTTGGAGGCAATTTTAAATATAAAATAATAACTGGCAAAAGGCAGTTACGAGAGGTTTTTTCCCTTAATTCGAAAATTGTACTTGACATATAGTTTTCGGTTCATACGAATTCTTACAACACACACATACTAAGTTTTATTATCGATCTTGAGTCGTGTCAAATTGAATAATTTGGTAGAACCACCGACATAATTTGATCTGAAAGTGATCACATGTCTTTCAGATCATCTGTTGTATTTCTATATTCCCCGACAAAGATCAAATTAATTTTTGTGAAGATGATGAGCGCGAAATCAAGGAAGGATTGATACGTGGTTGAAAACCGGTGTTCGTTATTGCATAACTTGATGTTTTTACATAGGTTTTAAATTCGGATAGCCTACTTTTAATCAAATATGTGTTTTGCAGGTTTGATAAAGTTTAAGGAGCTTTTCGGGAGCTTTACGTGTCACCGGGTCGAAAACCGGAGCACCGGGACGCGTTACGGATCAACCGGGAGTGCGAGGAGTGAAAAAATGAGAGTTGGTGTTCAAGAGGCCGTCGCCGACGGGTCTAGGCAGTCCCGGACGGGCCCTAGAAACACCCGTCGGCCAGAATGACCCGTATCCAGTAATTTAAAGCGTCGGCAGGAGAAATGCTCAGGGGAACCCGTCGCCGACGGCCCCCTACCCATCGCCGACGGGTCTCAGTTTCATCAAACGTGAACTTTCGATTTTTGGGTGCTGAGAACGTTTTCTATTGGTCTAGGGACATTCAAGTCGGAAGTTACACTCTTGGGGAGTTTGAATCTTGTAGGAGGGAGCCACTTTTCACCCACGATTGATCTCTATTCCCATCACTACTCACAACATCACCCGAATCAACATCAAGATCATCATCAATCATCATTCACAATCAATTCATCCTAAACCCTAATTCTCCATACCTTCAATCCTTACACCATCATCCTTCACCAAACCATCATCATTCAACAATTCTCCATCATTCAAGCTTCAAGATGACTTCCATCATGTCTCAAGCATCCGGTGATCAAGTTTCCTCAACCATGAGCGGCTAATCACCTTGGTTTCACCCCGGTGTAGGTAGTTGTTAACTTTAGGGTTTCGAATTGTTCTTGTTTCAACTTTGTGACAAATTGTGTTTGATTTTTGAAACCTTTGACAATAGTTTGCATTTGTTTCGTATTCGTAAATTGTCAAACGATGTTAAAAGTTATGACTTTACGAAATGGTTATGTGTAGTATGCATTGTCTTGGTTAGGTTTTACTTGTGTTGATTACAAAGTGCATTCCTGTCCGTTCTTCGGGACGTTGATAGTTATTGGCACCTAAGTCACGGTACACTAAATCCGCTAATCGTATGCAATTGAGTTGAATCTTAAAACTTGTAGAAACCCTAGGTTGGCAATTACCGAAACCGGGTGTGAACCCTTTTTATTATTATTGTTTAGTAATCAATCTTTCGTGCATTCGTTAATTAGTAGTTATTAATCAATCAAATCAATTTTATTAGTTAAATTCACATCTTCCAACAAAACAAAAAGAAAACAAATATCATAGCAAGCTTCATAATTGTGACATCTTTTTATACACAAACCACATACTCTTCGTGGTTCGACCCCTTACTACCACTAACTATTTGTTAAGGGTAATTTGGGCTTATAAATCTTATCTTTGACCGGAGCACGACACTCCGATCAAGGATATGACAAGCAAGTTTGACAAATTAGAGAAATTCGAAGGGCATGATTTTCATCGATGGCAAAAGATGGTGCACTTTCTTCTTACGACCATGAAAGTGGTGTACGTGTTGACCACTCTTATACCGGAGATATTGGAGCAAGGCAATCTAGAAAAGAATCAGGAAACGGTCAAAGTAGGAGAATGGCAATTACATCTCTCTTGGCCACATCTTAAATGGTATGTGTGACTCTTTGTTTGATATTTATCAAAATGTAGAAACCACAAAATTATTGTGGGATTATTTGGAAGCCAAGTATATGGCAAAAGATTTTACTAGTAAGAAGTTTTTTGTGATTAATTTCAACAATTAGTAGATGTTTGATTTGAGGCTTGTCATGGAACAGTACAATGAACTGTTGCGAATTATGGGGCAATTTGCCTAGCATGACATGAAGATGGATGAATCAATCTCGATTGAGTAAATTACAAGTTTTGTTCTTTATGTTTGTCCCAAATTTCAGACGCTGTCCTTTACCTTTAAAATTGATGAGTTTTGTCCTTAACGTTTCAAAATCCTGCACGTTATGTCCTTTAGGGCAAACCCAGTTACAATTTCCAGTTAAGTTTTGTCATGTGGACAGCACATGAAGGTAGCATTGTCTTTTCACATCCTAATTTATAATTGATTTTTAGAAAACAAATAAAACATCCTATCCTGCAATTAACACACCCGCACACACTCTCTCTCTTTCCAACCACCTGCCGCCACCACCTCCCACCCTCACCTGCCGCCGACCACCACCACCACCTCCCACCCTCACCTGCCGCCGACCACCCACTATCTCCACCATCGCCTGAACAAACAAAAAATACAGAGCTACAAACTATCCCAAAATCGCCAAACTATCCACCCCTACGAAATCATCTGAACAAACAAAAAAATACCCAAATCTCTTCTTCTCTCTCTCAAACCGAGTGAATGAAAAGTAGTAACAACAAATTGAATGAAAAGTCAAAATTAGTCAACACTTTACAAAAAATGATCAAAATTGAAGTGAATCAGACAATTAGTAATGAAATTAGATCATAATCAAACATCTAGCAGTCTGCAGATGACGATGTCTGCGCGTGGTCTGCACGGTGCAGACAGAAGAGTCTGCCGCGAAATTTTTTAGAAAAACAAACACCACCTTACACATTACTTGTATTTTTGTGTCTGATGATTTCACAAACAAATTTAACTAATAAATAAATAAATAAATAAATAAACAAAAGAAAAATAATGAACCATGATTGGTCCAAATATCACACTGATACGGGTCACCTACCCTAAACCCACCTCTGGCCTAAGCAACCCGACCCAGACCCAAATTACTTGCATACATGCCCACGTTTACATGTTCAGTAGTTAATTCTCATGCATTTTAGGATAAGCCAATCATTTCACGTTTCCATGTTTATGCATTATCCCATGTTTACTATAGTTAGTTTTCCATTTTTCTTATATTTAAGAATGGTTTGAGTTTAACGAAAGAAGGTAGAAAATTGTTGAATGAAACTTTAGTTTTATGTCTCTCTTCTTCTCTTATGTTCTTGGGAGTTTGTAGGTTTTCTCCGTAAACCTATCACACACTCTACTTCGTAACAATGTGACTTTCATCTCTTGGATTGATGTTTCACGCCCAAGCCCAAGTCACTTGATATGGGCATTATTGCAAAATACATAACATATCTCTAGCTCTATATGGTATAATCGAGTCAAGCCGTCGAGCTATCTAGATCGGCTCGTTAAAAGTTTGAATCGAGCCAAACTTCACTTATCGAACTCAAGTTGGCTTACGAGCCTAAACAAACATAGTATCGTATAATCTTTATTTGATATATACTTTTGTGATAATTATTTTTTTATTTATATATAAAGATTTGATAAAAAATAACTAGATAAGTGGTATATAAAATTTTAATTTTATAAACATACATAAAAATAATTAAAAATATATAAATAAATAAATAAATAATATAATAGTGTGGGCTCTCGCTTGGAAAAACTACTCACTAGCCGAACTCGAGTTTTAAAAGTATACCTCGAAAAGAACTCTGGCTCTCGTAAGTTAGACGAGTTGAACTTGATATTAGACAAACTCCTGCTTGGCTCAGCTTGACACATTTACAACTAGTTAAAAGTCATACAAAGGTTTGATCTTTGTTATATGTAAATATTGGAAGATTGGTTACGTCTTTTTCAATAAATGCATGTTTTGGTAGTTTCTTTTTGGAAAATTGCATGTTTCGTTCCTCCTTTAACACTGACTAACATGTTTAGTCTCTTTCACTATTTAAAAAATTGTTATCCAATGTGTAATGACCATACATATAAACTTTATTAAAAAAACACAAACAATGAGTGACTATCATGTTTTTTAGTGAGCTTCAATGATTTACTTGGCCATGCTAATGGATGTGGCCAACTAATGTGAGAGGAGGGGTGGGGTGTGTTGTGATTAAGGTACAATCGTGACCACAAATGTTATGTAGCGTTGTGGAGAGGGGGAAAGAGGTGTGGTTTTGATGGCTGTGGTGATGAAAATAAATCCATGAAATAAAATAATGGTTATTGTGAAATATTATTTATCGGATAATTCATCATCTTCATCTTCATCATCATACTCAGTAAATCCCACCGATAGCAAAGTCAATGTAGGGTCTGAGGAGGGTAAGATGTAGACATCTTTACCTCTACTCCGTAAGAATAGAGAGACTGCTTCCAGTGAAACCTCTGGCTCGAATATTTCGGATACTTATACATCTTACATATAGTTTGGTGTAAATGACGAAATTCTCAATATTGTATGTACCTTCTTGTTTGTTTTTTCTTTAGGTCTCCCTAGTAAATCGTTTGAACAACTATATTTAGCAACTATAAATAAAAAAAAATATTGGAGAACTAACAATCGACACATAGGCTTAGTTATTCAAGCCATTGATTCTTTGGCTTTGTCCCGACATTGACACACGTTTCCCTTTCGCCCGTTATTTTCGCTTAATTTTTATAGCCGAAACATCTCATACTTGATCGTTGTGTACAATGTCTTGTGCATGCTAGGAACAAAGACAAATATGTATTTATAGGCTTAACTCTTTTGTAATTTTGTTTGCTTTAATAATGAGTATTGTACTTTATTATTGGTTATTTGGTTTATTAATAAAACGTGGCGTACAATGTTTTTGGCTTTTAACTCGATTGGTTTTCCTTATAACTAAGGATTGGTTGGAAACTCCCATTTGTGTTATATATTATATTATTTACTTTTGAAAATGATGTTGTTACATTGTACACTCCATTGGATTGGCTGGTGTACTGATGTTTCTTGCAGTCACTTATTTCGAAGTCTATGAACTCGTGGAATTGTTTTTAGTTGCACGAGTGGCAAACGACTTCCTAAGAGGTCACTCATCATAGATTGCTTCCAAATAATGACTTAAACTTGAAGTTACCCATTATAGATTGCTCCTATTAAAAATGACTTAAATGTGAAGTTCTCATTCTTACCCACAAGCAATATGTTACTGATGATATTTCAGACGAGTCATTTCTTATGATCTAATATCTCTCTTTTTGCATTAAATAAAACGATATAGGATTTGCCTATGAACAATTTCGCAAGGCAACTAAAAACAAGGGGTAAGTAACAAGTTAACATCGCAATGCAACAAGATGATCATTCATACCCTAAAATCTTGAACAAATTGAAAATCATTGGTAGTTTGAGTAGGATTTGCCTATGCATAATTTCATATGGCAACTATATATATATACAAGGCTAGGAGGTGGATCACACATTTTCTTAAGCAAAAAAAAAAAAATTGAGAAAATCGGAGTTTTTTCTATCAGTTTTTTTTTTTAATTTTTTAAGGATTTATACACGTGTATATTGTCAATCTTTTAACTATACATATATGTATATACGTGTTTAAAATTGAAAAATCAGTAATGTACTTCTATGATTAAGGTGAATTATTTAGTTTTAGCTTTTTGATTTAGGGTTTAACATTAGTATTTACGGTTTAGCATTAGGGGTTAGTTTTACTGTTTAGCATAATATTTAGGGTTTAGCATTAGAGTTTAGTTTTAGTGTTAACATTATTATTTAGGGTTTAGCTTTAGGAGTTAGGTCTAGTTTTTAGGTTTTAACATAGGGTTTAGCCTTAGGGTTTATGGTTTAGATTTAGGGTTTAAAAATTTTGGTTATTGTTCAATGAGCCGGTAAACCAATGCCGCTGGAATGAACTCAATCAGCATTCGTTTGACCCGGTTTCCTACACTTCTTAGATTAAGGATATATATTTTTCATAATATACACATATGTATAATTTAAAAATTGACAATATACATATGTGTATAATTCAAAATTGACAATATCCATATATGTATATATGTAAAAAAAACCTCTTAAAAACGTGAGATTAAAAGTAAAAAAAATATATATTTTTTTTGCTTGGAGAAATGTGTAATCCAAAATGCTTCTCAAGTTTCTCAAAAAGGATGTTCTTCTCTTATGATTGTTACCTTATACATAATTATTCTTTGTATGTTTTTCATTCATTTTAATAATAACTAGCAATAACACCCGCCCGCATTGCAGCGCGGGTACATCGCATACATCGAATGGATTCGTCCAAACATTATGTGATGTTTTAACCATATGAAAACATGCATTTCAACATATCATAGAAAATGTAACAGGTATAACGGAAAAGATGACATGTATAATCAAAGGAGATTAATTAGAATTTTGAAAAAAAAGGAAAAAAAACCACAATTTGATTCCACTTGCTTTGAAACAAAATTAACAAAACATTTATAAAATAAGCATGGAAACATATTATATTTGACCTCACTCATTTCCCAAAAAAGTTTACATTTAAACATACACCAACTCGAATTTAAACCGAAACGTACATATTATATTTGACCTCACTTATTTCCCAAAAAAGTTTACATTTAAACATACACCAACTCGAATTTAAACCGAAACGTACATTTGAATTCTTGATACTAAGTGTGAAACTGATGTTATATCTTGTTTCGGTCTCACGCGGGGCTCTGGTTTTACCGAAGTAGCCCGCGCGGGGTTTGTAGATTAATCAGCTTATTGAGTAAGGAGTAATGGTCCAGCGCGCGACCTGATTGGTCTGCGCGGCTTATTGAGAGAATGTTAAAAACTTAGAAAAAAGAAATCAAGTGATTGTAAAAAATCGGTGGACGCCAATGAAGAAACACGGAACTAATTTTAAGTTATTAGTTGGGTTTATGTTTCAAACATGAGGGTTAATCTTCTTAATCTTTCCTGAGCACAAGCGTAATCCTTCCTTCCTGCAAAACAGTAGCATCCCGTTAGCTCGTTAAGAGGGGAATATGGGGGTTTCCCTCTTAACTAGACTCCGGCGTGAGAATAAGTAACCGTTTTGAGGAGAATAAAGTGTGTGTTAAGAGAGAGTAGAGAGTATAGAATGTTTAACCTGAGTATGGAGGTCCCTATTTATAGCCGGAGTGGTGTAGGAGGAGATGGGCTGATGGGCCTTGGGCCGGAAGGCGACAACAGGGGATATCCTCTTTGTCTCTATGGTGTCGACAGTTAGTGGCTTCTAGAAGATCCTCGGTGCTGGCGCACCTTGATTGGAGCCACGTGTCCAGGTTGTCGTCCCTGTCGCCCTTCTGTCATCAGCAGGTGAGTGGATATCATGGGGCAGTTGTCGTCGCCCCCTGATTGGTGCCACGTAGGCGTCCTTGTGTACTTTTTGTCTCTTGCACGATTATTAATCGTGGAGCACGATAGAGTGCAGCCTGCTGGACGTTGATTGGCTCGCTCTTCTGCCACTCGTACCTTTGGTACTTCCTGAAATGACTCTGCGCCGTAACTCTCGCGCAACCTTTGAAGTGTGTACAGCTAGCCGGCGCGAGGCGTATGAGTTGAGGGCTCTTATTCAGGATACTAAGTGTGAAACTGATGTTATATCTTGTTTCGGTCTCGCGCGGGGCTCTGGTTTTACCCAAGTAGCCTGCGCGGGGTCTGTAGA
The DNA here is from genome assembly GCA_030545235.1 of Helianthus tuberosus. Taxonomy (NCBI): domain Eukaryota; kingdom Viridiplantae; phylum Streptophyta; class Magnoliopsida; order Asterales; family Asteraceae; genus Helianthus; species Helianthus tuberosus. The sequence goes on along the minus strand of CM060426.1, from coordinate 109,007,478 downwards.
TTAATCAGCTTATTGAGTAAGGAGTATGGTCCAGCGCGCGGCCTGATTGGTCTGCGCAGCTTTTTGGGACCATACCCCTTCACCAACTAACTAATTAATACAACTATCATCTACCAACTAACATATGACATATGAATAGACATGTCTTGGAAACATAGTTTTTAAAGGCCCAATGCTCACTCAAGGTGCAAATGGTGAGACTTGAGCCTAGGGGTAAGGCGCTTAAGAAGTGAGGCCCAACATAAGCAAGACTCACAACATAAACATACCATTTTAGGGTTTTAGCAATGTTTTAAGTTTGTTTAAGGCTAGTTTAAGAGGGTCTCAGACAATTTTTGGATGTTTCAGACCAGCTTGCCCATAATTTACACAAGTTTCATGGAATTTTCAGGATCTAGCAGGAATCTAACACCATCTAACACCGGAATCTCGCATGAAGGTCGGTGGAGTACCTGGATGTTTTCCTGTGCCTCGCCTTCGAAGGACTTTTGTTAACATAGCTTCGAATATCAAGCTGTTGGTGAGAAACACCCTGTAACCAAACTCTTGATCCTATCAATCAAGTTTGTACAATTGATCTTGCTGCCACACTTACTCGGTTTATGCTGAAGCATTGAAGTGCATCACTCATTACAAAAAGTTATATGTGAAGTTGTTTAGTTCGGTTACTACTGGTTATGCCACACACCATAACCAAAATCGAATCATATTTTCAAATAATTGATTATGGCTTAAACAAACTATCTTAATTGCCCGGTTCGGTTAATATGGTTAATTCAGTTATGTTTCGGAAAACTAGTTTATTTGTGCAGCCCTAGTTTAAACTATAAGATTGGATGCTAATTTCTCTATCTTTTAAACTTTTAAGTAAAACTCCCAATAGTTTAATTTATGACATAAAACATCTAAATGGTTTAAGTTATCGCATAAAACATATTTTATAAATAATAAATGGTTTAAGTTATCGCATAAAACATATTTTATAAATAATACAATAATAAAAGTGAACATGCCAACCCATGAACCCGTCTAAACAACCCTTTAGCTAAATATTTTTGTGCTTTGATCCGAAATTAACCCAACCCACATAGACAAAACCAGAATCCGCAAATCTCGTGTTAAATTTGTGTCGTGTCAAAAATTCACAATCCTACGTTTAGAATTCTATAACTTTTAAATTTGGATTCCAATGTTTGTTTTTGTTGAATCAAGAGGTTGTGCTTTTTGAAAATAAACTCTTGATATGATTCAAATATGTTGTTCCGCAAGTATCACAAACGGATCCAAAAGGTTTTGTTTTTTCTATGTATCATACAACTCTAACCTTAATCCTCATAAAACTGTTTGGGTTCACAACATTGTACCATTATCACTACACATTACATAATTACAGTACATCTATATCGATAAAGATTCTAGTACCCTCATAAGTCCGATAAAGATCCTAGTACACTCATAAGTCAGGATCATACAACAAAACCAAAACATATTTCGTAGTATATGAACATTTAGAAAACATATTTAGAAAACATCACCTCTCAGTTATCATCTCGGGTTGACCATGTTTCCCATAGCGACAGAAGAACAAGCGGCCCAAGCACCGGTGGAACCGGTGGCGGCTTACTGAAAGTAACAATCGGGTCAACCTCCTCCTTCTTCATCTCTTGTGTCTTCTCAAACTCATCATCCTTTACCTTCTTTGGTGTCAACGTGGCGACTGCACATCACGTTTAAAGTTAAGATCATTATAGAAATAAGGGTTTGACAGACGAGACAATGTTATAAACTTAAACTGGTATTACCCCATGATGGTTTTACAGGATTAATGTTGTTGAATGTATTCTTTGCCCGGGATAATGCAGCTGTTCCACGCATATATGTTGTTGTCTCCTTGTTTCTTTGAAGAAATCTGCATCAAGATAGCAATTTGCAAATGTTAGGAAAAAAAAAAGCAAAGTAAAAACCAAGAAATCATAATGTTTTGCAACAACCTATATGAACATGAAACAATTATGAATGGTCTAACTGATCAAAAAAGGCTTATATGTGAAAAAGATGATAGAGATGCAATTTCTGGTTATACGTAATGCTTCTTTGGTTTGGTTGTACATAAAGCTCTTGCCTTGCGTCTCGGCTTTCAGAAACTAAACGCCTCATATCGCCTTGCGCTTTTTATAACCGAGCACGTACTAATAATGCTATTAACTAGTTCATCTCATAATTCGTAAACCAGTTTGTTTCAGTGCAACTGCCAGTTTCCTGAATAAAACTGAATCTGGTAAATAGCTACAAATAGGGCTGCAAACGAACCAAACGTTTGCCGAACAGTTCGTGAACCGTTCAGCGGGAAGTTCGTTTGTGTTCATATGTTTATATTATACAAACATATACAAACGAACACGAACAAGAAATTTCGTTCGTTTAGTTAAATGAACAAACATGAACAGAGGCCGCTTTCGTTCATTTATGTTCGTGAACGTCCGGTAACGCGTTCGTTTATTTTCGATAGTTCATTAGTATTTTTAGCGTTTATGTTTTATTTAAATACTTCAAAATTCCGACAAATAAAATATTTAATAAGTGTCAATGTACTATATATAATGTTCGTAAGCGTCTATTTGTGTTCATTTGTTTTCATTTGTGTTTGTGAACATTAGTTTGTACTCATTTGTGTTTATCAACGTTCATTTTTGTTCGTTGCCTAAAATTAACAAACACAAACGAACACGAACAAGTTCACTTCCTTAACAAACCAACATGAACAAATAATCTCGTTCGGTAAAGTATTCATGAATAGTTCGTGAACACATATATTTCTTAACAAACAAACATAAACAAGGTCTTGTCCGTGTTCGTTCGGTTTGTTTGCTGTTTGCAACGCTAGCTACAAATTAAAATCCACAATATGACACAATTAACCATCAAACACTCCTTCATCCACAATCTGTACTCAAATTCAAATAAAACTTTTAAATTCGGCCTAAATTTAAATAAATATTCATTAAATCACTTCCTAATTTACTAATTAAAACAACTTATGTCACAGATCAAACGTACACTAAGTTTCCAGTATAATCTTATAATCAGAATTCGAAATATTAATACAAGTTAAAAAATCTTGACCTGTGATGGTACGCCGGTGATTCTAACGGTGACGGTGGGACTGCCGGAGTTAATAAGAGTGAGTGAGATGATTGACGGTTGCCGTTAGCACGAGAGTAATCGATGAACTTCCTGAAGTTTCTGAAATTTGCAACTTATAAAAGTGGACTTGATTGAGTGGGCTGGGCCATATGTGTGGGTTTTTATGTAGATTTATTGGGCTGATATGGGCTGGGCCATATATGTAGGTTTTTGTAAGACTTGATTTTGAGAATTTGTACATTAGTATTCATCCCATGAAAAATTTCACGTTGAAACGATGATAAAGTTAAATATGTTACAACGATAAATTCGGAATTTTATAAAACATCATATTCTAGAGGAGAAAAACTGTAAAAAAATATCTTTGAACAACTTTGACGACTTGTTGCTTCTATGACTTGTACATTATTACATACAACTCGGTTTACTATTTTTGTTTGGCCATTGGATTTGCGGGTGATAAGCACTTGAAGATTGGACTAGTTTTATACCCAACTAGTTAAATAATTGCTTCGAGAACCACCTTAATAGCTTATGATTAACAACATAAAGAGACTGTACTTTGTTTTATTTACTGGGTTTTGATGTAATTCGTAACAAAAACCAATGGCAAGAGTTATATTGACTGGGATTGCATTTTGGACATACTTTTTGTTGAACTTTTTTGGGCCGGTCTCGTTGTGACACAACGACACCAATGGCAACACAGGAGGCGTCTGTTGTCACATCAAATGGAATCATGAAATCCTACAAGAGCAAGAGTTACAAGGGATTCACAACAAGACGGTGACGACCTAGATGTAATTATTACAACACATTTAAAGGCTCTAAATATTTGCAACTGATGAGGGTACAACTATATAATCAGAAAATGAATGTCTTTTAAATAATCATACGATTTAAAAATTAAAATAATGGCAATCATTACATTACAGTTTTACTCAAAACTAAATGCTTAATGAACTATTAACATTTTTTGAAACTTATAGTTAGTTTTTTTCTTTTTTGAAAAGTGAAACATATAGTCAGTGGTAGCAACTAGGGGTGCAAACGAGTTGAGCCGAACCCGAGCTCGATTAACTTATGAGAGCTCGGACTCGAGCTCGGCTCGATTCGAGCTTTGTTTTCAAAGCTCGAGCTCGGCTCGTTTGTATTTTATCAAGCTCGAGCTCGGCTCGGGCTCGGCTCGTTTATTATCTATTAATTAGTATATTAAATAAAAATAATATAAATAATAGACTTTTTAGGCTTGCGAGCTCGATAAGTAAAGCTCGGGCTCGGGCTCGTTTACTAAATAAGCTTATTTTTAGGTTCGAGGTCAGCTTGTAAACAAGTTTAAATAAGCTCGGCTCGACTCGGCTCGTTTACACTAAGGCTCGATAAGGCTCGACGAGCCTAATGAGCTTCACATGTGAGCCTCGAGCTCGGGCTCGATAAACAAACGAGCTTTGTTTTGAGGCTCAAGCTCGGCTCGGGCTCGATAAGGCTCGGCTCGTTTCGAGCTTTTTCTCGAGCCGATCTCGAGTAGCTCGCGAGCCGCTCGGCTCGTTTGCACCCCTAGTAGCAACTATTGTAACCTAGGATATCTACTTATTAGTGGGTCCAACTATCTTTTCTTTATCCTAATTACATCCGTGAGTTCAAAACTATTACTAATTAATAATACACATGAAATTATGAGAATAGAAGAATATGTGTCCTTTCTTTAATTCAACGGTTTCAAATTAATTTACATTAAAATGGCATTAGATTAAAATGTACATAAATATAATTTTATTCATGAATTATTAGTAATAGAAAGCTTACCTTTTCTTGATTGAACACCAATATTAATCTTTTCCTCCACAAAGGAAATGTCCCATGATGTAACCCACACGAGTGTTTTTCTGCTTAATTTCCCAAATGCCATCAATTATTTCTTTTAAATATCTGCAAATTCAAACATTAAGAAATCAAGTTCTTTTTACCTATACAAGTACATTTCCTCCATGTTAGAGGAAAATTAGTGGGGTGCGACACAGTCGTTAACATCCTTAATGTGTATGCTCCCCAAGGGATTTCAGCTAAAAGAATGTTGTGGGAAGAGCTGAAATCTATTATTGTTTCTAATGATGGTTTATGGGTTATTTCGGGAGATTTTAACGCAGTTCGGTTTAGAGACGAGAGGAGGAACTGTTCGTTCAAACAGAATTGTGCCAATAATTTCAATGAATTTATTTTTGACTCGGGTTTGATCGAGTACAACATGAGGGGCCGGGTGTTCACGTTCTGCTCAGACAATGGTAACAAACTTAGTAAGCTTGATCGTTTCTTAGCAAATGCAGAGTTCTTCAATTCTTGGCCGACTGCGTGCTGTCGTGTCTTACCTAGACTTTGGTCCGACCACAACCCTATTCTCTTGGTGTGTCAATCCAAGAACTTTGGGCCTCGGCCATTTAGGGTTTTCAATTCCTGGTTCGGTAAACATGGTTTCGACGAGGTCGTCTCTAAGGCTGCTAGTGAGTTTCTGTCGGTTGAGCTAAGTCCAGATTTGTCTTTTTTAAAAAAACTGAGCTTTATAAGGGATCGGATAAGGGTTTGGAAGGAAGAGATGATCAGGAAGGTTGGAGAAGAGGTGGAAGCCGCGAAAGAAGAAAATAGTGCTTTAGAAGCATCTCTTGATTTTAGAGAATTTTCGGAGGAAGAGGAGTGGATTTACTGTGAAAATAAAAAGATAATTCGCGAAGCGGAAGAGGCTAAAGTCATGGACCTGAGGCAGAGAGCTAGAATCAAATGGGCGAAGGAAGGTGACGAAAATTCGAAGTTTTTTCACGCTATGATTAATTGTAAAAAAGCGAGCAACACTATTCATGGTATCGAAGTAAACGGTGTTTGGTTATCCAAACCGACGTTGCTGAAAAAGGAGGTCTTTCGGTTCTTTAGAGATAAGTTTGTGGAGGATTGTGTTAGTCGGCCTCGTATGGTTTGTCCTCAGTTGAATCAGGTTCCTTCGTCTATGGCAGCCAACTTAGAGATCCGGTTTTCTAAGGAAGAGATCAAAGCGGCGGTGTTCGATTGTGGTAAAGATCGGGCTCCCGGTCCCGATGGCTTTAACTTTCGATTCTTCACTCGTTTTTGGGATCTCTTTGAGAACGATTTTTACAATATTCTTGACTCTTTTTTCGAGACCGATAAGTTAAGTAAGGGGTGTGGCTCGGCGTTTATCGCCTTGATTCCGAAGAATAGAGAGCCTTTAGGCTTGGGAGATTATCGTCCGATTAGTCTCGTTGGAGTTATCAATAAAGTGGTCTCCAAAGTCCTTGCGAATAGGCTTAAACCGGTTCTCAATGAGGTTATTTCCAATTCCTAATCAACATTCCTCAAGGGCAGGTTCATTTTGGACGGGCCGTTAATCATCAACGAGCTTCTTTCGTGGTCCAAAAAATACAAGAAACAGGTTTTCTTTCTTAAAGTCGATTTCGAAAAGGCGTATGACAATGTGAATTGGTTATTCGTCTTGGATATCCTTCATCAAATGGGTTTTGGAAAGAGGTGGTGTGACTGGATTTCGGGCATTCTGGCCTCGGCTAGAGCTTCTGTCTTGGTGAATGGTTCGCCAACCTTCGAATTCGGTTGCAGCAAAGGAATGAGACAAGGAGATCCTATTTCTCCTTTTCTTTTTGTTGTTGTTATGGAGGCCCTTTCGTGTTTATTCGATAGGGCTTGTGAGGCCAATGTTTTCCATGGTATTAACCTTCCAGGAAATGACTTACGGGTTTCTCATTTATTCTACGCAGACGATGCAATGATAATGGGGGAATGGAACAAAGACAATATCGTGAATGTCATTAGGATTTTGCGGTGTTTTCATGCTTGTTCGGGCCTTAGAATCAATCTTAGTAAATCTAGCATTTTTGGCATTGGCGTTGATTCTGAAGAGGTGGAGGAGATGGCGAATTGGATTGGTTGTATGGCTGATTCGACTCCCTTTAAATATTTAGGCCTCACTGTCGGTGCTAATATGAATCGCATCAACAATTGGAGACCGGTGTATGATATCTTTGAAAAAAGGCTCTCTCTTTGGAAGGCCTCGTTGTTATCTATTGGTGGAAGGGTCACGCTCATCCGTTCGGTTCTCGAAAGCCTCCCTAATTACTTTATGTCGTTGTACAAAGCTCCCGTGAAAGTTGTCAAAGATCTGGAAGGCATCATTAAGAAATTCCTTTGGGGCGGGTCGGATAACAGTAAGAGAACTTATTGGGTGGCTTGGGATAGGGTGGCGTTACCAAAGAAAGCTGGAGGTTTGGGGCTAAGTAGACTAAAAAATATTAATCTGGCGTTGCTTAGTAAATGGGGATGGAGATTTAAAAACGAATCTGATAACCTTTGGGTTAAAGTTATTAATGTGATTCATACGAGTCGATCGAGGTGGGATTTTATGCCGTGTAATAAAGTGATCAGGGGAGTTTGGCTCAACATTTGCAATCTTCTGAACAAACCTTGTATCGATAACAAGCCCATTCGGAGTTTCTTTAGAGGTATAGTCGCTTCGGGTAACGATATTATGTTTTGGCTAGATCCCTGGGCCAGCGAGACTCCGTTTAAAGAGACTTTTCCTTGTCTCTTTCAACTGGAAGTGGTTAAGAACTGTTCGGTTCGCGATCGTTTGGCTGGTGGCATTTCGTGGTTTTGGCGTCACGACCCGGAGACGGCTTCGGAATCTCAGGAGCTGGCGACTCTTTCGGCGATGGTGTCTACTGTTACAATTGGATCTGGGCCTGATAAATGGAAGTGGACGGGGGATCCAGCAGGTTTATTTTCGGTAAAATCAGTTAAGGACCACTTGATTCGCGAAATTTGCAATCCTAATTTGTTCGTTTTTGACTGGTGTAAATGGATTCCATTGAAGTGTAATATATTTGCATGGAGGTTAGAGCTGAATCGGATCCCAACTCTCGATGCTTTATTCGCCAGGGGTATTGTCAACCAAGTCGGGGCTTGTCCTCTTTGTGGATGCGAAGATGAGTCCGTGATGCATCTATTTATTTCCTGCCATTTCGCCTCGCTTATCTGGCATAAGGTTAGTATATGGTGCCACATTCCTATGATTTTCGCGTTCTCGGTTAAGGATCTCTTGGAATGCCACAAGTTCAGTCGCCTGAATAAAGCGGAATCGAAGATTTTGCAAGGTATAGTCATTATATCATGCTGGTCGATTTGGCTCTCTAGAAACAAGGCGATCTTCTCAGGCTCTCGTATTTGTGTGGAAGATGTTTTCAGCGAGATCAGATCTTTGGGATATTTTTGGCTCAAACACAGGTCTTCGTTTCGATCAATTTCTTGGTATGATTGGTGTAAATTTGTGATTATGTGATTTTTCGTCTGTTTTTTTTTTTTGTTGTTTGTGTTTTTGCCGGCTCGGTTTTCGGGTTCGGTGTTTGTGAATGAAAGTCAATTTTCAAAAAAAAAAAGTACATCGAGATATGGAAATTTTATAATTGTTATTAAATGATTACGAGTTTAAACTACATGCACCTTTCATGTAAACTTTAGAATAAATTTACTAGTGATTCATTAAATAATATCAAAATATTTATAGTGGAGAATTCTAAATGCGTAGAAGAATTATCAACCAATGGCCTTTGAAAGCCTAAGAGCATATCTCGACATCGGTAATTGTTTATCTAGGCTTATCCGCTTATCCCTCAATTGACACGGCCAATTTTTCCTTTCTCCTTGTAGTTGACAATTTAGGGGGTGTTAAACGTGTTCTATTTGTGGGTTGGCGGGTTCAACCCGACCTGAACCCGAAAAGTTTAGACGAATTCGAACCCCAAAATCGTGTCATACATATGAACCTGAACATGACCCGAATATTCGTGGGTTGATCCGAACACGACCCGTTCAACCCAAATTTTTTATTTTTTTTTTTGTAAAAAACATATTAAAATAAAAATTTTACTAAAAAACACATAAATGTATATAATACAATTATATTTTAATTATAAGATCTTATGTTAATTCTTTTTTTAAGTTATAATTGTGGCATAAAACACTCATCCAATTTAATATATGAAATAAAATATAATAAAAAAAAAACAAAGCATAATATAATTGGGCTGAAACAAGTTAACCCGTTAACCCGATCGGGTTGACATGAACCCGACCCGTTTAGCTAAACAGGTTTGCGGGTTCAACCTAAAATTGACCCGAACCCATTAAGGCTAAACCCAAACCCACAAATTTCGTGTAAGGTTCGTGTAAGAAATTCACACCCCTAATTGACATCATAAGGGTATCAGAATATAGATATTTGAATTCAACTGTAATTTTGTAATATCATAAGCTATAATGGTTAATAAGGTTATAGATATTTGAATTCAATTGTAATTTTGTAATATCATAAGCTATAATGGTTAATGAGGTTATTGGATTATTAATATTTAACTAGTTATGATTTCAGAATTGTTTGGGATATAGAAATACCATGAATGATCTTAGAGACGTGTCACTTTTAGATTAAATTATTTTGGTGGTTCTCCTGAATAATTCAATCGGATACAACTCAAAATCGAGAACAAAACTTAGTATGTGTGTGTTGTAAGAATTCGTATGAACCAGAAACTGTGTCAAGAACAATTTTCGAATTAGTGGAAAAAGCATCTGGTAATCAATTTGTGTTATACTGTGTTATTATTTTAAATCTAGAATTGCCTCCAAATGCCTTCATTGTTTAAAACCAATTTGTGTTGCGTTTTAAGTAGAGTAATCAAGTTAGTATAATTTCAATCAATCATAGTTTTTAGTTAATATCAAACACATCGGTTCATTCCGACACACTTTTCAAAACAAACAAATCATTAATTTATTTAGCAAGCTTCATAATTGTGATAACACCTTCATAATCAATCACGTCCATACACAATCCATAAGCTTTTCGTGGATCGACCCCGTACTACCACTAGCTCAAAGTTAAAGGTAAATCGAGTTTATAAATATTATATTTGACCGAGACGCGACATCCTGATCAAACACCTGGCTGGGGTTGAGCTGGAAAAAATAAGGCATTTGGAGGCAATTTTAAATATAAAATAATAACTGGTAAAAGGCAGTTACGAGAGGTTTTTTCCCTCAATTCGAAAATTGTACTTGACATATAGTTTTCGGTTCATACGAATTCTTACAACACACACATACTAAGTTTTATCATCGATCTTGAGTCGTGTCAAATTGAATAATTTGGTAGAACCACCGACATAATTTGATCTAAAAGTGATCACATGTCTTTCAGATCATCTGTTGTATTTCTATATTCCCCGACAAAGATCAAATTAATTTTTGTGAAGATGATGAGCGCGAAATCAGTGAAGGATATGACAAGCAAGTTTGACAAATTGGAGAAATTCGAAGGGCAGGATTTTCATCGATGGCAAAAGATGATGCACTTTCTTCTTACGACCATGAAAGTGGTGTACGTGTTGACCACTCTTATACCGGAGATATTGGAGCAAGGCAATCTAGAAAAAAATCAGGAAACAGTCAAAGTAGGAGAATGACAATTACATCTCTCTTGGCCACATCTTAAATGGTATGTGTGACTCTTTGTTTGATATTTATCAAAATGTAGAAACCACAAAATTATTGTGGGATTATTTGGAAGCCAAGTATATGGCAGAAGATTTTACTAGTAAGAAGTTTTTTGTGATTAATTTCAACAATTAGTAGATGTTTGATTTGAGACTTGTCATGGAACAGTACAATGTACTGTTGTGAATTATGGGGCAATTTGCCTAGCATGACATGAAGATGGATGAATCAATCCCGATTGAGTAAATTACAAGTTTTGTCCTTTATGTTTGTCCCAAATTTCAGACGCTGTCCTTTACCTTTAAAATTGATGAGTTTTGTCATTAACGTTTCAAAATCCTGCACGTTATGTCCTTTAGGGCAAACCCAGTTACAATTTCCAGTTAAGTTTTGTCATGTGGACAACACATGAGGGTAGCATTGTCTTTTCACATCCTAATTTATAATTGATTTTTAGAAAACAAATAAAACATCCTATCCTGCAATTAACACACCCGCACACACTCTCTCTCTTTCCAACCACCTGCCGCCACCACCTCCCACCCTCACCTGCCGCCGACCACCACCACCACCGCCCACCCTCACCTGCCCCACCACCGCCCACCCTCACCTGCCGCCGACCACCCACTATCTCCACCATCGCCTGAACTGTGACAACCCTCACTAAACCAGGTATCCGTACGACTTAATTAATAATTAATTACTGCTTAATTACTGTGCTTGTTTGAAGTTACTGATGAACTGCTACTTGATTTCTGATACATGCATATACCTGCATCATACTTTACTTACCGTCACTACATTATTTACATGTTGAACCTTAGTGACAAACATGATGCACAAAAAGCACAGTAGCACTATAAACGGATAACCTATTGAACATGCTGATAAAGCCAGCATCAGGCAGACACTGCCTCTAAGGCCTGTATGAGCCGGAAATATTTTACTACACTAGTGGTGAGTGTAGGGATATAAGGGTTGTAGAACTGCGTCTCTAGGAATAAATTACAGTGACCGGATGTGCCTAAAACGTACTCTAAGTACAAAATTCAGCTTTTGGCTAACTATTAAAGTGCCAAAACATGAGAAAAATATTACTAGACACCTTCCAAAGTGTCAGGAATAAGTTGTGTCACTAAAAATAATAATAACGACACTTTAAAGCTTTGTTAAGCACTTTAACGGATTACTATCCAACCGAACAACCGGATTTTACCCGGAACATGAAAATATTGTCATCAACATTGTTTTTCTTTTTCTGAGCCAGTTAGGGTCCCTGAATACCCTAACACCCGTCATAACACATAACACACTAGTAACTAGGTTAACCTCCACACTTAACTAACTAATACTTGGTGTTTAGTTGGATTTGAACCAAACTACCCCCCCCCCCTCAACCAAACCGTCCCCAAGGGGGGACACCCCTTGTACTTTGTGATTATAATAATCACCAATGCTTAATATCTTGAAGACACTAAATCCCTTGGGTAATAATCTTGAGTTTTGTCTATAAGATCCAAGCTTAACACATTATCACTTCACTTAACAAACTCACCAACACACACACTCTCCCTCCCTCTCTTTGGTTCTCGGCCGAGAGCACCCCACCACCATCCATCATTCTTCGAGTTTGATCATCACATTCCAAGATCATTCAAGCGTTAAGGATCACGTATAAGGAGGCTTGGTGCAATCGGAAGGCGAAGGACCTCACTCTATTGCTTTTATCCTCTCATTTTGCGACTAGTTTCTTCCCTAGCCTCGAGCTAGTAGTAAGTTGCTTAAATCACCTTCTCGAACTATTTTAAAGTGGTTAATATGATTTGTAACGGTTAAAACTCGTAAACATGCAAAATGATACATAAAAGTTTACTAAAAATGCTTGTAATGATGGTTAAAAGCTTGTTTGTTGTGTAAATCTTGTAGTATTTGATTTGTGTAGTTATTTGGACCCGATCTATGTTGTGGTAGCTCGGATCATCGTTTAACCCGGATTGGTTATGATCTTGGATCATGACATAAGGTTGTTTTGGAAGTAACAAGGGATAAAGGATGAAACTCTACCACACACGAATCATGAACTTGTGTAAAAGTGATTTTGCTTGTAAAATAGTGTTTAAAACTAGTAGATCTACGGATCTACAAGCGGTATTTTCAGAGGACCACGTGTAAAGAGAAAACATACTTTTAAAGACGGATCTTTCATAAACAAGAGTGATTTTAGCAAACACACAAGTGTGTAAATACTTGTGTAACACTAAGTTTCGACAAAATAACTATTTTTGTAAAAGATGACGAAAAGTTGTAAAAACGGGATTTCTCTAAAAACGAGGTTTTTACAAAATCGGATGGATTTATATAGAGATCCGCTAAAAGTAATGGGATTTACTTCATAATATTAGAAAACCACAAGTTCATGTGATTTTTGCGACTTATATATATTTGTTGACTAATTTGATGCGTTGAATATTGTTTTGGTTAAATAAGAAAAATTGTTGATTTGATTTATAAAAGAAAATGATACGCTTGAAAGCGTGGCCACCTCCAGTTACAGAGGAAACTCTGGCGAAATTTTTCTAAAAACCTAACACTTAGAATTATTTTCACTATAAGTGTTAGAAATACTTTTCGACTTGTTTTCAAATTATAGATTTCGCCACGACTTTATTTACAAAATATCGGAGGTGGGATTTCACAAAATAAAACGCGATAAATATATAAGTTACACCGGTAATTATTATTACCACTCGATCGTTAAAACGTAACTTACACATTTTAAGGAAATATGACTTAACGCGTAATTTTTGACAAAGTATTATTTTGGGGAAAATTATGTGTAACAGAAAATATAATATTTTTGAGAAGAATATTTATATTTCGAAATTATACGAACACACATGTATTAAATCCCCCATCCTTGGGAAGGAAAATGATTACCAAGTATACAATATGTAAACACGAAATAGTTGTCTAACTATTTCCCAAAAACTTAAACCTTAAAGCTAAGGCACGGCCGTCCGTCTAATAGAGTTAGTACGTGTAGGTCGTCACACGGCTGCTTGATTTGGAGGTATACTTGGTAGAGACGCACCACTGTGAGTTCATGTCCCCCTTTTCTCTTAACTGTTTTCAGTTTTCTAAACTACGGGGGTGAAATACATGTTACTTTGATTACAAGTACTTTATACATGGTATGGTTAGCGTAAGGAGGTTTACTACTTAGATCATGTGAGTGGGTAGGAGCAACATGAGGCCATTAGTCCTCATGGTAGGACCGAGGGACAGGAGCGGTAGATCTATCTGGGTGTAGCGAGCCCAGCCCCAGGCCAAACTAGAAACGGACCTCGGGGTGACTTCGTGCCCAACGCATAAATCCACTAGGTTTGAGTCTCCCTACTTGCACTTCACATATATCAGTGGCCTTGCAAACCATTGGTGATCTCAATTCCCTTATTTGCTACATACCAGGATTATTTCTATACTTACAAAGGTTTATTTACTCACTTACACATGAACTCGCTCAACATTATTGTTGATTTTTCAACTTACATGTATTTCAGGGAATTAAAGGATCTGGCGCGGTATGACACGTTTTCCCGCTGCACTAGTTACGAGGTCATCCGGGTTTAGGGAATGTGACTCTTTCCTGGACAAGTCACAGTTCTTAAACTATGCTTATGTTATGTTATGTTGTGTTTGTTGAACAATGTTTATGTCGTTAGGATGTGTTTCCGTTAAGACAATGTTATTGTATTTGGTTTTTAAAACTTAATCGAATGGATGATCTTGCATGGTTTTATTTCATATAGCTTTGTTATGGTTAAGCTATGGTATTGAGAAGTCACACCAAATTAACCACGCTTCCGCAAAGCCAGGGTGTGACAGCTTGGTATCAGAGCTCTGATCATAGCGAACTAGGATTCCTTCTCGAGTCTAGACTATGATCACTAGGGCTCTCACGAAAACATTTTTACACTGCATACCACTTAAGTCTAGATCCAAAACTTTTTATAAACAAATGTTGAGCACATTTTATTTATTATTTATAGGCTCAGTCTGGGAGGCTGAGGCTCGGTCTGGGAGGCCGAGGTAGTTGGCTAGTGGGACTAGGAGAATTGGCTAGTGGGACTAGGAGAATTGGCTAGTGGGACTAGGAGAATTGACTAGTGGGACTAGGAAGAGCAGTCTGGGAGGCTAGTGGGACTAGGAGAACTATTTGATTGCTTACTTGGTGACTTATGTGATTATTTGGTTGTATGATTGATTGTTTGTGCATGTTTGTGTTTATGTTACAGACACCATGGGCACCTCTGGCACAGGTGACTCAGACACCACAGGACCTAGACCTATAGTATCAGACGACCTAGAGTCTTCAGAGCGCGAGGTCCACACATCCGACGTTACTAGCACGGACGAGGACGACTTTCAGCCCTTCGCTTTACCTGATGGTGCTGATGAGCTCCCTGATGGCCTTTTGGCCGGGGACCTACCGTTAGTGGAGATCCCTGCTCCCATACCACTTGCTTCATATCCTGCTTACGATTTACTCCTCGACGCCGACGACGACGTCGATCCGTTTGACGACGAGCCCTTAGAGGATGAGGTTCAGGGCGAGGCCCTTCTTGCTACTGGAGATCTTTTGTTGATCGCGGATGCTCCCGCTGAGGAGTCACCTGCTCACTCTCCGGTCCCAGACTCTTTCGAGTCTGTGGCCTCCGCACCTTCACACACTCAGAGTGCGCAGCACTTTTCTCATGGATCAGATCCCGACCAGGCATCTTCTGTTTCCCCTATTCCTAGTTTTGCTTTCGACCACGATGATGTGGAGGATTCCGATCCTGTCTTTCCCCCAGGGTTCGACCCAGATGAGGATATAGAGTTTATACCCATGGACCAGCCTATGGAGGATCCAGTCGACCCAGTTGACCCAGTTGATCCCATCGACCCTGAGTTTGATTTTGAGATGGCCTTTGATGATCCCGAGCAGCCACTAGACCCTGCTCCTGACCTAGTGCTTGAGCACGACCCTGCTCATGCTGGCATGCCTATTGATCCTGTGATTGCTGACCTACCCATTGATGATCACCCTGCTGATGCACCACTACTAGAGGGTGACCATGTTATTGTTGCTGATCATTTTGATCCCCCATTTATCGCAGATGTACCTGCTGACCCTCTCGTTGCACCCCACCTTGACCCTATGCCTGTACAGTTTGATCGAGCACTTTTTGAGGCATAGATTGACCCGCGAGATGAGCTCGCTCAGCATGGGTGGATTCCTGCTGATGACGAGGTCCCACCTATTCCCCCTCAGATCACTGATACCCGTCACGTTGATACCTCTTTTACTTTCCCTCAGTTTACACCTCCAGCACGACCTGGAGAGGGTTCTTCGGCCCATCCCTTTGGGCATGTGCCGACGTCTGTTCCCGTCATGCCACAGTTTTCACCTGTTTTACCCCCTGTACCACCGTTCTTTGTGCCACATTTTGATCCAGCCAGTGAGCCGTTTCTCTGGATGTCACCGTCTGTTATGCCACTGACCGACCCCTACCATCCTTTCCATATGGGGTATACTATTGAGGACGTTTTGATATCGATTGTTGTTCAGCAGGAGGCACTCACACGGCGCATCCAGGAGCTTGAGAGAGCTCAGCCGCCGCCGTGCCAGTGTCAGGGTCAGACCCACCCTGTTTCTTCGCAGCACTCTCGACCATTGTTACTTGACTATGCTGCACGCCTTTTGGCACTTGAGCAGCAGGTTGCTTCTTGGTTGCGTACCCAGAGAGCCATGGAGGAGGACTGGCTCCAGTTGCGTCGTTTGTTCTACACTCACTTTCCCCCTCCTCCACCGCCATCCGTGTAGAGCTCTTCAGTACCGTATGGGTAGACGCTGGTGAGAAGACGGCGAATGCTTTTGACTGCACAGCATTTTTGGAGACTACATTATGATTCTGACTTTTGTTGACATGTATTTGATGTACTGACACTGATTTGATATAGTTTTTGGACTAGGGTGATGTAGCCCTTAGTCGACTGATGTTGTATGACACTGTGATGTACTTGTACGCTTACTATGTGGTCTCAATATATGGCAATCGCAGTATTCTCATCATATTTGATGCTTGATTTGGTTATTTATATTCTATGACATGGGATGTTGTGTGATTAATGTTTGTGACATGGGATGTTGTGTGATTGATATGATTATAACATGAGATGTTATGTACTATTACTATCATAATAAAGCGTATGCATTATAACATGGGATCTTTACTATGGCCTGACCAACGTAAACCCATCTTTTAGAAGATGCCGCCGAAACGTCCAACGCCGATGCCTACCAATGAGGCAGAACTCCAGCAAGTCATCGCTGCTGCCATCGCACAATACGCCGCCTCGCAAGGAGGACCCAGCGGAAGCAGCTCAAACAACAATGGCAACAACAATCCACCTCATGGTAATACTGAGTCATTTAGACATACCATGACCTAATTGGATATCTATAGCAAAGATGCTAATGCCGTTCACATGTTACAATGTATGTGCAGGGTGCACCTACAAGCAGTTTCTAGACTGCAAACCGGTCAACTTTGATGGCACAGGAGGTGCTGTCGCCTTTGTTCGTTGGGCTGAGAAAACTGAATCTGTTCTTCGCATGAGCAAATGCGCACTAGATCAGCAAGTCACCTATATCTCGGGGCTATTCTTGGATGGAGCCCTCTCTTGGTGGAATTTGCAAGTACAGACACTTGGTGAAGCTGCTGCCTACGCGCTAACCTGGACCGAACTGAAGGAAATTATGCGCAAAAAGTACTGCTCTCGCGCGGAAATCCAAAGGTTGGAAACTGAGTTCTGGCATTTGAAAATGGAAGGTCCAAAGATCGCAGAATACGTTCAAAGGTTCCATGACTTATCGCATGTGGTACCCTACATGGTCACTCCGGAGTTCAAGCGGATTGAACGTTTCATTTGGGGATTAGCTCCTCAAATCATAAGCATGGTGACCTCATCCAAGCCTGCGACAATTTCTGAGGCAATTGATCTGAGCGTGGCTCTCACAGAGGAGTCTATTCGCCTGAACAAGTTTGATGATGCTGAGCCTAAGAAGAAAGAGACTCACGTCGAGTCATCAGGGGGTAACAAACGGAAGTTCTCGAACTTCAAGCGGGCGCCAGTGTGGTGGTTAAGAAAGGAGTATCAGGCACGCCAGCTTAGGTTACAGCTGGTAGTGGAAAGAGAGGAAAAGGATATATGGGCACCCAGCCCAAGTGTAATACCTGCCAACGCCACCATTCTGGCCATTGTAGTATGAAAGTATGCGAAGCATGTGGAAAGCCGGGCCACTTGAAGGACACTTGTTGGGCCATTGCTGGCCAGGGAGGCCAGGGAGGATTCGGAAACAAAAATAACAACCGGGGTGTGAATGGAAATCGCCCACAAGGAAACAATGGAGGTAATGGGAATCGAGGCAACAATGCTAATCAAGCGGGCGCCGTGAATCATAACCAAAGGAATAACCAAGCTGGAAATGGAGGTGGAAACGGGCAAAGACCTGGATGCTTTAACTGTGGTGATATCGGGCACTTTAAGAGGAACTGCCCAGAGTTGAACCAAGCCCGTGGAAGAGTGTTCCATATCGAAGCGAGGGAAGCGCGCCAGGATCCCAATGTTGTTACTGGTACGTTCCCTGTAAACCAACGCTATGCATCCGTTTTATTTGATACTGGCGCCGATTATAGCTTCGTGTCGTTAGAGTTTAAGGATATGCTTGGTTTAGCCGCTAATAAGTTAGATATTCCGTACTCAATCGAATTGGCTAATGGAAAGTTAGTAGAAGCCAATGAAGTTATCAGAGGTTGTGTGATCGAATTGGGAGAGCGTGAGTTTGCTCTGGATCTACTACCAGTCCAGTTGGGAAGCTTCGACGTGGTGGTAGGAATGGATTGGTTATCAGGCAACAAGGCTGAGATAGTTTGTCACGAAAAGGTCGTCCGTATCCCAACCGAAGATGGCGAAACAATTGTGGTTCACGGGGAGAAGCGCGATACGCCGTTAAGAAGTATCAGCTATCTGAAAGCGCGAAAGTGTTTGCAGAAGGGATGTGTTGCCTTCCTGGCACACATTGTGGATAAGAAGGCTGCTGAGCCGAGAATAGAAGACATCCCTGTCGTGAGGGAATATCCAGAAGTCTTCCCAGAGGACTTACCTGGACTGCCACCTCAGAGGCAAGTAGAGTTCCGCATTGACTTAGTTCCAGGCGCCGTGCCTGTGGCTAAGGCACCTTATAGACTTGCTCCGTCTGAGATGCAGGAACTGTCGACACAACTTCAAGAGTTGTTAGACAAGGGATTTATCCGACCATGCTTCTCGCCTTGGGGAGCTCCAGTTTTGTTTGTCAAGAAGAAGGACGGTAGTTTTCGTATGTGTATCGACTACAGAGAATTGAACAAGCTGACGATCAAGAATAGATACCCTCTGCCAAGAATTGATGATCTGTTTGACCAACTGCAAGGCTCAAGCTTTTATTCAAAGATCGATCTTCGATCTGGATACCATCAGTTAAGGATACAAGAGGAGAGTATCCCGAAGACAGCCTTCAGAACTCGTTATGGACACTACGAGTTCCTGGTTATGCCGTTTGGGTTAACAAACGCACCTGCAGTCTTTATGGACTTGATGAATAGAGTTTGCAAGCCGTACTTGGACAAGTTCGTGATAGTGTTCATCGATGATATCTTGATTTATTCAAGAACAAAGGCTGAGCACGAACAGCATCTAAGAGCTATTTTGGAGCTGCTAAAGAAAGAACAGCTGTATGCCAAATTCTCTAAGTGCGAATTTTGGCTACGTGAAGTCCAATTTCTTGGACATATGGTAAATGGAGATGGAATCCATGTGGATCCAACCAAGATCGAAGCGATTAAGAATTGGGAAACGCCAAAGACGCCAACTGAGATTCGACAATTCTTGGGTTTGGCTGGCTACTATCGAAGGTTCATTGAGGATTTTTCGAAGATCGCTCAATCATTGACGCTCCTCACGCAGAAAGATAAGAAGTTTGATTGGGGAATCAAACAGGAAGAAGCGTTCCAGATATTGAAGGATAAGCTCTGCAATGCGCCAATCTTAGCACTACCGGAAGGTACAGATGATTTCGTGGTATACTGTGACGCCTCACGTCAAGGATTGGGTTGTGTGTTGATGCAACGCCAAAAGGTTATTGCTTACGCTTCACGTCAGTTGAAGGTACACGAAAAGAACTATACCACACATGATTTAGAACTTGGCGCAGTGGTATTTGCATTAAAGATCTGGAGACACTACCTTTATGGTACAAAGTGTCTCATTTTTACAGATCACAAGAGCCTACAACACATATTCAACCAGAAGGAGCTGAATATGAGGCAAAGACGTTGGGTTGAGTTGTTGAACGATTACGACTGCGAGATAAAGTATCATCCAGGGAAGGCGAATGTGGTCGCCGATGCCCTAAGTCGAAAGGAAAGGATCAAGCCCATAAGGGTTAGGGCTTTAGAAATGATTATCCGAACCGATCTTTCCTTGCGCATTCGTGCCGCGCAGAAAGAAGCTCTCAAGGAAGGAAACCTTGAAGAAGAATATCTCCGTGGGATGGAGAAGCTACTGGTACCAAACGAGGAAGGAACGTTATGTTTTGAGAAAAGGAATTGGGTTCCTCTGTTTGGTGATTTAAGGGAAGTTATTTTTGATGAAGCTCACAAGTCGCGGTACTCTATCCACCCTGGAGCGGATAAGATGTACCAGGATCTCAAAGATTATTATTGGTGGCCTAGGATGAAAGGCGATGTTGCTGTTTATGTGAGCAAGTGTCTAACATGTGCTAATGTGAAAGCGGAATACCAGAAGCCTTCAGGACTTCTGCAACAACCTGAGATTCCCAAGTGGAAATGGGAACAAATCTCAATGGATTTTGTTACAAAGTTGCCAAGAACGCCAAGAGGTCATGACACTATCTGGGTGATAGTTGACCGCCTAACAAAGTCCGCACACTTTTTACCTATCAGAGAGAAGGATAATACGAGCAAATTGGCCAAAATTTACATGAGAGAGATCGTCGCACGTCATGCAGTGCCTCTCTCAATCATTTCCGATAGAGACGGAAGGTTCATATCAAGGATTTGGCAATCCTTCCAAGAAGCTTTTGGCTCGCAATTGAATATGAGCACCGCATTTCACCCGCAGACCGACGGGCAAAGCGAGCGGACGATACAGACTTTGGAAGACATGCTGAGAGCATGTGTTATGGATTTGGGCGGTAGCTGGGATAAGCATTTGCCTTTGGTCGAATTTTCATACAACAACAGCTACCACACCAGTATTGGTGTCGCGCCATTTGAAGCCCTTTACGGACGCAAGTGCCGATCACCCCTATGCTGGGCTGACGCAGGTGATAGGCAGCTTGCTGGTCCCGAAATCGTCCAAGAGACGACAGACAAGATTGCGCAGATTCGAAAACGCATCGAAGCAAATCGCCACAGACAGAAAGCCTATGCAGATCCAAACCGGAAACACTTGGAATTCCAAGTTGGAGAAATGGTTTTATTGAAAGTTTCACCCTGGAAGGGTGTGGCACGCTTCGGAAAGCGTGGAAAGTTAAATCCGCGCTACATTGGTCCTTTCAGAATTTTGGAAAGAATAGGACTGGTAGCATACAAGCTGGACTTACCTGCTGAACTCCATTCAGTTCACGATACATTCCATGTATCCAACCTGAAGAAAAGTCCAACCCAAGATACCATTGCCATTCCCATCGACGAGATTCATGTTGACGACACGCTCCATTTCGTTGAAGAACCGGTTGAGGTTACGGATTGGAAAGTAAACAAGACCCGCCGGAGCAGTGTCAAGCTCGTCAAAGTTCGTTGGAATGCCAGACATGGTCCTGAATACACCTGGGAGCGTGAGGACCGGATGAAAGAGAAATACCCCCACTTATTTCCTAAGAACCCTGCATCTACAAGCAGAACTTAAAATTTCGGGACGAAATTTTTCTAACGGGGGGAGAATGTGACAACCCTCACTAAACCAGGTATCCGTACGACTTAATTAATAATTAATTACTGTGCTTGTTTGAAGTTACTGATGAACTGCTACTTGATTTCTGATACATGCATATACCTGCATCATACTTTACTTACCGTCACTACATTATTTACATGCTGAACCTTAGTGACAAACATGATGCACAAAAAGCACAGTAGCACTATAAACGGATAACCTATTGAACATGCTGATAAAGCCAGCATCAGGCAGACACTGCCTCTAAGGCCTGTATGAGCCGGAAATATTTTACTACACTAGTGGTGAGTGTAGGGATATAAGGGTTGTAGAACTGCGTCTCTAGGAATAAATTACAGTGACCGGATGTGCCTAAAACGTACTCTAAGTACAAAATTCAGCTTTTGGCTAACTATTAAAGTGCCAAAACATGAGAAAAATATTACTAGACACCTTCCAAAGTGTCAGGAATAAGTTGTGTCACTAAAAATAATAATAACGACACTTTAAAGCTTTGTTAAGCACTTTAACGGATTACTATACAACCGAACAACCGGATTTTACCCGGAACATGAAAATATTGTCATCAACTTTGTTTTTCTTTTTCTGAGCCAGTTAGGGTCCCTGAATACCCTAACACCCGTCATAGCACATAACACACTAGTAACTGGGTTAACCTCCACACTTAACTAACTAATACTTGGTGTTTAGTTGGATTTGAACCAAACTACCCCCCCCCCCCCTCAACCAAACCGTCCCCAAGGGGGGACACCCCTTGTACTTTGTGATTATAATAATCACCAATGCTTAATATCTTGAAGACACTAAATCCCTTGGGTAATAATCTTGAGTTTTGTCTATAAGATCCAAGCTTAACACATTATCACTTCACTTAACAAACTCACCAACACACACACTCTCCCTCCCTCTCTTTGGTTCTCGGCCGAGAGCACCCCACCACCATCCATCATTCTTCGAGTTTGATCATCACATTCCAAGATCATTCAAGCGTTAAGGATCACGTATAAGGAGGCTTGGTGCAATCGGAAGGCGAAGGACCTCACTCTATTGCTTTTATCCTCTCATTTTGCGACTAGTTTCTACCCTAGCCTCGAGCTAGTAGTAAGTTGCTTAAATCACCTTCTCGAACTATTTTAAAGTGGTTAATATGATTTGTAACGGTTAAAACTCGTAAACATGCAAAATGATACATAAAAGTTTACTAAAAATGCTTGTAATGATGGTTAAAAGCTTGTTTGTTGTGTAAATCTTGTAGTATTTGATTTGTGTAGTTATTTGGACCCGATCTATGTTGTGGTAGCTCGGATCATCGTTTAACCCGGATTGGTTATGATCTTGGATCATGACATAAGGTTGTTTTGGAAGTAACAAGGGATAAAGGATGAAACTCTACCACACACGAATCATGAACTTGTGTAAAAGTGATTTTGCTTGTAAAATAGTGTTTAAAACTAGTAGATCTACGGATCTACAAGCGGTATTTTCAAAGGACCACGTGTCAAGAGAAAACATACTTTTAAAGACGGATCTTTCATAAACAAGAGTGATTTTAGCAAACACACAAGTGTGTAAATACTTGTGTAACACTAAGTTTCGACAAAATAACTATTTTTGTAAAAGATGACGAAAAGTTGTAAAAACGGGATTTCTCTAAAAACGAGGTTTTTACAAAATCGGATGGATTTATATAGAGATCCGCTAAAAGTAATGGGATTTACTTCATAATATTAGAAAACCACAAGTTCATGTGATTTTTGCGACTTATATATATTTGTTGACTAATTTGATGCGTTGAATATTGTTTTGGTTAAATAAGAAAAATTGTTGATTTGATTTATAAAAGAAAATGATACGCTTGAAAGCGTGGCCACCTCCAGTTACAGAGGAAACTCTGGCGAAATTTTTCTAAAAACCTAACACTTAGAATTATTTTCACTATAAGTGTTAGAAATACTTTTCGACTTGTTTTCAAATTATAGATTTCGCCACGACTTTATTTACAAAATATCGGAGGTGGGATTTCACAAAATAAAACGCGATAAATATATAAGTTACACCGGTAATTATTATTACCACTCGATCGTTAAAACGTAACTTACACATTTTAAGGAAATATGACTTAACGCGTAATTTTTGACAAAGTATTATTTTGGGGAAAATTATGTGTAACAGAAAATATAATATTTTTGAGAAGAATATTTATATTTCGAAATTATACGAACACACATGTATTAAATCCCCCATCCTTGGGAAGGAAAATGATTACCAAGTATACAATATGTAAACACGAAATAGTTGTCTAACTATTTCCCAAAAACTTAAACCTTAAAGCTAAGGCACGGCCGTCCGTCTAATAGAGTTAGTACGTGTAGGTCGTCACACAGCTGCTTGATTTGGAGGTATACTTGGTAGAGACGCACCACTGTGAGTTCATGTCCCCCTTTTCTCTTAACTGTTTTCAGTATTCTAAACTACGGGGGTGAAATACATGTTACTTTGATTACAAGTACTTTATACATGGTATGGTTAGCGTAAGGAGGTTTACTACTTAGATCATGTGAGTGGGTAGGAGCAACATGAGGCCATTAGTCCTCATGGTAGGACCGAGGGACAGGAGCGGTAGATCTATCTGGGTGTAGCGAGCCCAGCCCCAGGCCAAACTAGAAACGGACCTCGGGGTGACTTCGTGCCCAACGCATAAATCCGCAAGGTTTGAGTCTCCCTACTTGCACTTCACATATATCAGTGGCCTTGCAAACCATTGGTGATCTCAATTCCCTTATTTGCTACATACCAGGATTATTTCTATACTTACAAAGGTTTATTTACTCACTTACACATGAACTCGCTCAACATTATTGTTGATTTTTCAACTTACATGTATTTCAGGGAATTAAAGGATCTGGCGCGATATGACACGTTTTCCCGCTGCACTAGTTACGAGGTCATCCGGGTTTAGGGAATGTGACTCTTTCCTGGACAAGTCACAGTTCTTAAACTATGCTTATGTTATGTTATGTTGTGTTTGTTGAACAATGTTTATGTCGTTAGGATGTGTTTCCGTTAAGACAATGTTATTGTATTTGGTTTTTAAAACTTAATCGAATGGATGATCTTGCATGGTTTTATTTCATATAGCTTTGTTATGGTTAAGCTATGGTATTAAGAAGTCACACCAAATTAACCACGCTTCCGCAAAGCCAGGGTGTGACATGAACAAACAAAAAATACAGAGCTACAAACTATCCCAAAATCGCCAAACTATCCACCCCTAGGAAATCATCTGAACAAACAAAAAAAATACCCAAATCTCTTCTTCTCTCTCTCAAACCGAGTGAATGAAAGTAGTAACAACAAATTGAATGAAAAGTCAAAATTAGTCAACACTTTACAAAAACTGATCAAAATTGAAGTGAATCAGACAATTAATAATGAAATTAGATCATAATCAAACATCTCACAAGTCAAAATCAGTCAACAATTCACAAAAACTTATCAAAACTGAACTCAATCACACAATTAGCAACAATATTGAATAATACATACTTATACTCCATGTATCTATCGAACGAATCACCACTCCATCCTTGAGTTTTATCAGAAACCATAACAGAAAGAGGAGATCTGATCGGTGACGATGGCGGTGGAAGTGGAAGTGGAAGTGGAGGTGGAGGAGATGATGTCGTACCGGAAAGAGGAGATCTAATCGGAGATCGGAACTTGTCGACGGTGACGATGGCGGTGGAAGTGGAAGTGGAGGTGGAGGAGATGATGTCGTACCAGAAAGAGATCGGAACTTATCGACGTTGACGGTGGCGGTGGAAGTGGAGGTTGAGGAGATGATGTCGTCGGAGCGGAGAGGTGAGTCGGCGCGAAGAGGAGAGTGGAACTCATCGAGTTGAGAGTCGGTGTCGGTGTCAGAGATTGAACGGTGGCTCGTGGCGGAGCTGTGGCGGTGGTGGTGGGAAAGTCTCTCCCTCTCTCTTCTCTCTCTCAGAACTTTTTGATCGTTTTCTATAAACCCCCTTCATATAAGTTTTTGATCATAACTTTTGATCACTTTTTATACACAATACCCCTTCATATAAGTTTTTTTTATATTATAGTCCCTGGAAGGTGAAATGACAAAGTTGTCCTCATGTGCAAGTCACATGACCATATTTAACAAAAAAATCTGACTGGGTTAGGGGTAAAGGACATAACGTGCAGGATTTTGAAACGTTAAGGACAAAACTCATCAAATTTAAAGACAAAGGACACCTCCTGCAATTTGGGACAAACATAAAGGACAAAACTTGTAATTTACTCATCCCGATTTCAAGTATCATTAACAAGTTGTCTCTTTCCTGAAAAGATTTCAAACACAATTTGAAACATCAGAAAGGAGAGTTAAGTTTGGTTGAACTTGGAAGTCACTTCAGAATTGAAGAGGCTTTGAGAGCACAAGAAAAGTTGTGGTCAATGATGACAAGAGAAAGACTGATGGGCTGTTTGACAACTTCTGGATGGTTAAGTGCTGAATCAGTAAGAGGTCTGAACCAGTAAGAGGTCTGAACCATTAAGAGCGAGTATAATGCTAAACCGTTCAGAGGCAAATGTCTTACCAATTCAGATTAGAGGTCTTAACCATTCAGACTCAGTATAATACTTAACCATTCAGAGGCAAATGTTTGAACCATTCAGACATCTGCTCGCGAAACAAACAGTCTGAACCATTAAGTGCTGAATCAGTAAGAGGTCTGAACCATTAAGAACCCTATTAAGAGGTAAACAAACAGCCCCTGAAACGTCTTATGTGAACATGGTTGAGGCGGGTGAATCATCTATATGAAACAAGTTCAAAGGGAAATGAAAGTTTCTAAGGAACAACAATGTCTTTGTTCCAACATGTGACATGTCGCTTTGTTCCAATTTCTTTTTATTTTTAACGACAAAGGTTACTCCTATTCTACTTTACACAAATTATTTTAAATACTCTCATCGCTCAAGTTTAAACATGTGACCCCCCTCTATAAGAGACATGTGCCTCTATTAAATGGGCTAGCCCCACATTGACCTTTGTTCCAATTTCTGGTTTAGGAGTGTTATAGTTCAACATTTATGGTAGTAATAACTAATATTTATTGGTATTGGCCATATTTCTTGAAGTGGTAACTATGTGAAGTTAACATCGATATTTTCTTGTGTTGTTTATAGAAGCTACTAATGATCTATAGGATTTTAAGTGTGCTACTTGCTTGTTGTATCCAGGTTATGATTTTATGTAATATATGTGTAGTATTATATTTAAAAAATTACCTACAATGAATGTGTACTATTGTGAAATGTAACGCAATTTGCTATTGGTATGGTCTGTTACGTAGTGGCTTTCTTAATTTAACTCTGTGCCATCGGATAAGGAGGTATGTTTGATTTTAGAAATGATGCAAAATATTCACACAAAAGTTCAAAACGTATTTGAGCCATAATTAACTTGTAAACTCTATAAACGTTTACAAACACTAGCTTGTAAGTACTGATGATCACTGCCAAGTTAGTAAGAATAACAAAATGTATTTAACACCTAGATTAGTAAGGGGCTGTTTGTTTACCTTTAATAAGGCTCTTAATGGTTCAGACCTCTTACTGGTTCAGCACTTAATGGTTCAGACTATTTGTTTCACGAGCAGATGTCTGAATGGTTCAGACATTTGCCTCTGAATAGTTAAGCATTATACAGAGTCTGAATGGTTAAGACCTCTAACATGAATTGGTCAGACAGTTGCCTCTGAACAGTTAAACATTATACAAGCTCTTAATGGTTCAGAGCTCTTATTGGTTCAACACTTAATGGTTCAGACCTTTTATTGGTTCAGTACTTAACCATTCAGATGTTGTTAAACAGCCCCTAAGAAATGTAAAAGTGATCACAACCTTAATTAGTGAAAAGATAAAAAGATGATTAAAGTGAGAATATTGTGGTGATTCCTTCCACATCGTTACAAATAGAAAGTTGGGGTCATCTCTACATGTTAGAGGAAAAATACAAAATTGATCTCTACGAGAAAAGTAGTGAAGAACAACTTTTTTAGAGCCCAAGAATGGATGTAAGATCGGTTTCTTAACACCCATCCTAAGCAGTGACGGATCTAAAAAATCCTTATAGGCCTAACGTTTAAGAAAAAATGGGTAACGAAATCGAAAAAAGGTTATATTTTTCCAAAATTTACACTACCGCTAGAGCGTTAAGGGGTAGCCGGGGCTACCCCTTATTATAAGGTAGGTCCGCCCCTGACCCTTAGGCCGAACTATTGTAAATCATTGCTTTGTG
The DNA here is from genome assembly GCA_030545235.1 of Helianthus tuberosus. Classification (NCBI taxonomy): domain Eukaryota; kingdom Viridiplantae; phylum Streptophyta; class Magnoliopsida; order Asterales; family Asteraceae; genus Helianthus; species Helianthus tuberosus. The sequence goes on along the minus strand of CM060426.1, from coordinate 108,979,397 downwards.
TGGTAATATCTCTTTAACTCGAAACTTGTATTGTTGGTTTATATATATTAATAGTTGATAAGAAATATTTTTCTAACTAACAAAGAGTTTTAAAAGTGGTTAGGAAATTAAAATTAACATATTCACGTCCACTAGATTTTGACAAAATGTCGTAAAATCAAGGTTAATGTTTTACTTAAAAGAGTTGGGCACCTATGGATTTATCTAATGTGTTATCACTTTTATTGCTATTGTGTAAAAATTTAGAATTAGTTTGAGAATGGTTTCTCTTCTACACTTGTTTAACTTGTATGAGCTTAATTTGTCTAATCTGAAAAGAAAATCCAAGAGAATGGTTTTCCTTTGGCATAAAACCTTACAACCTTTTGATACTTTTAAATGAAGATGAGAGAACGGTTGTTTGTGTTATTACTGTTTTGATTCAAGAATTACATATGAAGTAGCAACTAAAACTGTGACTTTGAATCTTTGTTTGAAACAATATAAATTTCATCGTGTACTGTCATTACATGTAAAGCTTCTTAAGTTGTGTGTGTTGTGTGCTCACACAAGACATAAAAATAACGCCCCAAAAATTATGTGTTGTAATAATATTTATTATTGTCATTTTGGTTGTCTGTACTGTTATTACTTAAAGCCATGTAATATTTTTATGTTATTGTGTAATTTTATACCCGACACATTATAACCGACTCGTTATGACCTGACGTTGTTTAACTTTATCAGTCATCTCCGAACGAAAAAATCCTGGATCCACCCCTATCTCGAAACCACATAAACTGTCACACCCCCAACCGATGGCGGAACATCGGGGCGCGGGACTAAGCGAATCAGATTGCTCGAGAGAATCCACAACACTATTTGTTTCAATATAGATTAATCAAAATTTCATAAATAAGTCTAAAACATCAACCACAATTCATGTCCAACGTAATGTATCAAGATATCACAACGATTCAAATATTGTTCAAATTGTCTTAATTATCTAAGATCAGTTTCTAAGCATCATCCTAGCTTGTTTCTTGATTCCCAGCTACTATCAACCTGCAACATGTATTAAAATACAATCAACAAAAATGTTGGCGAGCATACAAGTTTGAATACGTAGCATAATAGTTTTAAAAACTCATATCCAACACGAAAACATATAATAAGTTTCACCATGCTAGTTAACACAGTCCAAGTGATAGCCCAAGTTTCCAACGCGTTAAGTGCCTTTCCCAAAGTTTAACGGGAGGTTATGTGTCTCATCCTAACAATACCCCAAAGACTAACGGGGAGGTGCATTACCCCTATAGCGCTACCATTGTTAAGGCGGAACTACACACAGGGATTAAACGTTCACATAGTATAAAAAGCCTCAAGTTTCACAAGTTTCATGTTTCATGTTTAAATGGATAGAGTACGTTTCAAATAAGTTTCAAGTGTCAAGTGTCTTGATATAGAATACATGTTGCATCCCAAAAGTGTTTAAAACAAAAAGGGACCGAGTATACTCACAGTGGGTGCTTAAACCAAACACTGCTAAGATTGGATCGAAGGGAGCGCTGGATCAGCCTGCATGCGGGGAACAGAGCATAAGTCCTCTAAGTGCTAACCCGGTCGGGAACAGAGTTTCGAACGGTACGAAAATCGAGTAAAAGTGTCTGACAGAATACCTGAGCGTATGGTCATCCGGACGGATGACCATTCGAACGGATGGCCGTTCGAACAGTGGGTGTATGAGAACTATTAAATTTTTCAAGGTTTTGATCATAGCGTTCTGTAAAACAAACAAGTGTCTTCATGATTAGATCATCTGGACGAATGGTCATCCGATCGGATGACCATTCAGACAGATCGTCAGTGAGTGTTGTTTTGTGAAATTTTCTAAGTTTGAGTTAACAGAGACGGTGTGACGACGTGTCAAACAACAGAAACACACCAAGCACAGCTCGCCCGATCGGATGGGTATCACCCCTTTCAAACCGTTAAGCTGTTTCTGATAGAATTTCATGTTTGGACCCGTCGGTCGGCCAGTTTTCCGGTGGGATTCAGTCTTCAAGCCGGCTTTCGGCTAAGGAATGAGCCGAAAGTCTGTTCGAGCCTGATTTCTCCCATGTTTCGTATAAAAATTGAAGAATAGTCCGAAAATAAGCTGCAAAACGTGATGTTCGTCAGATCTGAACCGGAAACAAGTGGAGTTCTATCAGATCTGAGGTAAAAATGTGAGGTTCCTTTAGATTTTGTATAAAAGTTGTGAAAATCCTTTAGATTTGGGGCCAATCTTGATTAAACAATGCTCCACTACAGTTTGTACAAACATCTAAGAGGAAACCATCTTCAAGAGATCCAAATCAGTTGGTTTTCATGAAAAAGTTGATGTGTTCGTGTGATTTTGATGAAGAATATTGTGTAGAAGTGATAAATGATGAAAGTCGTACAAGGATTTAGGAGAAATACTTACGAGTTTGCCTTGAATCTTGATAAAAGTCGCTAAAAGTGCCTGAGAGTGCGTGTGGTCGAATGGCAGAGGCAAAAGTGTGAAATGAAGGGTGAACATCCCTATTTATAGGTGACAGGGACAGTTGGAGGAGAAAGGAAGGCGATCAGATGGCCTTCCGGTCGAATGGCCATCCGGTCGGATGGTCATCCGATCGGATGTCCATTCGGACAGCCGATACCCGTTTGCCATTTTTCCAACTTTGGTTCGTTTTGCGAGCCAGATTTAGTGTTGCGTTGTGTATTATTGTGAGTAACCATTGATGCGTGTCGAGTGCGATATGTTTTTGTGTATATTCTAAGCCCTTTTTAACACTTTAGTCAAGTTTTAAATTTATAAAACACGATATTTTACTAACACTAAACACACATATGGGCAAGTGCACCCATCGTGAGCGTAGTATAGCGTTGGTAAGATACCGAGGTCGTCCAATGACACAAGAGCTTTTAGTACTAGTTTATCCTCAACGTCTAATCAAATCAAAAATTTAGAAAAAGTTTTAAACATAAAAATAAAAACTAAAAATGCTGAAACTAAAAATAAAATAAAATAAAACAGATAGACAAGATGAATCACTTGGATCTGACTCACCTTTAGTGTAACATTTGATGATTTCCTCACTTTTGCACTTTTTAAGAGATTATCTTAGTTATAGTAGTAGGCCCCTCTTTTGAAGGTGACGTTACCCTCAACCCAGTAGTTTGAGTCAGCAAGGATACAATCCTAAAGGGTTGGATTATTGAAAGATAATTAATTAAGTTATTAATGCGTAATGTGGTAGACCCCTCTTTTGAAGGTGACGTTACCCTCGGCTAAGTGGTTTGAGTCAGCAGGGATACAATCCCAAGTAGCCTGGTTAATGTATTAATAGTAGTTTACATATGAGAGGATCAAGCCATTCGCACCCCTGCCATCCAATACCAGTGGGTATTGAAGGAGGTCCTAGTAAGCTTGACCCCACCCAGGTCCTTGCAGGATCTATACACTGAACAAGGCAAGAACCTTACCAAACCATTCCCTTAACCCCCGACCAAGTAGCCAACATATCTCTATATAGACCGTAGAGATATGAATGGTGTAAATCTTTTATTTTATATAGACAGTAAAATAATGCCAAGACACCACGGACAAATGATAAGGAAGTTTCACCTTCAACATAAGAAACTAGTTATTAAAGTCATTAATACAAAACCAAATAAAAAGTGTGAAAAGATTAAAAAAATAAAAGTATTACACTAAATGCTTGTCTTCACCAAGTGATGTAAGATACTTAGGCAAACATGGCATTTGATTGTCAAGAACTCTTACTATCAATCTTGGATCCCGAGACTACTACACACACTCTAAGATGGATGGTGGATGATGGTGATGGATCTGGGTTGTGATGGTGGTGGAGTGTGGGTGAAGTGGGAGAGAGGTGGTTTGCCAAGGGATGCCTTTGAAGTGAACCAAGCACCCCTATTTATAGCCTGCACAGAAGCCCGGACACGGCCCCGTGTCCATTGGGCACGGCCCCGTGTCCATCCACTTTCTCTTTCTTCATTAATTGCAATTTGTCTGCATTAGCTCCACACGCCCCCGTGTCCGCTGGGCACGGCCCCGTGTGCAGAAGCGTATCTGTACTATCAAGATATGCTTGGATTCTACAAATCTTAGCGTTGACCACGGCCGTGTTGAGCTGGGCACGCCCCCGTGTCGGGAATAGAAGCTTCTATAGCTTTGTCTTTTCTGCAGACACCTGAACACGCCCCCGTGTCCGCTGAGCACGGGGCTGTGTGCAGCTTTCTGTTTACTTGTTTTTGCTTGGGAAGGTGCTGTCGAGGGGTCGGGCATGCCACGTTTATTCCTTTTCTTGTGATTATGTTAGATTTTGCTGCATTTTTGCTTCTTTTGTTCATTTACGCTCTTTTAATCCTGAAAATACAAAAGAAAGACAAAAGCACACTTTTTCCAACATTAGTACTAAAAAGGGGTTAGTTTTATGCATCATTTGATGTAATTTATATGTTGCATTTTACACACATCAAATACCCCCACACTTGAATCTTTGCTTGTTTTCAAGCAAAACTCTTTATAATGTGGCTTACACTCCCAAATGGAATGGGTAAAAGAGAAGTTTTGGGCTTGTCTTGAGTGTCGGGAATCCAAGATCTTTATTAGGCTTTATTTTTATGTTATTTACAGTCCTATTCGTTATGATTTATTTAGAACGTTTCATAAGAGAAATTACTTATTTGGGCATAATATGCCTTTTTAAAATTCCATTTATATACAAGTTCACATACCTCACGGGAGATCACTCAACACTCGGTCGAAGATGTATTTTTGTAAAACACTCGAGACCGGCATGGAACTTACTTCTACCATATGCTTGCCAAGCAATCAATCATCATCCTTTTTAACTATACACCTTTGTAAATATCAAGAGGACTTGGGGAAGGGTTAGGTTTGGGTTAAAGGTAGGTGGTTTTGGGTTAGTGGTTAGTAGAAAGGGCGAAAGGCGTAAAAAGCGTCGGTCGTCGTAAAACTTTTTATTTTTGTGACTTTTTATTCAAACAAAGCATTTTCAAACAAAGTTTCTTTTGATGAACTTGTTTGTTTATTGCTAGACTTCATTTTTTTTTTTTTGATAAGGATGTCACATGAAGACCGAGCTTTTTACTAAAATAAAGGGTTTAAAAAAATTTTGTGGGTAAAGGGTGTTTGTTTTGTGGGTTTAGAAATGAAAAGGTTTAGGCTGAAAGGGGTTAACTAGGGGGATTTTTGGGTAGGTGGTAAAAAAAATGAAAAACAATGGTGTTGGAAAGAAAAAAGGGTTAGTCCTAATGCGTCTATCATTTACTTACTTGGGTTTAAGTTGGTAAGGACCGGGAATGTATTGTCATGGCAAGTTCTAGAGTTGTAAGAAACCAAGCGGCTATTCACACAAGAAACGAAAAATAAGCATTTAATCTAAAGATGTGTATTTGTATGCTCAATGAAGGCTCAAAACTCACTTTTTTGTGGGAATGGGTTTATAATGTGATCAAGTATATATAATCAAATTTTAACTAGATTTGTCATGTCGTTTCATAATTTTTGTGTAAGATATAACCTTTTTAGAACTTCTTATTCCCAAATTAAACCAAGACAAGTAAAAAAAAATGAAAAGTTTTTTGAAAAAATTTGGGGTGATTAGCTGTTCCAATAGAGTTTTGTGTAAGGCTTGTTATTAGGACTTGAATTCAAGGTTTTAGCATCCCCCCCACACTTAAATTACACATTGTCCTCAATGTGTCCCAAAATAAGTTTTTAGGTTGATTGAATGTGTAAAAAGGTGTTAAAAAGCAAAATTTTATGTTACTGGGCATCTGGACACGGGCCCGTGGTGACCGGGCACGGCCCCGTGTTCAGATTGCCAGTATCATGGTTTACAGAAGGCTAGGCATGGGGGCGTGTTTAGTGAACACGGCCCCGTGTCCAGTTACCTGAACTGGGCATTTTCTGCAGATCCTTGAGCACAGGGGCGTGTTGGGCTGAGCACGACCCCGTGCTGAACTTGCTGTAATGGAGAAAAATCGCCGGGAGGCTCTGTTTTTGTGCATGGGGTGTAGGTTCAAGTTTCCCTTAGTGACCTCCATTACCCTGAGTGTGTTTTATTCCTGAAAATTAAAACTAAACTAGAAAGCATAAAAGTTAATCTAAACTAAAACTAAGGATAGTTCCGCGGAATGCCTCCGTGGTGTGCCACGTTTATAAGGGTCTTTGGCTAGACCCAAAGTCAGTCATATGTTACCCAAGATGGATGTTTTGCATCCCATGTTGCACCGTCGGAGAGCATCATCCAAACTTGAGTCTATGACTTTCATGTAAATGACCGGGTCGTCGTCCTCTACTCTCTTCCCAACCCCAAACTTCATTTCTTTATCCCCAACCCTCAATGTTAGTGTCCCACCATTCATTTCTACCATTGCGTGGGCCGTAGCTAGGAATGGCCTGACCAAGATTAGCGGTACTTCGGTATCTTCCTCCATATC